>JAOCZM010000105.1:505000-1113441 GCA_026122235.1 Vinca minor
ATAGTGATAATAACAAGCATAGTTCAACATTAAACCAAAAAACATAACAAAAGTCGAATAATATTCCAAAAAACCTACAATCTCTATTGACGGCCCAATACATCATCTACAGCTAAGGGAACATCGTCATAATCTGAATCTAAGTCATCATTATCTAAGTTGCTCAATCTAGCTTCTAGCTCAGCTGGGCTTAATATAGCGTCCCTATTTGAAAACTTCTCAAATAAGGTACTAGCTAATGCCTTATTTTTCTTCTTTTCTCTCCGCGCATATTCTTTCTCTTTGTCTTCAAATTTCTTCTTCCATTCTTCGTTCATTTCTGTTATTTTGTGTTCCATTTCTGAGTGAGATACCGATTGACTACCTCCCCTCATTGCCTTAACCACATCCGAGAAGGAACCTAGTCCTTGAACTCGTCCCTTTTTTAGCCCGCCAACTGCCTCCGCAGAGAGCGCAATCTGAGTCGGCAAATCGGGTGGTGGCTGGCCTGCTTCAGTAGCTTGGGTTGCGGCATTGTCATAAATAGAATGGAACACTCCCTGTTAAAAAAAGGAAGGTTAGTGATAAATGCAAGTAAATAACTAATATAAAAAAATGGAACCAGTTTGGAAATACTTACCGATAGTTGTCTTGAATCGTCATCAACATATTCCCCCTTCTTCGAGCCGGTATGGTGCTGATGACACCAATCATAGTTATCCGGGAATGGGATTGAATGTCCCGTCTCCTTTTCCTGTTTATAAAATGTATTAAAACATTAAATACGTAAATAAAAACACAAAATTTTAATGAATTTGAAAACTTTTACAATTACCAGTCTCTAATGATGCTCAATGTGGCTAAGGGAACCACCCGTATGCTTCATTGGGCCTTTGCCGCCCCTCCCATCCTTCCGGTTGATTGCTGCCTTTTTAGACTTGGCTTGAAATTTCGGAGTTGCCCAATACGTTTTCAGTCTGCCCCAATCAGTGTCAGAAACCCATTTGGCCTTCTTATCATTTTTCCGATGGTCACTCATGATACCGCTGAGTCTCCTCTTAAGTATCGTGCGCCAACCTCTCTTGACCCCCTCCTCATGCTCAGGAGCCCATCGATAACTTTTCTATTTTTTGAAATAATGTTAGATAACTAAAATTGATACACTTGTAAATTCATTTTAATTGATACACTTACCCTTTTTTTTTTTTTTTTTTAAGAAAGCCACCAGCGTGGTGGGGCGGTCCCCCGTTTTATTAATATAGCCAAATCGGCAAAAGAGAATCCATTACATTCATGAAGATGCAACCTTGAGCATTTATGTTATGTCAAGAGTGTTACATATGATCCAAGCTAGAATGCAAAGCGAAAAAAAAAATACAAATAGAATAAAAAAATTGAACATCACTAGCTTATACTAAACATATATAAGGTGTCTGCATCTGATCAAGCCGAATAAGACCCTGTATCTCCAAAGGCAATATGTGTAACGTCGTAAAAACAAACGAGTTGCGAGTGGAAGTTGCTAGATTTGCCAGTGCGTCCGCAACCTTATTAACCTCGCGATATACATGTATAATCCTGCAATGGCCGAGAAGAGAAAACGCTCTACGAAAAACAGTATCCAAAGACCAAGAAGAGATCATACTTGATGATACCGCTTGAACCAACACTTGGGAGTCGGATTGGACCAAAAATTCTGATATACCACGACTATGAGCCAATTGAAGACCAGTTAGTAAAGCCTGCAGCTCCGCCTCCATACTGGTGAAGGGATCCCCCAAAAAGGTAGAAAAACCAGCTATAGTTTCTCCCGTGTGATTGCGAAAGATCCCACCGATGCCAGCGGGACCTGGGTTACCCTTCGAGGCACCATCAATATTAAGAATTATCCCCACATAATCTGAACCACCCCATTTTACTACTTTAATTTTCCGTGGGATGAAAATCGGTGCAACAAGACTAAGGTCTCTTGCCTTTAATACAGCGGATGTATAGTCCCTGAATTGTGCAATGATACTAGTTTGGGAAGTTGTTTTTCCTTCAAAAACAAACCTACACCTAGCTTTCCATAGAATCCAGCAAGCAGAACAAACGAGGATAAGAATCACAGGACGGGAGCAAGAATTAGGAGCATACCACCAAACAGACAGCATGTGATTTAGACTTACAAAATTCAGAGAAGACAAAGGCAAGCCCACCGAGCTGGCTACCTCTCGCCAAACCACACTAGCAAGGCTGCATAATACAAAAATATTGATACACTTACCCTAAACTCTTCCCACCACATATTTTCTTCGTCCATGGGAACATCCTTTAGGATGCTATATGCTCCCTTGAAACGGCCCTGGAATATACCGGTAATGGCGGCGGAGCAGCTAAAGCTCAATCTAAAACTATAATAGCAGCGACAAAATTCAATTAGAGATTAAAATGATTATAATTAACTTGATTTATAAAGGACATAAGTTTGAAATTAACTTACGTGCCATAAGTCGGATGCAGGAGAGTCCGAGTATCTACTGCAATCGGCGCTCCTCCAGTACTGGGATCAGTCCTCGTCTCTGGGACATCAGGCTGGTGAGTCGCTGAGCCTCCAACAGGCGTAGACTCGGTGGGCAGTGCTGCCGCGGGAGAATCCCGAGAGACGTGCTCACCAGCAGACTGTGTCGGATGTGTCATACCGAGCATAGGGGAAGATGCAGCTGTCGACTGCGAACCGGATGATGAACGTGTCTGGGAGGTAGGGGCGTAGCAGACACTGGAGTCTGACTAAATGGTAAGCCCACTCTTATAGTTTTCTTTGGAGGCATCTCTGAATTATAAATTAAGCGGATTAAGAAGTAGTAAATTACCGATCGTATGAATATGAATTTTGCGTATTTTGACATATTTACCCTTATATTTATTCAATATTGACATGAGGAAAATTTGAATATGGTTATATGTACTGAGAACTTTTGTTTTCTTTTGCCCCCAAAATCACAATCAGAATTAAATCAATAGGAACATTGTAGCTAGAGACTAAAACGTCACAAAATTATATTTAATTAGGCTATGAACAAAAAATGAGCAAGTAGAGTTTTATAAAGTTTTATGTTTACTAGCATAATGCACGTGCAATGAACATTGGAAAAGTGGTACTGTTATTTAGATTTTCAAATGGGTATTAAATTTGGCGCGTTCTGAATTTGATAAAGAGGTGTTACAAAAGGGAAAGTTGCTTACTTTGGGTACAGTTTTATCACAAGCATAAGGCTGTGCTATTGTTGATCTTGCAAGAAGAAGCAAGTTAAACAGGGAAAACAGAATGTGGAATTTCATTACTGGGAAGTAGTTGGTTTTTTGTAGACTAAACATTGGAAGTTTGAATATTTTATTAACTCCAAACTCTCTTATTTATACTTGAATTTGAGGTAAAATCTTTGTTTACCATTTTTACCTTCAGCAGTAAACAAGATAATATTACTTGTTATTGATTAAAAAAAATTCTCTTTTGATTGGTAACACTAATAAGAAAATGTTAATACTCATCATAGCAGTGTCAAACGAGTCAAGATAGTAGCTTAGTTGGTAAATCATTCTTTACTTAAACCCCGAAGCTCATTGGCACATGCCCATCCCCTTCCCCTTCCCCTGCCCCCACCCAAAAAAAGAAAGGGCAGTGGCAGTGGCAGATGGTGGAATGGTAATCTGGAATCACAAGAAAAGATTTCATATTCTCTTTCTCATTTCTTATTGTAAACTAAAAGTTATAGTACTTTGATTCAATCCCTTTTAAAATCTCATTCTCAAAGCATTTTTTTTAGATGTTTTAGGCAATCTTTTGAGTGGTGGAAGAGTCATTTGAGTGAATTGGTGCATGGTTTTGGCTTCAGAAAATTTCTGAAACTTGAAGATTTGGAAATCTATATATAGACATTACTTCTAACTGGTTGAGAGGCTAAGGAAAAGGACAATATAAACCATCAAGAACTGCACATTATAGAAAGAGACAAGGTGAAAGTAGTAAAGCGTGCCTTTTCAGAAATTTGCTAAATATTCTACTAAACTACAAGGATCATCTATTAGAATCACAAAACTCTGTTTAGTTTGACAATGTAGTATTGCTATTTATCCTTAATACTGCTAAAATAGATATACTTTTACAAAGAACAAGCGGCATAAATCTCCATCACGATATTATTAGTTCCTCTGTGACAGAAAACATAGGTATTAAATTTGGAATCTAACAGAAAAACAGAGAAAACTAACAGGAAAAAAAAGAGAAACTAAAAATTTAACCAGAAAAGGCAGTTAAATAATCAAAAAAAAGGAAAAAAAAACATGAAAAAAAAGAATGTGAGAAAAACAGTCAGGAAAAATCAGTCAAAGAAATTCACGGGGAAAGAAAATTACCTTCTGATGCGAGAATTCCCAAGTCCCTTATGCCTCTCTCTTTGTATGTAAATGAAAAAAGAGGAGAAATGAAGAAGGGATTTTGTTTTTTTCCTTTTTTGTGGGCGGAGGTGGTGACGGAGATGTCGATTGAGAAAAGCTGCGAGGTGACGGAGGCTGCGGTGGTTGTCGTTGTGGGTTGCGGTGGTAGTCGTTGGGGACGGCGATGGAGATGGCGACGGGAAATGGGAGGAGGGTTTCATAGGAGAGATATTTCAAAATTAGGGAATTAGGGATTTGGTCGACTGGGGGAAGAAAACACTTCGCGAATTAGGAGACACACAAACGATCAAAACGACGTCATTTCGCATATTCGGTCATTACTTCGTCGTTAACATATTCGGTCGTTAGACTACAAAATGACGTCGTTTTGTGTCCCTCATTTATTACTATTCACCCTTATGTTTTCCGTCGGTAAACGGTCGTTAAATTCGGTCGGTTTTCGGTCGTTATACTTACCGTCGGTAAACGGTCGTTAATTTCCATCGGTAAACGGTCGTTAGTGTACACAAAACGACGTTGTTTTGTTTACTTCATTTATTACGATATAAATATACACCTTTATGTTTTTTGTCGTTAACGGTCGTTAAGTTCTGTCGGTAAACGGTCGTTAAAGGTGAACAAAACGACGCAGTTTCAATTTGATCAACGGGACCGATGTGGCCGACTGACTAGAGACAGAATAACGACCGTTAAGTTTTCAGTTTCCATTCGGTCGTTAGTCCGTCGCCCCTTTTGCGACCTAATATTTTGGTCGCTATTTAACTGTTTTCTTGTAGTGATAGAGGGCTTTGGTTCACGTCATAATGGAATAAAGAACCAGTCTACGATAGTTTCCTAGTTCTCTATTATCTCTCTAAACTTCTCCCCCTTTCTCCTCTTAATATTATAACAAATATATATAATTTATTAAATTTTTTATTTTTTAGGTAATAGTTTTGTATTTATTTTTTTAATCCAACAAAATTATTTTTATGATAGAGTTGACCTGTTAATATAAATTATACTTCAATAATTAAGATATATTGTTTTTACATATGTTTGATGCATAATGTCAACGCTACTCAAGTGAGATCTTTGTAAATGATACATTTAATTAGGACTTTCGCCATTATATATTGTTGGGGGCATTTAGATAATATTATGTTTAATTTCATTCCATTCTGACATTGAAAAATATATTCATCAAACATAGAAAAGGAATCAACGTTCCATTCTGCATTTGTCTTCCAAACACTTGAATGGAAAGAGGATTCTTAGCTCATTGCAGGTGGAAAGTGATTCAACCTAGAAAGAGATTTAATTCCATTCCAGCATATAAAACATGTTGTTAGAGTATTAAATCTACATATACTATAATACATTTGAGGATGAAGCCTATGGAGTGACATGTGAGCAATCTTAGTCTCTTTGAGAACTAGAATGTGTCATGTGTCATTGCTTGAATTGATAAGGTCATACCACATAAACTAATATTTATAGTAGATAACATTAATGGATGATTGAACTTGAGAGTCTTAGAAAATTATAAAATTTATTTGAGATACTAAATACATGAATTTTAAAGTTTATAATTAAATAAGTAATAATTAGTGTTTAACAATGTACATAATATAACAATTATATAAAGGTATATTTATCTATATAGAAGAAACTCTATTATGGTAATTAACTCATAACAAGAGCTATTGAATGAGCAAAAATATTATTTTGAAAAGAAAAATAAGATAAAGAGAGTTCAGGAAAACTAATATCTTTTAAATCTCATGGAAGATCAAAAGTTTCCTTGTAAATTTGTTAACAAGAAGCTAAAACTCTTTTTTCTTTTTCTTTTTTGAGAAAGCTAAAGGTCGTTGTGAAAATTAACTCATGCGACACCATATCCTCTCAAAACCTATTGGCAATGAGAGGTGCTAACACATGAGCTTATTTGGATCTTCCTTAGACACTCGATGTAAGACTTTATATTTCAACACTCCCCCTCACATCGAGGTGGGAGTCAAATTCAAATCCAGCCGCCCTTCTTGTGTCACGCGGGGACAGATGAAGGCCTGTCACCCTACTTGGGTCGTACGGGGACATTTAGAGGGCTTGGCTTTAGATTGGCCATGGTTTGGCCTAATGGGCCAATCATGGCAGTTATTTTTTTAAGCAACATTTTTTGTCAGAACGGATTCCCCAAATCCATTCTCAAGTGAGAACGTATTTGTGGAACCCGTTCTGTGCCCACGTGGACAGACTCCCAACCAGTCGATGCACGTGTGCACAGAACGGATTCCACAAATCCGTTCTCACTTGAGAATGGATTTGGGGAATCCGTTTTAAGATTTACCCTAATGCATTCTAGAAACCCTAAAATGCGCTACAAACCCTAGACTGCCCTGATGTGAAACCGTTCTCAAATGAGACACTTTTGTAGTGTCTAGTCTTTTTTCATCACCTTTTGAATAATTGAAGACAGAAATGAGAACGGATTTGACAAGTTCGTTCTCATATCTGACAAATTTTTTAGAGAATTGTCAAATCCGAAATAATTTTGAACACATTTTACGCAATTATTTAAAAAAAATTCAAGTTTTGAGTGTTTTGGATATTTCGCACACTATTTCTATTTATAAATAACCTCACCACCCTACAAAATTTAAATATTTGAAATTTTATTTTCTCCCATTTGAAGGCATTCAAATCTCCTAAACAGAAAGTTATTTTTTAACCTCTCAAAATTTCCACATAAATGGTTGACTAAATTTTCACTACAAGAAAACAGTTAAATAGCGACTGTCTTTAGCGACCGAAATTTTGGGTCACAAATAGAACGACGGAATAACGACTGAATGGAAACCGAAATATTAACGGTCGTTATTCCATCGCCACTCCGTTGGCCACATCGGTCTCGTTGACCAAATTGTAATGACGTCGTTTTTGTCACACTTAACGACCGAATGGAACGACCGAATACAAACAGAAAATATAACGACGACATACCAACGGAATTGAACGACCGAATACCGACGGAATTCATAACGGTATATATTTATATAGTGATAAATGAAGGTAACAAAACGACGTCGTTTTATGTATTGTAACGACCGAATACCGACGGAAGTTAATGACCGTTTATCGAATATATAACGACCGAAGATCGACGGAATACCAACGGTATACATAACGGTTATATTTATATAGTAATAAATGAAAGACACAAAACGACGCCGTTTTGTGTATGGTAACGATCAATACCGACCGAAGTATAACGACCGAATACCGACCGAAGTATAACGATCGAATACCGACGTGAATAACGACCGAATATATATATATATATATATATATATATATATGACGGAATATATGACGGGTCGTTTTAAGTCTTGATAATTGAAATATATATATATATATTTCAATTATCAAGACTTAAAACGACGCCGCTCATATATTCCGTCATATATTCGGTCGGTATTCGGTCGTTACCATACAAAAAAACGACGTCTATATATATATATATATATATATATATATATATATATATATATATATATCAATTATCAAGACTTAAAACGACGCCATCATATATTCCGTCGGTATTCGGTCGTTATACTTCGGTCGACGCCGTCATATATTCCGTCATATAGTCGGTCGTTATTCCGTCGGTATTCGGTCGTTATACTTCGGTCGTTACCATACACAAAACGATATCAATTATCAAGACTTAAAACGACGCCGTCATATATTCCGTCGGCATTCGGTCGTTATATTTCTGGGTCGACGCCGCCATATATTCCGTCATATAGTCGGGTCGTTATTCCGTCGGTATTCGGTCGTTACTATACACAAAACGACATATATATATATATATATATATATATATATATATATATATATATAAGGAAGCAGAGTCTTCTTCTTCTTCCTTCGTCATCGCGATACCTTAAAGAAAATCCCCCAAAATTCCAATCTGCACTGCACCGTCATACCGCATCCAAAAAAAAAAAAGTCTCAAAATACACAAATTCCCTTTCTCAAATTTGTTTATCTATAAATCTTCTTCTTCAGCCACCCCGCCACCTGGCCACCGCCATTCCGCCACTCTGACATCTCAAAAAAAAAAAGGAAGAAGGTTCCATTTCTCAAAAAAAAAAAAAAAAGAAGAAGAAGGTTCCATCTTAAAGTTTCGAGTTTTTTCAAGGTTTTTTTTATCCAATTTGTCTGATTCTTGAACTGCCCTTTTCGTTATACTCTTCATTAGTTAATTTTAATTGAATTTTCGTTTCTCTCTTTTGTTTTCAAGGTTGAAAAGGGAGACGCTGCCATTTTTCTGAATTTTCTATTTCTGGCCCCTCTTTATCTTTGGCCAGTTTCTTTATTTCAGGTTAGGTTCTTTATCTTTGACTATAATATTCTTAATTTTGTCCCATTTTCTGTGTGTTTGTGTTTTAATTACACCTTGAACACCTTTTCTAATTCTCATTTTTATTTGGGGATTTTGCTGAGAACTTGCAGATTCCTTGCTCTCGAAATTGTCTCCTTAGCAATTGATTCACGGAATTTGATAAAAAATATAAAAATAAACATATTTGAATATGAGAAATAACTTAATTTGCAACATAAATCTATCTTAGTTACATGTATATGAGAACTATATATTTCTGTTCTTCTCTTTTCTTTTTTCTTTTTTCTTTTTTTTCTTGTAAACAGGTTTTAAAAAAACAAAGAAAGGGATGTGATGTGTATTGGAGTAGTTTTGGATCATATTGCTTAAATGATTTTAGCATTTTGGTTTAGCAAAAAGTGTGTAGTTAGGTTGGCATTGCGAAAATTAGCAATTTTGCGCTAGGGGTAAGAGTTAGCAGCAATTTTTCTCTCAGATTTGAGAAGTACTTACACATACTCTATATAAACTTAATTATAATTTTCAAAAACAAAACTATGAGAAAGAAATCATAAGCAGAGTGTTTTCGAAGTCACTCTCAGTGGGATCTATTTTGAGTCTTCATTAAGAAAAGTTGAAAAATAGGCAGAGGGTTTACGGCACCTCAAACTTCAGGTTCATGATTTTGGTCTTTTAAATTTCAAAAACCCTGCTTATATGGCTAATTTATGGTTAGGTGGTGGCTAAAAGGACAAAATAATTGTTAATGATAATAAGATTATTAAAGAGAACCAAACCATCACAGTACAACTTTCATACTGGGTGTTAGGGAATCGACACAACACTAGATTAACATGCTTAGTGACCGACCATAAAGTTTGTAATTTTCCATAAATTAAATGAAAGTGATATAGCAAATCGAGTTAAATGGTGTTTCGTTGAAATAAGAATCATTAAAACCCAATTGTCCTTTATTGCTACTTCTTAATTCGCTTAATCTGTATTTCAGAGCTTCCTCCAAGGAAAGGTATTCTATTACCATTTAGTCAGGCACTAGCGTCTCCTGCGCCCCCCCCACCTCCTAGCCAAGTTCATCATCGGACTTGCATTCTGCTCCACCATCTGCCCCCATCCTGGTACGACACCTCCGTCACAGTATGCTTATGCACATGTATCTCGGGATGAGTCTGCGTCAGTACCGGCGATTGAGTGTACGCCGGTAGCAGGATCAGCGACTCACCAGTCTACTGTCCCACAGACAGCGTCTGATACCAATACTGGTGGAGTTGCGGCTACACTAGATGCTCGTACTCTCCTGCAACCTACCCTTTAGCACGTAAGTAATTTTTTTTAAATTATTTCCTTTAAGTTAATTATACTTCTTGTAATCATTATAGTAACTAATTAAATTTTTTCTTGGCTATTATAGATTTAGATTGGCATCCAGCTGTTCCGCCGCCATTACTTCAATATTTCAAGATCGTTTCAAGGGGGCATATAGCACCATAAAGGATGTTCCCCAGGAAGAAGAAAATTTGTGGTGGGAAGAGTTCACGGTAAGTAAATTAGCAAATAAGTTTGAATTTAGAAGTCTTCGAATTTAATTATCTAACATAATTTCAAAATACAGAAAAGGTATCGATGGGCTCCTGAGCATGAGGCGGGCGTCAAAATAGGTTGGTGTACCATACTTAAGAGAAGACTCAACAGCATTATGAGTGACGCGAGGAAAAAAATAAGACGCCACATGGGTTGGTGAGACCGACTGGGCGTGACTTCAAGAGTACTGAAAGACTATTGTAGTTACTATTAGGTAAAATGTTTCTATATATCCTTAAAAACCCCGCTATTTTAAAAAAATGAAATCCGGGAAAATAATAGCGACGGAATTTGCCGAGTCGGTCGCCCTACCCTAACCCTAATTTCGTCGCTATTCAGTCGCTATTATTTTCCCGACTAAACGACGCCGTTTTGCCATTTCGCGGGCTCATTTTTTTTTTTAAAATTTGACAAGTGTTAAGCATTCTAAGTGGCGACCGAATAGCGACGTAATCCGCAAATTCCGTCGCTATTCGGTCGCTATTATTGAATGACTAAACGACGTCGTGTTGCCATTTCGCGGGCTCATTTTTTTGAAAATTTGACAAGTGTTAAGCATTCTAAGTGGCGACCGAATAGCGACGGAATTTGCGAATTCCGTCGTCATTATTAAATGCCTAAACGACGTCGTTTTGTGCGTTTTATTTCTCTAGAAATACCTGAGGCAAGAAGCCTCTCCCTTTTTCTTCATTCTGCCCAGCCGCGACCTCGACCTCCACCTCCACCATCACATCTTCCGGCGATTTCCCCCCAAATTCCCTCCCTCCTTCCATCCCCACCACCTCCGGCACCTCCAAGGCTTCGCCACCACCTCCGATTTCAATTGGGTGTTTAGGGTTTTGGTGAGAAACTTGCCTTTTCTAGCTTTTTTCTTAACAATTGGAATAAGTACATCTATTTTGAGAAGATTAAAGCAAAAATGGAAGGGAGGTAATACTGATTTCTTCTTGGATTTTAATATATGGGTTTTCTATAATTTTTTGCAATTCTCATAATTTCTTGCATTTTTTTTGCCAATTCTCATAATTTCTTGCAATTTATTTTGGGGCGTGTTTCTTTGTCAATTCTCATAATTTTTTTGCCAATTCTTATAATTTCTTGCAATTTACAAAAATTCAAAAATACATGTTTCCCTAAAGTTCATTTATTTTAATTCATCCTAAGGTAACTGATTTTTAATGTTTAAGCATTATGGATGGAATTAGGACACGTTATTCACGAATGGCAAGTGGAATTGGGATGGATTTAATAGGAAAGCAAATTAATTACATATATCAAGTGTATTATGTCTTTATACACGTTGACAATGTCTATAGAAAATCACCATACACGTTTGCAAGGCCCCAATGCAAACATATTTAAACATATGAGAATTCCATTATCGTGGTCTTGTTGATAATGTGGGCATGGATACCTTTAACATACATCTTTCCCTAAAGTCTAAGCCACAAAAATACATAATAAGGTAATATCAAAAAAAAGTTCATTTATTTTAATTCTCATACATAATAGATTGAAATGTAATTGTATTCTCTATCGATATATGTCTATATCTCATCCTAAGGTAACTAATTTTTAATGTTTAAGCATTATGGATGGAATTAGGACACATTATTCACGAATGGCAAATGAAATTGTAACTCATGCATTTCCAAGGTATAGATATAAATGACATCAAGGAATATTTGTTTAGACTTTCCATATATTGAAGGTGAGTAATATTTGTTGATTTTTTTTAGTACTTTATTACCATGAATTAATTGTCATATTGTACAACTTTTTAACATAATTCAAAGTATACACATAAATGAAATCAAGGAGTTTATGAGAAGTGTAAACTTTGATTGCGAGTGTTGTAATGTAAATAGGAAGTCCACACTTTGATTGTGAGTTTTGATAATTCAAAGTGTGTGTGTTGTAATGTAAATGAGAAGTGCACAATTTGATTGTGAGTCTTGTGATTCAAAATGTGAACTTGATTGTTTGTAATGTAATGAGAAGTGTAAACTTTTATTGTGAGTGTTGTAATGTAAATAAGAAGTGCACACTTTAATTGTGAGTTTTGATAGTTCAAACTGTGTGAGTGTTGTAATGTAAATGAGAAGTGCACACTTTGATTGTGAGTGTTGTAATTCAAAGTGTGGACTTGATTGTGAGTGTTGTAATGTAATGAGAAGTGCACACTTTGATTGTGAGTGTTTTAATGTAAATGAGAAGTGTAAACTTGTGTTTTTTAGTAAGATAATGGGTTATGTAATGTTATTTTTGGTTATTGATTATTTTTTATATTTGTGATCTTACTAATAATACTGTTTCTGGTTTGTATTTCTGTGCGTATTGCTTTTTTTTATAATAGGGATTTAATTAAATTTCAATTTTTTTTTTTAAAATTAAAAACAATTTAGCGACGTTATAACGACCGAATCAGTCAAAGTCAAAAGTCAACAATGTTGACCATCCGGTCGGTAAATAGCGACCGAATATTCGGTCGCTAGAATTTCCGTCAATATTCTGTTGTTACCCAATCAAAGTCAAAAGTCAACAATGTTGACCATTCGGTCATAAAATAGCGACCGAATATTCGGTCGCTAGAATTTCCGTCGGTATTCGGTCGTTACCCAGTCAAAGTCAAAAGTCAACAATGTTGCCCATTCGGTCGGTATTCGGTCGCTAACTTTTTCGTCGGTATTTTGCTTAGCGACGAAAAATACACGACCACGTAATTCGGTCGCTAAACTGAGTTTAGTGACAGATTAGCGACGGAAATATCCGTCCCTGTTACAAAGTTTTCTTGTAGTGAAAATGAACTGTATCTGTGAGCCGAAGATTGTTATCACGCAAAAATTCTTGTAAACCGCCGTCTAGGCAGTACTTGTCATCTATTTTGGTTACATAAACACACCATTGATTACCAATGACGTCCTTTAGATACAAACAACTTGGTACTCCGAAACCAGTTCGCTCCAACCAATTTGTGTACATCGATGGTATACACTACATAATTGTGTAAGATAACTCAACACATTTAACAAACATAAAATACACATTTAAAACATAAGATATTGCCATTTTTCTATTGGTTTGGTTGCCAGCAACAATTTTAAAATGGTGTCTGAAATACTCTTCCAATGCTAGAAACATTTCGCTATTCGTTTTGAATACTAAGTTTTGAGAGTAACTGTGTCAAAGTTGGAAGGAAATTTGGGAGAAAGATAGAAATTGATGTGATTTTAGAAGGAGAAGTTGGTATGTATATATAGAGGGTTATGAATAATAGAGCATAAAGTTTTGGATTGGTGAATCGCCACCATGGATGAGGACTCGACAGACAAAGTTGATAGACCTTTTCATTCTAAACATCTGAGAAAAAATTATTTCATTGAAACCAAAATTCAAGCCAATTTGTACTCCCATTTCATAGATAAGATGTTGGTTCGGAGTGCTTCCTCAATTACAAGGCGAAAGATAATGTTGCTTATAAGATTTTCTGGAAGATCACAATGGTGATGATGATCGTGGTCTTATACATCGCCCTAATGTTTTATGTTGTAGACCTGAGAACTTTTATTTGGTTTTGTGCATTGTGCATGTTTGTACTTGCAATAATGTACATTGTGTACATTTGTAACAAAGGGTGTGCGAAACATAATGTCTTAAAGGGGATTTTTTTAAAAGAATTTCTTGAAGGTAAAATATATTAAAATTTTAATTTTTTTACGGGTGTCTTAGATCATTGTGAGGAGGGAAAAGAGCTCTTACCGTATCTATTGTTAGGATTTTAAGAACTGGTGTCTTTCAAGAAAGCGCACTACTGCGGCAACAACTGAGAAATAACTACATGTAGTATAAAGTTCAATTCCTTTAGAACTACATGTTGCTCATAAGACTTTTCTGTAAGATCATTGAGTCTGACTTGTCCCTCTTCCATATTATTCCTTCCATTCCCATTTAATTATCGTTTAGGAGATTTATAGGTATCTAAATTAATTGTCGTTTAAGACTCTTTTATTAGTTGTCAACAGTTTATTCCAATTATACCATCGACATTTCTTTTATTTGCTTGCCGTGTCTGCCATCCCTAATTTTTTCCTTTCTTTTCTTATGCTATAGAAGTGAGAGAGAGAGAGAGGTAATATTGAAACTTTCGGTGAAAATGACAAGTCATTAATTTTTTTAAATTATTTAAAGAGTCTTATATTTAGGAATAGAGGGAGTATTGCTTTCTACTTTTTATCATTGTTGATTCTCCTCTGAATTAGCATTTGTCAACAACATTGTTGGGGAGGATAACTTCTTTGGAATTGATTTCTTTCATATCACCATTGTAGGAGAATGTTTTCCTAACCTGAAAAAAGGTTCCAATTTGGCAATTTTGTCATAACAAGACATGGAACTACATATTGAAGTTATACATATATGTATTTATTTTTGAACCCTGCTTTTCAGTCAAGTAAAGATCAAACCAAGGGAAAACATTCCACGAATTCTCTATCAAGAAAGGTTCATATATTCATATGTTTTATATCAAACTCAAGATCCAATCCCACCCCACCCATTCCCCAAGTCTCCGAAAACATCCATTACAAAATAGGTAGAGAAAGAGAGTGGAAAAATGAACATTATATGAATAAATCATTTTTATTTAAAATCTACATCTATTAGAAATTGAGTCTTTTATTGCTCGAATCCGACAAACACATTAATTATTTGCACACATGTTTGACATAAAAATAATTTGAATCACGCATACATCATGCAGATACATGTGTTCGATTTCTAAAACAATTGTGCTATTACAAACATGCACAATATGCAAGGCTAATTAAAATTTCTAAAGTTTATAACTCAAAATATCTGACCACAATAATACCCATAGTTAAATATTAGGGTAACAATTGTCTACGTCCCCTGAACTTTTCTCTATTTAGGTTGTTGACCTTGAACTAAATAATGCAAAGTTATTTATCCTAAACTTTTCTGAAGTATTAATGTTGCCTTTTCCATCCATTTATGTTGTTATTTTTTGACAGAATACGACCACACGACACTCACGTGATAAACTCGGGGGAATTTTGAGTAAAACAAGTTTTGTCCTAAAATAAAACCGTAGACGGGAAAGATGTGAAAAAACAGAAGGAAAGGGGAAAACATGTTATGCATGTGGAAGACTTGTTTTGTTTATCCCATTGACGCCTTTGTTTAATGAGCAAACCTTGTTTTTTTCCAAAATACCTTCGAGTTTGGTCATATGGTTCTATTCCGTCCAGATTTAACAGTGAAATTGGATGGAAAGAGGAACATTAATACTTAAGAAAATTTCAGGGTTAGTGACTTTGCATTTTTTTTAGTTAAGGATAAAAAATCAGAATCGAGAAAAATTCAGAAGTGTAGACACCTTGCTATTATACTTTTTTCTATAGGATAAGTAATTCTACCGTCTGCAATATAAATTTCGAATGGTGTATCTATTCCTTCCTGAAAACAAGCTTTTATACTTAATATGTTTTTTAAAAGGATTATCCATATGTACCGTTTCTATTTTCCTAATATCTTATGTTTATTACTTACTACATATAAATTTTTACATTTAACTGTCATTACTTTACTATTTTTTAACATTTCTATTCCTGATAATTTCCAATATAATAATGGCAAAAACGAGATAGTAAAATAACACAACATATGGATACTAAAAATACTGTAGATAATGTTAGTAGTGCCCTAGGACCATTAGCACATGTTGTGCGTTTTATTATCTTTTGAGCATGTAATTGAATAGTTAATTTTGCTTTTGATTATCAAATGTGTGATTTGATAGTAAAACTCATTAGCTTATGAAATTACTATTCTAGTAGTCCCTAGTTTTATGTAATGCTTAATTACTATGAAATAAAACTAGTATGATTGTTGATTGATGATCTTGTTTTACTGATCATGTGTAATGGATACAAATCACATCATAGATGCAATATATAGGAATACATTGTATTGGACGCGATCCGTCAGAGAAGTAATACTTCATGGTCTTAAGTAATAAGTATTACTTCCTCAATACTATTTTAGAATCCTTAGACCTTATGTCTTCATTGATTCTAGTATGAATGGAGCCACGTTTTGACTCAGTCGGACGTTACTTGTAACAGAGTAATCAATACGACCGAGATCGGATGTAGTGTCCTATCATAGCTTGAATGTGAGAGACATTGTAAGGAATTTGTCCCTCTCTATTATTAGAGAGAGATATCCATGGGCCCTCGATAGGGAAAGATCGTTTAAATGCATGGCCAGTGCTCAAATGTATTTGATAAAGTGGTTATCAAATGCTATTTGTCGAAACAAATCTACCCGGAGATCGAGCATAAACACAATTAAGCTTAATAAGGGTGACGACCACCATGCCTTATGCTTAATTAGGATATCGCGAGACAAAGGGATTAAATAGTGGATTGATATTAGGTTCCGTTGTATATTTATTCACTTTGGGTAGTCACAATGTCCTGCTAGGGACCGCTTGTGATTTATGAACACATACTACTACTAAGTGTGTTTTCATTGCCATTGTGAGATGAACCTACAGGGTCACACGCATAGACGAGCTAACGAGCTTCATGTCCAGATTCAATGAATCTAGAATGTGTCTAGGTTCATTGTATCTGACATTTGTCTTTCTGAAAATAATAAAGTGTTTATTATTCGAAATAGAGATAGGGGCAATTTTGGTATTTTACTATAGCTGGGATTACGTGGGAGTTATTATCCGATAAGGACTCCCACTACCAGCAGAAGTCTAGGGGACGTGGAAGTTAGAGACTCCCACTGCCGAGAGGAGTTGAGGATGTGAGAGTTGGTTATGGGAACAAACTCTCACACCCTATATAATGACCTCTTGGCCGAAACCCTAGGTAATGATTTTTCAGCCGAAATATTACCAAGTCTCTGAAATTAGATTTCAGTTTCAGCCTCTCTTTTTTCTCTCTAATTCCCAAAAATCAGAAAAGACGAAGAGCTAGCAATCGCTGCCCGTTTCGTCGCGTGGATACCGGTAGAGGGACTTTCCGCAAAGGGAGATCAATCGGTAGCAACATCCGATCCAAGAAACGTCATCCTCCATTCAAGAAGTAGCTTCTTGAATCCAAAACGTAAGTTTTTCTTGCTGCTTTTTCGAATTGTTTCATATGAGCGGATCCTTCAGGGGAGGATCCATGGGTGTTTGGAACGAGTTTCCGCCCATGAATCCCTTAAGATAATATTATTTTATATTAAATTCCTTAGGTCTTTCTATTTCACTCATCTTCTGAACTTGTTTCATATTCTTCATTT
Source organism: Vinca minor (assembly GCA_026122235.1). Classification (NCBI taxonomy): domain Eukaryota; kingdom Viridiplantae; phylum Streptophyta; class Magnoliopsida; order Gentianales; family Apocynaceae; genus Vinca; species Vinca minor. Next base: position 522,702 of record JAOCZM010000105.1, read on the forward strand.
TCAATTTCACTATCACTTTCATATATAGTATTTTTTTTTTTTTTAACAAATCCACCGGCGTGGTGGGGCGGGCCCTCGTTTTATTAAATAAAGCCAAATCGGCAGAATTGATGAGAGGGGGACATAAACCTTACCTCCCAGGTACAATAATATATGCAAATTGTGTAACCTTGATCATTTATCTTATGATCAAGGGTGAAACAATATATGCCTATGCTAGTATGCAAAGCAGTAAAATGCAACCTTGAACATTTATAGTATGTCCAGGATGTTACATATGATCCAAACTAGTGTGCAACGGAAAAAAAAATTACAATTGTAAAAATTGAACATCACTAGCTTATACTAAGCGGATATAAGGTGTCTGCATCTGATCAAGCCAAATAAGGCCCTGGATCTCCAAAGGCAGTGAGTGTAACGCCGAAAAAACAAGCGAGTTGCGAGTGGAAATTGCTAAATTTGCTAGAGCATCCGCAATCTTATTAACCTCGCGATATACGTGTATCATCTTGCAATGGCCAAGAAGAGAAACTGCTCTATGAAAAACTGTATCCAAAGACCAAGAAGAGATCATACCTGAAGATACCGCTTGAACCAACACTTGGGAGTCAGATTGGACCAAAAATTCTGATATGCCATTACCATGAGCCGTCTGGATACCGGTTAGGAAAGCCTGCAGCTCTGCCTCCATACTGGTGAAGGAATCCCCCAAGAAGGTAGAAAAACCAGCTATAAATTCCCCCGTGTGATTGCGAAGGATCCCACCTATGCCAGCGGGACCTGGGTTTCCTTTCGAAGCACCATCAATATTAAGGATGATCCCCACATAGTCTGAACCACCCCATTTTACTACTTTAATTTTCCGTGGGGTGAAAACCGGTGCAACAAGACGAAGGTCTCTAGCCTTGAATAATGTGGATGTATAGTCCCTGAATTGTGCAATGATACTAGTCTGCGAAGTTGTTTTTGCTTCAAAAACAAAATGACACCTAGCTTTCCATAAAATCCAGCAAGTAGAGCAAACGAGGATAATCATCACAGGACGGGAGCAAGAAGTAGGTGCATACCACCAAACAGACAGCAAATGGTTTAGACTTGCAACATTCTGAGAAGACAAGGGCAGGCCCACCGAGCCAGCTACCTCACGCCAAACCACACGAGCAAGATTGCATAATACAAAAATATGATCATATGTCTCAGGGCCAAGGAAACAAGAACATCTAGAAGCCAAAGATACCCCGAATCGTATTCTATCCTCATCCAGAGCAAGAAACTTATTCAGCATTTTCCACATAAATAAAGAGATAGACAAAGGTAATACCTTGTGCCAAATGCATATCCGAGAGAATTGGGTGATGGTGGATCCACTGATAAGAGGCATTACCGATGCAATTGAAAAAGTTCCCCGAGAATTAGGCATCCAAATGTATTTGTCAGGATCCGTTGATAAACAGACATCCGGTAATGAAGCTTGAAAGGTTGCCGGGACCAATCCCCACATTGCACGCCTATTCCAGCCTGTGTCAGTGATAAAATCACGAATTTTAGCCGTCCCAAACGGAACTAAGGGCTGCCCAGTCGTGTCTAAAGATCCATGCAGAGTGAAATTTTCAAAGAAAAAATTGGAAGCACCATTACGCAACAAAAGACCAATATGCTTTTCCACTTCATCTTTCACCATAACCATCCGACGCCATGTAGGAGAGCAGCCCGCAATCACAGTCCCTTGTTTCACATGTTGTAAGTTAACACAATATCTTCCTTTTAAATATTCTGCCCATAAAGATAAGCCGGTGCGAAAATTCCACTACAGTTTCCAAGAAAAAGCCAAGTAAAATTGTTGTAAAGAGTAGATACCCAAACCATTTGATTCCACACTCCGAGACATATTTTGCCAAGACATCCAGTGCTTCCTTTCTTTCCCATCCGTTTGTCCCCAGACAAATCTAGAAAACATCCGTTCCAGTGTTTGTAACACCAATAAAGGAACATTACATGTTGCCAGTATATGAAGAGTCATAGAATTCAGGACTGACCGAACCAAGAGGAGTCTCCCGCCCATGCTCAAAAGACGTCGCTGCCATCCCTCCAATCGTGTTGCAACTTTATCAATCAATGTATCAAAGTATCGGACCTTTGACCGCCCAGGAAAAAGGGGGCAACCAAGGTATGTCTATGGAAACTCAGCTTCTACAAAACCAGTGACATCTTGTATCAATGTTCGGTATCTATCATTAATTTTAGTAGAGGCATAATATGAACTCTTCCCAAAGTTGATCCGCTGCCCGGAAGTCGTAGCATATTTGTCAAGAAACTCCATAAGTACCTTTAAATTGTTGCTTTGACCATTAGTAAAAATAATGATATCATCTGCGAACGCAAGGTGTGAAACCGTAAACGGCTGTTTAGGGACATGGTATGGACAGAGTTTACCCGATATTGCAAGAGAGTTCAGGCCCCTGGAAAGTCCTTCAGCCGCAAGAATGAACAGGAGCGGGGAAAGAGGATCTCCTTGTTTGACCCCTCTTCGAGCATGACTATAACCATAGGTAACACCATTAACCATGACCGAGAACCAATTAGAGCTGAGTATGTTTTGAATAAGGTGTAGAAAATGCGACCCAAAACCGAAACTCGTTAACACTTGGAGAAGGTATGAATGAGAGATCCGGTCGAATGCCTTCATCATATCAAGTTTAAGTATTATATTTCCACCACGTACCTTATGATTAATATAGCGTACCAATTCCATCGCGAGTAACACATTTTCTGAAATAACTCTTCCTTGTATGAAACCAGACTGGTTCAAAGATATAAGAGATGGCAACACTTCCCCCAGTCGCGTGCCTAATACTTTGGAAATCACTTTATTCGCAAAATTACACAATGAGATAGGCCGAAAACCAGATAAATGAGATGGATTCGGTGATTTGGGGAGAAGGATAATAATTGTACTTGCCATGGCTTTGGGCATTGGCAAACCAGCCCAAAAATCACAAACCGCTTGCACCACATCGCTCCCCACTATATCCCAACAATCTTGAAAGAAACCACCAGAATACCCATCCGGACCTGCTACACTATGTTTATCCAGTGAAAAAACCGCTGTGCGAACTTCCAATTCGGACGGGAGAGCCGAAAGTTTGCGAGTGGTGGAATCACTCACCAAATTTGGAATAGCACTCAATATGTCATCCATCGGATACTGTTGTACATCTTCAGAATAAAGGGAAGTGAAAAATCTATGAGCCTCTTCACCAATGTCTGAGGCGTCAGTTAGACAATTGCCAGCATCATTAAACAACATCGAGATATGTAATCTTTTCCTCTTACTGTTACACAGAGCATGGAAATATTTTGTATTACTTTCACCTTCCTGAAGCCACTTTATTCCGGATTTCTGCCTCCAAAATGTTTCTTCAGCTGTCAAGTAAAACTGATAATTCCGTTTAGCTTCTGACCATAATTCCTGTAAAGCATCCGTTTGAGAAATGTCATAAGCCGTCTCAGCCTCAGCTACTTTAATCTCTGCAGTTTTAAGTCTTGTGGTTACATTCCCAAAGCACTCTGTATTCCATTTCTGCAATGCTGCCTTCAACCGTTTCAGTTTGCCAGTCAAAATTACCATACCATTCCCATCCATGCTTGCCGCCCAATTGGACAAAACGACATCATGAAACTGAGCGTGCTTGGACCACATATTTTGATACCTGAAAGAAGAAGAAACACCAGTTCTAGCCTCCTTATTAAGAGTTAGTAACAAAAGGGCAATGATCTGAAACTGTTCTATGCAAATGTTCCAGCCTAGTAATATTGAAGAAATTTTGCCATTGTGTATTGACCAACACTCTACCGAGTCTACGCAGGAGAGGAGGAGAAGAACTTCTGCACCACGTGTATGGGCTGCCTACAAAAGGAACCTCAGACAAACTACAATCACTCACCACATCCACAAATTCTGAAATTGGCAATGAAGCAGGGATAGAGCCTAAACTCTCAAAACTTCGTAATACCACATTAAAATCACCCCCCACTATCCATGGGACATCATGTTGAGATATAAAATGTCGAAAGTCATCCCATAAAACCCGTCTTTGAGTATAGGCACACTTAGCATAAACAAAAGAAAAATACACAGGGGTGCCAGCATAATTGTTAACCAGTACAGTAAGCAGTTGATCTGTATCTCCCACCACAAAAATATCTAAACAACCATTCCAAAAAAGCCAAATTTTACTACTTATATTAGCAATCCCATGATCAAAACCCAATCGTTGGGTATAAGCCGGCAAAGTACTAGCATCTAACATTGGCTCCAAAATTGCACATAAAGCCAGATTATTATCATATTTTAACTGTCGCAGTCTAGCAAGAGATTCGAAATTTCCTATTCCCCGAATATTCCATATCAAGTATTGTGTGTTATTCATAGAAAATAGTAGATGATAAGTATTGGATATCCTTAGATAGTATTACCTTTAGCCTTCTCCACTAAGCGAGAAGACTTGCGAGAGGCAGCCGGTGGTTGTTTTTTCACTTTCCCGGTACGAACAGTACCATGCAAAGTAGGAGGAGTGTGTCTCAAACCTACGGCTGGATGCTCTAAAGAGCCTTGACGAGGCGGAGCATCCACAACTAGCTGTGCAATCTGCCTTGAGGGACTTTCCAGGGAAGTCACCGCACCCTCTTGATCGTCCATTGATCTGGGTAGAGCTGAACAGTCACCCACTTCAACACCGGGCAGCAGTTCCGACTCATCCGGGTACTCCGGGTCTTGGTCATCCGTATCGGTTCCCCCTTCAACTTCAAGTATCCGAATAGGGTCTTCGATACCCACGACTTGCTCATCATCAAGTCCCGAGTTTCCCACCAATCCAATGGCCGTGCTTACTGATCCCGGATGCCCAATCAGGTCTGTAGACAACAAAGTTGAGGCAGCATCTAGCTCGGAACTGGCAAAAACAGAGTTTGAAACCCGGTCAATTCTTGTTTCAGATGTTCTCGGAGCCGTGGCAGCATCTTGCTCGGAATTGACAATAACCTGTGCAGAAATTGTTGCTGTTACCGGGTCAGAAGTTGTCAAAACCGGGTCACCTTCAGTCACAACCGGGTCAGTAGTTTCTGTCTCATTTGGTCTGTTTTCTGTAAGAACCGGGTCAGTAGTTTGGCATTCTACAGGACACGGGTCTTCAGAACGGGACAGTGCAGAAAGGTCCGCTGGGTCGGATCTGATTGACCCGCAATCCTCAATGAACGAAACTGTTGCAAGTCAGCCAAAATCGCTGTCGTGTCCTTAAAAGCTGTACTTTTCCGACAGAATGATGAGATTGATGCGTTAAAATTGTGGATTTCGCACAGCCCACCCTAATATCATCTTTGCCTCTTGGTGTTAATTCAATCGGTTCTATTACCGTATTCATCTTACCCCTCGGGTGATTGATAGCCGGAATTACCGGTAATGATGATGCCATCACAGTGGTTGTTGTTCGTCCCTCCGCTGCCATTGAAGACTTCGATGATGAAGATTCAACCACCGTAGGCGGTACCACTGCAGAATTTTTCCCAGCAAAGCCGGATGGACCCGGGTCCCGGCGACCAACCCGTACCCACTGATTCTCGGGTGGGGAGGAGACCACAATGCCAGATTTCAGTGTTCTCGGCATCAGCAGGGGCTTTTTGCCATTGTTCTTTGTCAGTTTGACGGGTAAAATCGCCGGAATCACCGGTGTCGGCAATTGCTTTCCACATTGGTTAAATTCGTGACCAATTCTTTTACAACCCACACAATAGGAAGGCAAATTATCGTACATTATTGGCTGCCAAAAGCTCTTCCCTGTGTGGCCATGGGTAATCCGAATTCTGTTTGGCAATTCCCCCAAAAGATCAACTTCCACACACACCTTTGCAATAGCCGGACGAGAAGCAGCCGCAGTCGGAGCATCCAAGGCCAATGGGTGGCCTACCGCCCTTGCGAGGGAGAATAATTTTGATTTGTTATACAAGTGTATAGGTAATCCTTCGAAACCAATCCAAACAGGGACGATCGATGGTTCTTCTTCCACAATGAAATCGTACGTCCATTTAAAAACACGCATCATAATGCCGATGAATGTCCAAATCCCCTGTCTCCAAAGACGACAGTAATCTTCCTCCAAATCGAATCTTATCAAAACATGGCGGGGATCCATTCTACCGATCCAAAAATTCCCTTTAGACGGATTATAACATCTGCATTTAGGTAATTTACAATCTTTTGCTATATGTCCTAACTTTCCACAATTATAACATCTACATTTAGACGGATTTTTCTTATATTTATCTAATCTTTTCTTTCTAGTTACATAAGATTTCTTTTTATAGTTTCTGGATTTATATGGTTTTCTTTTATATGTCTTTTGATATTGTTTTTTCTTCTTTTTGTACTTTGGTTTTAAATTTCTTCTTTTAGGATATTGTTTACTACATCCTAATTTAGGTACATCATATTGGGTACAACATGGAATATTAAAATATACATATGAAGGTGAAAAATTAGAACATATATGTAGATATTATTCTGGAACATTTAAGGATAATGAACAAAAATGGGAAATAAATAGAAAAGAATAAAATAAGTTTAACAGAAACAGCAAGTTACATAGAAAGGAGTTTTATGGGAGTTGTAAAATTGTGGTTTGAAAATTTAGAAGAAGATACAAAGAGTACATTTAGAAAACCTACAGATAGACTAGGACACCCTACTGGAAGAAATACATAACTATTAGAAAAATATGAAATGGGAATAAGAGGAGAATTTAGTAATTTAAATAGTGAAATAGGATTAATAAATAAACAAAAAGAAAAAGCAAATTACTAGTTTCACCTATTCTTTCTTGTACTATAGTTAATTCATCCTCTGGTATTTCAGTATAAGTAATAGTAGATATTATACAGCATTTGTGGATTCAAATACAAATAGAAAGAGAAGGACAAACAAATGATATTATTTTAGGAACTAATTGACTAGATAAAGCGCAGGTTGCAAAACCATAATACTCTAATCATCATAAGTATTTGATTCATACATAAGATCATTGAGATCATCATAAATTTGGTTCATTATCTTAATTTCTTCTTCTTCAGCTTCCTTTCTATATGCTATTAACTCCTGTAGATATTTTTCCTCATACATTTTATCTACTTATTTCTTTATTATTTCATATAAATCTTCTCCTATTATATCTATAATTATTTTTATCATTCTTTTTTCTATTATACATATATTGCAAAATTCTTTTATTACTTCTTCCTGATCTTTTACTCCTATCCATATCTTGTTTGAATAAACTTCTTTACTGTCTTGAATATTCATCTTTGATATTTTTTATGATATTCTTATATATCCTATTAATATTATAATAATCTAGATAGGTATTATCCTCCTTTACAAGTTTGATTAACTGTTTTTCTTGATTAAATTCATATATCTGTTTTTGTATTTCTTTTACTATTTCTTCTGGTAAGTTTTCGTTTAAAATTTCTAAAAATCTCTTCTTTGTTATATAACTTTCTATTTTTTCATTATAATCTTGTGCTTTAAACTCTTTTCTATATTTATAAACTAAGTCTATATCTAGGAACTGATAAGAATTCATAATTTATTTCAAAATGTAAATTTATCACAAATAGAATTACCAAATAAGATTATAATTTTTATGAACTTTTATTATCATACTACTACCATCATTCAAGAATTATATACCAAATTATAGTATAACCTTACTCTCATATTTCTGAATATAACAATTCTTTTATACCTAATACCTTCTTCATAACATATGGTTATTCATTCAAGTTGGTTTGCCAAAAATCCCTTCACAGCCCACCTGGCATAATACGGGAAAAACGGTGGCTACCATGCTGACCTTTTACATCCTTATGTTATTTAGTTGGTACTTTGGTTATAAGAATCATCATATAGAAATAAATTAGCAAAGTAATACTATAGTTTATATATAATACTGAATCATAATAGTAGTATGAATATTAATTTAGTTCATAATAAACAAACATACCTTATCTGAGTTCTTGCTGCTATCCATAGCTTGAAAGTAAGAAATAGCTTTAAACTGGAAATTTTATAAATATCTGAATTTTTTTTTTTTACAATGTTGGTGTGCTGGGGTTTTTTCAAAGGAATTTCTTAAGAAGGATTCGTGTGTCCCCTTCATTCTATCTTACACCTTCCTTATATAGACTTTCTAAAGATAATGAAGAATCTACTTTAATTCTAACTAACCAATTACATTTCGATAGCTGGGGTCTATGCCCTTACATTATTGAACTTTACTATTTACTTTTTCTAAAGTTTACATTATTGAGAGTCTTTACTATTTGCTTTATTTAACTTTTGCATTATTGTAGTACTTACTCTAGCTTTATCTCAGGTACTTCATTGTCCTGTCCTCCTCAATGGTGACACTTATGCTCAGATACATTAGTAAAGTTTATGCATAGCTGCTTTTTAGCTTCTTCTGTTAACCACTCATTTTTCATTGCTCTAGTCTTTGGTACTTCGTCTGGTAGTACAATAGTCTCTAACCATCTTCGTACCTCTTCTTCTGCATCTGGTTTTGTTACCTTACTCATGGAATAGATTAACTTCTTATCTCTGCTATAATACATCCAAATAGGATTTCTGGATTCATAAGTATTCCTTAACTCTTGAAAAATTACCTTTAAATTTACTATCCTTTTCTGCTGTAAAATTTTCGGAATATCTTGAGCTTCAATAATATCTTGTTGTACTGGTATTTCTTCTGGTATAACCATATCTCGTGTAATACCCAATTTTATCACATGGATCGGGGGTTTTATATGATCATAATATATCTCTGCTGGAGCTGAATAAAATCTTACATAAATCATGTCTGCTTTTGTAATTCCCAAATATGTTTTTTGCTGCTGCTTTAAATTCTGGAATTCTTTCTAACTCTTGTCGATTAATGGTATATACAACATTTAATAGGCCATAGGCATATGCTGAAGCAATTAAATTTGAATTGGTTCCTGACAGGGCTATTAATTTATTCAATCCTACTAATTTTTGGGTAGTATAACCTAATCCTTTAGAATAAAATTGTTCTATAGGTAACTGGGTTGGCTTTGAAGTTAGGAAATCAATAACTGTTTTGGCATTTTGGATATATCTCATGGCTATATGGTTGTAATTTTATTTTTCGGCTAATAAACTCTGAGAATAAGTATTTATCTGGGATGGTATGAACATGGATGGTTTCACAAGTATGAGTTTATTTTCTGGATATATACTATTTATATTATATGTTCTACTTGTTCTTACCATTCCTTTGCTTGTACCTGCAACATTTAAATTTTTGTTAATAATACCACTCTTCTGAGTATAACTTTTTTCTTTTTTCTCAGGGTCATCATGGTTTATCTTTGGATTAGCATCCCTGCTTATCTCTGGATCATCATCCTTGGTTATATCTGGATTAACATCCCTGTTTAGCTCTGCAACTGGCTCTTTTCTTTTAGCCATTAGCTCAGATACTTTTTCATCTTGTATAGCTATTTTTTTATCTTGTAGTGACACTTGTAATTCTATTTTTTCTAGTTTTTCCAATATTTTTCCCAGTAGCTCTAGAATATCTGTTTCTTTCTTCTCAGGGGTTTCTAGAGAGATAATCTGCAAAGACATTTTTGTTAGTTCTGATTACTTCACAATCATAATCAAATTCATTTATCTTTATAACTAATCTTCTTAGTTCTTTTTTAGTTATTGAATCATTTAATTTACTTTGTAACCAATATTTTACTTGTGTATTATCAGTTCTTAATTTAAATCTAGTATGAATAACATATATTTCAAAATGTAAAATAGCTTTTAATACTGCTAATAATTCTTTTCTATTTATTTCCCATTTTTGTTCATTATCCTTAAATGTTCCAGAATAATATCTACATATATGTTCTAATTTTTCACCTTCATATGTATATTTTAATATTCCACCATAACTTTTTTCACTAGCATCAGATTCTATTATATATCTAAATTTTTTATTTTCATCTGGAAATTCTAGTTTAGGTAAATTTTTACACAATTCTTTTATTTTCTTAAGTTTTTCTTTATCTAATGTAGTCCATGTAAACTCGACATCTTTTTTCAATTTTTTTTGAAATGATACTAAATATGTAGATAAATGAGGTATATGTTCTCTAACTTGGTTAATAAGTCCAAGAAATGATTGCAATTTTTTCTTAGTATCTATTTCTTCTGTTAATTCTAATATTTTACTTACTATATGATTTTGCATTTTAATTCCACTTTTATCTATTTCTATTCCTAAAAATTCTATTTGATTTTTCATAATTGCTGCCTTCTTTTTACTTAAACTTATGCCTGAATTTTCTACATATATTGTAAATCTTTCTAATAAAGCAATATGTTCATCATAAGTATGAGAATATAATAAAATATCATCAATATATAATCACACAATTATCAAAATCTTTAAATATTTTATCCATAAATGCTTGAAATCTTCCTGTGGCATTTTTAAATCCAAAAGGTAAAACATTCCATTCATAAAATCCATTAGGTATACTAAATGCTGTTAAAGCTTTAGATTCTTCTGTTAATTTTAAATGATAAAATCCTGATTTGCAATCAAATTTACTAAATCAATTATATCCTGATATTTGTTTTAATTTTATTACTTTATTAGGTAAAGGATAATTATAAGTTTGTGTTTTAGCATTAAGATTTGTATAATCTATAACCATTCTACTTTTTCCTCTTTTTTGTTCTGAATGTTTATTTACAATAAATGCCGGACTACTATGTTTAGAATTAGATTCTCTAATATAATCATTTTCTAATAACCCAGGAATATGTTTTTTAAATTCTTCAACATCACTAGGTATATGTTTTAAAGGTTTTTGATATACTATAGTAATTTCTTCTTTAAGTTTTATCTCTACATAAGTATTATGTTTTTCCCAATTTTTTAAAGGATATTCTGAATATAATTCTTCTAATTTCTGTTTTATAGGTGTTAATTTATCAATATTATAAATATTATATAAAATAATATTATCTACAGTATTTTTAGTATCCATATGTTGTATTATTTTACTATCTCCTTTTTGCCATTCTTTTTGTATTCTTTCTTTATATTTTACTCTTAATGCTGGTATATTATGTTTACAAGGTGTTGTTATTACTAAATTTTTTCTTTCTATCCTTATTGGTAAATAATCATGTAACCAATTTATTCCTAATATTATATCTTTTCCTTCTAATTCAAAAGCATATATCTCCTTTATCTTAAGTATTTTTCCCCAAAGCTGTATGTCTATATTTTTAGCTTTATATTGTATTTCATTTCCTTCACCATTAAATCCTGTTACTAATATGCTAGTTTTTTCCCATTTCTCTTCTGGTAAACAATTCTTTTTACAAATATTTATTTTAGCTCCTGAATCCACAAATGTTGTATAATATCTACTATTATATCCATTTACTATAATTTTTATTAATATATAGACAAAATTATCTATGTTAGCTATACCTTTCTCTTAAATTCCAAATACTTTCTCTTTCTCTAGGTATCCTTAATACCTTTCCTAAACATGTTAATTCTATATGGGTTTCACATATACTCCATGGTCTATAAAGTAATATCATTTGTTTGTCCTTCTCTTTCTATTTGTATTTCAAATTCTATTTCTAATATTTTACCTCCTAATTCTACTTTCTTAATTATTTTACCATTACTACTGTACATTTTTCCTAGTAAGTCTAAATATTTGTGATTACTTTCTATTACTAATGCTCTTCCTATAAGGTCTCGTGATATATAATTTGGGCCTGCTGCTGTATCTATAATTATTGATCTTATTCTTTCATCTATTTTTCCTAATATACATACTTGAGATATTGGTTCTAATTCTTGAATTCCTATCCTATTAGATGTTGATAATCTTAAATTCTCCATTTTCTTACTAGTTTCACCTATTCTTTCTTGTACTATAGTTAATTCATCATCTGGTATTTCAGTATAAGTATTTTCTATATTATTTACTATACTTAATATGTTTTTAAAAGGATTATCTATATGTACCGTTTCTATTTTCCTTTTTCCTAATATCTTATGTTTATTACTTACTACATATAAATTTTTACATTTAACTGTCATTACTTTACTATTTTTTAACATTTCTATTCCTGATAATTTCCAATATAATACAAATGCTTTATCTATATTTTGATCTACTAGGCTTATAGCATAATTTCCACTAATTATAAATTTTAATTTCTGGTATATTAAATTTCCTTTCATTTTAGCTATTATACTTTTTTCTATAGGATAAGTAATTCTATCGTCTGCAATATAAATTTCTAATGGTGTATCTATTCCTTCCTGAAAACAAGCTATTATAATTATTTCTGTACCTCCAAAATAAGCGTATCTCATTGTATCTGTAGTTCTAATCTTATTCACTTCATTCATAATACCTTGTTTAGATATAAGTGGTATTTTTGTATTACCTTGAGTCATTCTAGTATCTATAGCATGTTCTCTCTTACTAACTATATAGTATTCTTCAGTTTCTTTAGATAATAATTTCTTTAATAATGGTATACTAAATACTTTATCTTTAGTTATACTAAAATCTTGTTTTTCTATTTGCTGAAATATCTTTTTATCAAATATTATTCTTAAATTACTACTTTCAGTATTTGTTTCTTCTTCTATATTAATTTCTTTATTACTAAATTCCTTAGGTCTTTCTATTTCACTCATCTTCTGAACTTGTTTCATATTCTTCATTTTCAATTTCACTATCACTTTCATATATAGTATCATTATCACTTAATTGTATATTTTCTAGATTTAATATTTCTATATCTATAAATTCTTCTTCTAATACATTTACCTCTTTCTTTTTAGGTAATTTACAATCTTTTGCTATATGTCCTAACTTACCACAATTATAACATCTACATTTAGACGGATTTTTCTTATATTTATCTAATCTTTTCTTTCTAGTTACATAAGATTTCTTTTTATAGTTTCTGGATTTATATGGTTTTCTTTTATATCTCTTTTGATATTGTTTTTTCTTCTTTTTGTACTTTGGTTTTAAATTTCTTCTTTTAGGATATTGTTTACTACATCTTAATTTAGGTACATCATATTGGGTACAACATCTAACATTATCTGCTAATGATTTCTTCAATCTTTTAAATTTTTTATAATCATCACATTCTTTTCCAAACCAATCTCTTAAATATTCTATTCTAACTCCTAAGGTATCTGTTCTAGGTTTCTTCTCAAATTCTAATAGTATTTCTTCATTAAATGGATAAGGTAATTTATTGTAAAATAAATTATTAAACTGTTTCTTTTGTACATCTGTTAATTTTGCTTTATAATAATAATCCTTATATGCACATATATATTCTTCTAAATAGCACATATCACATATAACTATTTCTACTAAACTCATTTTTGCTTTTTCTTTTTGTTTATTTTTTAATTCTGTTTCACTATTTAAATTACTAAATTCTCCTCTTATTCCCATTTCATATTTTTCTAATATTTCTGTATTTCTTCCAGTAGGGTGTCCTAGTCTATCTGTAGCTTTTCTAAATGTACTCTTTGTATCTTCTTCTAAATTTTCAAACCACAATTTTACAACTCCCGTAAAACTCCATTCTATGTAACTTGCTGCTTCTGTTAAACTTATTTTATTATCTATTAATTGTTTTGCAATTGTTCCTACCCATTTTTCTACCTCTTTGGTTACATCTAACGTACAATCTAAATTTAACATTCCTGTATAATCTATTTTACTTTCAGTTGGCATATATTTTTCTGGTATTCTATGATCCCATAACTTCTTATTTCTTCTAGGTTTTTCATAAGTATATCTAGTATATTCTGGTCTTCTATTAGATTCATATTCTATTTTAGTTCCTGAAGTTGATGGTTTATTTCCTGAGGTTTCATTTTTTACTTCTGTTGTAGATGGTTAATTCATATTTATGTTTGTAATTTCTTCCATTAATTCTGTATATGTTACACTTTGTGTATCACTAAGTTCTTCTTCTTCGTTATCTTCTATCATATTTATTTCTGCAGTTTCAAGTTTCTTTATTACAATATTTTCTCCTATATTTCTTAATTCTTTATTTATATTTTTTATTTCGTCTAATAATTCATTTAATAGAGTTTTCTTATCTTTATTTTCTGTTTTTTATTGGTTTAAAATATTTTTGATTTTCTTGTTCTAACCTTACTATCTGTTCTGTTTCATTTTCTAAAGTAAATGATTCCTTATCCTTTATTAGTCTTAACTGATTTTTCCCTATCTTACAAAATTCCCTATCTTGATTTGTTTTATAACCTTTTAATTTAGTATTATAATATCCATCTCTTTTATAACTACTTATCTTCTTTTCGTCCTTATTCATAAAATTCTTTTCTCATTTTACCTATTTTCATTTCTGGTAATATATGACTACATAAATCATATTCCTCTGATTTTTTTATTCTTTTTCCTTCTTCATGTACTAATTTTGGTTCTTCTATTGTTATTTCTTTTTCTTTCCCTTTTTCTATTCTACTTAATATTTCTTTTATTTGTTTTATTTCAGTATAAACTTCTTCTAGATTCTCTATAATTATTTGTATGTTTATTTTCATGTCTTCTACTGGTTCTTTCATGATTTTATTTCTGTTTTATAATTATGTATTCCTAAATAGTTTATTATTGAATCTAACTTATCTTCTAGTCTATCCCGTTTTTCTTTAATTATTCCTAATTGTATTTCTATAGGTATATCCACTTCCTTTATTAGATTTAAATCTACTCTTATTATTTCTCCTATAACTGGGGGTAATCTTTCTATAGCTAATAATATATTTTCTTCTTGGTTACTTTCTATAACTTCTTTTATTTCTTCATATAAACTTTCATCTATCCCAAATTTATCATATAAGAATAAGTTTGTCCAGTTTAACTGCTTATGTTCTTGTAATCCCCAATATCCTGCTAATATAAATGGTATAACTTCTCCAAAATCTATAGTTTCTATAGGAAATCCTCTAGTACTATCTAATTCTAGATTTTCTTTTCTTAAAGTATATCTTTTTTGTAACACCGGATGTATTTTTCTATTCATTTATCTAATAACCATGTATAACTGTATAGCTCTGATACCAATATGGGCGCAAAACCATAATACTCTAATCATCATAAGTATTTGAATCATACATAAGATCATAGAGATCATTGAGATCATCATAAATTTGGTTCATTAGCTTAATTTCTTCTTCTTCAGCTTCCTTTCTATATGCTATTAACTCCTGTAGATATTTTTCCTCATACATTTTATCTACTTTTTTCATTATTATTTCATATAAATCTTCTCCTATTATATCTAGAATTATTTTTATCATTCTTTTTTCTATTATACATATCTTGCAAAATTCTTTTATTACTTCTTCCTGAACTTTTACTCCTATCCATATCTTGTTTGAATAAACTTCTTTATTGTCTTGAATATTCATCTTTGATATTTTTTTATGATATTCTTATATATCCTATTAATATTATAATAATCTAGAGAGGTATTATCCTCCTTTACAAGTTTGATTAACTGTTTTTCTTGATTAAATTCATATATCTGTTTTTGTATTTCTTTTACTATTTCTTCTGGTAAGTTTTCGTTTAAAATTTCTAAAAATCTCTTCTTTGTTAAATAACTTTCTATTTTTTCATTATAATCTTTTGCTTTAAACTCTTTTCTATATTTATAAACTAAGTCTATATCTAGGAACTGATAAGAATTCATAATTTATTTCAAAATGTAAATTTATCACAAATAGAATTACCAAATAAGATTATAATTTTTATGAACTTTTATTATCATACTACTACCATCATTCAAGAATTATATACCAAATTATAGTATAACCTTACTCTCATATTTCTGAATATAACAATTCTTTTATACCTAAATGTTGTATATACCATTAATGGACAAGTGTTAGAAGGAATTCCAGAAGTTAAAGCAACAGCAAAAACATATTTGGGAATTACAGATGCAGACATGATTTATGTAAGATTTTATTCAGCTTCAGCTGGTTCCACGACTCCCCTTTATCGAAAGAGGAACATCTTAGCTGGACAAAACCGATTCAGAGCAAGGGCAACGCAATGAACTTCTATTGCAACTTATGAGACACGATGTGATTTGTCAAGTCTATTGACTAATGATTTCCATTAGTTTTTTTTTTGTTTTGTTTTTTGGACCTCACCAGAGGAGGGAGCCCATGTTGGGCGAAAATTATATATATAGAAGTGCCTCACAAAAGAGGTAAATTAAAAGACAGGCATTCTTTCTTAAGGATGAATATCATAAACCTAAGATTCTCTTCTCGTGTCACACAATCATAAGCATATCAGAACTTTACCTCTTTGAGAAAAGAAGTGAAATATGGTTGAAAATCCTCTTTTCTACTTCCATCATACATCAACCGATATATAGAATAAATCGTCAAAATTTGAGATTGTAATGCGCGTTATAGATTTAATTCCACAAATCTTTCCCCACCTCACCAGGGTACAAGAACGAATCCAACAACTTTTTGTTGAAGGGAGAGTTGTACATAAACCTATATCGAAGGTCCATACCAAAAAATTTATTTTTGTAAAGGTTTTTTTCTTTAAAAAAATCTTGAAGGTAAAATATAAAATTTTCGAAATCTTGGGCAGGCGCCTATACCCCTATTATTGGGGACTTAATGAGTTATGTTATTGTTGTTGTTGTCGTCATCGTTGTAAGGGCGCCAAAATCAGCTACTTTCGGGGAGGTAAATGAGTACTTAATGTTGAAATTCAATGTATAATATATGTTCATTAATCTAGTCTTATCTTTAGTTGATTCTAGAATATGTTAGATGAATCTAATGCATGAATCATATTAAATATGATACATGTACTAAGCTTAGATTCATGGCTAGAAACTACTATAAATACCCTATGTACTCTAGTAATTTGATATGAGTTGAATTGAAGTGAAATAGAATATTATTAGTTTTCCTCCATTTTTCTTCTCTACATATTTATCATATTAAGCTCTCCACTTCTGACAAAGTGGTATCAGAGCCAATCTTGTTTGGAGATACATAGCTTGAAGAAGATGTCAAATGGAGTACCTTTGCAATTTCCATCACTCACCAAGGATAATTATGATAATTGGTGTATAAGAATGAAGGCTTTGTTTGGAGCCTATGAAGTACGGGACACTGTGGCAAATGGAGTGGAAGGGGACGATGCACCCGTCAAGAAGAAAGATCAAAAGGCGCTTCCTCTCATCCACCAAAGTTTGGATGAAAAAATGTTTGAAAAGGTTGCCAGTGCAACCACCTCCAAGGGGGCATGGGATATTCTTCAAGCCTCATACAAAGGAGCTAACAAAGTTAAAAAAAAGTGCGTCTCCAAACGTTAGGAGGTGAGTTTGAATCTTTACGAATGAAAGATTCATAATCCATTTATGATTATATCTTAAGGGTTTTGGCTATTACTAATCAAATGAAAAGATATGGAGAACAAATGACGGATAATCGAATAGTTGAAAAAATCCTACGATCTCTGGATGCAAAATTCAACTATGTTGTTGTCGCCATTGAAGAGTCCAAAGATTTGGACACCATGTCTGTTGATGAGCTTGCTGGATCTTTGCAAGCACGTGAAGAAAGAATGATGAAGCCGATTCAAGAAACGCCATAGCATGCTTTGAAAGCCAACCTATCTTTGACAGAGAAGGAAACAAATCATGGCACGTCCCAGAGAGGCAGAGGACGTGGAAGAGGTCGAGGTCAAGACCAAAGTAGAGGTCGTGGTTTTGTGAAAGGCAGACGTGGTGACAACAATTTTCGTAAGAATGATGAAGTAAGCCAAAACTTGAAGCATGGAAGAGGTCGTGGACGAGGTAGAAGTCCAAGAGAAAGAGGTACACAAAATCACCAGGGACGAAGACAGGGGTCGGGGTGGGGATGGGAGAATACTACTAGGTATAGTAATTTTATATGTAGTTCGGAAAATTTTATTAGTTTCGCCCAAGATTTTTTTTTTTTGCCGTTTTTATATGTAGTTCGACATACCCTATCTTTGACAGAGAAGGAAACAAATCATGGCACGTCCCAGAGAGGCAGAGGACGTGGAAGAGGTCGAGGTCAAGACCAAAGTAGAGGTCGTGGTTTTGTGAAAGGCAGACGTGGTGACAACAATTTTCGTAAGAATGATGAAGTAAGCCAAAACTTGAAGCATGGAAGAGGTCGTGGACGAGGTAGAAGTCCAAGAGAAAGAGGTACACAAAATCACCAGGGACGAAGACAGGGGTCGGGGTGGGGGTGGGGGAATACTACTAGGTATAGTAATTTTATATGTAGTTCGGAAAATTTTATTAGTTTCGCCCAAGATTTTTTTTTTTTTGCCGTTTTTATATGTAGTTCGACATACTGTTGCAATTCCCCCCACCCCCCCACACACACACACCACCACCACCAAATTCCTAACTTAGTCCCTGAAAATCACGAAAGGTATGACAAGTCAAATATTTAATGTTACAATTTTCATCTTTTTGGTCATTATTCTTGGGAATGTAGAAATAATGTGGAGGAGACTAATTTTCTTTTGGAGAGCTCTAACGAGGAATCAACTCCTACTTTCCTTCTAGCTTGCAAAACAAATCAAAGAGCAGGACAATAATAAATGGTACCTTGACTCTGGCGCAAGTTGTCAACTTTGTGGAAGGAAGAATTTATTCAAGGACCTTGATGAGTTTATTGGCGGCAATATCACTCTTGGAGACTCTTCGCAAGTTCAAGTGAAAGGAAAATGTACTATTTTAACTCATACAAAAAATGGAAGTCATCAACTTATTTCTAATGTCTACTATGTGCCGTAAATGAAAACTAATATTTTAAGTTTGGGGCAACTGTTGGAGAAATATTATGATATTCACTTGAAAAATAAGAGTTTGACTATGAAAGATGAAAATGGAAGGTTACTTGCCAATGTACCAATGACAAAAAAACAAGATGTTCTTGCTAAATATTTAAAGTGATGTTCCATTGTGCTTGAAATCTTGTTTTAAAACTAAATTATGGTTGTGGCATATAAGATTTGGACATTTGAATTTTGATGGCTTAAAAGAAATGAGCAAAAAAAGAATGGTGAAATGTTTGCTTTCCATAGACCACCCGAATAAACTTTGTGAAGGGTGTCTACTTGGAAAACAAGCAAGAAAGAGTTTTCCTAAAGAGTCGATGACAAGAGCTCAACATCCATTGGAGTTGATGCATTCATATGTGTATGGACCTATCAAGCCGTCATCACTTGGAAAGAGTAACTATTTTGTACTGTTTAATGATGATTATTCTCGAAAAACTTGGGTGTATATTTTGAAGGAAAAATCTGAGGTTTTTGCGACTTTCAAGAAGTTCAAAACTACAGAGAAACAAAGTGGTTACCAAATTAAAGCTCTTTAGTCCGATAGAGGCGGCAAATTCACTTCAAATGAATTCAAAGAGTTATGTGAGAAAAATGGAATCTATGGGCACATGACAGCTCCATATTCACCACAACAAAATGGAGTAGCTGAGAGAAAGAATCGAAGCATTCTGAACATGGTGATGAGCATGCTGAAAAGCAAAAGCATTCTAAGAGCAAACTGGGCGGAAGATGTCTCTTGTGCAGTCTATTTGACTAATCGTTGTTACACTAAAAGTGTTCATGGAATAACACTACAAGAAGTTTGGAGTGGATACAAACCAACTGTCTAACACTTGAGGGATTTTTGGAATCATTGCTTATGCATATATGCCTGATGAGAAGAGAACTAAACTCGATGATAAAAGTCAAAGGTATATATTTGTTGACTATGATGAAAATTCTAAGTTTTATAAATTGTATAATCCAAGCAATGAGAAAATTATAATCAGTAGAGATGTTGAATTTGATGAGGAAAGTGAATGGGATTGGAGTGTTGGTAATAAAAAATATAACTACAACCCATTCTTTGATGAAGAAGAAGAAGGTATGGCACAACTTGCTCTACCAGCACCTCCACAAGTTGCTGAATCTGGTGAATCAAGTTTGAATGAAGAGCCTCAACGGTTTAGAAGTCTACATGAATTGTATGAAACCACTGAAGAGGTACAACTTTTAAGTGAGTACACAATTTTGCCTATTTGCCGAAAGTGAACCTGTAAGTTTTGATGAACCTGCTTAAGACCAGAAATGGAGAAGAGCCATGGATGAAAAGATTAATTCATGTAGCGAAGATGCGTATGTGAAGATGGATGTGTGGGCATATGAGAATGGATAGAGTGAAGAATGAGATGATTCAGAAGAAGGTCGGTGTAGCACCTATTGAAGACAAGATGAGAGAGAACCGTTTGCGTTGGTTTGGGCACATTAGAAGAAGGCCAAGTGATGCTCCGGTTAGGAGAATTGAAGGATTATGTAATATTGAGGGCGTAAGAGGTAGGGGAGACCGAGGAAGACGTGGACGGAGGTGATAAAAGGGGATATGAATTTGCTAGAACTAGATGAAAGTTGTGTTTGGGATCGAAAGAAATGGAGAGAATGCATCCATGTGGATGACCTTACGTGATTCTTACTTTGGTTCATGTAGCCGACCCCAATATATTGGGACTAAGGCTTGGTTGTTGTTGTTGTTGTTGGGAGCTTGTGTCACTACCTAAAGGCAAAAGCACTATTGGAGTTAATTGGGTGTACAAAATAAAAAAGGAACACCAAAGGAAACATAGAGAAGTACAAGCCAAGGTTTGTTGTCAAAGGGTACAAACAAAAGGCCGTTATTGAATATGATGAGGTATTCACTCATGTTGCACGTCTTGAAACTATACGATTAATTATTCCCATGGCAGCTCAAAATCAGTGGAGAATTCATCAGATGGATGTGAAATCTGCATTTTTGAATGGCATATTAGAGGAAGAAGTGTATCATGATATACTGTGAATGGACATGAGGACAATGTGTTGAAGTTGAAGAAGGCTCTCTATGTCTTGAAGCAAGCCCCTCGTGCTTGGAATAGCAGAATTGACAAGTATTTCCAAACAAAGGGTTTCACAAAGTGTCCACATGAACATGCACTTTACGTGAAATTGGACAGGGATGGGGATATTTTAATTGTTTGTTTGTATGTGGATGATTTGATCTTTAAAGGTAACAATCCAAAGATGACTGATGAATTCAAGACTGCTATGTCAAAGGAGTTTGAAATGACAGACATCGGGTTGATGCCCTACTATCTTGGCGTTGAAGTAAAATAAACAAATGACGGAATTTTCATCTCTCAAGAAGGATATGCAAAAGAAGTTCTTAAGAAGTTTGAGATGGACAATTGCAATCCTGTTAACACCCTTGTGGAGTGTGGAAATAAATTATCGAAGTTGGATAATGGTAGGAAAATTGATCCCAGATTATTCTAAAGTCTTGTTGGAAGCTTGAGATACTTGCCATGTACAAGACCAGATATACTTTTTGGTGTTGGACTTGTGAGTCGATATATGGAATCTCCTACTACTTCACATTTGAAGGCGGTCAAAAGAATTCTTCGATACATTAAAGGTACACTTGATTATGGGATTTTGTATACATCTTCTCAAGATTACAAGCATGTTGGTTTTTGTGATAGTGATTGGGCTGGTGATGTTGATGATCAAAAGAGTACTACTGGGGTTGTTTTCTTTATGGGAAATGTGGAATTTGCATTGAGTTCTAAGAAGTAACCTATTGTGACTCTTTCTACTTGCGAGGCAGAATACGTAGCATTTACTTCTTGTGTCACTACAAGAAAACAGTTAAATAGCGACCGAAATTTTCAGTCAAAACATGAACGACGGAATACCGACCAACGGGAAACCGAAAAAGTAACGGTCGCTACTCCGTAGGCCATATCGGTCCCGTTGACCAAATTAAAACGACATCATTTTGTTCACCGTTAACGACCGAATACCGACGGAAGTTAATGACCGATTACCGACGGAATGCATAACGGTGCATATTTATATAGTTACAAATGAAGGAAATAAAATGACGTCGTTTTGTTTACTTTAACGACTGACTAACGACGGAATACTTAACGTTGTGTATTTAACGGCCTAACGACGGATTAGCGACCGAAAGTTCAAAACGACGTTGTTTAGTTGGTTTTATCTTCAAATAACCTAAGTATTTCACCCAATTCATCCCGTCGTCTCCCCACTGCGAAATCACCACACCGCACTCTGCCGCCCTCCTCCAGCCCGCCACCACCTTCTTCCCCCATTCCATCAAGAAGCCCCATCCTTGCTGCACTCTACAACTTTTTCATTTAGCAGCCAAATCCCTAATTTTCAAAAACTTAGCAAAAAAATATCCCTTGAAGCTGATCATTCCCGATGCTATCTCCGACCACCTCCGATCAACTGTCTTCTTCTGTTGTTGAGGGTAATTATTATTTTTCTTTTATCTCTGAGTTTCAATGGTTTCTTCTATTTTTTCCTTAATTTCAGTACTGTGATTTATTTTTTTTAACTGAACTTCTTGGGTTTTTTTAATTTTATCAGCTGCTCCAACTGGTTTCTACATAGAGTTGAAGGCGATTACTACGGAGAGTTGAAGGAAATCATTGAGGTTGAACTTGCTGGAGTACCTGTCCAAAAAATAATTCTTTTCAAATTCGACTGGTTTGATTCAACTCCAAATAAAGGTTTGAGGGTGCATCCTCAATATAAACTTGTAGAAATCCATAGGAAAAGAACGTACCAGGGTTACGATCCATTTGTATTTGCTTCCCAATGTCAACAAGTCTACTACACACCTTATCCATGTTGTAAGACAACATCTAAGGCTAATGGGTGGGCTGTTTGTTGTTCCAAACCACGTCTAGTTGATGTTTCTAGTGTTCCGATACCATATCAAGAGGAAGTACGCGAGGAGGAGACCAGTCACATTGGTTCAAATGTTACTGAAGTTGGTCAACTTGTACACAAGTCAGGGGAAATCGAAGTTGTACTTGTGGTCGGTACGGGCCGTGTTAATGAAGATGAAATTATGCCGGGTGATGACAATTCAGAAGAAGAAGATGAAGTTATGTCGGAGGATGATTTAGAATGATTAATTGTTGTTGTGCTTTAATTCTTAACTTTCCTTTATCAATCCATTTTTTCATGCATGATTAACCTCTTTCTCGCTCCACACTAAGAAGCCATTTGAACGATGCAAATTGTAGTTGAAGAACTCGTTTCTTGGAATTCCACATATTGAAGGTGAGTAATATTTGTCGGTTTATTTTTTGGTACTTTATTACCATAAATGAATTGTCGTATTGTATAACTTTTTAACATAATTCAAAGTAGTAATTTTATTGGCATAAAATAATTTGATTGTTGAATTTTCAGATTGCAACTCATGCATTTCCAAGGATATACATATAAATGGTATCAAGGAGTATATGAGAAGTGTAAACTTTAATTGTGAGTGTTGTAATGTAAATGAGAAGTGCAAACTTTGATTGTGAGCATTGTAATGTAAATGAGAAGTGCACACTTTGATTGTGAGTGTTGTAATTCTGAGAGTGGACTTTGATTGTGAGTGTTGTAATGTAAATGAGAAGTGCACACTTTGATTGTGAGTGTTGTAATGTAAATGAGAAGTGTAAACTTGTGTTTTTTAGTAAGATAATTGGTTATGTAATGTTATTTTGGGGTTTTATTGATTATGTTTGCCATTTAGGATCTTATTAATACTGTCCCTGGTTCGTATTTCTGTTTTTTATAATAGGGATTTAATTAAATTTTAGATTTATTTTTTAAAACTAAAAACAATTTAGCGACCGAATAATCGTGTGCTATGTCAACCATCGCTAATCGGTCGCTAACAAGTCAAAGTCAAACGTCAACAATGTTGACCATTCGGTCGCTATTCCGTCGCTATATGGTGACCCAATAATCGGTTGCTAAAATGTCTGTCGGTATTCGGTCGTTAAAGAGTCAAAGTCAAAGTCAACAATGTTGACTATTCAATAGGTATTTCGTCGCAATATGGCGACCCAATAATCGGTTGCTAAAGGTCTGTCGGTATTCAGTCGTTAACGAGTCAAAGTCAAAGTCAACAATGTTGACTAGCTGGTCGATATTCGGTCGCTTTATGGAGACCCAATATTCGGTCGCTAGGGAAGCCATCGGTATTCGGTCGTTATTAAGTCAAAGTCAAAAGTCAACAATGTTGAACGTTCAATCAGTAATCCTTCGGTATATGGCGACCCAATTATCGGTCGCTAAATATTCCGTCGGTATTCGGTCGTTAATTTGCTTAGCGACGAAAAATACACGACCACGTGATTCAATCGGTAATCGGTCGCTAAACTAAGATTAGCGACGAATTTGTCTGTCACTGTTACACTGTTTTCTTGTAGTGTGTTTGTCATGCTATCTGGTTGAAGGAACTTTATTTAACACAAGAAGGTCCAACAGAGATTTGTGTTGATAACATGTCTGCTATTGCTTTGGCCAATAACCCAGTTTTCCATGAAAGGAGCAAGCATATTGACACCAAATATCACTTTATTCGTGATTGCATCAGCAAAAAGGAAGTTGAACTTGAGTTTGTGATGTCTCAAGACCAAGTAGCAGACAACATTTTCACTAAGCCTTTGAAGTTAATTACTTTCCAGAAATTACGAATGTCACTAGGAGTAATGAATTGAAATTCAATGTATAATCTATATTCATTAATCTAGTCTTATCTTTAGTTGGTTATAGACAGGGACGAAGCTAGGAATTTGATGTTGGGGGGTGAAACAGGTAAAAAAATTCCAAAATTCTTGGGGGCGATAAAAAAGGCAAAAAAAATTTCTTGGGGGACGAAATTGATAAAAGTTTCCAAAAGTTTCCAAAATACACATAAAATTTCGATAAATAGTAGTATTTTTAAAAATCTCGGGGGCGCCGGCCCCCTCCCCCTGTAATCGTCCCTGGTTATAGAATATGTTAGATGAATCTAATGCATGGATGATATTAAATATGATACATGTACTGAGCTTAGATTCATGGCTAGAAACTACTATAAATACCCTATGTACTCTAATCATTTGATATGAGTTGAGTTGAATTGAAGTGAAATAGAATATTATAATTAAGTTTGGAAATTGATTTACTCCTAGAATTTTGGGATAGAAACACCTAAACCCCCAAATTGAGGGTGTTAAATGACTATCTTATCCCCATGCTGATATAAGGGATTCACCCAAATATAAGGGCAAAAAGGTCCAAAAAACTATTTTAGTCAATCTTTTGGTCAATAATTCTAGTAGCATAGGAAGGTCCTATAAGTTTTCCTCCATTTTTCTCCTCTATATATTTAGTATCTTAAGCTCTCCACTTCTAAAACTTACCATATTTTTTAAGCGCCTGCATAATTCTTTACTCTTAGTTAAATCATTTTCATGATTCTAGCAACAAAAGCTATGGAAACTCAACACACTTCATGAGAATTAAAGAGAAACAATGACAACAAAAAAAAAAAAAAAAAAATACAATAGAAGGATAAGAAATGAGAAACATAAAATAAGAACTTCGCCTTATAGTATGCAAGATATGTGAGAGCATTCATCAGTCTCAAGACTCTCGTTGTTTGATTTCTTTTTAGGCTCCACTCAATTGGAAAACACATAATAACATTCGCACTTTGAACCCCGGATGGAATATGCTAAACTAAGTTCTCCATGAACTCACTGGTAATTGGCATCAAACAATTTTGATATATATGTTGTAATTTTTATATAAATCTGGTTCACTGAAAAATAATTATCACACTCGTTTTCTGAGATAAACCGATATACTCGATTTATCGATAAACATGATAAACCGATATACTCGATTTACGAATAAATCGAAATACTCGATTTCATCGATAAACGGATAAATCAAATACTGATAAATGAATAAATCGATATACTTGATTTACGAATAAATCGAAATAGGAAAACAGTTCGAAAAAATAATAATCGAGACAGAAAACAGTTCGTAAAAATACTAATCTGAGACTATTAAACTGATCTGGAAAAATTATTCTAAAACTTTCGAATGTAAATTATGCACTGGAAAATAATTTCGGGACGAGAGAATCGCACACTCGGAAATTTAAATTTCTGCAGAACGCTTTTG
This sequence comes from Vinca minor, assembly GCA_026122235.1. Lineage (NCBI taxonomy): Eukaryota > Viridiplantae > Streptophyta > Magnoliopsida > Gentianales > Apocynaceae > Vinca > Vinca minor. Next base: position 548,958 of record JAOCZM010000105.1, read on the forward strand.
ACAAAAAAATTAAAACAAGATAAACAATACCGTAACCTTAACCGGTTTGGATTTTCTCCTGACGCAGACAAAGCAGTCTACCGCTTCCCCTTAAGTTCACTATGTCCCGCCTTATCGACCCTCGCACTCCTTGAACACCGAACTCCAAGGTACAACGCCCAAACTCACCGTTTTTCCAGCGTAAGAAAACAGTGATCTCGCGAATCTTTGTAGTAACAGCAGTAACTCTCGTAATGTATGAAATGCGTAATAAGAAAAACTAGCGGTAATGCAAATGGGGAAGGGAGGATTTCGGATAGCTTCCTTCTGGCAGCTTTGCTCGCCTTTTATAGGCAAAGAAATAAATCAGAATAAACCATTGCATTACTCAGCTTAATGCCCCGATCATCATGAGCTTAATGCCAACCTTAATGCTCGATCATACTCCCTTTAATGCCTTGATCATATGAGCATGATTACTCAAACTTTAATGTCTTGATCTATATAAAGAACAATAAGTCCAAAGATGTCTTTGAAATTCAAAAAATTAAATCAGTAGCAAAACTCTAGCTGATCGTGCCCGCGAAGTTTTGGTCCGACATTCGTGTACGCAGTCGCGCCCTGCACACAAGTTCAAGCTAATTTGGTATCAACTGCACCTTTCGCTTGCACCCCACTGCGCGGCGCATCACGAGGTTATCACTTTAGGCATAATAGTGGTAATACAATTTAAACCCAAATAAACCACTTTAACATATAAAGTGTTTTTCTCTTTCATGGGTTTCCCATGTGGGATGTGCAACTTAAAACCCATTTACCACATTGCATTAACCCCACTTTATACCAATTTATCATTCACACCAACAATTGGTTTTCTCAAATGTCATATATCATCACGAAGCTTGCGCAACCCACTTCGTGATAAACTCAATAACATTCAAAACCGAGCGGTGTAACATATAAATATATTAGCTCAAATATGTCCTCACGACACATTAATTACACACTAATTCTTTGAGAAAAACAATTTCTCCAACAATCCCCCACATGAATGAAAAACTTTTAAAAAATGCACATGAAATGCAATGCAAGAGTTCGACGAGAATTCGTTGCATCAGGGATAGGTAGTTGTTAGCTTTGAACCTTCCCTAGTGAAATACCATCGGATACATTTGCTAACCAGATGGACGCGATGCCTCGAATCGCTCAGCTGCTTTGTGTGTATCAAGACAACGATACTCACACAACGATTTCTCTAAACCGTTAATCGATTCTTTCGTTGTTGTCCATTTCGCCCTAGACCGCCTTTGGAAATGTTCATCGAATGCTCTAGAGATTTAGCTCCTAAAGTCATCTCATGAAGTGGCCCCTTCACATTCGAGTATAGTGATCTCTTATTTAGAAGTATCCTGTCATACTTCACGTGATACGTATAAGGATCATTGAAAACTTTCGCTTATCCTCCAATGGACAGTGTCTATCACTCTTTCACCTTAGGAATGAGCCGGGAACTCATTTTCCCGAGTGCTTTGTTCGACTCCCCCACAATTCGGTTGTCCCTTTGAACCCCGCAATCGGGCTTTACAATCCGGTAGGGTTGCCATCATGAGTGGTAATCAATTTTACGGGCTTTAGCCCCATTCCCTCGATGAAATCTCAACAAGATCTCTCGTTAGACCTTTTGTTAATGGGTCCGCTATATTTTCTTTGGATCTCACAAAATCCAAAACTATAACACCGGTTTTCAAAAGTTTCTTTACTGGATTTATGTCTACGACGTATATGTCTAGACTTCCCATTATACACATTATTCGTTGTTTCTACCAATAGCCGACATGCTATCACAATGTAAGCTAAGTGGTGGCATTGGTTTTGAAAACATTGGAACATCTTCCAAAAACCACGTAACCATTCTGCCTCTTCGCCGCTAGATCCATAGCTATGAATTCCGATTCCATAGTTGATCTCGCAATACAAGTTTGTTTGCATGATTTCCATGAAACCGTCGCACCTCCAATTACAAAAATGTATCCGCTTGTGGATTTTATATTTTTGGAATCTGCTATCCAATTTGCATCGTTGTACCCTTCAAGTACACTGGATATCTAGTATAAAATAATCCATAGTTAGCAAAGTGTATCTTATATATCTAAGTACTCTAACTAACGCTCTCCCAAAGTGCTCATAACTCGGGATTACTTGTATACCTCGCCACCTATTGACCGAGTTTGCAATATCTCGGTCTAGTACACCCATGAGATACATTAGACTGCCTATGATCCTAGAATATTCAAGTTGTCGCACTCCTTCTCCACGATTCTTGTGAAGATTAGCACCTACTTCCATAGGTGTTCTCGCAATTAAATCACTTCCTTTATCAAACTTGTCTAATATTTTTTCAATATAATGACTTTGAGAAAGTGAATATCCATCTGATGTTTTGGTAATCTTCATTCCAAGTATTACATCAAAGATGTCCCATATCCTTCATATCGAAGTTTTGAGACAACAATTTCTTGGTAACTTTAATATTTTCTTTGTTACCAATAATTATCATGTCATCTACGTAGAGACAGACTATTACATAATTGTCTTTGCTTCCTTTCACGTAGACACATTTATCACTCTGGTTTATTTGAAAACCAATTGATAGCATTACACTATCAAACTTCTCATGCCATTGTTTAGGTGCTTGTTTTAATCCATACAGTGATTTAACAAGTCTACATACCTTGTTCTCTTGGCCTCGAACAACATACCCTTCAAAGTTGTTCCATATAAATTTCTTCTTCCAGCTTCTCCGTTAAGAAAAGTCTGTTTTCACATCCATTTGATGGATCTCCAAATCAAATAAGGTCGCAAAAGCAATAATTAGCCTCGATTGATGTTTTTTCTAGATACAGGGGCATAAGTGTCAAAATAATCGACACCCTCGCTTTGTCTCAGTATCCTTTAATTACAAGTCTTGCCTTGTACTTGTCAATTGTTCCATCGAGTCTAATCTTTCTCTTAAAGATCCATTTGTGACCTAATGCTTTACAACCTCAGTGGAAGTTCCACAAGTTCCCATGTATGGTTTTTGAAGAATTGAATTTATTTCACTATCAATTGCTTCTTTCCATAAGTCCGAATCTGAGAAGTAATTGCTTTCTCTATAAGTCAAAGGATCATTTTCTAACAAGTAAGTTAGAAAATCTGACCAAATGACTTTTCCCTTCTAGCTCTTTTTGCTACGTCCCTGGGTTCTTCAACTTCTTCTTGAAGTTCTTTTTCCCCCACAATCTTCTCAACATGATTGTTTTTAGTGGTCTAAGCTTGAACGCTTAATGTAAGGGAAAAATTCCCTTCAAAGAAGGAAGCATCCCTAGCCTCAATAATTGTATTTACATGCACTTCGTAGTTATCCGATTTATGCACTAAAAATCTATAAGCACTACTATCCCGTGCATATCCTATAAACACACAATCTACCGTTTTAGGTCCTATTCTCGTCCGCTTAGGGGGCGGAATTGGCACCTTTGCTAGACATCCCCAAACTTTTATGAACTTATAAGAAGGTGCGTGACCTTTCCATAATTCATAAGGAGTTTTATCTAGTCTCTTATGTGGTAGTCTGCTTTAGGATGTGATTTGCGGAAAGCAAAGCTTCCCCCCACAAATTCTCGGGGTGAGCTGTAACTTATTAGCATTGCATTCATCATCTCTTTTAGAGTTCTGCTTTTTGCGTCTCGCTATTCCATTTTGTTCTGGAGTATAGGGGAGCAGCTTGTTTGATGAATTATTCCACTTTCAAAGACACAACCTGCTCAAATGGAGATACATATTCTCCACTCCCTATCACTTCTTAGCCTTTTTAATTTTCTTGCCAAGTTGATTTTCAACTTCAGCTTTAAAATGGCTAAACATAGTTATTGCTTCGTCTTTACTTCTCATTAAGTAAACATAGCAAAATCTTGTGCAATCATCAATAAAAGTGATGAAATAACTTTTACCGCCTCTTGATTGCACATATTTTAAATCACATACATCTGTGTGAATTAAGTCTAACGATTCTGAACTTCTTTCAATTGAATGAAAAGAGGATTTAGCTAGTTTTGCCTCAATACAAGTCTCGCACTTGTAATTTTTATTAATGTTAAATTTTGGAAGTAAGTTTAATGAAACTAACTTTTGTATACTTTTAATATTTACATGACCTAGTCTATCATGCCATAAATTAAAAGACTCAACTGTAATAAGCAAATTTAACATCTTTATTAGCCTCTTGGGCAATTTTCCCAGCTGAGCTAGTGGAAGCCTCGGTTACATTAACGCTAAATGGCTCAAGACTGCAAAGTACAAATCATTACATTCATTTTAAATAAAGTACCAGCTAAATACCCTTTTCCCACAAAGGCACCACTCTTGGTAAGAATAAACTTGTTTGCTTCAAAGACAAGTCTAAAACCTTTGTTGTTCAGACTATTCCCGAAATGAGGTTCTTCCGGATCTCCGGCACATGGCACACATCGCCGTAGTCACCTCCTTTCCCGAAGTCATTTTTAGGACAATGCTGCCCTTTCCCTCTATCTTCGAGGTCGCAGAGTTCCCCATATAGCAGACTCCATCATCTATAGCTTGGTATGTCTTGAACATCCATTTATTAGTACAGATGTGACTAGTGGCCCCCGTATCAACAAACCACTCCTTTTGGTTGCCTCCAACCAAATTTACCTCCCAAACGACAAACTACTGGGATGCATGTCTTCCATTCCAGAGCCTAGTCTTCCATCTTCCGCCACATTAACTTGGGCAGCTTTTTCGATTCTCGGGTTCTTGTTCCCCAGCACTGTGATTTCTCTTGTTCTTATTAGTTACCGCAACTCGACTGCGGCAATCCTTTGCTTTGTGGTTAGGTTTACCACACACATAGCAGGTTCCAGTAAACTTGGAGTTTGAACCCTTTGACTCATTTGGACGCTTTCTCTTAGCGTTATTCCTTGAGTTTACAGTTTCAACTACATTAGCCTTAGCCACAGAGCTACTAGGCTTCTGACTCATCTTTCTTGAGTCTTGTTCAATCCTCAGTTTCAACATCAGATCTTCCAGAGTCATTTCCTTCTTCTTGTGTTTCAGGTAATGCTTGAAATCATTCCAAGAAGGAGGGAGCTTCTCAATCAACAACGCCACTTGTAAAGAGTCGTTGATTCCCATGCCCTCAGCGGCAAGATCATGATAGATCTTTTGAAGCTCCTCACTTTGTTCAAGAACAGACTTTCCATCCACCATTCTGAAATCATGGAATCGAGCGGCTATAAACTTTTTGGACCCTGCATCGTCCACAGTATATTTTTTCAATAGAGATTCCCATAAATCTTTTGCAGTACTTTTTTCATAGTACAACTGATAAAGGGAATCATCTAAGTTCATTAATATACTGTGCCGACAAAGATAGTCCGCACTTAGCCACGCTCGTATCGTGGTTTCAGATTGAGGATCATTACTATCCTCCACCGGTTTATCCTCAGTGATAAACCGAATAAGATGTTGAGTGGTAAGGAAAAACATAACTTTTTCCTTCCACAACTTAAAGTTGCTGCCACCCTTAAACTTCTCGGGTTTGTCAAACCCGACTAAACCGAATTGGTCGGTTTGGCATGGCAGCCAACAAACGGTGGAAAGACGGTCTCAATACCGCCTTGTTTGATTACCGAACTGAGGAACCGTGAGATGGAACCCCAACCGGAACATTACCGGAACCAGTACCAACATCAGTAGCAGCATTTTGATTTTCAGTATTTGCCATTTCTCTATAATAAAAACAAAACAAAGTTAGTAATTTATTATAGAAATAGCACAGAAAATAAACACAGAAAAAATTACAGAAATTAGTGAACTTAAGACTGTTGTAATTTTTTATATAAATCAGTTCATCGAAAAATAATTATCACACTTGCTTTTACTGAGATAAACTGATATACTTGATTTCATCGATAAAATGGATAAACTGATAAATCGATATACTTGATTTACGAGATAAACCGAAATACTCGATTTCATCGATAAATGGATAAACTGAAATACTGATAAACGAGATAAAGCGATATACTCGATTTCATGAGATAAATCGAAATAGGGAAAACAGATTCGTAAAAAATAATAATTCGAGACAGAAAACAGCTTTCGAAAAAATACTAATCGAGACTATTAAACTGGATCGGAAAAAATTATTCTAAAACTTTACGAACAGTAAATTATGCACTGGAAAATAATTTACGGGACGGAGAATCTACACTATCGAAATTTAAATTTACTGCAGAACGCTTACTGACAAAAAATTAAAAGCAAGTATAAACAATACGGTAACCTTAACTGGGTTTGGATTTTTCTCTCGGACGAGACAGTGAGTCTACCGCTTCCCCTTAAGTTCACTATGTCTCGCTCTTATCAGCTCGGCACTCCTTGAACACCGAACTCCAAGGTACAACGCCCTAAACTCACTTTGTTTTTCAAGCGTAAGAAAAAGCAGATTCTGCGAATCTTTGTAGTAGCAATGAGAACTCTCGGGAATGTATGAAATGCGGGAATAAGAAAAACTAGCGAGAATGCGATGGGGAAGGGAGGATTTTGGATAGCATCCTTCGGCGACTTGCTTTCGCCTTTTTATAAGCAACAAAATAAATGCAGTATGACCATTGCATTACCCGAGCTTAATGCCCTGACTCATTACTGATGCTCGACCTCAGTAGCAAAACTTCGGTGATCGAGCCCGCGAGTTTTGGTCCGACATTCGTATGCTGAGTCGCGCTCGCACACAAGTTCAAGATAATTTGGTATCAACAGACCTTTCGTTTGCACCCCCCTGCGCGGGCGCACACGAGGTTATCACTTTAGGCATAATAGTGGTAATGCAATTTAAACCCAAATAAACCACTTTAACATATAAAGTGTTTTTCTCTTTCATGGGTTTCCCATGTGGGATGTGCAACTTAAAACCCATTTACCACATTGCATTAACCCCACTTTATACCAATTTATCATTCACACCAATAATTGGTTTTCTCACATGTCATTATCATCACGAAGCTTGCGCAACCCACTTCGTGATAAACTCAATAACATTCAAAACCGAGCGGTGTAACATATAAATATATTAGCTCAAATATGTCCTCACGACACATTAATTACACACTAATTCTTTGAGAAAAACAATTTCTCCAACAATATAAATTTTAAAAAAAAAAAAACTCATATTTTTCTTAAGTCTTGATTCTTTAGAATTACATGATTAGTTGTTTTCTTGATATCGGAGAAAAAATGTTTCACTTGGAAAAGCTAAGGTAACCTGGGATGCAAGGCGAGAGAGAGGAACATACTTAGCTGGACAAAACTGATTCAAAGCGAGGGCAAAACAATGAACTTATGAGACATGATGTGATTTGGCACATAAGATTCTATTCTCTTGTCACACAATCATAAGCATATCAGAACTTTACCTCTTTGAGAAAAGAAGTGAAATATGGTTGAAAATCCTCTTTTCTACTTCCATCATACATCAACCGATATATAGAATAAATCGTCAAAATTTGAGATTGTAATGCGCGTTAAAGATTTAATTCCACAAATCTTTCCCCACCTCACCAGGGGACAAGAACGAATCCAACAACTTTTTGTTGAAGGGAGAGTTGTACATAAACATATATCGAAGGTCCATACCGAAAATTTTATTTTTGCAAAGGTTTTTTTTCTTTTAAAAAATCTTGAAGGTAAAATATAAAATTTTCAAAATCTTGGGCAGATGCCTATACCCCTATTACTGGGGACTTAATGAGTTATGTTATAGTTATTGCTGTTGTCGTCGTTGGACGGGCACCTAAATCAGATACTTTCGGAAGGTGAATTAGTACTTACCACATCCATTGTGAAGCTTTAAAGAAATGGTGACTGTTGAAGGAAGCGAACTAGTAATTCAACGTCAGTGAAAGGACTATGTACTAGTTTCGAGTGCATTAGGTGCACAAACAATGGAAGATGGCCCATTTATGTAGCATTTTTAAGTGTCTGCATAATTTTTTACTCTTAGTTAAATCAATTTCATGATTCTAGCAACAAAAACCTGCAAAAGCTATGGAAATTCAACACACATCATGAGAATTAAAGAGGAACAATGACCAAAAAATTACATTAGGAGTATAAGAAACGAGAAGCATAAAATAAGAACTTCGCCTGATAGTGCAAGATATGTGAGAGCATTCTGTTGGGTAATATTTCGCACAATCCCACATTGGTTAGAAAAGAAAAGTGTCAAGGCAAGAGACCTTATAAATAGAACAACCTAGTGTTGAGTTTATTTGTACCCTTCGGGGTCGTGGATGTAGGTCTGCGTTGAGATTGAACCACGTTAAATTCTTGTGTTGTTTTCTGCTTTCTTTTCATTTCTTTTATAATTTGTTTGTTTGGAGTGTTCTGCTGCCCAACAACTAGTATCAGAGCGCGAGGTTCAGGCTTGGGAGGAGACGAAAGAAGTTACAGATTTAGTTTGCGGGTAAGTTTTCGGTGCTGTTTTAATTAAGATTTTGGTGTTATTTTAATTAAAGTTGGAGTGTTGAAATTATGGAGTCTTTAAACACCGTTGTGCCGATGAAGAGTGATGTTCCATCTCCTCTCTTTGATGGAAATATTGATTTTACCTTATGGCAATGCAAGGTTTTGATTGTGCTCTGGATGATGAAAAGCCAGAAGGTATGAAAGATTCTGAGTGGGCTACAATTAAGAAGAGTGCGGTTAGTACAATTCGATTGGCTTTGGCTCACAAATCAAGATGACGGTGTTGAGAGAGACGTCACCAAAGAAGTTGTGGGAGACTCTGGAAAATAATTATTCCTCAAAGACATTGGCTAACCGATTGAAGATGAAGATGGATTTGTACTCACTCAAAATGGAGGAAAGAGGTAATCTTATTGATTACACTAATAAATTTAATGAGTTAGTATCTCGACTTGAGAATGCAGGGGAAGAGATTAAGGATGAAGAACAGGCATTGCTGTTATTGGTTTCATTACTGCAATCCTATAAATCGTTGGTGCAGTCACTGTTGGCAGTAAAGAACACACTGCAATTGAATGAGGTTTCAAATGTCTTGAAAGAGAAACAATAGAAGATGAATGAGGATTACCCCGAGGAGGATCGAATACTAGCTATAGAGAGTCCTCGAAGATAGAGGAATCGAAGCAAGAGTAGAGGTGACCAAGGAAGGGGGAAATCTCGACAGAGAGGTGATTGTAGCGAGGTTGAGTGCTTCTATTGTGGAGAACTTGGTCATTTTCAAAGTCGTTGTCCAAAGATGAGGTAGGATTTGAAAAATCTCCGTGAACATATGAAAGGCAAGGCAAGATAAAGTATGTTGGAATTGGAATTTATGCAAAGTGTATAAAGGCAACCGTCTGGTTATGTTAGGCAGGAAGAAAGGGAATAATTTATACCACCTTGATGGTAGTTCCTTGAAGAAGCAAGGAAGTAAAGTTGGAGGAAGAACAAAGAAGGAAACCGCGAAGACTGAGAAGAAAGTTAGGTTTTCTAATTTTGTTGTAATTTGAGAATTTGAGAAAATTGAGGATATGTTAGGTTTTCTTTCCCCATATTGGGTAGAAAATAAAAGAGTCAAGGCAAGAGGCCTTATAAATAGACCCACCTAGTGTTGAGTTTATTTGTACCAACTCCTTGAGTCTTGTAAGTGTGTAGACTTGGAGTTTTAGAAGAGGGTTTGTAATTTTTATTCCGTTCAAAAATTACATAGTGAAAGTTTGTACCCTTCGGGATCGTAGATGTAGGTTTACGTTGAGACCGACATTGTAAAATTTTTATGTTGTTTTTATGCTTTCTTTTTGTTTCTTTTATAATTTGTTGTTTGGAGTATTCCACTGCCCAACACACTCATCGGTCTCAAGACTCTCGTTGCTCGATATCCTTTTAGGCTCCACTCAGTTGGAAAAAACATCATAATGTTATGAAATGGATGCAGTTCTAGAATGAATTTCACCACAAAACTAAAACATAAACTAAAGAGAATGAACAAAAGACAAGACATGGTACAAGTGTTTCTATATTATTCATATCTATCCTTTTACATCAAAATAAGCCCTCTATTTATAGGGTTAGAAAATGTAGGTTATGAAACCTTTCATAAAGGGTAGATAATGGAGCTTGAATGTGTAGGTTATGGACTTCTTGTAACTCCTCTTTCAATAGAGAGTTAAGGTATCCATAATGTTGAAGGGGTTATGGAATAAGGACTCCAACCTTAATATTTTCATAACACTCCCCCTTTGGAGTCCTTAATAGAATATGCCTCATTAAAACCTTACTAGAATAAAAAACCCAATGGGAAAAAAAAAATTACTCTAGTGAAGGAAAAAGAGTACATCATTCTTTATATTTTACTCCCCCTGTTGACTAGATCCCTTAAGATCTCTGTACCGACGCATGCCAATCTTATAAATCAACTTCTTAAAAGTTGAAGTCGGTAATGTCTTAGTAAACAAATCTGCCAGATTTTTACATGACTGAATTTGTCGCACTTCAATTTCACATTTCTTTTGAAGTTCGTGAGTAAAGAAGAATTTAGGTGAAATGTGGTTGTTCTATCTCCCTTGATATATCCTTCACTCAATTGACTTATACAATCTGCATTATCCTCATACAATATCATAGAGATTTCTACCTCTGATAAATCATCGAATCTCAACCATAAGCGTCATCCACTTGAAAAAATTTCATTACAAATGAAATATCAGGATAAATAGTACTTACAAGATACATTAGTGCTCCAATAGCACTAAATATGGCATTTCAAGACCAAACAGATTTTCATTCTTCCTTTCGCGAGTGATATTTAGTAATATCTAACGATTAGACAAATACTAGGATACTTAAAGGAAGTTCTTTGTCCATATATATCATCTTCTGGATGTCTAATTGAAAATTCATGAATTTCTAAAACCCGAGATCATAATTTTTCCTCCAGCAATCACTTGCTACTATAACATATTTATGAGGAACATCTTGATAAATCTATAGTCATTTCTTTCAAGGATCTTATATGCTAAGACTTAAGATATCAATCTCGCTTCAGGCATGCTCCTTAGCTACATAACTCATACGTTATCCTACTTTCCACATATGGAGACATCTACTTATAGAGTCTTTAAATGCATTAGGTTATGCATTTGCAATCCTTTGCAAATGAATAAGTTATGAACTTCTGGTTCATTAATGCCTAATGCGTAGATTAAGATAATAATGTTCCTAAATAAAGTCCTTTACATTGCCGATTTTCTCCCCCTCATATGGAGATCACTAACTAATAATGTTCATTAGCAAATTAGACATTTAGGCATCTTTCGTCAATAGACAAAGAATTGTATGTGGCAAGTAACTAAATCCAATCCAAATTTCCTTATACATGGACATTGACACTATCATATAATTTTTGATAGATTTTCACTAAGGAAATAATGTTACGTTCTTCAGGAACAATTTACGGATATGCTTCAGGCATATCAAATCATTCAAAGACTTCATATATGTGCTAAGTATTCTTTACGCTATTAAAACACAAACATACTTGCATCCACCGCCTGAAAATTTATTTCTTTCTAACCATTGCTAGGCTTTTAAGAAGAACATTTTTTCCACTAGTTGTAACGTTTACATTTTTATAGTTTGCATTGTTGTCCCGCTATCCATACACTTCAAGTGTATCATCCACACTGAGAATATCATACACTTATGGTGTACTTGTTAATTGTCCGGACTTTTCATATTTCTCATGCGAACTCATATATAATCTATTTTGGCTAATTTTCTCGAATCTCAAAATTTTGTTTATGCAGACTTTGAATCTAGATCCTCATTTTAGATTCACATTTTATGCGCATTAATACTTATCATATCTTACACTTTCGCAGTTCCATAGTTCCCAATCATGACATTATGTAGAGATCTTATTATCTTAACTTTCAGGTACCTGAATCTCTCCTGGAGATATTACATTGATCATGTCTAGGTAATCCTCGACTTTAACATATATATGTCTACCGTATACAACCATCTAAATCATTACTCCTTTTTATATGCGATGATTTTTTTTTTTTTAATATTTGGAACTGTCTAGTCTACCACACTTCAGTTGTGTCTCATACTTATCAGCCGTGGTAGATCGCCTTCAAGGACGTCAAATAGGAGCCTTCTTAGCCGGATTTTGGTTAGTAAATATGTCTGGCTTATCCTTTGAACTTCAGGTTCAAAGTATTTGAGGATCAAGATGAGACACAAACTCATATTTTTATCCGGTTATACATTAAATCTCTCCTCTTAATATTTCATACCCAAGATATATTCTTAACATCTTTAAGGTCCCATACAAAATGGATGAAGTTCTAGAATGAATTTCACCACAAAACTAAAACATAAACTAAATAGAATGAACAAAAGACAAGAGATGGTACAAGTGTTTCTATATTATTCATATCTATCCTTTTACATCAAAATAAGCCCTCTATTTATAGGGTTAGAAAATGTAGGTTATGAAACCTTTCATAAATGGTAGATAATGGAGCTTGAATGTGTAAGTTATGGATTTCTTGTAACTCCTCTTTCAATAGAGAGTTAAGGTATCCATAATGTTGAAGGGGTTATGGAATAAGGACTCCAACCTTAATATTTTCATAACACATAACATTTACACTTTGAACCCGGATGGAATATGCTAAACAAAATTCTCCATGAACTCACTGCTAATTGGCATCAACCAATTTTGATATACAAATTTCAAAAAACAAACTCACCAATCCTGTCGCGAAATTGATAGCTCGCTTATAAGGTAAAGAAATAAGTTAAAAAACCAAGCTTCTAGTTTTGTCTAGATCACATTTCTACATTTGCAGCAGTGCATATGGAAAGACGCAAGAAATTGAAACTTTAGCAACAAATCTCTTTTTCTTAAATCTTGATTCCATAGATTACATGATTGGTAGTTTTCCTGATATTGGAGAAAAAACATTTCACTTAGAAAAGCTAAGGTAATCTGGGATGTAAGTTTCTGTTTTTTCCGAAATTTACTTTCGTAGATGTAATAGGGAAGAACCATATATCAATCTCAAACTCCTCAACATTTCGCCTCAATATTGCAATTGAAATCAAATCTTGCACTCAACATTTCGCCTCGATTAGAGTAATAATGGAGAATGAAGTTTTGGATTGATGAATAACCACCATGGATGAGGACTCGATAGACAAAGTTGATAGACCTTTTCATTCTAAATCATCTGCAAAAATCAAAATTTATTTATTTTGAAATCAAGATTGTAAATTGAAGCCAATTTGTACTCCCAGTTCATTGATATGATGTTGGTTCGAAGTGCTTCCTCAATTACAAGGCGATAGATCATGTTTGTCACACCCGTAATCAAAGGTGACCTGATATTGTCTCATCTACCAATGAGACAAAGAACCCATAATAGAATATAATTATCCAAACCATAAACTTGACTAAATAACTTAAACTTTACTTCCTCCGTCCTAAATTATTTGTCCACATTTCCTTTTTAATCTGTCCCAAATTATTTATCCACTTTCTAAATAAAGGGTTCATTAATGGTGATTTTTTCAATACTACCCCTTACATTAAATGTGAATTAATAGCCATCTTGGTCACTAAGTTATTTTCGGTCTGCCATTTTTGTCAAAAATAATTTTTTTTAACTTTTTTCATCACTAAAGTTTTTTCATTCTGCCATTTTTGTCAAAATAATATTTTTTCGCCATTTTTATCACTAAAGTTTTTTTCGATCTTCCATTTTGGTCACTACAATTTTTTTTAGTTCGCCATTTTGGTCACTAAAATTTTTTTTCATTATGCCATTTAGGTAGTGACCAAAATGGCGGAATGAAAAAAACTTTAGTGACCAAAATGGAAGACCGAAAAAACTTTAATGATAAAAATGGCGTAAAAATATTATTTTGACAAAAATGGCAGAATGAAAAAACTTTTAAAGTGATGAAAAAAAGTTAAAAAAAATTATTTTTTGACAAAAATATGCAGATCGAAAATAACTTAGTGACCAAGATGGCTATTAATTCCATTAAATGTTGGAGAGAGAAGAATATAAAGAGAAGAGAAGGTAGATTCCACGGATCAGTTAGGATCAATCGAATCCCATTCCGTGCCTCCTTGCACGCAGAGTCCATTCTGGATATGATGGAATCAACGGAGGTTGAGATATTGGGCCAGTTTTGCCCAACATGGATGTTACATTAAATGGGCCAGTCCCTTCTGTTGATGGAGATATTTCACTTAGCCCAATGGATGGTATTGAATTGGTTACGGGGCTGAGGAGTCAAGACCCATCGAACCCGCCTGCCCCGACCCGTCTTTCATCACCGACCTGAGAAAACCATACACCGGAATCGGTTGGAGCAGGGACTAATTGCCCGCCAGCTCTGGTGGTAGTCCCATAGCCCGTGTCTAACGATGCTGCTCTTTTTAGAATTAAGTTCGAATTAAGTCCGGTGCACTTGTCGTCGGTAATATGTGTTCATGATGCTACTCTAACACCAATTTCGTTAACAGTAGCTGAGGATAATCCAGATTCTTCCTCAACGGATCCCGTGATAACTATAGGCGGGTGTTATTCACGAAGCTCGGATGCAGAACAAGCTCATCAACAAAATTCAACGCCGGTCCGAAATACAATACAGAAAGTGCAAGCACTTACCTTTTCTGCTAGCAAGCGAAATGCACCAACGGCACCTCCTTTCTCGGATCGACACAAATTATTTGCAAGCTTTTGAGACTTCAATAAAAGAATTAGGGTGCCAACTGTTAGTGGGGCATGTTGATATAATTGCGCAAGAGGAAAGTGAGTCTTTTGAACCATAATATACCGAGGTCCCGGACACGGGATCTTTTGAAGTATTAGGAAATCTTCATCTGGAAGATGATTATGAAGATTTTATTCATGTCCGCTCTCGCAAGGGTAAAAAGGAAAATATAAAAGCTCTTATTGAACATCATATGGAGACTAGATATAAACCTTTTAAAAGACGTTACTTTTTTTTTTTAAGATTAATATTGATCCCTCTAGAAATTATAGACTACTAAAAATGATGCTCCGTATGTAGTAGCGGATTTGTTTCCATCTTTTATTTGAGGTAAGACTATGTCCCCCTCCATGCATGGTTTTTTTGTTTTAACTTCAATAAAATTTTAATTTTAAAAAAAAAAGGTGAAAGAAAAAAGAGAAAAAATGATTAAAAAAATACAAGAGAAGTTTAAGAAAAATGAAGCATAAAATAAGAACTTTGCCTGATAGTGCAAGATATGTGAGAGCATTAATTTGTCTCAAGACTCTTGTTGTTCAATTTCCTTTTAGGCTCCACTCACTCAGTTGGAAAATACATCATAACCTTTGCACTTTGAACTCAGATATGGACTACTAATTGGAATAAACCAATTTTGATCCAAAATTTTAAAAAGCAAACTCACCAATCCTGTCGCGAAATTGATAGCTCGCTTATGAGGCAATGAAAGTAGGTAAAAAACAAGCTTTCAATTTTATCGAGGTCACATTTCTACATTTGCAGCAGTGCACATGGAGAGACTAAAGAAATTGAAACTTTAGCAGCAAATAACCGTTTCTTAAGTGTTGATTCCTTAGAATTACATGATTGGTAATTTTTCTAATAGGGAAATCCCCTATTTATATCATATATCTATTTATGAATTTCGATAAATAGCACTATTTTTTTATTAGGTTAAAAAATAGCCGCATCAATTTACGGGAAATCACACGTGTCTTACACATGCTCTCGGAGTGAAGTAGGAAATTATTTCACTTGGAAAAGCTAAGGTAACTTGGGATGTAAGAGTGGAGATGGTGAAGGAAAAATTTGTAATCCCCAAAACGTATCGGAAATAAATAGCGTGGGATTACGTTCCTTTAAAAGATCTACTTACGAGAAAAAACTAAAACTCTGTGATTGGAAGTATACCTTTATGTCGATCGAATCGACGTTGCCCGGATTCTGCTACTAAGAAACACCAACAGCAACCTTCAGACTCATGTCTTTAGTTGTCTCCACACACCAACCTCTGAGCTTGTTACTCCATTTCTCAGATTATAGTCGAAAGAAATCCGAAGTGTGAAAACACATTTCCCGGAATCCACAAAGTATAGATTACTTAGGAAAACCAAAAATCAAAGAGACAAGAAAATCGTATTTTCTTCAATTTTGATTGTTCTTGAGAATGTGTTTAATTCAAGAAGAAAATCCCGGATTTTTCTTCTTAACATTTCGGCTGCTATGTAAGTGAAAAGCTAGAGAGAAAAATTGAAGCAAGAGAGTGTTAAGAATGAAAAAACAAATTTTCATCTAATGTGGTGTAAGTGGAATTACCCACTCACCCCACTCTCCCTTTATTTCTCTCCCACTACAAGCATTCTCATCTTGCACACACGCACACACCCTCACACATGTAGATGTGTCGATTTTGACCTGGTCGAACTAGTTCGGTCTACCGGAGAAATGGCTCTCGGCCGACCGGAGTGACAAAACGGATCGGTCGTCCCGAGACATCTCTTGGTCGACCGGGTCCAGTTTTGCCCAATCAAATTTATCCTGCCCAATCTAACTGAGTACATATATTAAATGTATACTCCAACAATTTCCTTTAAATGATCTACTTACGAGAATGAACCAAAACTCTGTGATAGGAAGCATACCTTTATGTCGATCTAATCGACGTTGCTCGGATTCTGCTACTAAGAACCACCAACAGTAGCCTTCAAACTCCTGTCTCTACTGGTATCCACACACCAACCACTGAGCTTGTTACTAAATGTCTTAGATGCTAGTATGAAGAACTCCGAAGTTTGAAAACACTTTTCCCGGAATCCACAAAGTATAGATTGCTTAGGAAAACCGAAAATCAAAAAGATAAGAAAATCGTATTTTCTATTCTTTTGATTGTTCTTGAGAGTGTGTTTAATTCAAGAAGAAAATCCTAGATTTTGCGTCTTAATATTTCGGCTACTATGGAAGTGAAAAGCTAGAGAGAGAAAATTTATTCAAGAGAGTGTTAAGAATAAAAAAACAAATTTTCATCTAATGCGGCGTAAGTGTAATTACCCACTCACCCCACTCTCCCTTTATTTTTCTCCCACTACAGGCATTCACAACTTGCACACACACACTCCCTCACACATGTAGATGTGTCAGTTTTGACCTGGTCCAACTGGTTCGGTCGACCGGAGAAATGGTTCTCGGCCGACTGGAGTGACAAACTAGTTCGGTCGACTGAGACACTACTAGGTCGACCGGCTCCTATTTTCCTAATTTAATTGAGTCTGCCCAATCTAACAGAGCACATATATCAAATGTAAACTCCAACAATTTCACCTTTATGTCGATCTAATCGACGTTACTCGGATTCTACTGCTAAGAACCACTAACAGCAGCCTTCAGACTCCCGCCTCTACTGGTATCCACACACCAACCTCTGAGCTTGTTACTAAATGTCTCATATGCTAGTCCGAAGAACTCCGAAGTTTGAAAGCACTTTTCAGGGAATCCAAAAAGTATAGATTACTTAGGAAAACCGGAAATCAAAGAGACAAGAAAATCGTATTTTCTTCTCTTTTGATTGTTCTTGAGAGTGTTTAATTCAAGAAGAAAATCCCAAATTTTGCGTCTTAATATTTCGGATGATGTGGAAGTGAAAAGCTAGAGAGACAAATTGATTCAAGAGAGTGTTAAGAATGAAAAACTAATTTTTCATCTAATGTGGTGTAAGTGAAATTAACCACACTCACCCCACTCTCCCATGATTTATCTCCTACTATAAGCATTCACAACTTGCACACACGCACACACACTCCCTCACACATGTAGATGCGCCGGTTTTGACCTGGTCCAACTGCTCCGGGACCGGAGAAATGGTTCTCGGCCGACCGGAGTGACAAACTGGTTCGGTCGACACGAGACACCTCTCGGTCGACCGACTCCGGTTTTGCCCAATCCAATTGAGCCTCCCCAATCTAACTGAGCACATTTATCAAATGTAAACTCCAACAATTTTCTTTAAATGATCTACTCACGAGAATGAACCAGAACTCTGTGATAGGAAGCATACATTTATGTCAATCTAATCGGCGTTGCTCGGATACTGCTACTAAGAACACCAATAGCAGCCTTCAGATTCATGTCTCTACAGGTATTCATACACCAACCTCTAAGCTTGTTATTAAACATCTCAGATTCTAGTCCAAAAAACTCCGAAGTTTGAAAATACTTTTCTTGGAATCCACAAAGTATGGATTACTTGGGAAAACCGAAAATCAAATAGACAAGAAAATCGTATTTTCTTCTCTTTTGTTTGTTCTTGAGAGTGTGTTTAATTCAAGAAGAAAATCCCAGATTTTGCGTCTTAATATTTCGGCTGCTATAGAAGCGAAAAGCTAGAGAGAAACCATTTTTTCATCTAATGTGGTTTAAGTGGAATTACCCACTCTCCCCTTATTTATCTCCCACTACAAGAATTCACAACTTGCAGACACACACACTCCCTCACACATGTCGATGTGCCAGTTTTGACCTAGTCCAACTGGTCCGGTCGACCGGAGAAACGGTTCTTGGTCGACAGAAGTGACAAACCGGTTAGGTCGACCCGAGACAGCTCTCAGTCGACCGAGTACGGTCCAACTGGTTCCGATTTTGCCCAATCCAATCGAACACCCAATCTAATTGAGCACCTATATCAAATGTAAAATTCAGCAAGCCCAATCCAGTTGATTATAGTGTGCGACCCTTTAGGTATTTCTATGTTGGACGTGACAACAATTGTCGACAATAATGAGACGTACTAGTAACACATCATTACTCCCAATTCAGAAATAGTCCAGGTGATTCAAGTAACCACGAATATGATATTTTGCACTAATCCCTTTGTCCTCGATATCTAGATTAAACACAAGTCACGGAGTATGTCAAACTTGTAAAGTCTAATTAGTCTATTTCTCGAGTAGACTAATCAAATGACATTAATATCTCATATTAATTCACTTGTTCATGGCCATGAATTAGTCTCACTCAATCAAGGGGCCCAAAATATCACTCATGTTGTATAGGAGAGTCAAATCCTCTATCTATCACACATCATCCTGACATGGTTTATAAATACACCCAATAAAGACGGGCTATAAAGAAATTTATAAATAGAGGATTTGACCCTCCTATAGACATTTATGAACCTAAAGAGTCTAATCGTATATACCTCTGGCATTTATAAATAGAGGATTTGACCCTCTTATAGACATTTGAACTTGGTATGTACGATTAGACTCTTTAGTCTTTATCATCTTTATATTTATGTTATAAAGACTAAAGAGTCTAATCGTACATACCTCTGGCATTGTAACTTAGGCCATATAAATGAAAACCCGCATTTCCAAACTCCATAAAGATGATTGTTGGAATCACTTGATTTTAAATCATATGATACATGTTAGCCTTGTTTAATGTATAAGATGAATGCTTCTCCTTTTACTAGAACATGAGAACGAGCAAAGGATTTGTTGGAACTAATATATAGTGATGTATGTGGTCCATTCAATATCCATGCAAAAGGTGGTTATCTATATTTCATTACTTTTACTGACGATTTTAGTCGTTTTGGATACGTGTTTCTTATGAAACACAAGTGTGAGGCTTTTGAAAAGTTCAAAGAGTATAAGAATGAAATAGAAAACCAGCTTGACAAAAGTATTAAGATTCTTCGATCTGATCGAGGTGGGAAATACTTAAGTCGAGAATTCCGTGACTAGCTAAAAAGTTGTGGAATTGTTTCATGACTTTCTCCACCGGTTACTCCTCAATGGAAAGGTGTACCCGAAAGGAGAAATCGAACACTATTAGATATGGTTCGATCGATGATGAGTCACGCGATCCTTCCAAACTCCTTTTGGGGACATGCTTTAGAAGCAGCAACTTTAGCACTAAACAGAGTTCCATCTAAATATGTTGAAACGACACCATATCATATATGGACTGGGAAACGTCCTAGTATATATTTCTTAAAGATTTAGGGTTGTAAGGCATTTCTGACACGTCCAACTTTGGACAAGCTCAGCCCAAAGTCAGGCAAGTGCACTTTTGTGGTATCCTAAAGGAACTAGAGGGTACTACTTCTTCTTTCCTAACGAGAACAAAGTGTTTGTTGCTCAAAAGGGAGTTTTTCTAGAGAAACAGTTTCTTTCTGGAAAAACAAGTGGGCCACATGGAACTTAGTGAAGTTCCAGAACTTGGTGATATTCTAAGGGAACTTGGTAAAGTTCCAAGCACAAGTGACTAGGTGGAATTGGAACAAACTACACAAGCTGTTGTGGAGCCAGTTCCGGAAACATAAGAATTGCGTAAGTCTAGTAAAGTTCGTAGATCACCCGAAAATTTTGAATTTTTATTAACAAAGCATGGAGATAATATCTTTATTGATCACGATGAACCTACAACCAACAAACAAGAAATTACTAGTCCAGATTCTGAGAAATGGCCTGAGGCCATGAGATCCGAAATGGATTCCATGTACATTAACCAAGTGTGGATCTTGGTAGATGCGCCTGAGGGAGTAACCCCCAATAGAGTGCAAGTGGGTTTTCAAATTGAAAACTGACATGGAATTGATTAGCCCTGTGAATTCTTGTGTCATAGCATGAATCGTATTCGAACGATCCAATGGTGTGTGTGTCCGTATGTTGGGATGAGCAACACAAGGTGCTTGTGTCACATTTTTTATGTGCAGATGTTGGATTTAACGTGTAAAATTTATGTCTTACTTGTTCTTGTTTTGGTATTTGTCATTCTTATGTACATATGCATTAAAACTGAGTATTTTGGGGTTAGGATTCGGATTGTGCATAAATGTACTTTTCCTCACATATTTGCACTGAAAATGAGACTAGCTGGATCTCGGTCGACCGGAGCATCTACCCCTCGTCCGATGCAAACTGTTGGGACCAGACGGACGATAGGAAAGTCTATGTTAGTTGACTGGGTTAAGGAACCAATCGATCGAAGATTTTCGGTCGACTGGTGTGTGGTTCCTTGTCAACAAAACTTCTGGACATTGTGTTGTCCTATTTTCATAAGACCATTCGGTCGACCGGTCCTGGTGTTCAGGTCGACCGAAGGGGAACATTTTGGCCATGTTGATTTCTGTCTTGTCCTGGTTCCTTTTGGTTTTTTCTAAGGATTGTAGCATGTGGTTTTCATGTGTTAAATGTGGAGTATGAAGGGACCTAAACTTGCATATTTTCACACTTCATTGGGAAAGTCGGGAAAATGGTTTTGTCTGATTTAATGTTTAATCCCAAGGGTGTTGATGTTTACTGAGCTTCATAGCTCATGTCTTTATTTTCTTTTATTTGCATATGATGAGGTGCTTGCTGATGAAGATTATGTGGAGCTTTGGGATGGGGATTACGATGAATGATCCATAATGAACTTATGTAATAGGTAATTTCCTATTTATTATCTTGAACTCATAATATGTAATAAGTCATAGCCCATCACACTTTACTTTATGTTAGTTTATGTTGAACTCTGATCATTAATCTAGGAATTGTTTTTCCTTTAGTAATGGTATAATGGACTTTATCATTTCTTCTTTGGTTATGTGCCTCATTGGCATATGAGGTATTGCTAGGTCATCACCCTGTTTCAGGGTGTGAATTAAGTGGTATCCGAGCAGGTCGAACCTTAGGACTAAAATCTGGAATGAACATAAGATAAACTTGGTAGATAACATGTAAGATGTGTGATAGGTAGAGACTTTTTCATAGGGCGTACTTGTTTACTTAATGCTTTATACCTTGTTATTGGCTGTTATGTGATTGCATGGTTGTTGTGTAAGTTATCTTGTTGTATATGTTATACCATGTTATGTTTTCAACTTGTTGAGCATGCTATGTTAATTTATCGCTTACCATATACTGTTAGGTATTCTATGGGGAATGATGGAGTGAAACAAAGCCAACGACAACGGCTTGAACATTCTGATTGTTGTATTGGGTTGTCAGGGTTCACGAGGCAATTGATGACTATTTGTGGGGTCGTCAAGCCAGCAACAGACTGGGGGTAATCAAGCTGAGGCATAGTTTGTGCCACCACCCCCACCACCAGTCAACCCTACTAAGCCAACCGATTTTGGGGCAGCTTTCAACTTAATGAAACAACTAATGCAGAACCAGCACAACCTAACAGAGGTGCTGCATAACCAATAGAATCAGATCAATCAGAGTCTGGTCAAGTCAGGGCACCAAGGGTTGAAGCAGATCCAGGGTGCTACAATGAAAGGTTAAAGAAGATGAGGATTGTATAATTTGACGGTACCATGACTGCGGATCAGGCTTAGGAATGGTTGGAAGAAATATAACAGAATTTAAGAATCATGAGGGTACCGAAAGGTGCAATGGCAGATGTGGTAGTTGCATCCTTCACTGGCAGAGCAGTTGAAAGGTAGATGGATGTTGTCCATGTCTATCAACGAGGGGGGACAACCCATCACCTGGGTACAGTTCAGGAATGCATTTTATATCAGTATTTTCCTCACACATTCTGAATGGAGTGGCAAAATCAGTTCTTCGAGCAGAAGTAGGGTGAGAATATGTCGATATCAGAATACGCTGGACAGTTCCATGCATTAGGGAAGTATGTTTCTACAATTATCCAAGATCTTGTGATGAGAACTCAACGGTTCATGATGGGGCTGTTGTCAAAGATTAGAGAGGCTTATCAGATAAGTCTGAGCATCAAGGTGGAATTCAAGATGTCATAATTGGAGAGAACAGGGAAGAGAAATTTTGCTACTGTGTCACAAGATCAGGGTTCACGTCCTAACATCGATTCACCATTGTCTCGAAAGAGGTTTTCTCCCACATCGGGACCTACCAACACTTTTAGGACAGGGGTAAGAACTGGAGCCAATTTGGTTAGCATTGGGGAAACTGCAGGGGCGTCAAAGCGAGTATCAAGCTATACCGATATGTAGCTAACGTGGTAGGAGACATCTGGGAGAATGTAGTTGGGTCAACAAGGTTTGTTTTCAAATGTGGGAAACCTGGACACGTAGTCAGTCAGTGCACCACGCCTATACCAATTACTGGGCAAACTTCAACAGTATCACCAAAGGTTGGTGATACAAGACAGAAGCCTAATGCTTGGGTTTTTGCCTTAACTCAGCAAGAGGCAGGGGATACTTCTGATGTGGTCACATGTACGTTGCTAATCAACTCGGTACCTGCATTTGTACTCTTTGATTGTGGAGCTACCCATTCTTTTGTGTCACATAGATTTGCTAAAGTACTTAAGATCTCCCCTACTTGTTGTTTGGATACCTATAGGGTAATAGACTCTAAGGTACTAGAAGCTGGCCTTATACAGCTACCGTTGGTAGATTTTGACATAATATTGGATATGGACTGGTTGACTTTGGGATAAAACATTTTCATAATTCAAAAATCAATTGTTGTGCTTTTGACTAGGTCATTGCTACTAATTCCATTTAGTCAATTCTTGTATTTATCAAGTCGAGATAACCCTGAAGCCAACCACTCTAAATCTTTCTATACCACTGAATGAAAGAAAGGGTTTATGAGCCCTAGCACGGCTGGTAACATGCATAATTATTTTTAAATTATAACCATTTACTATTTAGAATTTAGGTTATAAAAATAAAAATTTCATTATTAAATTATTACAGAGAGTGATATAGAAAATTCGAACCGCCCGCCAAACAGTTGATTGTGGTGTTTATAGGGTCATTTATCAGTATGTGCTTATAGATCTAGATCACTTGATCTGATGGTTCTAAAATGAGCAGTTCTTGAACAATGGTTCGAGAAATGCCTTTTCAAAACAATTGTTGATAATAGCGGTATTCATGGTTCAATTTGGTGTGGTTTTACATATTTTTCAAACCGAACTAAAATATTTGGTTTAAAATTTTTGAAACCAATCCAAACCATTTAAAATTTCAAACAGATGCATTATGTTTGTATCGGTTTGGTTTGGTTTGGTTGTTCATTTTTTGTGAGATACAAAATATATTGATTATAAAATCAAAATAAAATAAAATTTTCTTTATATAATTACTTAGCTACTAAAAATATAAAAAAATATATCTATTGTTTTCACAAGTTAAACACAATAAAAAAAAAAAAAGTAATGAAACATAAATTTTTATCTTGATTTTTTAATGTCAAACAAATTACTGCAAAATTATTCTATGAGAAAAAAGTAAAAAAAAAAAAAAAACATACAATATTACCCCATTATTAGTTCAAAATAAAACAAAAGTTTCAGGTGAATCTAAAATCACATGCCATTGACTGTTCTTCAATCTCTTACTTTAACACTTGAATAACTTGTTTTAATAACTTGCTTGTCATATGATTATAAAGTACAAATAAAAAAAAAATTCTTTATATAATTACTTAGTTGCTAAAAATATATATTTTTATTGCTTTCACAAGTTAAACACAATAAAAAAACAAATTAATGAAACATAAATTATTGATCTTGATTTTTTAACTTCAAAACAAATTATTGAAAAATTATCTTATAAGAAAAAAGAAAAAAAAATACAAATACAAATATTACCTCATTATTACTTCAAAATAATACAAAAGATTCAGATGAATATAAAATCATATACCAACTAGTTTTTCTTCAATCTCTTACTTTTTTTTTTTTTTTTTTTGCTAAATATTAAATCTCTTACTTTAACAATTGAAGAACTTGCTTGTCATGGG
The DNA here is from genome assembly GCA_026122235.1 of Vinca minor. Classification (NCBI taxonomy): domain Eukaryota; kingdom Viridiplantae; phylum Streptophyta; class Magnoliopsida; order Gentianales; family Apocynaceae; genus Vinca; species Vinca minor. The sequence goes on from JAOCZM010000105.1 coordinate 573,779, forward strand.
TATAAATAATAAGTTAAATATGTTTTATTGCATATATATATATATATATATATATATATATATATTCGGTTTGGTTCGATTTGAATTATAATGTTTTTTAAATCAAACCAAATATTCGGTTTTAATTTAATTCAAGTCGAAATCAGTTTAATGCATTGCTCAAACTGAAAAATCGGCTTGAATTAATTTGGATCGAATTTGAATTGGTCAATTTCGCTTTTCCTTAAACTACCCTAATTGATATGAGTCGTTGGTTCGTTTAATTCAATAACCCAAATTCATAAACACGGTAATTATATGAAAAAGCTCTTTAAGCACCGCAACTTTTTTGCCTATCGAGAATAATACCACAATGGACCTAGTCCTCAAAATCCCTATTTCCTAACTAAAAAAATCTCCTGTATTCATTACATAATTAGTAATCATTTTGCCTTACAATATAAAACATTTTTATTATTTTTTCATAGATTAATGGAGAAGAAGGTAATTGATCCGTTTTCTATTGTATATGTATTACTCCCTTCATTTCTCAATATGCGTCGTTTAAGACATTTTGAAAAAAATTAAGAAACTCAAAACAAATAATAATTTTTTCACCACAATTTCAATAAATACCCCTTCCTTCCTCCTTCTCTTTAACTTTTCTAATAAAATATATGTTTAGCGTATAATTGGAATAAATTATTGACACCTAATAAAAAACATGTAAATGACAATTAATTTGGATACTATATATCTCTTAAACGACAATTAAATAAGAATGGAGGGAGTACTTTTTACCGACACGATAGACGATGAAAGAATTGTAACTACTTTAAAAAAAAAAAATTATAAAGTTTATAAAAGGCCAATTATGTTGTGAATAGATAAAATTGTTAAAAAACCTTATTTCTAAAAGTGAATAATGGAGGAATTAATTTTCAACTTGGTATAAGAAAAACAAAATTCACAGTCTCACTACCACAGGTAACCAATTTACTTCAAATCATATTTTTCTGGCTGTTGTCCTTTTATCAATAAAACAAAAGTCATCATACATTATCTTTCGCACAAAAGCCGAAATTCTTCGGCCGGCCCCGGCTCTGGCCTTGGCCCCTACACCTTGGTCCGACAGAGTGGTGGAGGGATAAATTAAGGCGACTCAGTAACCCATTAATTAAGTAGGAGAACCAGGAGCCAATGCCAACAAGAAATCACTCTCACATTGAAGGATTAAAACTTACACATTGCAGCTGCCGAAATTTAATCATGCATTTTTTGGTACAATATACTACCCGAAAACCAACTGAGTTTGCAGACACATCATATATTATCTTTTCCAATGATGTTATTGATGATGATGTATTTGTGAATTGATGATGTATATGTATATCCCCGTTCTTAATTTGGGTTCGTGAGGGATTTTAGTTATTTTATTCTAAGAGAAATAGAAGAATTAAAAATTTCGTGATATGGGAAGAATATTTATTTACTTTGAGGACGTAATAGCTATATATGAATTAAGTTGCTCTTTCTAAAAACAAAAGGTGAGATGGTTGCGAACAACCCATTATAGTTGTTGTGTCATATTATGGTGGTTGTGCATGTATAAAACTAAACCAACTTTTAGATAGAAAATCAATTTGGACTACACATAACACACCTAATGTCTATCCCCATAACGTTTGCTTCATCATATGAATCTGAAGACTAATTTCCTTGCAATGAAGATCAGTTCCATGTATTATTGGATATGAAAGAAGAAAAAAAACAAGTGAACGTGGCATCTTAAAAGAAGAGAAAAAGAAAAAAGAAAAACAGAGATGATAATATTTAGAAACTAGAAATTCATATTCATGCAGAAGTATCAAATCCAACACAATATATATATATATATATATATATATATATATATATATATTTTGGAAAAGAGGGGTGCAACACCAACACAAAGTAGAGTCTAATTATACGGTCATAACACTTTGTAATATAAGAGAGTCTGATTACCACGGCTCCAGTGCGGTGCAGAATTTTTCCCGTCCGTTAGATTAATTTTTTAAAAAAAAATATACCTTTTCTGATTTTAAGAACACCTAATCGCGTGAACATCTGTTTTTAAGTAAAAAACACATGTTTTTAGGTGTTTCGTATATACTGAAAAAATTTGTTCCGCATAGGAGCCGGACTGCTTGGTTTAATACCCGTAACATTTTCATTTTAGCTAATTAGGAATATATTTTTTACTTGTTATATAATTAATGACTTGGGTGTTGTGACATAATATGGAAGTAGAGTGACCTAAGTAGTAAATACTTTTAAAAGGAAGTTGGGAAATTAAGTTAGGAGGGTTAGAAGTTAGAGATTTAGAAAGTAAATTAATAGTTAGAAGTTACTGCAGAAAATTTGGAAGAAGAGAGAAGAATTATCAGAAACGTTGTGGGGGGGGGGTGGGGGGGGGGGGGGAGACGAAATCCGCCTAGGAGAAAGTTGAATTGAAGCGTTTATTAAGTCTGAATTAAACATTTAGGATAAGGTTCTTACACTCTTATTCTTTTTGTAAAAAACATGAAAAATCTCGGAAATTCAGCCAAGTTGTGATTTGTGTGAAATGATTTTTGCATTGTTTTACTTCATTAAAATTGGATGGAGTGATGTAATATGTGCAAAGCATGAATCATGTGTTGTATTTTTCCGTTTCTGCATTTGTCCTTTTGAATGTAAATTCTAGTTGGTATAATCTGTTATGTTTGAAGTAAAGTTCCCAATCTTAAGCTCTTATCTGCAAATGATCCTATAACAGGATATGTCCTAAATATTCTATTTGGCCACATGATCGGATCATATGAAAAAAGCTATAAATCATTTTGTCCCATCCTTAGCAGGTCTAATAGTCAGGGTTAGGGATGCTAACAGTAGTTGTGGAGCTCACAAAGGTAAACAATGAAATAACATGATGTATCCTTAAACTTCTAGCCTCATCGTTCGGAGGAGGGAGGTATAATACCCGGAACAAGGGATATGCCAAGTGTAGCCTTCCCTAATGGGTAATAGCAGTTAGGGTCTATTAGCATTTTTTATAGAGTCAATAATGGACAATTGAGCTCGGTTGTGTAATCCAGTCTCAAAGAAAGGTATACACTGATCTAGTCTCAAAAGAAAGGTAGATACTGATCCAGTCTAAACAAAGACCACCCAAGCATAGCTACTGAAGAGCAATCCAGGAGGACATGGAGGGGAGATAAAACAACTGCCCCACAAATTAATCTCGCAATGTGCATCCTCGCTTATGCCCCAAGAAGGTAGAAGTTCACGTGTTTTAAGATGACGCCAACGAAATTTCCTATGCAAAAAAGGACTCCTTAAAGGATCTTTGGATTTCCATAAAGTATCCTAAGCATTTTTCTCATCAATTTGTTGTGGTCGAATAGTGTCATAAGCTATGCTTGCACGTAATTGGCCCCAAAACGAAAGCTTCCAACGAATAGAATTTGACTGCGCATGATCTTATACTACCAACTGTAACAACTCTAGAGTAGACACAGGGAGAAGCTATCCACAAAAAAAAAAAAAAACTAAAGGCCAACCAACATTTGGGTGCCAATAATCAGCGTCCTGGGTCCTATGCTTGACCAAATCTGTCTGAGGGCCGTTGGATCTTCAACTTTTGATCCAACGGCTGTATCAAAAGGAGGGGTATTTAGGGATAAAAGATGTGCTTCTCATTTTGGCGGGAAAAAAATTGGAATTCCCCCCATTTTCTCTTTCTTACTTTTTAATTAGAAGAAGATAAATGAGAATCCCTAAAATATCTCTCATTTCAACTCTCCCTTTTCATCTCTTTCCTTCTCTCAAGGCTTCTTTCACCATATTTTAAAAAAAAATCAGTCCGCTTTTCATCCGAATTTCTTCTTCTCTCATCCTATCAAATGGAAATAAGTGAAATAAATGTAGAAGAAAATGCAAGTAAGGTTGAATGAGAAAGATTCAGATATTTTCTTCAGAATAACGATGTCCCCTTACGATGGTCACACATGTTCTCATCAAAATAATGGTTTATTTGGAGAGCTAGGCAAAAGGAAATTCTCAGACGATTTTATTTTAGTAACTAGCGATAATGATAATGATAATACTAGGACAGCTAAAATGTCGAAGCAAACAGTTATTCTTTGCGATGAAGATGAAGATGGTGAGATGTTTTATAATTGACATTGTTGAATCATGTTGTTTCTTGTGTTTTTTTTCACCTCTTGTCTAAAGTTTACCATGTAATAGTCGTAGGGTTGGAGGGAATGGAAGATGAACAGTCTCATCATAATGGACAGGCATTTGACAATAGAGAGCAGAATGCACACACACCTGACAATACAGAGCAGGATGATAAGACATATAAGCTGTTTTGTGCAGTGAACACATGTTTTTGTCCTCTGAACACATGTTTTTTTGTCTATTGAACACATGTTCACTTAACAAGAACACTTGTTCTGTTAAGAATAACACGTGTTCTCTTAACAATAACGCATGTTCTCTTAACGAGAACACATATTTTTGTCCACTAAATACTTGTTTTTTACAAGTAATGTTGACTATTACAGCACAATTGATCTGAAGACAAAGGAGTTCACTACAGAAAATGAGTTCAGAGATTTTTATCTGAATTATGCTCATAATTTAGGGTTTGGCGTTAGGAAAAATTATAGTGAGACCTTACACGAAGATAATGATCAGGTGGGTTACTTGAAATATGTTTGTAATAAAGATGGATACAGGAAAGGAAGTATACATGACCCCTAAGAACAAGGACAAAGGCCCAGAAACACATGTCGAGGCAAGGAAATTTCTGACGTGTAAACGGTCTGAGGAGCGGACTGGTTGTACGGACAAAATAGCTCTTAAATTTAATCAACTGATGTGTGTATTTGTAGTTAGTGATTGGGTTAAGGAGCATAATCATCCCCTTCACCCCAAAAACTTTGCCCACTTGATAAGATCGAATTGCCATGTGACCAATCTTCATGGAATTGTTGCTGAGATGAATGATAGTACTGGGGCTCCACTAAAGTCTTCATACACTATAATGTCACAGCAAGCCGGCGGCAATAAATGTTGATTTAAAGAATCACCTATGTAGGAGACGCCAAAAGTCAATGGAACTCGGGGAAGGAACAGCCCTACTTGAGCATTTCCGTCGTGAGGCATATATAAATCTTTCGTTTTACTATGATATTGAAATGGACTGCGATGAGAAAATTGCTAACATATTTTAGGCTGATGGTTTAATGAAGATGGACTATGGTTACTTTGCCGATATAGTGACCTTTGATACAACATACATGACCAACAACAATTTCAGACCTATAGGTATTATGATAAGTTGTTCACTGATAGAGAACACATGTTCTCTGACAGGAAACACATGTTCTTATTTAAATAATAGAACACACTTTTATTTCAGCGCTATTTGTTGGTTTTAACCATCACCACGAGTCGTGCATATTTGCAGTAGCACTACTGTATGATGAGACAATCCCTTCGTTCAAATGGCTTTTAAGTCATTTCTGAAATGCACGTCCGGGAAAGCCCCTCAATCTTTCTTTACCGACCAGGACGCCGCAATGGCGGCAGCAATAAAGTCTGAGTTCCCTAATTCTTTCCATGGCTTGTGCACATGGCACATTAAGGAAAATGTTGTAAAGAACCTGAGCTCAAAGTGGACGGAAGAAGTTAGAGAGCGTTGTTTTAATGCAATTTATAATGTTGATGATGAAAATGAGTTTGACTACGTGTGGGCAAAGCTCGAGAAAGAGTGTCTTGTTAACGATGAATCTAACAAAAAAGATGTAGTGCATTCTTGGGTAAAAAAAATTCATGGATTTCGAGAACAATGGTCATCCACATGGGTTAAGAAACATTTCACCGCTGGCATTCGATTAACACAGTTGAGCGAGTCCAACAACAGTGTCCTTAGAGGATATCTGAAGGCTGACCACAATCTTGTCCAGTTCTTCACTCACTTCAACAGATTGTTGAACGATAGACGTACTGCAGAATTTCAACGCAACTTTGAAGCTATGAACAAGTTGTCGAACAACAATACTCCACATAGCCCTTTGGCTGATAGTGTCGCCACACATTATACTCCTAATGTTTTAGCAATGTGGCAGGAACATGTATTCTGTAATTGAACACGTGTCCTGTTAACAAGAACACGTGTTCTCCTAACATGAACACATGTTCTATTACCATTAACACTTGTTTGATTGTGTGCATTATAATCAGTCTATGGAGTATTTGTTAGATCCATGTCCTGCAAAAAATAGTGGTAGTAAATATGCATACCTTGTGTACAAGAATGTTTATCTTTCTAGTACGATATCAAAGCTTGACGAGAGGATTGTTATGGTTAATCCAGAAAAATCATTGTAGAATGCACATGTCGATTGTTTGAAATACTAGAATTGCATTGCCGACGTGCCCTTAGAGTTATGAAACTTCTAGGATCTTGCGGAGAAGTACACACAAAACTGAGAGTGTTGCCATCACACTACGTGATGAAAAGATAGACAAAAAATGTGAATAGCGGTGTAGACTTAGGCTGTCTTAGTGGTGGTAGCAAAGCACCAAAAGAATATAGCGAACGTTATCAAGAATTGTGTGGAAAGACGGTTTTACTGGTAACAATTGTGTGTGGAAGTGACGTTGCATACGACTATATTGATCGGTCATTCGATGATTTGTGCAAGAGTGTAAATATGCTACTTGCAATTACTGGATCCAATCGGGAGCCTATAACTCCCGGTAAGGATGAATACCTATTCGTGGGGTGAGTGGATAGCTATTCAGTCAAACATGGATAGCTGTTCATATCCGCATGGAATAGTAGATATTCATGCTTGACTGAATAGTGGGCCACATTACCTAATCTATGTATCATGTTAAACCAATCGTGATCCATGTTAAAGATTATATGGGGTTACAATACCAAATTATTTTAACTTCCTTATCTATTTTTAATGCAGAAATTACCCGACCTATGTGTGAAAGTGGAGTTTAACCTACAAGGATAGAGCCGAAAAAAAGGACAGACCCAAATAGATCAAGGAAGAGGTTAAAGAGAGTTGTGGAGATAAAAAGGCAAATGGCTAGGGCAAAGCATATTAAGCAAAATAAACAAAAAGTAGTAGACCCTCCTTTATTGATGAAGAAGCCATTAGACTAGCACTGTAATATTGTCAAGAACACATGTTCTACTAACAAGAACACATGTTCTATTAACAAGAACACATGTTTTTTCGAATGAACACATGTTCCGGTCTACTGAACACATGTTTTTGTCTACTGAGCATGTGTTTTTGTCTACTCAACACATATTTTTGTCTAAGGCCCGCATGTATTTTATCTAAGCAGCACATGTTGTTTGTCTACTGTACATACTTAAAAATATTCTTTACAAAAGTACTTGTTCCATTTTTAATATAATATTCAAGGTAATAAATTAACTGTCGAACATTAAAATTACAACCATCTTCAATTTCCTTTGTTAGACTGGAACCGTTGTGCTTTCTCTATAATTTCTGCTGCAATTTTGTTGAGTGGGTGTCCCAAAATGCGAGCCACCAGCTTCTGTAAGCCCTAAGGGCGAACGAACTCTGTTTTTGATATTGGACAAACATTTGATGTTGTGTCTAATGATCTTAATCTTTGTGATAGAATATTGGAAATCTTGTAGGAAGCTCTAAGTACTTCAATCAAGCCATGTTCAAGATTCAAAGTCATACTATTCAAGGCTCATCTATGAAGATTGAAGATTGAAGACTTAGTTTGGTTAGTTTAGCTTTGTCGTCATTAGTCGTAATCTTTAAAGCTCTAACCAAAACTCTTATGAACATAAGCTTCTCACTCTAGTCTTGCATACATGATTTCATAAACACGTTTTCAAAAGGCAAAAGTTTAAAGCCTTTGATTTCAAGTATAAGTCTCTTAGAAAAGTTTTCCAAGTGTTCTTATGTGTTACCTTTTGGGAAAACCTTTTAGACTTCAAATGATTTGAAAACAAGTGTTTAATCAACTTCTCTGAAAGCCCAGAAAGTCGGTCGACCGAGATTTTCTCGGATCAACCGAACAAAGTACTGAGAGTTGAGCTGGCTTGGTTCGGTCGACCAAGTGTTGGTTCGGTCGACCGAGTTGACCAAGGTCGGTCGACCGAGGTCCCAAGTCGGTCGACCGAAGTTTTCCTTCGGTCCCACCGAGGCTCGTGTTCGGTCAACCGAGGTGCAATCGTACTAGGCCGTTATTTGACCGTTCCAGAGTCGTTTTTAGCGAGATTTCAAATGGTATAAATACTCCAAAGCTTTAGAATGACTCTAACACTTACAATAGACTTTGACAAACATTCTCATTGAAATCTTATCAAGTCTAAACACTTTCAAAGGAAAAACACTTCATTGACATAGATCAAAATCTTTCAAAGGTGTTCTTTCAAAAGCAAGACAAAGAGTGAACTTCATATGTTCAAAGAGCCAACAATTGATGAGCTTCAAATGTATGTATCTTTCACTTAGAAGAGTGAACAACTTGGTTCTCTAAACCTTTCATCTTATCCCCTTTCTTAGTGATAGGGTTATTGTTGTATAAGTCCTACTTAGTGTGGGCAATTGTTTATAGTGGTTGTTTGTAAAACTCTTGGTGAGTTAGCCACTAGTGTAAAGTCCTACTTTGTGTGGGCACATTCTTCTTAGTGAAGTTGGTGAAATCCTTGGGTGCGGCTCAAGGTAGTGGATGTAGATTCTTAGTGAATCGAACCACTCTAAATCTCTTGTCTCGTGATTTGCATTGGGTTTTGTTTTAGCTTTTGTTAAACTTGCACTATCATTGTTTAGATTGGAAATAGTTTGCAAGATTTATTAGAAACCCAATTCACCCCCCCCCCCTCTTGGGTTCCTTCAGCTTCTTCCTCAAAGAAATTATATGTGACGCAGTCGTCCACGTTGAAAAATATGTTTGAGGAATATGCCCAACCCAATGCTCCATCGCATTGCATACACAAACCTCACAACAGTTTTTGTCATCAGAAGGTTGGATGGTAACCTGACCGTTTTTTATTTTAAAACCTTTGAAGTAGTACTTCATCTTTAATTTATTCCTCAGCCATGCTCCCATATGAGCTAATACAACTTGTCCCAGAGGAACGTACTTGGCCTTGTTAACCTCGTCTTCGCAGCCAAGCTATTAAGAATATACAATTATGTAGCTTTAATATCCACCACATATACCCAGAAGTGGCTGCCGTAAACGATGGGGAGAAAGAACTGATTGGGAAAAAAAGTCAGTATTAAAAAATTCTTAAAACATCTGGAAAAAAACACGTGTTCTTGGAAAGAGAACATGTGTTCTTGGAAAGAGAAAATGTGTTCTTGTTAATAGAACATGTGTTCTAGAAAATGTGTTGTTTGACAAGAAAGACGTATCCTTACCAATACAACACTTATCGTATCCCAGATGCTTTGTTCCTTTGGCAAATAATGAAGACCTGCAATCACTTGTTCTTCGACGAACTTGGCCATTTCGGTTACTTTTGGCAAAGGGTTACCGGCTATTTTTCCTTCCCATATACCTGTCGCAGAACTCTGCAAAAGACAAATAGAATTCAAATTAGTTATCATTTATTTATTTCACAAACAGTTTTCTATAGCGTGCCCTCAGGCATGCCGTTATAAAAGTTGTAAAACAAAGTTTCTTCATTTTCCCTTTTGTAGCCTGAATTTCTTCAACATTTAGGATGTGGGAAAATACATTAATCACATCATCGACAAGTTCTTCCCCAGGCATAAAAGTCCTCATATCCTTCCTCATCAACAATCCACACTCAAAATCAAACATAACAAGATTTCTAAAATACAAAACATATTTTCAAAAAACAATAACAAGTGTTCACTTCACAATAACATGTGTTCAGAATACAAGAACATGCGTTCACTTCATATAAGATAAATAGTTAAAGGAACTTACGGATCTTCCCCGCTCCAAGCATAATCAACCAATGCAATCTCATTCTCCGTTAGACTAACATCATCTTTGGTTTGTGTAATGAATGGAGAATTGAGTATTGACCTGTTGGGCTTCACTTGCCTCTTGCCCTTGACCAATTGCGCAGTGCCGGGGCCAACCGAACTACTGTCCAATTCTGACTGAACATCAATCGGATTCATAGCAACACCAATTGCTGGTGTCTCCTCAATTTGTTTTGCATGATTTGGGGAAAGGGTTTCCAAATTTTGCTTAACGAAGTCCCCTTCCCCCAACTATTCATTCACTTCAATTTTCCCAACATCTGCAGGCTCCTCAAAGATCTCACTCCTCACAGCTTGTGCAGGAGTCTCTGCTACCACATCCTCTTGAATAAAAAATGTTTGCTTGATTTGGGGCCTGGGTTTCCAAATTTAGCATCACGAAGTCCCCTTGCACCAAATCAGCCTCCTCTACTTCATCCTAATTCAGTAGATAAAAGTTTTAATTAGTCAACATGTGTTCAGAATACAAAAACAGGTATTCTGAATGCAAGAACATGTGTTCAGAATACAAGAACATGTGTTCATAATATAAGAACGTGTGTTCTGAGAATAAGAACACATGTTTTGGCTGGCAGAACAAATGTACTCAAATTGAAAACACATTTTCTTATAAAAACAATTAATGTAAGGGCTTACTTCCTTGTAAAAGTTGAGTACCTCACGAATAACTGCGTCGGAACCTTTCATAACCAGAAATTGGGCTAAACCGGTTTCTTCGACAGCGAATTCAGTTTCATTTAAAATCTGGACATCATCCCCTTCTCCTTCCCTTCCCGCTTGTACTTTTGTCAACTCAATATCCATATCTTTCCCAGCATCATCAGCACTCCCATCATCACTTAACTGATACCTTCTCCTCTTCTAGGGTTGTCTACCCATCTTCACATTCTCAGGCCACTGCCTAAGCGGCGTGCCGTCGTCAGATTCCTCCAACTGATCCTCATTTACAAAAGCCCTCAATTGGTTAATTTCCTAGTTTATTTCAACCAGCAAACTTCGCCTTTTGGCAATTTCCTGGTTTAGCCTTCTTTTTTTAGCCAAAAGTTCTCTTAACTTTTGTTTTTTTTGGCGATGTTCACTACTGGCCAAAAGAATAGCTTCCCCAGCATTATCGAAATTCCAGTCGGGGAAAAGCAGACTAAACATACTCTTCATATTTCCAAAATCCCAAAGTGCACAACTAAGGGCATCAACCTGTAGATGGTTTCTTGTAAGGAAATCCAAATAATGCACCTGAAAGGAACAATCCGAAGTGTAAAGAATAACATAACATATGTTCACTAATAAAAAAAACACACGTTCAGTAATCAAGAACATGTGTTCAGAATACAAGAACGTGTTCACTTAACAAGAACACGTGTTCTCTTTTCAAGAACCCATGTTCTCTTTCAGAGAACGCATGGTATGTTTCAAAGAACATGTGCTCACTGCCAAAAAAACATGTTTTCCCTTCACATAAACATGTGCTAACAGAATACAAAAAAATGTGTTCACTATACAAAAACATGTGTTCACGAGACAAAAATATGTGTTCATTGCACAAAAATATGTGTTCACACAATAAATAACAGCCATACCGTTACAAAGTGCATATCTATCGGAATCCTGCAAGTTACTTGTGTTCCGGCAACCGCCTTTGGATGGTAAAAAGTAAGTGTCGCATGCACAAAATTAACAATAAAGACTGCCCAGTTGTAGTCTTTGCAATCTTCAAAAGCATAGCATATCTCAGGCTAACCATTCTACTGTTGTTGGCTACGAAAAGCCGACTCAATATGTACAATCCGTATAAAGTAGCCCATCTCTCAGAATTCATATTTGCTACTAATCTAAGCAAATCATATATTATTTCATCATTTACATATCCCTTATTGAAACATTCAATCTCCAAAATTTTCTCAACAAACCCTTCACCTTTTCTATGGGAAATTGTTTTTTAAGTACTTTACGAGAAGGTACATGTTTAAGCCCCATAGGGACACCATATACCCTGTGCACGTCTTCTGAGTTATGGTTAATGCATGGCCGTCTCCAAGCCTGATGCATCTTTCAGATGCATCATAGTTCTTAATGGCATATTTCAGCCATTCTTCATTTAAACTTGAGAGCTTCAGTTGTGTAAACCCCAAAAATCCGGCATTCTTCAAAATATCGAGCTTTCTTACATTCCTTGCTCGATTTCCCAGCAATATTTGATTAAAGATATGATATTCACTGTAGAACAGAGAAATTCCCATTTCTGTCTCTTTGTTGTATCTTGAGATGTAGATGGCAGAGTTGCCATCGTTTTTAAAGATTTTTGGAGAAGATGAAGAATATATGTTTTGCAGTGAAGAATATATGTTATTGCAGAGAGAATACGAGTTTTTGGTAAAAAAACTTAAAGGAAGAAGGAAGAATAAGAAAGTAGAAAGGCGCCTTTTGGCCTTTTCAGCCGTTTCCTCTCCCCTCGGTAACCCAACCGAAGTGACTGTTGTGTGTTTGCCTTTTTTTATTATTTGTGAAATTACACTTGTACCCTTTTAGTCCTCTTTTAAATCACAGCCGTCGATCCATCTGGAAAATGAATCAATGGTCGGATCAGTGTTCCGCACGTGCGGAATTTTGCTTGTTCAGCATAGGAGCCGGACTGAATAATCAGATACAAAGGCAACTTTCTCTTTTTCGAGGATGGAACAAACAATCGCTTCCTTGAGAATCACCCCAGCTAACCACTCATCTTGCCAAAATTGTTTTCTTATGACATTGCCAACTAACCAGTTGAACCCATTTCTCAACATAGTAAATCCCGCACAAAGTGATTTCCACACATGCGAAGCGCCAACTTTAACTTTTCCTTCAATTTTTTTTTTTTTTGCTGAATAAGAAATTTTTCATTAATCACAAAGCCAAGGCCATTACAATCAAAGGAAAATCTGAAATTACAAGAAAATAAAAGCTATACAATGATTTAAAAAACCATGATAACAGACAAAAGCCACACTCAAGAAAACTTGGGTGGTTAGGAGGTACTAAAATAACAACTAGTAAGATAAACAAATACATAATCTTCTTCTTCGCAGCATCTCCATCGCAATCCTTGAACCACAGAGGTAGGAGAAAATCAATTTCAACATCTTTCTTAGGGATGACAATTTATAGGACCATGGGCGTATCAACTGTCCTACAAATTTCCTCGGGAAGATGTAGAAAGTTGATAAAGGGCCCAGATCAAGTCCGGGTTGAAAGATTTATCCTAAGAACAGAGCCAATAAGTCTAGATCTCCCAACAGATCTTGGAGCTCGCCCTAAAATGTCAAGTTATCACCCTAATGAAAGAGAAAACATAAGACGAGCATATTTGCTTAGATGTCCTTGTCAACCCCAAACTTGTGATTTCCCCCGAAAGGCATTTGGAAATCGGCTTTGAAGGTTTAATATTGCGTGGTATAAAAAAATTCAATATTGGTTGGAGTACATTGAAAAACATAATGTGGCATATTGTTTGTGTTGCTATCTTTTCAAGACTGACATTGGAAAACAATCTGGTAGAGATTCTTTTGTTACAAATGGTTTTGATGATGGGAATAAGAAAGAAAGATTTCGTGCTCATGTTCGAGGTCAAAATAGTTTGCATAACATTGCTGCGAATAAGTGTCAAGATATTATTAATCAAAATCAATAAATTGAACGTGATTTATTCAAGCAAGCACATCATGTTCGTAGTTTGTACCTAAGGAGATTAACATCATCGGTTGATTGCGTTCTATTTCTTCTCAGACAAGGATTATCTTTTCGTGGTAATGATGAATCAGAAAATTCTTCTGATCATGGTAACTTTTTGGAGCTCCTTGAGTTTTTAGCTAATAACAATGAAGATATAAAGAGTGTTGTTCTAAAAAATGCTCCCGAAAATAATCAGTTGATTGCTCCTGCGATTCAAAAAGATATTTGTAATGTTGTTGCAGTAGAAACTACTAATGTTATTATAAATGATCTTGGTGATGAACATTTTGATGTTATTGTTGATGAGTCACGTGAGATATCAAATAAAGAACAAATGGTTGTGGATTTGCGTTACGTGAATAGGAAAGGAAGTATTGTTGAACATTTTCTTGGTTTAGTACATGTTATTGATACTACTGATTTATCATTGAAGAGAGCACTTGAGTCATTGATGTGCAAATTTAGATTGAGTATATCACGAGTTCATGGGAAAGGTTATGATAGATCTAGTAATATGCAAGGTGAATTTAATGGCTTAAAAAGTTTAATTTTGAGAGATAATCCTTCTACTTTTTATATCCATTACTTTTCTCATCAGTTACAGCTGACACTTGTTATCGTTGCTAAGAATCATATTGAAGTTGCTTAGTTTCTGCACTTTTAATTGTTTCTGGAGATTCATGTAAGAGACATGATATGCTACGTGAGAAACAAGTTGCTAAAATAAAATAAAAAGTATTAGATAAGGGAGAGATTCTTAGGGGGAATGGGATGAATCAAGAAATTTGTCTCTAACGAAGTGCTGACACGCGTTGGGGTTCACATTATACTACTTTGGTAAATTTAGTTCTTATGTGTTCTTCAGTGATTGAAGTGGTTGTGATTATCAAGAAAGATGGAAAAATTAGAGAGAAAAGAGGTGAAGCTAATGACATGTTAAATTTGTTAGAAACATTTGATTTTGCCTTTACTTTGCATTTGATGAAAATGTGTTAGGGATCACCAATGAATTATCACAAGCCTTGCAAAGAAAAGACCAGGATATCGTTAATGCTATGAAGTTAGTTAAAATATCAAAGAAAAGACTACAAGCTTTAAGAGATAGTAGATGGGAATCTTTATTCAATGATGTTAATTTGTTTTGCATAGCTCATGACATAGATGTCCCGGTTATGGAAGATTTGTTTTCAAATGGGAGATCCCGACGAAGGTTTCAAGATATTATAAATTTTCATTATTGTCGTATTGGTTTGCTTTATACTGTTGTAGATATGTTACTTCGAGAGTTGGATGACCGTTTATGTGAGACAAATACTGATTTGCTTCTTTGCTTGGTTCTATAAAATTCAATTTCTACACTCGATAAGAAAAGAATGATTCAATTTGCTAAATTCTACTCTCAAGATTTCTCCCCGGGCAATTTGTTTACTCTTGATAATCAATTGGAGACTTATATTCTTGATCTGAAAAGTTGTGATGAATTTTGCACTTTGAGGAGCATTGGTAGCTTAGCTGAGAAACTAGTTCAAACAGGGAAGCATCTTGTATACTCATTGGTATTTTTACTGGTTCAACTGACATTAGTTTTACCTGTGGCTACAACAATTTTGAAAGAAAATTTTCAGCAATGAAGATTGTGAAAAACAAACTATACAATCGAATGGGCGATGATTGAATGAATGATTGTCCGATTACTTACATTGAAAATGATGTATTTAAAGATGTTGACAACGAACTCATCATTAAGTGATTTCAGTGTATGAGAACTATAGAATGTAGGTTTTTTTCAATTTTCTGGTTTTTTTGCCTATGTTTCATAAAATATAAATTTATTTTTAATTACAATAATATCTATGTTTTCTTATGCTAAAAAATATTAATGATTTTTCGTGTGTTTTGTATTCTTGGATCCGCCACTGGTTTCATCTGATCCAGAATTCCTTGTGGTAACTTGGTAGTCTATATAGCATAGTTACCAAGCTTCGAAGAGACAATCTGAATTAAAAACGCTCTAGCACCCATTGACATGGTCCTCTTCTTCAAGCCACTAAGTCTCTACCTAAATTTATCGACCAAAAATCCATAAGTGTTGAGAATAACTCACTTATGTATTAACAACATGCCCAAGTAGATACCAAGACCAAGAGCCAATATGGATATTAAAAGTAGCGGACAAAATTGCTCCTCGACCATTCGCCACTCCATTAGAGAGAAAATATTTGATTTCCCCATATTGATCTTTTGTCCTGATTGTTTACAAAAGGAGGTTGACATCTCTTCCATTACCGAGGCTTGGCAATCAGTAGCAACGCCAAAAAGAAGGAGATCATTGACAAAACAAAGGTGGGTTATTGAGGGACCACCCTTAGAGAGCTGAATACCCTTCCAATTCTATTTCATCAACCTCTTTTATGATTAGTTGGCCCAAGATTTCCATACACATAACAAAGAGGTATGGTGAAAGAGGATCACGTTGTCTAATACCTCTAGAGGATGTAAACGAATCAAGTTGCTCCCCTTCTAAAGGGTAGATAGGGAGGTAGAATTAATAAAAGACATGATTAAATTGACAAGACAAGAATGAAAACCAACATTTACCAATACTTCCTCCAGAAAGCTCCATTCAATTCGATCACAAGCTTTTTCAATATCCACTTTGACCGCCATATAGTCGTTCTTTCCCTTTCTTGTCTCATAGTATGCACTATCTCTTGAGCCAAAAAGATATTATTTGTCGTCTGTCTACCCGAGATAAAGCTACACTGATGTTCACTAGTCAATCGAGGCATGAGAGATTTCAGACGATTTGTCAATACCTTAGTAACAATCTTCATTAATACATTACATAATGCAATAGGCCGGAACTGAGATACAGTTTTGAGAGAGTCTACTTTAGGAATAAGAGAGATAAGAGTACCGTTCAAATCCAACGGGAATGACCCACCCACAAAGGTTTTTTGCACAAAGGGAATGAGAGAGGGTCCAATCACATCCTAATATTTCTATTATAGAGATAGGAGAATATCATCCGGTCCAAGAGCCTTGTGAGCTCCCATTTGGAAATCCGCTTTCTTGACTTCTAACAAAAGTACATCTTGATTTAGTAATAACAACTCTGTTGGTAAGATAGAAGAAAACGATTGTCTCTAATTCGCATAGATCGCAAGAATTAGATGTATATAACTTAACAAAGTCTCTCACTGTTGTAACAAAGTCTTGGTTAGAAGCAAACCAATGATCATGAACAAATTGTCAAAAAAATTGGTGTAGATACCAAGCCAACTACACCTTAGTTGGCCTCAGAGCTGCTCGTTGATTAATGGATGACTAATGACTCTAAAGACACTAAAATTGGATGATGCTCACCATGAATTCGAGGGAGATGAAAAATATGAATATCCGAAAACAAATGATAGAAACCCCAGTTAAACCAAACCCGATGCAATCTTTTTAAAATTAATCGCCGACAATTCTACTTATTTGACCATGTAAAATGAGTACCAGTGAATCCAAGGTCCATAAGTTGGCAATGATCAACCATATCCCACAATAGTTTAGCCTTGCCCCTGTTTATGTTTCTACTGCCTTGTTTATCACTTGAAGAGCCTACTTGATTAAAATCACCCAACAATGCCCAAGGCGAGGAAAAACAAGACCCAAGTTGCTTAAGATAATTCCACAAATGCTCTTTAAATGCAGTCATATATGAAGAATAAATAGCGGACAAAACCCACAACACATTCTTACCTCTTTCAACAACCGCATTAATAATTTGACTATTAATTGAGATAATTTGAAGATCAATAAAAAAAGTCCAGAAAATTCATATTCTCCAAAACAAACTGCTGCCTCGAAGCTTCAAAATGGTCAAAATTAGAATGTCAAATAATAAACCCACCTTATGAACTATGAACATGCATTGCCACAAAAATAAGGATAAATGGTTTATGGTTTAGTAATAACTTAAGTAAATATCAAATTCCCTCAGCTAAAGATGCACCTCTAAAGTTCCAAAGAAGGATATTCATTGATTAAACACGTACATAGATGGTGGAGAAAGAGAGTATGACTCCATGAGATCCCCATTCCCATGGTCTGCAATTGAAGCAGACTTTTGAGAACCACGATTTAACAAAGTAATTTGACCTCTCTAAGACCAGTACCACCGACGATGTCATTTTTTTTGACTCAGAAGCATCGATTGATTTCACATTTTGAAGGATTTTGGATTGAAGGGAGTTGGTGATGGGTAATAATCTCAGCCAGACTTCGAGGCCTTTGTTGCATTAAATCAGTTACTAGATCAAAGCCGGGTAGTGTTAAAACATAATTGAGGCCCGTTTTTTTATAAGACATCTTGCTCTCCGTTTTTGGGCCAGTATTGAGTCTTGGGCTTCGGAGTGGCCTGAGTCGACTTGGGCTTCTAGACAAATCCCTCTCTGGGCCCCTTCTTAGAACCATTTCGCAACCCACTGCCTTCTCCTATCTCAAGAGATAAAACCAAGAAGATGGATCAGCTAGGAGGCCCAAGTAGGGCATGAACCATTCCCCTTAACCATGTTAATTTCCTCCCAAATCTCCTCATCCAAATCACCGTTGTTGAGAGCTGTAAAACGTGAACCCTCATTACGCCACGAATCTCGGTTCTTTCCTTAATCCCCGTATCTTATCAATCCCGCAATTTTCATGGATTGATTGGATTTACCTTCTCTGTTACCCGAAATCCTTGCTCTATTTTTTCAGACAGGCTAGAGTTTTGATTGTCGCTGATAGGAGCCGACCACCACTGCACGGGCTTTCTGGGTAACATCAAAGCGATGTTCCCCATTCTATGCAATGTCTACCGGTAGAGATTTTGGCTCAGAGTTGTGTTGGCCACCGCTCGAGGGAACAATAGTTTCCCCCAAATTGTAAAAACGTGGGATGTCCGTATTGACCACATTTGAACCAAATTAGGTGCAATCCTTCATAGTATAAAAGAAAAAGAAACATTTCTTATTTTAAATATTTTTAATCTATGTGCATAAGTTTAAAACAACATATATTTTAACTATCCCTTTGGGCAGCTCTTTTTACCCAAACGGGCGTTTAGATAACAAACGTTGTTTACATGACCGTTTGGAAATCAAAACTACTTTAGCATTTGAGTGGTTGATCAGTTTAACAACTCAAGTAGCGTGAGTGTTTAGCTTTTCCAATCGTGATTGTTTCACGATTAGAAAGGCCGGAATGTCTAACTTTTGTCAAACGCGGATTCCAAACGTGATATTTAGTCATTTATTTTCGACAATAATCCTAAAAGTTTAATTAAATTACATTATTTTTATTAGAATATTTCGTATGTCAGATGTGATTTATGGGAGTGTATTCAATCAATATTGTATATGATTTTTAAAGTTTTTAGGTATTCGATTTAGATTTTTAAAATTACATTAAAATATAAAGGTACTCAATCTTGATTTTTATAAGTCTATTAAAATAGAGCTATTCAATTCAGATTATAAATTCTCTGTTGAAATATGTTGGTATTCAAAACTCTATAAATTTTAACAAATTTCATTAAATGGAGGATTTTGATGCATTTTCTAGGTCTAAATTTATATTGAAAATCTCTTATTTTTCCTCACGATTATGAGTTTCTCTTATGAATATTAAAATTAAATTTTTTAAATAATTTTATCTAAGATTACAAATTTTGCAGTGATCCCATTTCTTTAGAAGTAAAAGTAAAATAAAAAAAATGTCCAAATAATCTGAGGAAATTTTTCACATCATTAGAACACTCAATATGAAATGTTTATTTCCCCAAAACAATACACTGTCATAATATCCAAACAATTTTCTTCATGTTCATCTTCAAAAAGAAATTAAAGAAAGAAAACAATTTATTTCCTAGCTAACCACAAATTTCTATTTTCTAAACATGGATTTCGTTTTCCTAAAATAGGAAATCAAAGGGGAAAAGGAAAAAAGTTCAATAATCTGAAATTCAACAAAAATCTGTTAGTAGTGCCCTAGGACCATTAGCACATGTTGTGCGTTTTATTATCTTTTGAGCATGTAATTGAATAGTTAATTTTGCTTTTGATTATCAAATGTGTGATTTGATAGTAAAACTCATTAGCTTATGTAATTACTATTCTAGAAGTCCCTAGTTTTATGTAATGCTTAATTACTATTAAATAAAACTAGTATGATTGTTGATTGATGATCTTGTTTTACTGATCATGTGTAATGGATACAACACATCATAGATGCAATATATATATACGGATACATTGTATTGGACGTGATCCGTCAGAGAAGTAATACTTCATGGTCTTTAGTCATAAGTATTACTTCCTCAATACTATTTTAGAATCCTTAGACCTTATGTCTTCATTGATTCTAGTATGAATGGAGCCACGTTTTGACTCAGTCGAACGTTACTTGTAACAGAGTAATCAATACGACTGATGATCGGATGTATTGTCCTATCATAGCTTGAATGTGAGAGACATTGTAAGGAATTTGTCCCTCTCTATTATTAGAGAGAGATATCCATGGGCCCCTCGATAGGGAAAGACTGTCTAAATGCATGGCCGTGCTCAAATGTATTTGATAAATTGGTTATCAGATACTATTTGTTGGAACAGTCTACCTAGAGATCGAGCATAAATATAATTAAGCTTAATAAGGGTGACGACTACCATGCCTTATGTTTAATTAGGATATCGCGAGACAAAGGGATTAAATAGTGGATTGATATTAGGTTCCGTTGTATATTCATTCACTTTGGGTAGTCACAATGTCCTGCTAGGGACCGCTTGTGATTTATGAACACATACTACTACTAAGTGTGTTTTCATTGCCATTGTGAGATGAACCTACAAGGTCACACGCATAGACGAGTTAACGAGCTTCATGTCCAGATTCAATGAATCTAGAATGTGTCTAGGTTCATTGTATCCGACATTCACTTTTCTGAGAATGAAAAAGCGTTATTATTCGAATTAGAGATAAGGGGCATTTTCGGTATAGCTGGGATTACGTGGGAGTTATTATCCGATAAGGACTCCCACTACCAGTAGAAGTCTAGGGAACGTGGGAGTTAAAGACTCCCACTGCCGAGAGGAGTTGAGGATGTGAGAGTTGGTTATGGGAACAAACTCTCATACCTTATATAATGATCTCTTGGCCGAAACCCTAGCTAATGAAATTCCAGCCGCAAAATCACCAACTCTCTGAAATCTGATTTCAGTTTTCGGTCTCCCTTTTCTCTCAAAATTCCAAAACTCAGAAAGACGAAGAGCTAGCACTCGCCGCCCGTTTCGTCGCGTGGATACCAGTAGAGGGACATTCCGCAAAGGGAATTCCGTTGGTGGCAGATTAGCATCCAAGAAACGTCATCCTCCATTCAAGAAGTAGCTTCTTGAATCCAAGAAACGTATGTTTTTCACTGTTTTACCTAATCGAACTTGTATGAGAGGATCCTTCAGGAGAGGACTCATGGGTGTTTGGAACGAGTTTCCGCCCATGAATCCCTTCAAAATCATCACAAAACATACTTTAATTAAGCCAAAGAAAAAATCTCAGTAAGTAAATTATACAAAGCTTGAACAAATAAATAAAAAAGGACAGCAGTTTCATGATCTCCAAAAAATCGAAGACCCACCACCAAGCTTTTTGAATTTTTTAACAAATTGATTTGATTAGAAAATAAAATGATTGATAAACATACGTTGTCTTTAGAAATTCAACATCATTGAATAAGTATAATACACCACTGAATACGTATTTTCTTTATTTTGATGTTATTCAAATAATATGTAGACTTTATAAATCAAAAGAAATAATGATAAATCAATCTAATAGAATCTGCGTAGAGTCTGCATAGAGTTAAAACAATACATAGAGTCAGCAGAATACATAAAATTTTGAAAACCAATGAGAATCTTTTAAAATTCAAATTGAATATACCCCTTTAATTTATTTAATTTCACTGAATTTTAGATATCTAGTAGTATAAATGCACTTTTAAAGTTATATTTTTATTATTTGTATTATAGATGAATTAATATTATTTTTATATAAAATATTTGTTATGTAATGATGAATTAAAATAAAACAAATGGTATATAAATGATTTGTAATCAAATAATTAACTAAAGAACAGTCAAATAAACAAGAAAATCAGCCTGTTTAGCCCCCCAAGAATTTTCGGTTAGTCTGTAAAGTCCCCAATATGTAATTTCAGCCTGTAAAGTCCCCCAGTAATTTTCGGTCAGCCTGTAAAATCCCTTACCTATTTATTTTCAGCCTGTAAAGTCCCTTATCTATTTACAGGTTGCATATAGAGGTTCCACCGCCTCTTCTTCAGCGGAATTAGGGCAACCCAAAATTCATGCCATCCCCGTGCTTAATGAGCGGGGGAATAATGGTCAGTTTCAATCTATAAAATTTACAAAATACAAAAATCTGGGACTAGGTAAGGACTTTACAAGCTGAACAAAAATTCATGGGGGACTTTACAGGCTGAACGAAAATTCCTGAGGGACTAAACAGACTAATTTTCCAATAAACAAATACTATGAAAATAAATATATTCGTTTAAATTTAAATACTTATTTTTTTATTTATTATATATTAAAATGAAAAAAATCAATTTTGATAGTAAGAATATACGTTCGGGATATATTAAACATTTTTTAATTTAAAATAACAATTGTCAAACACATATGTAATCACATTTTTTAAAGTCACGATACCACAATTACAATTACTATATCACGTTAAAAAGTTATGATTAATACAAGAGTAAATAACTATTTATACCCCCTTTAATTATTTTTAAAGTAAGTTATGCCCCTTTTTTTTTTCTTTTTCTGGGATCAGCCACTTTGTTTGACAAAGGTTAGGTCTGTATCCCGTCCATCCCCGCCCATACCCCCAATTATTGGGGACTTAATGGGTTATGCTATTGTTGCTATTGTTGGGTGTCATTAATGCCCCTTACAATTTACGGGGTGCCATAAATGCCCCTTTGTGGTGGAATCCGACGAGTTTTGGTAATTAAACACACATGTGACTCATACGCAGGGGCGGATCCAGGATTCAAACACGGGGTATTCATTTTAATCCTAAAAAAAAAAAATTCGTTCTTGTTCAGGGTATTCATTGAGAGAATTGAACCCTAGACCTCTAGTATGAAAGTTGAAGTACTATACCATCTCTGCTATTTTCGTTCTTGTCAGGGTATTCATTGAATACCCTGAAACCCCCCTGGATCCGCCCCTGCTCATACGGTTGTATTTTTAAGGGCAAATTCGTCGTGATAGGGTTGAGACCATCCCCTACAACCCTCAATTTCTTCTTGCCCCCATCCTCCATTTCAAGAAGAACTAATAATGTGTGTGAAAAATTAAAGGTAACTAGTGATTTTTCTTAAAACCAACAATAAATCTAACCAAGACAAATAAAAAAATAAAATAAAATAAACATAAGCTTAAAGTCTTTAATCAGACTTGAACATTAACATAAAAATGAAACAAACTCAGTAAAAAATTTACAAAACAACCTCAACCAAATGATAAAAAATAAGGTCAATAAAATAAAATGACAAACTTACACAACAAAATTCCACAGATTTTGGCAGAAATTGCAAGAGGCAGATACAGTTTCTGAATATTCTGATAAAAATAAATGCAACAAGATTAATTTCTAGTCATCAAGATTAGAAAAAGCTAAGAATAGTGAGGAAATTAAAATGGGGTAAAGGTATAAATGACCAGAAGATAAAATGGTCATGAAGTGTCAAATGAGTCGATATCTCTTTATTTATATATATTGCTCAAGTGGGTTATGAGTCGTTTTTACACTTCGGGTTTGATATTGGGTTGGAGGCAAACCGGTCTCAACTCTATCATGACGAATTTTCCCTTAAAATACAATCGTGTGAGTCACATGTGTGTTTAACCACCAAAACTCGCTAGATTCCACCACAAAGGAGCATTTATGGCACCCTGTAAATTGTAAGGGTAGTAATTAACACTCAAAAAACTGGTACAACTTGCTTTTAAAAATAGTTGAAGGAGTATAAATAGTGATTAACTCTTAACACAATCACAATTGTTAATCACATTTTGCAACCGCCGCGCCAAATTAACCTAAATCAAATGTGGTGTCTTAGTTTGAAAGAAAATCAAATGAGGCATCATATCAAACTTTTTCCCCTTCCTTTCATTTGAATTTTTTTTAATACATTGTGTCATTAATCTTCTTCGAAACTTATCCAACCCAAGTATGTGTCAGAATTTTAAAAATGAAAAAGTCAAGGTCCAAACAAGGCATGGTGTTTGTAGACCAAAATAGTTTGACCAGATTTATGGACTTTTCTTTTCTTATTTTCATAAAAATTTCAATAATTACAAAATAGGAGAAAAATATTAACAACTAGAATTTAATTGTAATGTCATAGTAATTTTTTTTTTTGCTGAATTAATGTGATAGTAATTCGTATCTTAGTAAATATATTCTTTAAATTTCTTATGTCCATAAGTCATTTAATATCTTGGTTCACTTGTTGATTAGACATCGCTGAGGCTTAACAATTCATTTCAAAGGGTAGGAAGTCCTTCAAAATTTCACACCCCTCATGTAATTTCTACTACAGATTAATAATACAACTTCTTAAAAAAAAACTCCTAGACAACATATGTAGAGCAAGTGATTGTAATTCGCCACACCTTTTCAAAACCTAATAAAAAATATAGTTGAGAGTTTGAGTGATTTTTAGAGCGACTTCTGTCACATTTTGTGATTTATCTCTATCCCATATCCAAATCATATTAGTTGTGGACCTGTGGTCAAATAAATATATGAATGCAAATATATATAATAAAAAAACCCCAAAGAAAAAAGTTTACATAAAATATTCCAAATAAATATGGGGCAATTTTTTTTAATTTTTTAAAAGTAACAGTTTATTGCCTTTTGATAATAATAAAAAAGCTACTATCTAACATGTTCTTAATTACTTAGTATCGCAACTTATAATTTAAAATAAACTCAAAAAGTTGATTTTGAAAATTTAAAATAACTTTTGCTGAATTTTTTAACTAAATATTCATAATATAAAATATATAAATAATCATATAAACATCTTTTTATTCTCTATTTCTTTTTTGATTAGATTGCAAAAGAGGATTTCATTAATTCTTTAGCAATTTTTTTAACAGATGGGAACATAAAAAAAGTACTATTATAAAATATTTATTTTTAACCGCTTAAAAAAAGTTTCAATTTATGAAGAATAGACCCATGGTAAGTTTGGAAGTACATTGTTGTAAATAAATGGTACTACCTCTATTTCTTAATATAAGATTTTCATTATATATTGTGAAAATTATGAAAATAAAAAAATAAAATATTTTTTGATTAAAATATCAATATTACTCTCTTAAATAAAATTAGTGGTATACAAATTATTTTTAAGAATATAATATTTACATTTTAACTAATAAAATATATTTATTTTCTTTTCTGGGTAGGAAAAAAAACAACACACGAAAATAAGCACTCGCTTTCTTTAGTCTACGTGTCTTCAAAATGGCGCAAAGGTACCGCACCTCTTCCCTATATATTCTATCTCCCCCATTTTAATCACAAATCAAACAATTCTCTGCCGACTCCTTCCTGGTAAGCTCCATTTTTTCTAATTATTTTTTCTGTATGAATTTCCTTTTTCTCGTTTAATTTTTGCTCTTAATTGCATAATTATTACTCGCGTATATCAGTCATCTCGAGAATTTGTATAAGCGAATTGATTTGTTCGGTGATTCGAGTGAATTTTGAGTTTTTGAAGTTTAAATTTGTGTTAATTTTGAAGGAATTTTTTATATTTATGGAGCTTAGTTTGAGCTGGATTTTTGTTTCAAGATATTAATAATTAATTACTAATGATTGAATTGTGATTTAAGGAACGTGATCACATGATATGTTTCTTTCTCTTTTTTAGTTAATGTAGGTCTCCACATGGCTTTTGTGTCCTATTAACACTGTTTTGTCTGCTTTTAATTATTCTACACTTGATTCATTGTGATTTATTCGGTAATTTGTTCATTGTCTGAGATCAAATTTGATGTTTTTCTGGTGTTCTCTATATATTTTATAATTGCATTTTTTTTTTTTTAAGATTTGTTTTTTCTGATTTAGGATTTAAATACCGTATTGCCGTCCAAAGGCTGAAGAAGAGAGTCTGTTGATGCTTTTAGACTCGGTGGCGGAAGAAGATGTCGATTTCTAGCAAGGATGAATGGAAAGGGACTCTTGATATCGCAGCATGGTCATTCAACATCGTCACTTCTGTGGGAATCATCATTGTAAACAAGGCGCTAATGGCTACTTATGGTTTTAGTTATGGTAAGGACACATGAGTTCTGATCTCATTTATTTCATTCACAATTATGTCCTAATTTACATGTACTTGTTTTGTTTAGACGGTATGATGCTAGATCAATGCACCTTGCTTCAATAGGTTAAGAAACTAGGTACTATCAGTCTATGCTTGGGCAAAATGTTTCGAGTTTAAGGAATGTGGAACTATGCATGGAAAATGAATTGCTAGAATAGAAAGGAATAACTCTACATCCTTAGCATAATATGAACTTCTGGGAAGATACTCCATTCACTTATTGTCCTGGTTCGTTGCTTGTGATTATATTTTAGGAAATTGGTTGATGAGAGATCGGTTGGGATTTTATATACATAAAAGACAGGACAATTAAGAATTATGTGATCGTACTTTTTTGGGCTTCAAGCATTATTGATGCAGGCTTACGGATTTACCATTTTACTCCTTTTTTCTTTCCATTTTTGTTTAAGAAACGTATATCAGGGGGCCAGGAGTGCGAGTGAGTTAAAACCTACTGACTGGTATGCGATCTAACCTTTGAGTTGCCACCTTATGACCTGTTTAGATCTCAAAGTAGAGGTAGAATGCTGATCAGTTGAGGTGGTCTGCAAGGATACCTAAGCAGTGACCTGCGACGCAGCGGTTTTATTTCCAGCTAACTAACTGAGCCTGCAAAATCTAATTCATAGATAAAGGTCAATTGAATTCTTAGAAAGAATGCCTTAAAAATACTTTGGTTGGGTGTGATTATAATTGCAGTCCTGAGTACTGGGAACAAGAGTGTCCATTTCACTTCTCTTTGGTGGAACAGGTTTTATCCCCTTTTTATGATATATATATATATATATATATATATATATATATGAGATATAGCATTGCAGAAGCGTTTCACTCACTTGAGGATGGCAATGGAGGTCTAGGATGGACTGAATCACAATTACTTGATTCCAGAGAACTTGCAAAGCTTTGTGCTGCTCCATTCTCTTCTGTACATTAGACCTTTTCCTGTGAACCTAGGGTTTTAATAGAGTTATACCAGCTCTCAGCAGACTATTCCTCATCTGGCTGGTTACAGTGGTCCTTCTTGGGGTTAGAGAAATCATTTTAGACCTGTTGAACTCAATATTGCTAATCTTCATTGCTGCGAGGGCTTTGGGCTGTAGGTCTGTAGTCTTGTGTGTATAGGTTTTCCTATAATCCATTAATGCACGGAAATACCTTCAAGCTCTCTCTCTCTCTCTCTCTCTCTCTCTCTCTCTCTCTCTCTCTCTCTCACACACACACACACACACACACACACACACACACACAGTTCGCTTCAGCTGTCTTCCCTTGTTCCTAGCTTTCTACATTGCTCTATGATTATAGCATAATGATCTTTTTGTAAGGCTATATATTTGAAGTTGATGCGAACAAGATATATTGTAGTATTTGTCTCATAGTTGGATATAGGCTTTGCGACTATTATGGATTCACCAAATACTGACTTTGGTTTAAGTTGCCCATAACCTGAAATAAACTTCATGATTGATTGGGAGAACTCGGTGACTACCAGCCACTGACGAAGCCAGGATTCCACTTCAAGGGTCCCAGAAAAATATAAATAGCCAAGAAAAATTATTAAGCAAAAGCTAGTCGTATGTAAAAGAATGATTATAATATAAGAAAAAAAGAACTCTTCAAAGTAAAAGTCACAGATGATTTCTTTTGAAAAACTAGAAAATGTGTTATTCTAAAAGTTTTATTATGACAAGTAATCCACAGGTTGATTCAAAAAGGTACTCAGCATTTTTTTTTAAAGTCATGAAGAGCACCAACCATAGATTAAATATGCAGTTTCTCTTTCAATGGATAAACTTAACGTGCATTTTGATTAGTTATCTTCTGGGAACTTTTGTTTTGAGGATGAAAAAAGTGAATTGATTTATAAGAGGAGAGTGAGACCTAGAGTTCGTTGGTTTCTGTAATGAAAACCTGTTCAATGCTCCTTAAGTTCATCAGAATATCATTATCCAATTTGTTTCAAAGCCTATTCTTCACAATTGCATAACAGAAGATACACAGGTTATAGTAAAAGTAATGATAAAATGGACATTGCTTAGTTAAGTATTAAAACGTATAAAGTTATTCCCAAAGTTTGAATTGATATTCACTTCATTCCCCATCACTATTTCAGTATATCATACAGTTATTTATGTGTATATAGACTTCCTATTTCTTAGTTCTTAATATCATGCAAACATACTTTAGATCAAATAGATGATGGTTGGAGAGAAATTGAGTTTATGTACCTAAGATATTTAAAAACTTTGAACGGGGCCATATTTACTTTTGTCCCTGCTATGATCCATTTTGGTTTGGGAAATTATACGAATTTGAATATTCTCCTTGTGTATTTGAGCAGCCAAAATCTTATTTTTCCCGCATCCAATATATATAAAGTTGAGATAGTTGAAGTTCCTTGTAGTGACTTGGGTGGTCAAGACTGAAGATTAAACATTGTTTCCGTGTTATTATATGCCCTTTTGGTGCAGAAAAGATTATTCCTAAGACTAACACCCAGGCTTAAATTACTAGGAACTTTGAGGTTTGATTGTGGGACTACTTAGATCTTATCTGTGTTATATAACCTGCTGGTTGACCTTTAAAAGTGTCCGTTGGCTAGTTTCCTTGTTATGTGGTTTGGTCACCTAATTAACATGCTTCAAAATGAGAAGGCAAATTGGTCATTATTGTCCTTGAACAATTTATAACTTGTAAGGTCCCAAAACAATAATTCTGGACAATAAAACCCCTAAACAATTTGCCATTGGCATATAAAGTCCTTCCGTCCAAAAAGTTGTTAGTCAACTGTTAATTAAAAATTTTGATCAGGTGAACGCAAATACTTTTAGGGGCATAATCGGTACATCACAATTAAAATACTCTTTACCCTTTTTTTCCAACCCCCCCCTCTCTCATCTCTCTCAACGAGGACTTGAGTTTACAATCATGGCGGTGTGTTTCCCTTTTTGCTTTGATTTTACAACAGATCTAAGCCTTTAATCTCTGGTATAAGAAAACAGCTCTGATCACCGACTCTTGCTTATCTCTGTATCTAAGCCAGCACAAAACCATCACCCAACATTGTATTCACAATTGGTGATTCGCGGATAGAGAGAACCAGTAGATCATGGAATCTATCAGCTACAAGCTAATACAAGTGGTATTGCTTGAATGATTAAAAAAACATGAATCTTGAAATAAATCAATTTTGTTCCCCTCTTTCAACCAACAAAAGTGAGATTTCTTTAAGAAACAATTTGGATGCAGTTTTCAGCATAAGTAAACCAATTCCACTGAATTTGCAGAAGGCTATAAAGGCAAAATTCATAACCCAAAAGAAACTTACTCATTACCTAGAATTACAAGAAATATTAAGTCTGCTAAATAAAAACAGGAAAAATAAGAAGAATCCAGAATTTAAGAGCATAAAATTTAGCAATTTAAGTGGGCCGAGTCCTGGGATTAAGATGGAAAGTTTCAAGTGGATTAAGTTCTAGGATTCATTCCATTGTAGCAAATAATAATGGAAAAGATGATTCATTCAAATGCCATCACTTTCATTCAAGGAATGCTTTGGAATTTTATGTAGAGTTTTCTTGTTATTGGGATGATGATTTAAGGGAGGTGGGGATGCGTCGGGTAGAAGTAAGAGGAAGAAGGAAGCGGGGTAGGGTGAGGTGGGCCGTGGGGGGTTAGGGGTAGGAGGTGCTTGTTTAAATAAAATAGTTTGGAGTGGGGTACAAAAATACCATAATTACCCTCTTAAAATATTTTGATTTGAATAAATTTGTTTCTTCAAAATTCATGTTGACAGTAACTCTTTTGGACGGAAGGACCTTTTATACTGATCATAAATTGTTTAGGGATTCTAATGTCCAGAATTAATCTTTAAGGACCTTGCGTGAAATCCATAAATTGTTTAGGGACTATATTGACCAATTTGTCAAATGAGAATAAACTTTAATTTGCTAAGATGTGGAGAACACCTTGGGTTTCTTAATAATACTAGGTTACAACCCCGCACGATGCACGGATTATTTTAAAAATAATATACCATTGATTTTGCTAAACAAATTAATCAACATGAATATTTTATTTTTTATTTTGGAAAAATTTACATTAAAATCATTATATTTTTACATTTACAGTGTTTCTTAAAAGTAAAAATAACCAAAACAAAGATAAATTTTGTTACAGGAGATGACAATTTGATTTTTTGGCCACCGCATACAAAAAGGAAAAAAATATATTTACATCAGGAGAACCAAATCTCCTTAACCCCCATCTATCATTTGATTATGCAATAGCCTCCATCTATCATTTGATTGTATTCTATGTAAGACTATGGTAAATTATTATGTTTTTTTTTAAAACTGTAATGTCAATGGATGAGAATTTATGCATGATGCTTGAAAGATTGTTTGCTGGTGCGTGGGGAAAATTGCTTAGATGTTGCCGTAAATACTCAATCTATAAATAAGAATAAAAAAAAATACATACCTCTGCGGCTTTGATCGTACTTTATTCATGGATTGTTGCTCGAAAAGAAAGGATTCGACACCGACGACTCCTCCCCTCCCTACTTGTTCTTGGATTGTCATTCTACACACATTTTTTCGATTTTTTCTTCTTTCTGTAAAAATATAATAAAGATTTTGTAGAAAAGTACTCAATTTTTAAAAGAAAATTAAAAATCAGACTATTATATACCTTGGCTTTTGTTTTGCAAACAATCTTTTTCTTGGAGGCTCCCATTTTTTCTGTAAACAGAAAATTCATAGGATTTGAGCTTTGAGGAAGGAAGATAGAAATAGCTATAATAACTCTTTTATCTTTCTTCTTGCAAATTTTTTAATTTTTCTCTATCAGTTTAATCATAACTCCTGAATTGTGAAGATTCTAGAATTGAGTGATTTTTATAATGGAATTGTGTTGCTCATTCATATTCCTTTGTTTTGTTTTTGTTGGAAAACTCTTCACATTCTCTATTTAGACTTTTTCAGTTTTATAGATGAGAATTGAAGAGTCTTAAAATTCATTGATTAAAGAAAAACTAATGAACTTATTCATTAAAAAAAGAAAACCATTAAACTTCTTCATTAAAAAAAACCCATTGAACTTTTCATTAAAAAAACCATTGAACCTTTTTTCTACATGAATATCTCAAAGCATTTAGATGTATTATAACTATCTACTTTATGGAATACATTTAATAGCCATTTATATGGAATTGTAAGAGTTTCTTAAATTCAATTAATTTATATTACATATTTTTTCTATAATCTATAATTATACATAAAATTTATAGTATAATTTATGAGCTAAACTATTCATCTTCTAACATTGACATTTATCTACTTTATTGAATACATCTAATTGCCATGAATAGAGAATTGTAAGAGTTTCTTAAATTCAATTCATTTATGTTACATATCTATAATATATAAAGTTAGGCCAAGTTGAGGTAGAAGCTTCATGATGTGACATGACATGTGGCATGTCATGAGATGTGGTCCAATCATAAGCTTCCATATGGCAACTTTGTCATTATTTTTCTTCTAAAAAAAGTGTTTCATGAGCTATAATCTTCTTTTTTATACTAAAGTTACTATGAAGATGAATAGTTTAGCTATAATCTTCATCTTCATTCTAAAGTTACATATTACATATTTATAGATTATAGAAAAAATATGTAACATAAATGAATTGAATTTAAGAAACTCTTACAATTCTCTATTCATGGCGATTAGATGTATTTAGTAAAGTAGATCAATGTCAATGTTAGAAGATGAATAGTTTAGCTCATAAATTATACTATAAATTTTATGTATAATTATAGATTATAGAAAAAATATGTAATATAAATGAATTGAATTTAAGAAATAAATATGTAACTTTAGAATGAAGATGAAGATTATAGCTAAACTATTCATCTTCGTAGTAACTTTAGTATGAAAAAGAAGATTATAGCTCATGAAACACTTTTTTTAGAAGAAAAATAATGACAAAGTTACCTCATGGAAGCTTATGATTGGACCACATCTCTGCTGGGCTTTGACCCATATTCACTGGATTACTAATTAGTTATTAATTAGGATAAAAATTAGTAATTAGGTAAATTACTAATTAGGTGGATTCCTAATTGGATACTAATTAGGTTAAAAATTAGTAATTATGTGAATTAGTAATTATGTGAACTCCTAATCCATTTAGTAAAAGGTTTACTACTACTATATATATGTGCCTCTTATATGGTTTGGAGTAGTAAGGCGAGGGGAAGCTAATGGATTGGAGGAATCTCCATTATAACGAGAGAATGCGCTCGCCTTACCCGTTGGATGTAGGTCGTTGACCGAACCACGTAAATCATTGTCTCCCCTTTATCAATTTCCTCGTTCATATTTGCTTGTGGGCTAGAATTGGAGGGGATCTATTTCCCAACAACTGGTATCAGAGTGAGGTTCAGAACAGAAGAAAAGAAGTTTTGGTTCATCGATTTCTCCAGAGATTGGAGGAGAGTGTTGTATATAATCGAAAGCGGACTCTTTCATTGGTTAAACCAAGGTGGGAACGCAACGCTGCTACACCAGAATTTGGCGTTAATCTCCAGTTAAAGATCGACCAATTGTCAACTCAGAGTTCTGTGCAATTCTAGCCATCGTCACTAGAAACCGTTAACACAAGTGGAAAGATTTTTATGTATATCCTCCAAAGATGGAAGAGATCTGTCAGAGATGGTAGTAGAGACCCGTCAGAGATGAAAGAGAAATCTATTGGGGGTGGAGCGCACGTGCCGATAGAGGTTTGGCAGAGAAGAGGTGTTGCTGAAAGAGATAAAAATCTAGTGTGGTTGGTGTACAAGTCAAGCAAATAAGAAGGATTAAATCTAGACGGTTGAATTGGAAGGGTGGAGGATTGATCCAGTATGTTTCGGGTGCATGGACCCAGAGGTGCGTCGAGTGTCCTAAATCATAGTGGGTTTGGTGAACTTTGAACGTTGAGCTGTTTGTTCCGTTATTGGTGTTGCCGTGTCTGACCGTTGATCAAAGTTTACTAAACTCATCTTAGTCAAATTCCCTTTAATTCAACGTGCTGATTTGAAGGTTCAAGTGCAAAGCAGTGAATTTGTGCGTAGGGGCATATGAGACGTGGATAATATGGACGTGGAGTGTACTAGTTGGAGATTGGGTGAATACGTGCCAGGGTGGAGATTGTTGGGTTTTGGCCCATAATCACTGGATTACTAATTAGATATTAATTAGGGTAAGAATTAGTAATTAGGTAAATTAGTAATTATGTGAATTACTAATTATGTGAACTCCTATTCCATTTAGCAGAAGGTTTACTACTCCTATATATATGTGTGTGTGTGTGTGTGTGTGTGTGTGTGTGTGTGTGTGTGTGCCTCTTATATGGTTTGGAGTAGTAAGGCGAGGGGAAGCTAATGGATTGGAGGAATCTCCATTATATTCTTGTTTCTCCATTATAATAAGAGAATGCGCTCGCCTTACCCGTTGGATGTAGGTCCTTGACAGAACCACGTAAATCATTGTGTCCCCTTTATCGATTTCCTCGTTGATATTTGCTTGTGGGCTAGAATTGGAGGGGATCTATTTCCTAACAATCTCATGACATGCCACATGTCACATCATGAAGCTTCTACCTCAACTTGGCCTAACGTTATATATTATAGATTTCAACACCTCTACTTCAGTGCATTTTCTTTTTAGTTCTTGTTCTTCCTGATTTGAGAACAACAGTTTCCTCCCCTGTATTAACCCTGTTTCTCCCCTTCTCTTCTTCTTGAACTCTGAAATTTTGTTTTCTTATCAAATCAAACTAATACTGAATGGAATATCAACCATCATCCATCATCCATCATTGATGGATGTTAAATTTGTATAATTAAATTTCCGAGAGGCATATATTTGAAAGCGTGCTCTTCATTATGCAATTGAAGATCATGGATAGGATTGTTCACTAAATGTCACGCCCCGGATCCGGGTGGGTCTTTAAGTCCATATCCGTAAACCCGATATGACCGTATTCTCGAAGTAAGTTCCAAGAATACGAGGTCCTTACATTCAGAGAATCTATATCACAACAGAATTAATTATCCATCGAAAATAATATCCATAAAAATATTGTCATTAAATCTTAGGAGACTTTATTAAAACTTAAACAGGGAATAAATCCAAATATCAAAGTTCCATAAGTCTAGATTTTTTATTCGGAATCAAAATAAATGCTACGAAACATCTCTAGAATTTTCTCTACTCCCAGTCCTCCTCGTATGTACTATCATACCCCTCTGACTCGTAATATGAAAAACAATATGCAAGGGGTGAGCTACAACTCAGTAAGTATAGATTTCCTCTGTTTTATAAAAGATTATTTTACGTTCTTTTCTTCTTACGGCTGCTGATTTGTTCACATTCTCTAGTAATATGACATTCTGGTGTCCTCTTCTCTCTTGCAGCTACAACCTTAACAGGTCTACATTTCGCCACGACTACCTTGATGACCATTGTTCTGAAGTGGCTTGGATATATTCAAGGTTCACACCTTCCGTTACATGAGCGGCTGAAATTTGTCTTGTTTGCCAACTTCTCCATTGTTGGAATGAATGTTAGTTTAATGTGGAATTCCGTGGGATTTTATCAGGTGAGTTGAGTAATAGATTTGATGTATTCTGCATTTTAAAGAGATTAAAGAACATTATGATCTTGCCAAACTTCTCCTTTTAACTACTGATTTTTTCACTCTCAGATTGCAAAGCTGAGTATGATTCCAGTGTCTTGTTTTCTGGAAATAGTGTTGGATAATGTGCGATACTCAAGGGACACTAAACTGAGCATCATGTTGGTTCTCTTGGGCGTTGCAATCTGTACTGTTTCAGATGTGAGTGTTAATACCAAGGGTTTCGTTGCTGCCTTTGTAGCGGTTTGGAGCACCGCCCTTCAGCAATATGTGAGTTACCTGTGGATGAACCAATATTTTCTATCCAGGACATTGAACCTTAAAATATTTTAATCTAGTACTTCATCTGGGCCTATGCCTGGTGAATTGTCTCGCACATGCACAAGCAGAATGTGGATGAGTTTTGATCGTCATCATTTAGTTCTTCCATCTAGTTGTCCAGTCATTTTGGTTCACTTAAGCTAAGGCAGTAGCTTAATTGGTAAAGCACTCCTACCACATCGATGGGTCTCAGGTTTGATGCTCACCTGGGCACATGCACATCACCCCCCCCCCCCCCCAAAAAAAGGTCTTTTTGGTTCACTTGTATCCTTTTTTTTTCCTTTACTGCAAGATGCCCTAATAATAATTTTTTCAAATTTAACCTTTAGATCACTCAGTTCAATTTCTCTTTTGACTAGTGTTGACTGGTTTTTTTTTCACCATGCTATTCATGCAGTATGTACATTTCCTTCAACGTAAGTACTCATTAGGATCTTTCAACCTCTTGGGACACACTGCACCGCTACAAGCTGCATCCTTACTATTGTCGGGTCCCTTTGTGGACTACTGGTTGACAGGAAAGAGGGTTGATGCCTATAACTATGATTTCATATCAGTGGTAAGTATCCTACTTCCTACAGTATCATAAAATTTAGCTGCTGCATTTGAGCACTTCTAACTCTTTAGATATGACCAACTCAATCACGTCTTAATATCTTGTTGCAATTAATGTTGTATGTATTGTGCATTCACTTTTCTCTCTGGGATTGTTTTGTTTTCTCTGCTGCTACTATTCTAAACTGATTGTCTACATTTTTATTTTGGTTTGTCTCAAATCAAATGACTACTTTCCTAGCATCAATCTACATACAAACAGATTTCCACCTATAAGCCTGAACTTGTCATTTTTTATCTTATTATTTTATGTTTACAAACCACAGAAATCAAATGTGCTGCTAAAAATGGTCAAATGTAACACGTGTAGGATGTATTTTTATAGCACACGAAAATAAGCATGCTGATTTGATTTTGTACACCTCTACTTTTAATTTATATACGTATTTTCAAGAGCAAGCTTGTCTATATCTGATGCACGAACTTTACATCTGAATAAATTTGTTATTTTTTATTTTTAAAAGTTCTTGTTCATTTTCCGTTTCCTAGGAATGAAAATTTTGGTATAATGATGCATGTTAAAAGAATTACGAATGTGATATATGTTTTAACAAATTTGATTTCAGTACAGTTTTCTAATTTACATTTATATAGTATTTTCAAGACTCAAGCTCGTCTTGATCTGATACATGAACTTTATATCACCAAGAAGTTACAGAACATTTTGTTGAAGAGTTCTTGTTCATCTACTGTTTGCTAGAATGAAAATTTTGGTATGACGATGCATTTTATAAGAATTACGAATGTAAAGTATGTTTTAACAAATGCAATAGCTGGACACTTTCCATAAATGGTTTCACGAGTATAGATGTGTAAGGTTAAACATTGAAGTGGTAGATGATGTTAAGATAGATATTGGCCAGATCAGGTTTATTGTCACTGCAAGAAATTAACCTTTATAAGTTTACCAATAAGTTGTATTTTGTAAACTTAAGGACCAACATGTCCTATCAAACTTTCTTAGAAGCCGCGTGTCATTATCTCATGATAATCCCGGAGAAACACAATTTATATTGATGAAATTATGTTCTTCTGCAGACAGTTAACAGTTTATGTTGAACACCAGCCAATATATTGATGTCAAATTTTGGTCACAATTTAAAGGACCTGCTTATTCAAGAGAGCTATTTGTGCCCTAATTTGTGATTGCAAAGCCGCTTTTACACTAACACAACCTACTAACAAGTTATCCATCAAAACCTACTAACAAGTGCAAATGCATATAATAGCTTGAAAGTGTTTCATTTTTTAGATTCATAATTGCAAGTTTTTTCTGTATTAGGAAAATTTATGAACATCTTATTCCGTTCTAAATATCTGTGCATCTTTCTGTAACTCCTATATCCGAAAATGTTCAACTTCTCAAAAGAGCTTCACTTCGAAGCCATTACTATTCTCTACAGGTTGTCCTAAACTTCATAGTATTTTCTCAAGAAAATATATTTGTTAGTTAATAAAAAAAGTTCTAAATCTGTGATTTGTTGGATATTCGTGTTATAATCAATGTATTTAACATATGGTTCTGATATTCATTAATCATGGACGACTGTGGCCCGGCATCTGCATCTTGGATGTTGACTTTTGTGCATTTAACTTGTTCATTTGCAGCAGCTCTAATTCATTGTGGTCTTATCTGTGTTTAATGCAGTTGTTTATAGTGTTGTCATGTACCATCGCAATCGGTACGAATCTGAGCCAGTTCATCTGCATCGGAAGATTCACAGCAGTGTCATTTCAAGTACTTGGCCATATGAAGACTATTCTTGTCCTTATCTTAGGTTTCCTATTCTTTGGGAAAGAAGGGATGAATCTACATGTAGTTTTCGGCATGCTTGTTGCAATAATGGGCATGATTTGGTATGGTAACGCCTCATCTCTACCCGGAGGCAAGGAACGGAAACCAACATCCACGTTAAACAACAATCAAGAAGAGAAAATCGCGTTAGTAGAATCAACCCAGGTCGCGGAGAAAGTCTAGCTCAACAAATGCATCACAAGACTGTCCAATGATTGGTAACCTATACCTCATAAGTTATACCCCCTCAGCTTCCTTTCACCTCAGAACAAAACCCATATACTTTCGCCGACTCCCTTCTTCCCTGTACTCACTGAAATTCACCTCCACCCACCCCCTGCCTCTAATTTATTTTAGCTGGAGTAATTCAAATATCGTTGTATTTGCTAGTAGTACCCAACCCCACCACTCTTTATACAAGGCGAGCCAAAATTCATAGTAGAACTTTTCATGTGACAGCATGGGAAATGATGTTTTCTTGAAAATTGTAGTATTTGTTTATCAGTTTTGGCATTTATTAGCTAGTACTCCCTCCATTCTTAAATATAACTCTTTAGACAATTTGAAAAAATTAAGGAAGTTGTTATTTTTACTTAAACTTCCAATATTACCCCACCTTCTCTCTCTCACTAATACATCATAAAAAAAAAAAGAAAGGAAAATGTTGAGGGTATAATTGAAATAAATTGTTGACAACTAATAAAAGAACCTTAAATGACAATTAATTTGGATACAATTAATAGGGAATGGAGGGAGTATATTTTGGTTTTTTCCTTATTTGTTTTTCATATAAATGCATTTATTGGCATGCTATGATATTTACTTTATCATTTACATTTGTTTCACAACATGCACGTGGTCTTCAATTTTTAGGGCATTGTAATTTGTGCCCTTTTCACTGGTTTTGAGAGTGATTCATGTTTTTTAACATTACACATCATGTGCAGCGATGCGAAACCTGTAGCATTTATGTGTGTACTCCAAATACTGTAGCTTGATATAATATTTTTTTTTTTGGTAATGTAGAAGATTTTATTAAAAGAAAAGTACAGGGAAATGAAAGTGCTGAAAGGAGAGTACAAGAGAAGGAAAGACAGAAAGGAAATACAAGAAAAGTAATTTAAACACTACGTAATCTAGCGTAGTTTCTCCCCTCCTTGTCTTGTAACCATGCCTTGTATGCAAAATCTGGAATAATCCGAAAATTAGCTTGATATAATTTTGATACGACGAAGCTTTGAACATGAGCTTTTTTTTTTGTTATTGTTTATTTTGATGAATAAATGATTATTCATTGGTAACAAAATTACAAACTCTTTCTCTGATATATAAAAAAAGATGAAAAAATAATCAACAAGACAATGAAAGTTAAACAAAGTGACGAATAATAACTCATAACCCAAAGATTTAGGTAGGAAGGAATTACCAATACTAATAATATACTCATAATAGTAATCTGACAAACAAACGACAGATTTCTCCGCAAAATCTTCATTGCCATTCTCAAATCACATAGGTAAGCATTCAATTACAAATTCTTCCCAGACAACGATTCAGAAGAAATACTATTAATTAGTAATCTAACAAATAAAAGGCAGTTTCTCCGCACATCCTCATCGCTATCATCAAACAACAGAGGCATGCACTCGGTTTCAAATTCTCCATAGACAGCGATTCAGAAGACCATGGGCGTATAAACAATCTAAAAAATCGCCAAGAAAAGTGGTAAAAACTTAAGAAATGGTCCAGATTTAATCTGGGTAAACAGATCCTTCACCAAGGAAAGGAGAAATAAGCAAATCTAATAATATCGATAAAAGATCTCGATAGGAAGTATTGAATCTTAATGAAAAATGCTCTAGAGAAAGTCCATTGATGTTTTCGGCCAAAGGGAAGTATGAAGACAAAAAAAATAGGGTGAAGATTGACTAGATCTGACCAAGATCCTTCCGATGACTAAAGCTCTTTCCGGATATAGATATTGGAGCATGGAAGAAGAAGATGCCAATGTGAAAATATGGGTAGATCTAATTCACATGATGTTAATTTAGCAAATAGAATTGTGTTTCAGAAAAAGAAAAAAAATCTTCATGTCACTTCAGACTGGCCATATTTGGATTCTCAGAGACCCATATTGTTGGAATTTAAATTTGATATAGGTGCTCCAATTGGATTGGGCCGAACAATACTCGATTGGTCAAACCGATCTAGTTGAACCGAAAAATCGGTCTAAGAACCAGTTTGATAAAGTCAAAACCAGCCATGTGAGGTGTGTGTAGTGGTGATAATGGGGAGTTTTTTAGGGGAAAATAGAAGTAGTGGGTGAATTAATTTTTACCCCGCTGTTTCATTTTCTCTTCCAATTCAATTGTTGAATTAACACAACTTCTAAGGCTGCCGATTTTTCTAGAGAGAAAATCAGCCCCAAAATACACAACTCCAAGAACATAAAAGTTAGAAGAAAAAATAGATTTTTCGTTCTTCCTTTTTCCGGTTTTATACTTGAACCTATACACCGAAATTCCAGAAGATTGCCTTCAACCTTCGGAGCTTTTTGACTAGCATTAGAAAAATACGAAGAACAAGTTCAAGTTAATCGTGTGGATACCGCTAGAGACAGGAGTCGATAAAGATTGGTTGATGGTGGTGATTCTGTAATAAACACAAAACAGAAACTGTTTATTTCATCCCGCTTACTAAAGGCAATTGTCCTATTTCAAAGAACATTGGTTCTTACTTGTGAATGATTATGTTAGAAACTGATTCCGATTTTACTTTCCGCTGCACTTTGTTTAGGAATCCAATTTTTTATTTTTTTTTTTATCAAAGTCTATCACGAGTACCCAATCATTCTTTTATGTGTTACTCGTTTTTAGTATACGCTTAATGCATGTCATATGATGTTTTATCTTTTTTCTGCCTCTATGATTATCTTTTTTCTAGAACGAATTGTTCGTTCGTGTTTTTGGTTGTTTTCTTCTTTGTGGAAAAAGTTCGGTCGACCGGAAGGGGTTCTCGGCAGACCGAACATG
Organism: Vinca minor; assembly: GCA_026122235.1. Lineage (NCBI taxonomy): Eukaryota > Viridiplantae > Streptophyta > Magnoliopsida > Gentianales > Apocynaceae > Vinca > Vinca minor. The sequence goes on from JAOCZM010000105.1 coordinate 614,429, forward strand.
TTCTAGAAAATGAGATTTTGCTACTGCCTAGAATTCGGACGACCGGAGAGCAATCACGGTCGACCGAAGCTAGTCTGTTTTTGGGCTGGTCGACCAGAAGTGTTCTTGGTCGACCGAGGTGCCTACTTTTCACTGTTTTGGATACTGCATTTATCGCGGTCGACCAGAGTATGGCCTTGGTCGGCCGGATAGGGGTAGACAGTGTATATTTGTGTTTTATTAGCATGATTGTCATGTTATTTGAATATAGTGCATAGTAACAGTCGCGGGGGTCTACGGACGTTGAAAGAACTACTTAATCATAAACATTTAGATTATGCATTGGATGTGTCAAGTTTAATGTTAGTTACCATGACCTTTGAAATTTAGAAGCAACACGAGGAAATTGGTACATTAGACACTATTTTGTATCAAACAATAGGTCTTGCAAATGAAGCCAACTTTCAAATATAACCATTCTTCTACGCTTATAAAGAGGTCGACAGCGTAGAAGTTATACATATATATATATATATATATATATATATATATATATATATATATATATATATATATATATATATATATATATATATACACACTAACCAAACACCCGTGCTATGCACGAAGAAGATTTAAAAAAAATGTTTTGAATTAGTTTTTTAAAGAAAGGGTAAAATCTAAAGTTTTATCGTCAATTTCCTATAAACAAAACATATTTTAGATGTACGTAAAATGAATTTACTGTTTATTAATTACCCACCCCTTATCCTTGACCCCCAAAAGAAATCAAAATGAATGTTTTATCAAGTAAGAAAGATGGTATTTTTAGATATAATTAATGTGGAGTGACTTGGTGACAAATGCAGCTTTAATCTCCCTATACCATCCACCTTCTCCCTCGCTACATTAGAAAAAGAAGAAAAAAAAGGAGAAAAAAATAGACAAGAATATAATGTTTTATATTAAGAACCTCAAAATGTTACCACAAAAAAGATTATAAAAAATTCACTAAATTTAACGTTTAAAATGTTCTTCAAATGTACACATTTTATTTTCTCTTTCAACCAATGAACGTTTAGTTTTTTAAAAAAAAACATATTTTTTCCTCTACACTTTTATGATTAGGCTTGCTCATCTAAAAGTATAAACTCCACTAATAAATTGATCCTACCACTTATTTCTATAATTAATAAAAATATTAGTCAATAATTAATCATTTTTCCCTTTCAAGATTAATAATTGGTATTTAATCTACTTTTTTAAACAATAACGGGTCACTTTAATAGATATTACCACGTCTTTAGAGATTTACCTATGTAGAAATATCTAATCTTCAAGGTCTTCGTGTCTTCAAGATGTGTAACAACTTCTTCAAGCTTCACTTGACACCTTCTTAATTCATCAACTTCTTCATGTGGTGAAGTCTTATTGTAATCTTTTAAGATGTAGCACCATGGACTTCATCACTTCATTGATTAAGAGCTTACTTCATGACTTACTTCAATTTGAGATTGAGTAGCTCTTAACTTCTTGATCTTCCTTCTTTGAAAAATCATTGCAACAACCTCCAAAGTATTGTAGTATTCACATCAATCTTGTACCATGGAGTCTTACTTTGAATAGCTTCTTCCTCAATGAATCTTCTAGAGTGATCCTTGATATTGCATACAAGGAGTTGTCCAATCTTTTGAACACTTCTGGCTTTAGTATCTTTAATGTTGTAGGATGACACCTTTGAGGTTCATGAACGCTTTCTTTTCATTTTTCATCAATGTAAGTGTGAGTTATAGATCCTATCATCACAATATAAGCTCACACAAAAATGAGAACTGCTCATTGGTTTGTTATCATCAAAATTAGATTGATTGTATTTGCCCTTAGTGCTTACAAACCAGCAAGGTTTTATTGTGATAGTCATTATGCGCTACATATTCCAACCAATCTTATTTTCTGTGAATTGATTAAACATATTGAGATAGAGTTCTATTTGTTTGGGAAAGAATACAAATCGAAAATCTTGTTAACTACCATATTGGGACAAAGGAGCAACTAACCGGTGTATTAATCAAGGCTCTAACCACAAAACAATTTAACTAACTCAATGAAATGTTGGGTGTTATGGATATCCACACACCAACTCGAGGGAGTATTATCGCATGTTGTAAATATGATATTATTAGTGATGGAGATCAATTAGGATTGATATAATTCATGTATAGTCATCCTGATTTTGTTTCCTTTTATGTAGGACTCTCGCATTATTTTGTTTCCTTATACTTAATCTTCCTCTCCGAATTCTCTTGACATAATGTTTATGAATATTAATGGGTGTCACATACAAACTGGAGCTTCAAGAGGGGTGAGAGTGATCAAGAATCCTATTTACAGGAATAGGGTGGTCCTCCCCCATCATAGGTCATTAAAGTTAAAGAACACTTCATTCTTCCTTCATGTAACTAATTATGTAACTCCCTTTATTTAAACTCTCGTAGTGGTCATAAACATTGATCTGTTGCAACTTCTAAACTTTCATATTCAAAATTCATGAAGAAGATAATTAGGTCCGATCGAATTTGGTCTAATCTGAGATTTTTTACCAAATGTTTTAAACTAAATTTGAACCAAAATCAGATTTTAGATAATTCAATACTTAATTTTTCATACTCAAAGTCAATTGAAAGAGAATTTTAGGGTTAATATGAATTTCAAACCTAACCAAAACACATCCAAATACACCATTAGTTAGTACTTCCTCCATTCCTCAATATAGGTCGTTTAGGACATTTTGAAAAAATTAAGAAACTCAAACAAACAATAATCTTTTTACTACAATTCTAATAATACCCCTTCCTTCTTCATTCTCTTTCACTTTTTCAATAAAAGATATGTTGAAAGTATAATTGGAATAAATTATTTACACTTAATAAAAAAAATATAAATGATAATTAATTTGGATATATATATATATATATCTTATAAACGACAATTAAATGAGAATGTAGGGAGTAATCAAGAGGGAGCAGAAAGGGACAACAACTTAATAGGGAAGGTGACCATGTAGGAGTGCCCCTCAGACAAGAACTGGGTATTGACCCATGTGTTGCCCCACCCACGCGTGTTAGCCAAAAAGGCTTAGCTGTCTTTGTCTCTATCACTATCCATTTGCTCTTTCCCAAAACACAAGCTTGTCTGTCCTTGGCCTTTTGTTTCCTTCTTATTTTTAAATTTTATTTAATTTTCTTTTAAAGAAAAAGGCAGAAAAAGAAAATGTTTATGTTCGGATCCTATACGGAACAACTTTTTTCAGTACATATAAAATTCTTCAGAATATGTGTTCCGCATAATAAAAAATAGAAAAGTTATTTTTAGACTCAGAACATGTGTTCGTTTTAAATCAATATAAATCATTAAAATTTTAAGTTAACGAACGATGGATGGAAGTTTCACACATGCAGAATTACCCCATTTTATAAGGTCGAGAAACATAAGAATTAACCAACTGCATAAATGGAAGGGCAGCTTTCTATGATTGAAGAAGAGGATTGGCTGCTTTATTTGCCAATCAATTTCCATTCCTTTATCGCATTCCTTTATGTGCCACATGAATCTTCCACTGGTCTAGTAGATATAATATAAAGCTAGGATAGGTGAACAATATGAAAATATCCTTTGAATTTTAAGGTTTTATTGCTTCCGAATCTTCTTTACAAAAAGTGAAAAAAATAAGGTAAAACTATAACTAAAAAGATTATAACTTTGAGATATTTGTATTTTTTTATTTAATTTGTCATTATTTCAAGAATTTAAGAATAAAATTTATAAGAGTGAATATATATATATATATATATATATATATATATATATATATATATATATATATATATATTACAGTGTCTGTTTTCTGTTTCAGCCAATCACATTTTTCTAAATTCTACGTGTAATTTCTATGAATTTTGGTTCAATTAATTATTTTATAAATTTTGATTGGTTGGTTAAATGTTACTTTGGTTGTAAACTCTTGATTGGCTTATAAGAGTATCCCAAATTCAAAAGTTAAATTTTTTTTTTGAGTTTGGCAATACTATAAAAGAGAGTACTTTGACATGTTTTGAGTGAGAAATTGGGTTGACATTTCAGCCTATCAAATTAGGGGAGCCAACTTATTTGCTTCTTATATTTTTTATTAAATTAGGGGAGCCAACTTATTTGCTTCTTATATTTTTTATTTATATAAATATAAATAGTTAAAGTTTTAACAAATAACGGGTAATTCAGATGACCGGGTCCTCTTAATTCCGATTGAGCTTACAATCAAGTTCGATTTAGCTTAGACTTATGCAATGTTCATTTTTTGTTTTTTTATTCTTATGCATCATTTTTGTTTTCATAATATCTTTTTAAAAATAAATAAATATGGATATTTAAAAATGAAAAAAATCAATTCGCTTCGTTTATACTGCAAAAATCAAGTGATAAAACTGCTTCAAAATTTTAATAGTATATGAAAAGAAGAAGTCGTTGTAACCTACTTTGAAGCAGATTAAAGCTGCTTCAAAATTTTAAACTCAGGTGCTTCAAAATTTTGTTAACCATAAATTTTGGCAAACAAGTCTATGTTAATTAGCACTCTCTTTCATTGTAGAGGTGCTGGAGGGGATAATAAAAGACACAGATTTTCTATCTGTTGAATGAACTAAGAAATGTGTAGACAAAATAAATAATGTGTTGTTTTATTGAATGCGTCATATTCAATCATTAAATGCAAAATAAAATAATTTTTTGGATAGATTTTTTATTTTTTTCATTATATTAATAGATTAAACAAAATTGAGTAGTATTAACTAAGTAAATGAACTTAAAGTTTTACATATTGATAATTAAAAGGTTAAAAGGTAATAATCAAACTTATATTCAAAAAAAATCTTTTTGCTATCATTACAAAAACTCTTTTTTCTTACATATGCATTTTTTAAGAAATAATGATTGTCCCGTGCATAGCACATATTTTTTACTAGTATATATATATATATATATAATAGTAGAAGATGGGCTTATTAATGTAGTACATGCATTTGTGCCAAGATAATATTTCGGTCGGTAAAATTCTCATTATCATATCAATTGTCTTGAATTAGATACTCGGTCTCTTCTTTTATGTCCTTGAAAAATTTAAAAGAATGTAATGGATGAACAACTTTTGAATTAAAATATATCCTTGTCTTCGCTCTCTCTTGGGATGAAATAAATTGTGCATATAAATCCAATTTTAGTTTTTACTGTTCCAAGAATTGAACCACAAAAGATCTAATTTTGGTTGCATCAAATTGCAAAAATTTTTTACTGTCTTTTCTCAATGTTGTCCTAGAAATTTGAGTTTCCAAAATGAAAAATTTAGATGTTACTACGAATTATAAACTTCAGTGAGCCCTAAATATAGTAGAGTACACTTGATTTTGACAATATAAAAGGCTATCAAGTGATTGTCTGCTTCGGTATAAAAAACATCTTATATATACTCTATTTTCATATTTTAATTGAATTAGTCCGAGTAATAATGTATAAACACCACTATATAGAAGGAAAAAATGAAGTCTGCCTCAAAAGTCACATGAACAAAAAAAAAATTGGAAAGAAGAGAAGAAAACATCAAACAAAGTCCAACTAAATGGGATTTAGTGTTTGCATGCACTAGAAAGGGAACCATAAACACACAACTCGTAGGTAGGGTGTTGAACACCTGCTGAGCAGTCTAATAACCATACCATCAAGTTGTTTGAGATCCAAATGGCTAGAAAAAGGCGCGGCCATCAGTTTCCAAAAAAAGCGCACCACACAGGATAGAAAAACTCAAAACCCACGAAGAGACACTGTTCACCTTCTTCCTCCACGATTTCTTCAGCTTTAATGGTGAACTAACCCACATTCCCCATCAATTCCACTGTTTTCTTGCTCAATAACTATTACCTACAAAACGCCGCACACGATCTCCATCATTAATCAAATTCAGAATTTTGAACTTATATAAAACGAAGCATGAACACCAATCCGAGACAAAAACTGCAAAACCTAGGAAAACTAAAAAGATTTTCCAATATCATAATAGTTATTCTGGTTTTGATCCATAACTATGGAGCAAAAAAAAAAAAGTTTTTCAAGTGTCCACTGGCTATAAACATATTGTAGACATTAACAATCAAATCATGGAGAACAAATCTACCTACAAAAACATATTAGAGAGGCTTAAAATGTCTGATTTTTGTGTATTCACCGAGATAAAATTATCAAAAATATCTGGGGATGCGTGCAGGTTTTTTGTTCAAACTACGACACGGAAGAAAAATCTATACTATTTTCCGGTGGACGTAAACTGTTGATTACAGAATGGATGTTGAACGAGTTTGTGGGGTAAAAAATGAGGGGAGAAAACTGATTTTAGACACACTACCCGATGCACAATGGGCTAAGAAATACTGTGAAAATAGCTATAATGTAGAGATCATCAGCAAAGCTTTTATGAAGGAGAAAATACTGAAAGATCTTTTGAAACAAGATGAAATATAAGCTGATGACAAATGGTGTGCCATCTACATCTTGTTCGTAATGTCTACTGCAATATTGGCGGGTACTGTCGAAAGCATGAACATGAGGTATGCAATGCTATTGGAGTCGTTGACAGATGTAAGAAAAATTAATTAGGCAGAGTATTTTACAGCAGTGATGCACCAAAGCCTGGAAACAAATAAAATAAAAATGGCTTCAGAATAGAAAAATATAAAACCTATAGGAAATATGCATTTCCTGATGATATGTTCTGTTTACTATTTTTATATTTGTGAATAATAGCTATGTATTACATTATTAATAGTTGTAGTGGATATAGTTTACTGCTATTGAAATAGTATAATGATGGAGATTGTGTTGTATAATTTGTAAAATTTTGGTAAATAGCTATAACATACTATGATAATAGCCATAACAAATGTAGATAATAACTATTACAAGAGGTGGCAAGTAGTAATGAACACTATAATGGTAAGTTGCAGCATATATAGCTATTATGTTAGATGTTAGAAGAATAAAAGATTTCAAATTTTAGGTAAATAACTGTAACCTATGTTGATAATAACTATTACACATGCATGTAATAGCTATTGGATAAGTACATAATAGCTATTTGTAGATATTACAATTTTATATTGTTTTATATTGTTGAATTGTTTTATATTGTTTTGTAACACCTTATAATATCCTTAAAACAGATTCATTATCTTGACTACGTGTCCGGGCAACACACATCAAGACTTACGACAACATCAAAATACTGGGCAATCAAAATGTCTTGGTTAAAATGGAAAGCATTCGGGAGATTGGGTTCTCACATATGAATGAGGGAATTTATGTAGGTGACGAGAAGGAAGATGAAGCAGTTCATAGTGAACCTGTACAAAAGAAAAAGAGGAAATCATCTTCTATACACAAACCAAAAGGTAAAGTTGTTAATTTCAAACATCTTTATTTGGGAATTTGTCTTTTCCATACAATTTTGTTCTACATTATATTAGATTGAACTTGAAGTTGAAGAAGGTGAAACCACACAAAAGGTAAAAAAACCTCAAAGGGAAGAGACAGAGGGAAACCAAAGGGGGAAGGAAAGGAAAAATCTTCAACGATTAAGAAAAAACGAACAAGTCTATTTTGTTCTCCCTATTCAGTAGCAATCAAGACAAAACTATATAAATTATCTGAAGTTGAGGATGCCCTGGTTGAGTATTCTTGGGGTGATGGAGTAGAGAATATGATATTCCTAAGGGATGGACTCATCACCCTAAACAGAAGAGATATGAGATCAATAAAAATCGGGGAAATAATGGAGAGTACGGTCATAAATGCTTATGCACACATGTTAAACAGAAGGGAAAGATAGAGGAAGACATTCAAACGCTTCTTCTTAACAACAACACTAGCAAGTGTTGCAGCTGGTTCAAACATGGGTAGTGGGGATATAATTAACTTCATTGATGAAGCATTCTTTAAAACCCTACCTTACTTGCCTAGGAACAATGAAGGATAACGATGGATACCCCTTGAAGTTGAAATCGTAAGTTTCATTTCCTATTATGGTATTTAACTCTTCTTACAGTTATTGAGCACACAAGTTATAGTTATAAACTACAAACCGTCATAGCTATTACACTATTTCATTACTATTTTAAAATTATTCACTAACATTCATTCAATGTGTGAAATATATAGTTTTAAGCAGCCTAAATGTGGAAAATCATGTTATCCAGACCAATTATAAACTGATTGCAGATGCTATTTTTGCATTTCTTGAACCATGGATGAGATATGATTTTCCTCGTGATAAGATACCTATGTTTCTACCAAGTTTCGAGTAAGGCTCAGTTCCAGGACAACAAAGCGACTGTCCTAACAGTTGTGGTGTCTTCTTAGTGAGTATGATGGAACACTGGGAAGTCCACATCGCAGTAAATTGGTTTACCACATGGCCGACTGCCAAGTACGATGCTGCAAAGCGGAAAAGCATTGCTTCACAACTGATGAATCAGTCAGAGAACGTAGTTCTAGAATGGCAGAAATCACACGCAATGCATTTCCCTAGGAATTAGGAATTAATTATTGTAATGCTTCTTTGTTGTGATTCTGCAATGTGAATGATTTTAAATATATATTCTTTCACCGTATTTTGGATTTTCTGTGATTAAAGTGTATAAATAATATGTGAAATGAAAGGAACATATCAAGTGTTATGTTCACAATAACACTTTGTCATGAACATAATAACCGTAAGTAACATGAACAATAGCTATTAAATTATATTAAAATCTAAGTAAACTTGTACCTTGTTGAAAATTGCAAGGCTAATAGCCGTAGGTTGTGTAACTAATAGTTGTAAGCTATTACACTAATAGCTATTATATATGATATTTACAATTTGTCATCATTAACATTTCTGAAGTTTATTAATATCTAAATAAACTCTTAAAATACAAGTTCATTATCGTACTAAGGAAGATAATAACTAGTAAAATAATAGTTGTAATAATACATAATAGCTATTAATGGTTAATAACACATCCATAATAACCAATATTTACAATTATACACAAGCCAATTTCGAAGCCCATTAAATATGAGTATTGCACATACAACATACTACTGAACAAGAAATGGGAATTATTCAGCCATAAGAAATAATAAGAAAAGAGGAAGAACGAAATTGAGTAATTGTCAATAATATATCTATGCCTGTTTCGGAATGAATCTAAACCATTGTGATTTGCCAAGGAACTCTCTATGGAATCAGCAACTCGAATTGATTGACTTGCAAGCAATTCAGTGAAGGAAATTGGTGGTTTTCAACTATCAAAAGATGAACTATCCATTGAAGGAATCGAAAAAATTTGTAAAAAATGAGAAAAGGAAGAACACGACTGAAAATAAGAGAGATTATATATTTTTTTAGTATATTCAAACTCAAGATAATCGTGATTGTGGGGATTGATAGCCATATTGCCGAATTTGAATGAATAATCCGAAAATTTCGGACACAGATCACGATTGGGAAGGATCAAATCACGGGATTTGATCAAAAATCCCAATCTGCGCGGTTCCAGGCGGCAAAAAGGTAAGTTTTAAACATTGGATTCAGTGTGAACAACTCTTGAAGACAGCAGACTGCGTAATGGCCATTAGATCCAAAATGACAGAATCCAATGGCCAAAAACGCGTGCTAGCCGTGCTGAAAATAAGACAGTTCGACATAGTAGCCGCAGCGATAAACACACGGTGTAGTTTTCCTACTATATACCATGTCCTTTAATTTTTAAATGAGACTCAGACTCCATCCGAAGTCGAGGCCTTTTATCCGGGTAAAATTTAAATCGCGGAATATGCATGAATTAGTAGAGGTTTAGGGGAGAAAGCCAACATAATACCAACCCCATACGAGATTCGAACTTACGTTACCGAGATCGCTAAACCCACATCACCCAGGCTTGCCAACTTGCTTGTGCCCGGTATGCTTCTATATCATGTCCTAAATGTACCCATTTTTTTTCCTTCATTATATAACACTCCATCTATCCAAAACTGAAGATATTAGGGTAAATCCTATATATCAGTTTTAAGTTACAACATTAATTTAATTAATTAACGATATTAGGTAAGATTTATATATTAGTGAAAACTGACATCATAAGTTATTTAGTCACCCAAAGTTTAAGAGAAAAAAAATTCTAAAAACATTTATATTCTGACATCTTCAAAAGAGAAATATAAATTTAGTTTGTAATATAAAGAGTAATAATTTACAATAACAGCAATGAGAGAACTAAGGCCTATATGATGTTAAGATTTTGTTTTTAATTTTCTTTTATATGAAAATGATGTAGGTGTGATTTTGAGTGGACAGACAATAGGAGCACCTCCACAAGCGCCCCTTTTATTTCCCAAATTACATATAGAAAACAATGGTCAAACATTCCCATATGATCAACCTTAAAATCATGGCTTCTTTACATTAATTTATAAGCTTTGTTAATTGTCATTGCTAGTAAAAATATTTAGGACCATTTGGAGGTGAAAATTTATCAGATTCTCAACTGTGAAAATAATACTACCTCCTCAGTTCCTTAATATAAGACTTTCATTATATTTTGTAAAAATGAAAAAATAAAAAATAAGATGTTTTTTAATCAAAATATCGATATTACTCTCTTAAATAAAATTAGTTGTATATAAGTCATATTTAAGAGAATAATATTCGTATTTTAACTAATAAAGTATCTTATTTTTTGCTTTCTAAATTTTTGCAACATGTAATGAAAGTATTATATTAAGGAATAGAGAGAGTAACTATGTAACACCTTTCATTTGATTTAGATTGGATGTTACACCCTCTATTCCCATTTAATTGTCGTTTAGGAGGTTTATAGGTATCCAAATTAATTGTAGTTTAAGGCTCTTTTATTAGTTGTCAACAATTTATTCCAATTATACCCTCGACATTTCTTTTATTTGCCGCCTCTGCCATCCCTATTTTTTTTTCTTTTCTTATGCTATAGAAGTGTGTGTGTGTGTGTGAGAGAGAGAGAGAGAGAGAGAGAGAGGGAATATTGAAACTTTCGGTGAAAATGACGAGTTTCTTAATTTTTTAAAATTGTCTAAAGAATCTTATATTTAGGAATGGAGGGAGTACCATTTTTGTCTGATAGTAACATTAGACCTTCACATGATTAACATTCCTTGATAGATTTTTGGATGATTTTTGGATTTCCGAGTTTTAACATCAATATCTCACTTTTTACTACTTGGGACCTTATCAATTTGGACAATCCGGCTCCTGTATTGAACAGTCTTATAACCAGGACCTGTTAATACAATTTTGATATCTAATTCTCAATTCAATGGTTATAGAAAAAAAGTGAAAGGTTACTTTTAATGGTTATAAATTTAATTATTTACCTATTTAAAATTTAGTGCTTAGATCCAATTGATCAGATGACTGAGTATCCACATGAGCTGACCAAAAGAATGTTGAGCACTGGATCCAAAATGCAGCTTGGAGCGTAGATGGTTAACATGTACTGAGCAATGAAAAAGAGAGTTGTATTATTTTGTTAATTAGTGATAGCTTTTTTTTGTGCACTAACTTTATATCTATTAAATATATAACACATAGTTTATCCAATCTTAATTCTGATGTCACCTTTTTCAGAACGGTCTCCTGACCGAGACTTTCTTTTCAAAGTCTCGCCGAAATGCTGCCTCGTGCGAGGAGAGGATAAAGGAGTTCGAGAGGTGCAATGCGAACATTTCAAATGCCGTTGGCGATTTGCAGTCGTCCTTTGACTCTGCCCTGTCAGATAAGGGAGCCGTAGAGCGGCGACATACTGGTGTTTAGGGTAAGGTTAATTCTTCCATTTTGTTGTTGTTGCTCTTCCGTTGGTTTTTTCTTAGTTCCGCCCCTATTTCTCAGTAGGTGACCTTGAGGCAGGTGAACTTAAGGTCAGGGTTTCTCGACTACGGTCCGGAGTTGTTGAGCAGAAGAAGAAGGGATATGCCTTGCTACTTTTCACTCTTTTTACAAAGGTTCTTTTTGGTTGGAATTTAAATTTGATATAGGTGCTCCAATTGGATTGGACCGACCAATACTCGATTGGTGAAACCGATCCGATCTGTTGAACCGAAAAACCGATCCAAGAACCTGTTTGAACGAGTCAAAACCGGATGTGAGATGTGTGTGTGTGTGTAGTGGGCATAATGGATGAGCAAAAAGAGAGGAAAGTGACTTAGTGGGTGAATTAATTTTCATCCCACCATTCATTTCTCTAGATAATCAATTGTTGATTATTCTAACTCTCTCTAATGCTCCCCTAGCAGCTGAATTTCCTTGAGAGAGAAAGTACAACACCAAGAAGATCGAAAAGTTAGAAGAAAAGTCAGTTTTTCGTTCTTTCTTTTTCGAGTTTTAACTTGAACCTATATACACTAAATTCCCGAAGATTGTCTTAAACCTTTGGAGTTTTCTCGAGGTATTATCCCAATGTCCTTTGGCTCAAAGGAAAATATGTTTTTGTAAGCCCTTAAGTTATCCTTTACCTTCTGCTTGATTTCTGGGGAAAGCTCATTTTCTATCCGAATACATTTGTTTGGTTATCTTTCATCCGTCTGGAACAACTAGAATTCACTCTTAGGAAGCATGGTCTCAGGGTTATCTTTAATATAGGCCTCTGCTTTATTGAGGCGTGGATCTCCTTGTAGCTCACAAGATTGACATTCACTTGTTATAGCCACCTACCCTCGGACCTAAATGAACTCTCCCCCGGCCTTAATTTCCAATGTTTTATTGAATGTTATGGCGTTGGCTTGCCATGTGTTAAGTCCTGGCCGCCCTAAGATGACATTGTATGATAAAGATGAGTCTACTATCCAGTAAAGCATAAAGATGGTCGTTGCTTTCTTTCATTTCATTGCGGTTGTTGGGATGACATATCTGGTTGCTCGGACAGCCTTCCCTGCAATCCCAACTATCATTTGGTCATAAGGTGTGACATTTTCTCATGATATGCACATCTTATCAAGGGTGGTTTTGAAAATGATGTTGATTGAACTTCTTGTATCTACCACAACCCTTCGGACAAGGAATTTACCGATGATGATTTGAATTATCAAAGGCTCATACTCGGCAAGCCTCAGTCTTTTTCAGACCTGCCAATGGGGGACTTTCAACCATGTTGACTTCTCGTAGTTTTAGCTGGCGGTTGTCCCTATGCTCGACATTTTGGTCGTGATTGCCTGCATCCGCTCTTCTTCCCGAGGCATAAGAGATGAAATCTTTCAAAAGGCCTTTTCTGATAGCGACCTCTATCGCCGTTCGCAGTTCCAAACAGTGTCCGGTGTCATGGTAATGGTCATTGTGGAAGACACATAATTTTGTGTAAATTGGTTTTATCTTATGGGCAGCTCATCTTCTTTGGTGGTGCCAATATCCCCCATGTCTCCATTTGGTACATTAACTGTGCACGAGATACCTTCAGAAGTGTCCCCCAAGGTATTTTCAGCTGGCTGTCGGGTTTTGGCTTCTTGGATGGTATATTTATCTCTTGTTTTTTTTTTCTTTTTTTGTGTAGGTTGAGAGTTAGTTTTAGCCTTCCTATGTCATTCATTCTTTTTTTGATATTCCAATCTCTTATCCCCTTGAGAATTTGGATGCCATGGCCAATAGCGCATGTACCTCCCCAGACAGTCCTCGACTATCTTTTTCCGCAAAAGGCGAGGTTTCTCATGCCAAATATATATGCTTGAATGTACTCGGATTGTGATATGTTCCTGACAAGCATTGCTCCTTGTGAAATCGATGGGCGTATTCTTTCACCGTTTCTTCTTTTTGTTGTCATATTGTTAGCAGATGGTCAGATGTGTGTAGGAATATTCTCTAGGCCCTAAAGTGTTGTAAGAAGAGTTGTTGCAATTCGTCAAGAGTTTATGCTCTGGTTTTTTAATTGAGGGGAACCATCTCAAGTCAGGCCCCTTAAGTGACCATGGGAATATCATGCATAATATTGCATCATGTGGTTCATGCACATACATGGAGGCTTGGTATGATTCCAAGTGATCTTGGGGATCCTCGTATGTTTCGATTATCGCTGTGTTGTACTTCTCAGGGACTGGGACAATTTGTAGTTTCTCGGCCAAGGGATCATGTAATGTAAAGTTCCATGGCTTGGTGCTTGAATGAAATACTAGCATATTGGCCTGCATGTTGTGCAACCAAGATCGTTGAAGTTCGGCCTGTGGCGTTTCCGCCCATCGTCGTATTGGTTCTGGGGAAAGTCCTCCTTAAGGTTCCCCCACTACTCGTCCCTGTCTGACTCCTCTGAGACCTCTTGTTTGCCCGGGTGACGAAGAGTCTCCCCGAACTTTACTCTCAATTAGCATGGTATTCATTTTCTTTCTCCAAATTTTTTAAAGGAAAATATCAAGCTTTTATTATCGAATATGTCTGTGTTGCAGAAATTATCCTATTCTATCCATACATAACAAAACAAACTTTGAGTTTTATGATTTTTCAAGTGTCATGACATTTATAAGCATCCAATTGTTTTTGTGTGCAATGCTTTGAAGTTATAAGATTACAAATTATCTCTCTATTCATTTTCTCTCATTGGTCTCTTTTTTTTTTTCTCTTTTCATGCTCCAATGGCTAGCTCTTGCCACCGGTCGGATTTTGATCGGATCTAACCATTCTTCAATCATTTTTTTTTGTCCCTACACCTCTCATATTGGCCACAAACATCGATGAACTTTCTCTTAAGCGGTTTTCATTAAGATTCAAGACTTCAAGGCGAGATCTTTTGTCGATCTTCTTATATCGGCTTGTTGCTCATGTCCTTGGCGGAAGGATCTGTTTACTTGTATCTGATATGGGCCCCTTCTTGAGTTTTCACCTCTTGTTTAGGCGATTTTTTAGATCGTTGATACGCCCATGGTTTTCTAAATCGCTGTCTATTGAAGAGGATGGAACCGAATGTTTGCCTTTGTGGTTCGAGGATGGTGATGAAGATGTTGTAGAGAAGACTGTCTTTTGATTGTTTGTTAGATTACTATTATTAGTATTTTTACTTCCTTGACACCTAGTATCTCTGGTGTGTGGGTTATTATCCGTTACCTTGTGTAACTTTTATTTTATGTCTTATTTGATGTTTTTCATTCCTCAACTCCTCTCTTTTATTGTATTAGAAATGGAGTTTGTGAAATAATCCGATTGTAATATCCCAGCATTTTATTAATGAATAATCCTTTATTCATAAATACAAAGTTCTAAGAGTATGACCTTATTTTATGGTCCAACCTTGGAATTTGGAAGCTAGAGGAAAATTTTAAGTGATGTTGAAAAATATTTTGCAAGTAAAGTTACTTCACAAAAAGATGGTCCATATTTTTTTAAAATTTTTTATTTATTTATTGGAGAGGGGATCTATCTATTACAAGAAATAGGGAGATTCAAGAAGTGGGGAGAGAATTCAAACCCATAACCTCGGGTCACTTTGGCATGGATCCGGCCTTGTGGGACTGGGCACACAGCCCTCTCACGTAAGTTGGAGTGGAGTCTACCTGCAAAGTAGGTCCCGTCACAACTCATGTGAGAGGGTTGTGAGGTCAGTCCCATAATGCCGGCCTTATATTAGAATTTTCTCATGACATCTATGTCACGAGACTTCAACCTTTATCACTAGACTAATGTCTCATTGGCAAAAGAAGGTCCATATAATTCATTATTAACTTTACATAATTTTTCCCTCCAAAAACACTTTTCTTTTTTAGTTTTGGACCTCAAATTTGATGATATAATTTTTTCTCAGTTTTAGGTAAGCCCCCACTTGGGTTCTTGAGAAACCCCTTGCGTGTGGAAATTGCATAGTCTCCAAGCAAAACACACGTGCACATGCACACACATAAACTGTGAAATTTTAGGACCACCTTATTCTAAAAAGTGGGATTTAGGATAGAATTTGCACTACTTTAGGACAATCATTTGGTATCCAAATTGTCCTTGTAGACTTTGAGAAATAAGATTAATTAGGGAAGGGATTGTCCCGCAACTGTAAAGATGGTCTCGAATTCAAGCCTAGTTAATAGTCATATCATCATCAAGAATTCAGTCTTCAATCTCAGCACTATATTTTTTTTTTGGGAATTGCATTAGACTAATATGGATTTAGCAGAATAGTTATAACATGGCAGCCAAAAAAATTGGGAGATACATTTTTTGCCTGAACGGAACGCGCCTTGCCACATCAGCCAGAACGGAAGTGGGAATTCCGTCTTGGCCCCAGAACGGAAGTCTTACTTCCTTTCTCAACTGGCATATTAAAAACCCTACAAACCCTAATTAATCAGTGACCTGAGGACGGAATTGCCACTTTCGTCCTCAAATTACAGCTTTTTTGCAGTGTCTAGTCTTTTCTCACTTTTGTTTTTTTGACCATGCATTTTTAGAGACTTGTCCATTTAAAAATTCAAATTTTTAATTTTTGAATTTCCAATTAAATCTATAAATAACTTCTCAACCTCTCCACAATCTACAACATTCTCAACTCTCAAACCTAAAATTTCCTTATCCTCTTCACAATTCCTTTTTTCTAAATTTATTTCTCCTCTTAAAAAATCATCTTCTAAAATGTCAAACTTTCCAGAATTTATTCAAAAAGAAATGCGTAACAAATTCAGTGATGTTGATTTTACCAGAGAATGTCCTACAGAATATGAGCAGGTGTTAGTAGAAATTTGTTATGATTTTAGTACATTAGGTTACAATGGTTAAAAACGTTGGTCCGATTCGTACAACGAAATTGTCTACAGAATAAACTCCGTCACCGGCGAAAAATTCACAATAGAAATTATCGATACAGGTGTAGCAAAACTGCGCAAGAGGTTTTGGGATTTTGAAGCACGTAAGCGCAAACCATGGTTCAAGTACGACGGTATGACCAACATTGTTGATTTGGATGGTGCTTAAGCCCAGTGGAAGGAATACGTTGCGGTAAGTTACATGTAATTACGTCACACTATAATAATTTAATGTTTTCATAACTTACATGTTTGGATTATATAACTCTGCATTAGGCTAATCCAAGGGCTAACTGTGGAGCCTCCCCCCGACTACCCGATGTCGGATGCATCGTCCAACAACACTTCTATATGGAAAATGTTTGAACCTAAATTTCGAAAGAATTAGGGTTTGAATAATCGGGACTTTTAATTTTTATATTTTCAATGTAATATTTTTTCTATGAATCGAATTTAATTCTTAGTTTTATGATATTTAAAAGTTCTGAAATGAGTAATATTAAAAAAAAATTGACAACACACTAAAAATAATAATAATAATGTGGACATCCAGGGGAAAAACCTTATACCCCTTGAGGACGGAAGTGGGAATTCCGTCCTCAAGGTGCAAAAAGTTTTTCCCCTAGAGACGTTTGTGGCCGGAATTTTTAGGGATAGAAAATCCTATCCTTTCACTACCAAAATCTCTATAAAATCCAATAACATTCCCTCCATTTTTCTTACCTCAAACAACATCCTCCAATCTATTTTTTCCAACCAAACCCATCTTTCCTCAAGTTCATATATTTTGTGTAAAAAAATGGCAGTTGAATGTCCGATGAGATTGTATTTACATTTCGACCACAATGTAGTGTACAAAAATGGTGGTTTTCCCCGGTTTTGCAGAGCCAAGCGAAAGAAGTGTGGAAGGTATACAAAAACTTTCATTCTGACAACTTTGCCACAGAATATGTCGACGCAAAGGAGTCGATCTTTCTAGTGTCACTGTTCGGCTAATAATGATTCGTCCATTCTTCATGCCGACGTACAACATGGTGATGTACGATGTTGTACATCTTAACGATGAAAGAAGATCTAGAGAATTTGTGGGGAATCCAAACGGATTTCAAACTACAAGGGATTCATGTAGGTGATTTGTTAGAACCTCTGCAGAGACATGTAGATAGTTTTGTAATCTCGACAACAGAATTTTCGCCACATGCACAATTTGTTCCGGAATCTTATTTTCCGGAGTCAAATCCCATACCAACTATGCCCCCACCGTCTAGTTACGAACCTTGTATAGATAAGGTAATGGATTCCTTGGGTCCAATATCAGACATTGACGGTGTTCCAGAAACGGAAGACAACTTCGCAGACGATAGTGCTGGAGAACACGAAGACGACGGGGTCGAGGAAGATGTAGAGGCGGTAGCGGAAGATGCCATCTCTGAAATTCAACAACAAACCGCTAGACCGAGTAATGAAGAGACAGTCCAAGAGCCTGAACAAACTCCATCTACCTCCGCCCCAGCTATTCCAGAATGGAATATGTCATCATACGGTAACTATGCTAATTTTGCCTGTTGGAATGATATGGGTTCCATGGAACCTGTTCCTGAACTGACATACAGGGAAAAAATAATTAAAATATGGAATCCCAATTTTCCCAAAATATGTTTGGGGATGCAGTTCAAGGATAATCGTGAGGCAATGTTGGCAGTTAACGTGTGGCATGACAAGGTGGCCTTGAGGGAGTGGAAAAGAGACAGGAGCAACAGATAATGGTTGAGCGGGGTATGTAGAAACTCAACAGAAAAAAGCCGATGAGTTGGTACATTCGCGTTAACCATAACAGGATGGATGGAATTGGAAGGTTACCAAGCTTAACAAGGGCCACTACTGCTTGATGGACCAGAACAAAAAATGCAGCATGTCCTCCAGCTACATTGGGGTAAAAATTCTATACCTTGTACAGGTTGATCCTGAAATTTCTGTTAATTTGATTAGGGATGCTTGTGAAAATAATATGAGTTTGAGTTGTACCTATAGAAAAGCTTGGTATGCCCGCCGACATGCTATAGAAACACTTTTTGGTACTTGAAAATCAACTTTCCAGGTACTGCCACAGTATATACGGGCACTACATGATTCTATCCCGGGTGCTATAGTCAAATTTGTTTACTATCCACAACTAACTGTTAATGGCCCTAAGGTGTTCAAGGCATTGTTCTGGACATTTAAACCGTTAGTTGACGGTTTCAATTGATGGAACACATCTTAGGGGGAATCATATAGGGGTACTCTTGGTTGCAAGCACTCAAGATGCTAACAATCAAATTTTACCCCTTGCTTTTGCATTTGTCGAATCAGAGGCAACTTCCACTTGGCCATGGTTCCTTAAAAACTTAAGGGAACATGTTGTGAAAGACTTACAAGTTTGTCTTATTAGCGATCGTCATGCCGGTATTCTTAGTGTCGTAGCTAGCGTCCCCGGATGGCAACCCCCAATGGCAGTGCACCGGTATTGCCTTAGGCATTACAGGTCAAATTTTCACACTCATGCAAAAAACAAATAATTGAAAGATTATGTGTGGATTGCTACAACACAAAAGAAAAAAAGTAAGTGCGAGTTTTTATCTTGAACGTTTTAAACAAAAAGATGAGGATGCATTTAACTGGTTGATGCAGCATCCCAAAGAGTTGTGGACTTTGACATACGATGGGGGAAGCGTTTCGGTTGTATGACGACAAACATGTCTGAGGCGCTTAACAGCGTTTTGAAACAGTCTAGAGCGCTGCCTTTGAAAGCTCTTGTGGAGTGATATTTTTCAAGCTTGTACATTATTTTGACACACACCGGGAAGACGCTAATAGTTGTCAAACGCCATTCCTTAAGAGAACATAGGATCAGTACTTCACGCACGAAGAAAAAGTAACAAGTTTGACTGTGCAACGACACCATAAAGACCAAGGTATCTTTAGGGTCATGTCTCGACATAGAGGACCTGGCGAAGGTGGAAAAATATAACGGTCAACTTATCAGCTCGTGCTTGTAGCTGTGATAAATGGTCTACTTATTCAACTCCATGCTCACATGTCATTGTTGTGTCCAAATCGATCATGAAGGATGCTTCTAAGTATATCCACCCTTTATATTCTCTCGAGCATTATAGAAATGCGTACAAATCCATTTTATACCCTGTACTTGATCCCATTCATTGGAGACCTCATTTTTTTTATATGACACATCACCCTCCTAACATGAAAGGTACGCAGGTGGGTCGACCTCAAAGGCGGAGATTTCAAATGCCTATGGACACAGAGAACAGGGGAACTCAAAGAGAAAACAAGTGGGCCACTGTAAACAAGTCGGTCACAACCGGAAGACTTGCCCCATGTTAGTAAATCTTGACCAATCACCTCCTCCACATTAATTGTATTTAAATTTTAGTAATTTGTAATAGTTTAGAATGTAAAAATTATCAATTTTGTTAGCAATCGTATAAAGTTGTTTTAAATGTATTTAATTTTTTTTCATTCAATATCCAAAAATTGCAAACATTACAATGAATTATTATTAAAGTTAACGTAATAAATTAGCAAAAGCATCATTCCCGGCCCAATAATCAAGGATATCGTAAGGGGCTGGATGAATTTGTACATGGTCACCGGGGTGTAATCTTGAAAACAAAACAAACTCATCCCACCCCAAAAAATAGTAATCGTCTCCGCCTTCGTCTATAGCCACTTGGAGTGTCAATTTGTTCCCATGAAAATTGCGCATGTGTAGTACTTCGGGGATTCCAAGATACATTCTCACGCGCCATTGCATGTAGTTTCTACATATCCACTGTACACGGGAAACAACATTACAATCCATACATCTGAGAGGAACGAATTTATTACTAAAATTTTAATATTAGAAAACGTACCGGTTTAGAAAGTGCCGAATAGGTTTTGTCAATGTCTATTCGAAAACTCTGCTGAAAAAAAGCCCCGTCAGAAGTATACGATAATTCGCCCTTCAGGTAACCTATCTCGTGCCCTCCATTAACAGAAATATCTATTACATTCATTGGAGAGGGTATAAAATGAACTTCATCTGTGGGCCGAAGATTGTTGTCACGTAAAAATTGTTGTAATCATCCTGTCTAGGTAGTACGTATCATCTATTTTGGATACATAAACGCACCATTGATTCCAAAAGTCGTCCTTCAGATAGACATAACTTGCTAACCCCAGACCAGTTTGCTCCAACTAATTTGTGTACTTTGATGGAAGACGCTACAAAAAAAAATTACTTAGATAGCTAAACACATTTCATCTAAAAAAACTTACACATAACAAAATAAAATACTACCATTTTTCCATCGGTTTGATTTCCGACCGCAATTCTAAATTGGTGTCTGAAATACTCTTCCAGGGCGGGATCCGTTTCGCTATTCATTATCAAATTATATTAGGGAAGATAAGGTTTTTATGGAAATAAATGAGTTGAAGGGTTTGAATGAGTTGCAGGGTATGTTGATGTGAGAAAATGAAGTGAATTTTGCTGAATTTTATTCAAATTTTGGTGGAGAGTGGATAGTATTTATAATCCCTGAAAAACTGGCCACAAATGACATCCGTGGGGAAAAACTCTCGGCCATTTGAGGACGGAAGTGGGATTTCCGTCCTCAATTTGGTCCACATTTGCAGTCCCATTATTGTAAGGAAAAAGTGAGAAAAGACTAGACACTGCAAAAAGGTTGTAATTTGAGGACGGATGTGGCAATTCCGTCCTTAGGTCACGGATTAATTAGGGTTTTTAATTTGCCAGTTGAGAACGGAAGTGGGACTTCCGTCTTGGCCCCAGGGACTTCCATTCTGGCCAAAAATATTTCTCCCAATTTTTTGACTGCCATGTTATGACCATTCTGCTAAACTCATGTTAGTCTAATGCTAAACCCTTTTCTTTTTTATCTGTTCTGTTATTATTTTTAAGTTGTCAGATAAAAAAATTTCTATGTATATATTTGTAGGACATATTGAAAAGGAGGGATTCTAAGATATAACTAGTAAAAGCTACTCCCTCTGTTCCTAAATAGTAAATATTAAGATTTATTTTAAATAAAATATCAATATTCTTATCTTAAATAGAATTAGTGGCATATAAATTCTATTTAAAATAATAATATTAGTATTTTAATTAATAAAATACTTTAAAATTTGCTTCTTTAATTTTTACTATTTGTCTTTTAGGAATGGAGGTAGTATCGTTTTACTTAGGAAAATAACTTTTAGGAGTATAGAATGTCTTCGATGGAATCAAGATAAATTTTCATATGCATTGTTGGAAAAAGATTGTTGAAGATATTTCTTAATAAGAAAAAAGAAAAGAAAATTCTTGTTTGCCAGCCAATGGATTTTTATTTATTTATTTTGAGAGGATATGCCAAAATGTGATGTTGCTTTGCCCAAGTGGGTAAGTGCTTGGCCCGGGACCGAGAGGTCCCGGGTTCGATACCCTCCGCCAGCGTTGCGGTGAGCTTTATTCTCCCCCGATCTAGGGCATGTTTCTCCCGCTCATGTAGCTGCTTTCTATCTCCCCTGTTCATGGGGCTCCGCCTCGGGCGTTCAAAAATAGTTGATGGGAGCATTGTTTTTGATTTGATAGCTACTAGTACCAAATGCAATAATAATTTCTGAAACGGAATTTTCAGTGCTGAGGCAATAATATCTCTAACCATTTACACATTTGCAAATAAATTGCATATTGCGGGATCGAATCCCCTTTCCTAATTAAAAAAAAAAATTACATATTTAAGTACCACATACAAAAATCTTTGGCTATAGAAACACTATAAGAAAAAAGCTATTTAACTACCGAAAGTAGCGACCGAAAAATATCGACGACTTACCGACTGAATTGAGGCCGAAAAACTTTCGGTTGCTAAATTGTCGCCCATAATTGTATCGTCGACCACCTTAAAAAATTAAATAGACGAGCGCAATTCGGTCTCTGAATAATGACCAAATATCGACGTTTTGAAGTGAAAGGAAATAGAATGTCTAATTATCGAAAATACGACGCCGTTAATGTTCAGTCGCTCTTCCGTCTCAGCGACAGAGTAATAAAACGCCATCGTTTTGTCGACTATATTACCTATAATTAACTCACCATATACCGACTGCAACATGCGTCGAGAAAATAACAGTCGCAATGAGCGCCAATTTATACGGTCGCCAAAATTAGTACGTTACATACTCTCAGTCAAAAGTCAAATGCATTTAATATCGATCGCTATTGAGTCGCCATTTAGAGACCGAACTAACGGTCGCTAAAATTGCAGTCGCAAAGTAGTTGAAAATGGGCAACAAATTATTCGGTTTCCCAAATTCGGTTGTTACATACTCAAAGTCAACGTCAACATGAATTTAATATTGGTCGCTAGTTAGTCGTAGTTTAGCTATTGAACGGACGATCGCTAAATATGCAGTCGATAAGCAGTTGTTGTTTTCCGACTGAGATATATGTCTCTAAAGAATCGGTCGCCTCTAGCTTCAATTATGAAAAGTCAAAGCCATTTAAAATCGATCTCCATTCGGTCAGTATGTAACGACAGTCCAAAATTTCGATCGTTATATGGGTTAATACGCAAAATATCCGACCATATGATTTGGTCGCAAATTTCAATATAGCAACAGACATGTCCGTAGTTATTTAATTGGTTTTTTTATAGTGAGAAGAAAATTAGTATTAAGTTTAAACTTTGGGAAATTTTCCACACCAACTTCCTCTTTAAACTTTTCAACATTCCACTCCTCACTAGTTTAAACGAGACTAGTGTAAAGCGTCTACGATTAGAATGTAACAATTATTGACCGTGTTATTTACCTTTCTCTCTCACTTAGGTTTCGCCAGGAAAAGTTCCGTACTGTGCGGAACAATTTAATCCGTTGAATAATAGTTTTGAACAATCCAGATTTGGAGAGAGAAATTTTTTTATTTTTTTATTTTTTAAGTCCAGTCGCAATTTCTCTCTCTCCAAATTTGGGTCGTTAAAACTATCATCCGATGACCCAAATTGTTCCGCACGTTGCGGAATTTTCCCTGTTCCGCATAGGAGCCGAACCGTTTCTCTCTATAAATTTATTAGAGCGTCATTAATTGATTGTGAATTTTCAAGATTTGTGCAATAATCAAGATAACACTAGGAAAAAATAACTAACAACAAAATGAACATCTAAATATAGAAATGTCCAAAAATAATTTTAAGTATCCGTCTCCAAAAATTGAAATGCAAAGGTTGAAGTCATTTTAGTTTCAATACTGGCAAATAATTAAAACGGATCGTTTTTTTTTAAGCCCAGATGGGCGGTTGATAAAGGGGAGAAGAGAAGTACTTCATAAGAGGAGAAGATAGCTCTAGAAAGTGAGACAATTAAAGTTTGCCCATGTATGGAAAGAGTATCGAATCCACGACTTTTTTGGTCGTGGGCAGGCCCTTTTTTCACTGGGCTAAGAGATCTTTGATGTTAAAACGGATCGTTAATCATTTAATTCGATAGTTAAGAATAGTTATTCAATCTCACATGGAAATTGATTCACCACCCTAATCGGACGAGTATGAAAGCTGGCAAGCATGAACTTGAAGGACCTACAAGAAGACATAAAATTGCTAGTTTTTGCTAGTTCTTAATGAAGGATTTGATGTTTGACTTGCCTGCTTGTAGTAGAAGAGACAATGAATTCACAATTTGCATTTCTTTAATGGACAATATAGAAGAGAACGGAAAGGAAGCACATGATAAAGTGGAATATATATGGAAGGGAGACGAATAGAATACACGTGAAGTACCAAAAAGAAAGACCAAAAGACCCCTTAACTTGGTCACATCAAAGAGAGATTCGGTTCCACACGGACAATATTTTTTCAGAGAAAACCTCTCTCTCTCTCTCTCTCTCTCTCTCTCTCTCTCTCTCTCTCTCTATATATATATATATATATATATATATATATATATATATACACATAATTTTTTCTTTTATTTTTTATCAGTAAATTTTTATTTTTATTTTTTTTATACATAAACTATTTTAGAACTATTAATTTTGTCAGATTAGAGTAAAACTAGTGATTTCCAATCACTTTTGAACACGTGTTATGTATATGTTTGTCAGTCGCAATGGTATTTTTGTCAATTTAAGTCTTAACACTGGGGATATGTGCATAACAGGTGATTATAAGTGACAGAAAATCACTAGTTTTACACTAGTTTGACAAAAACAGTATTTCGAAAATAGTTTATGTATAAAAAGAGATAAAATAAAAGTTTATTAACAAAAATAGAAAAACAAAAATTGTTTATATATAGGGAGCACTTTCTCTCTCTCTCTCTCTCTCTCTCTCTCTCTCTCTCTCTCTCTATATATATATATATATTATATTGATGAATAATTCCTCTATTCTTATTAATAACATTAGAATTGACATTTGAACTTGGTATTACTCCTATCACTACAACAAAAACAGTCTTTTGCAACGTTTTTGTACCGACGTTTTTTTCAAACGTTGCTTAAAACAAAAAAGAGTACGTTAATGCAACACTTTTTGCAAACGTCGCTACATTTGGATTTTATACGACGTTTCTTAGTAGCGGTTATAGCAATTGTTGTTCATACCGAGCGTTTTGATGTTGATTAGCGACATTTACATTAAACGTTGTTATAAATTGTTACTTTTTGTGACTCATATAGCGACATTTATATACTATGTCGTTAGATCTTCTGATTTTTCAGACAAACGACGCTATATTTGAATTTTATACGACGTTTAATAGCGTCGATTGATAAAATCGACATTTTGATGTTAGTTAGCGACATGTACATTAATTGTTGTTATAAATTGTTACTTTTTGCAACACATATAGCGACATTTATATAAAACGTCGTTAAATCATGTGACATTTCAAACAAACGTCGCTATATTTGGATTTTATACTACGAATATAGTAATTCTTACCGACAATTTCATGTTAGTTAGTGACATTAAATTGCATATAGTTATAAATTTTTATTTTTTGCGACTAATATATCGACATTTATATACTATATCGTTAAATCTTGTGACATTTCCAGACAAACACAAATATATAGATTATGTTTCTTAAATATATTTTTTAAAGAAACATTAAAGACATAAATTATAAATTTTTGAATGAGAGTGTATTAATTTTAATTTGATTCACAAAAATAAATTAAAAAAAAAGAAATTAAAATAAGTAAGTGTACAATTCCAAAATTCCATTATAATAAATATAATAAGAGGAGAAATAAATAACAAATGATTAATTAGCTCAGCGGCACATTACATGACATATATGCAGGAGGTCGCGAGTTCGATTCTCATCCCTTTGAGTAAGGGGAAATTTATTCTACATTATTCAGAGTAGCTAGACTCGACGGCTCGGTTTGGGTTGTCTAGGCTCCGGATCCGGCTCCGATTATTCAAAGGGGGCTAGACTTGACGGCTCAGCTTGTCTAGGCTCCGACTCCGGCTCGAGTCTGCCAGCCTAGTTTCAAAATTTACGAATGTCGGAATAACTATTTATTCATGGTATTTACAAACGTCGCAATATGTGACCTGTTACGATTATTTACAAATGTCGGTAAAAATACCTTTTGAAACACTTTAAAATGACGCAACAAACGTCGTAATAGATAGGTACCGACACTCGTAACAAATGTCGTAAAAAAGCATAACGACACAGGCAAATGCGACGTTTAAGCGACATTTGCAATAAATGTTGGTATAGATCTATAACGACGTTTATTTGCCTTATTGCGACATATGTCAAACGTCGCAATAGACATTTTTTTGCTGTAGTGTATAGAGCTCGTATATTGATATGAGTACCCTATTATAATTATGCCCAGATGAGAAGGGGATTGAATCAAGGGGATATAGCATAAATAATTATTACATTTAGCCCATTTGATTAGATTGTGTGCAAAAGAATTACAACTTTTAGGTACAAACGTCATCCTCCAAAGAGATTCGGTTCCACATGGACAATCGATTCAACATTTACTCTCTTAAAGGATTAGATATGAATCTAATGTACTATAGACCTTATGGACCTTGCTAGGTTACTTGAATTATTGGATAGAAATTGGCTAAAATCTAAATTGGGGGGGTGAATCCCTTATACCAGCAGAGGGGTGAATAGTGTTAATATGGAATTTTAGCCAACTTCTATCCAATAATTCTAGTAGCAAATCATTTTCCATGTACTATTCCATTGCATAGAAATACTTGTACACTAAAACATCGGTAGAACAAAATTTTCAAACTATATATGTACAACATTGTTACAAAGTTAAAACAAAATTTTCCAAGTATAAAAAGATCTTTGGGAGGTGTTGGGGACGTCTGGGAGGGGGGGGGGGGGGAAATATTTATGCATGCAACAATTTCTTGGTAAAGATACATTGGCCATTTCAATACAATTTGAAGGGGGGGAATTTTGGTTTTTGTGTATAAATTGTTATAGATGCTTTCCCAACTCAATGTCTTCTTTTATGCTCATTTCAACACCTTCAACAGCACAGAAATTGGCATCTTCAGCGGCAATGGTGGACGAGGAATCGATCCCAGAACCACCTGCTTGAATTTCTTTGAACATGGCCATAACTTGGATCATGGTGGGGCGTTTCCAAGGTCGATCATCTAAACAAGAACTAGCAACCTTTAAATGCTGTAGAAGTTCAATCTCTAAGCTTGGATCTTCCTTTAAAAACTCCGGATAAAAAACATCGCGTATCCTCATCTTCGTGTGCATCTTTACCCACCCCACAAGATTATTATCGCCAAAATCAGCCGAATCTGTTGGCTGTCTACCGGTTAGCAGCTCCAGCAATACTACTCCATAGCTATAAACATCGCCTTTTGTAGAACATCTAAAGCTCTGGTAGTACTCGGGAGGGACATAACCGGGAGTTCCAGCAAGGGTACTGACACTCAAATGAGTGTCCATTGCACTCATATGCCTTGCCATTCCAAAATCAGAAACCCGCGCTTCCAAATTCTCATCCAACAACACATTGCTCGATTTCATATCTCTGTGAATAATGTGTGGAATGCAATTGTGATGCAAGAAAGCCAATCCCCTTGCCGCTCCAATAGCAATTTTCCTTCTCGCAGACCAATTTAGCTTGATCCCAATTTTTTTCCTGTCATGTAGAACATCCTCTAGGCTCCCATATTTCATGTACTCATACACCAACAACCGTTCTTCCCCTACCTTGCAATAGCCTAAAAGAGGCACAAGATTCCGATGTTTAATCTTCCCAATTGTTTCCATTTCAGCAGTGAATTCTCGATCTCCCTGCCCGCTTACATGTATCAATTTCTTGATAGCCACAACATTTCCATCCTTCAACTGGGCTTTGTAAACATCACCAAAGCCACCCGAGCCTATTAGGCTATCGTTATGGAAATTGTTAGTGGCTTCAAGAAGATCTGCAAAAGTAAGCTTCCTCAAAGGCTTATCAAACGTTGCCAAGTTAATGCTCAAATCTCTAGCACTTAGTTTCCATGTGCTATTTACAGTTGCTGAATGGCCGGAATTACGCTCATTATAAGGATCAAGAACGGCCTCCCTCTTCTTTTGCCTTTTCCTCGTTTCTATAGTAACAATGACCAAGCTAAAGATACAGAGCATTGAAAACAGGAGCCCAATCGCCACACTCCCTGCCAGAGATGCCTGTCGGCGATGAGATTTCTTCTGCAGGTTTGCACCAGTGCCTGCAACCGTTCGACAAGACGGAAGAGGATATCCGCAAAGGCCAGAATTATTAACAAATCTGTACTCTGGAAATGTATCAAAAGGAGCTGATTCAGGAATCAGTCCAGACAGATTGTTATTCGACAGATCAATATCCCCGAGGGAAGTAAGGCGAGTCAACGAATTTGGAATAGGCCCGTTGAGCCTATTATACGACAGGTCAAGAATGGCTACATTCTTCAAGCCATCAAGCTCTTGAGGAATCAAACCATATAGATCATTATGACCCAAATTCAGGATGAAGAGGTAATACATGGAGCCGAGTTCCTTAGGAATACTTCCATCCAACTTGTTGTAAGAAAGATCCAGAAAAATCATGGAGCCATTATGGTTGAATGTAGGTTGCGTCACGCCTGGATAAAGCCTAGTAAAATTGCAGGGATGCCTTGTCGAAATCCTGTCTAGCTGCTCCCGTCTGATCCCTCCGAACTCAAGCAAATTACCGGCACCATGGCATTGCTTGCTTCCATCATTCTTGATATACATGTACCTCTTTTTGGTCAGAAATGAGGCTGCAATCTTTCCAGATTGTTTGAACAAAGAAGGAGGGATAGTCCCAGTCAGATAATTGGTATTAAGATCCAACCATAACAAGCTCCAGCAATCGCCTAATTCAGGTGGAATTGTCCCAGTAAATGAGTTGTTTCCAAGCTTTAAAATTGCAAGATTTTCCAAATTACCCAAAGAAGGAGGTATTTGTCCACTCAAGAAGTTATTTGACAAAGAAAGCCAACTCAATTTACTACAGTTGCTAAGACTTTCAGGGATTGAACCATTAAAGTGATTAAAATCAAGAATCAAATTCTCAAGACTTTGCAAATACATTAGCTCTTGTGGGATTTCTCCACTTAGTTGATTCAACCAGAACATCAAATCCCTAAGCTTTGATAATGAACCCAAGCTAGATGGGATTCTACCAGTGAGGTAATTAAAGCTTAGATCAAGAGAAACCAACTCAGAACAATTACTCAAACTCCCTGGGATTGGACCAGTGAGAAAGTTATTCTGAAGATACAAAACTTTCAAGTTTTCATGACAAATCCCAGAAGGAATCAACCCAGAAATATTATTAGAACTCACATCAAAAGTCTCCAAATTCCAAAACTTTTCGGACAAAGATTCAGGCAAAGTACCAACAAATTTATTGAATGACAACACCAAATTCTTCAAATTATTCATCTTGAAAAGGGTTTCCATTGGAATCTCACCAGAAAATTCATTGTTTGAGATATCAAAAAGTTCCAAAACAGAGCAAGAACCAAGTCTCTCAGGAACCGTACCTAAAAAATTATTGAAGGACAAATCCAACTCCTTTAAGGTTGAACACAAATCAGAGAGATAAAGAGGAATTAGTCCTTGAAACCCATTTTCTTTGAGGTACAAAAACTGCAAACTCCCAATAGGAAACTTTGGGACTGGTCCTGTGAACTGATTATGAGTGAGATTTAGAAACCTAAGCTTCCTACATGAAGAAAGTGAAGAAGTTGAAACATCACCAAAGAACTTATTTGAAGATAAGTCCAAGTGCTCCAAATTAGAGCAGTATTTAAGTGAAGGAAATACAGATGAGAAATTGTTCATTGAAAGATCCAAATAAGACAAGTTGCTCTTCAAGTCAAGAAATGGGATTTCTCCACCAAGTTTGTTACCCTTCAAAGACAAGTACTGAAGCTGGGAAAATTGATTTGATGATAAGAACCATTGGAGAAGGTTCTGTCCTGAAACATTATTGTGAGAAATATCAAGAATTTGAAGTCCAAAGCTTGAAATTCTTGGTTCTTTAACAGAAGGTCCCAAGGAATTGGTAGAAAGGTTTAGAAAAGAAATACTTGAGCAAACTCCAAAGCTCAAGATATCAGAAACAGGGCCTGAAATGATGTTTTCAGCAAGATCTATGGAATTCAAGAATGACCCACATTGAGATCTTGCAAAAGAAGAAACTGAACCACTTAGATTAGCATTCTTCAATACAAGAACTTCCAATTTTTCCATACTAATCAAAGAGGTGGAAACAGAGCTTAAATCTATGCTTAGAGCAAAGTTACTGAGATCTATGGAGGAAACTCTGGAGTTCTTGCATGAAACACCAGTGAAATTGCAAGGACTTTTGGCTGAAGATGACCAATCTTGAAGAAGTGAAGGATTTAGGAGTGAAGATTTGAAAGATAAAAGTTGATGTGAGTCCTTAAAGAGGCCTTCAATGGAAGCTTGAGAAGCTTGAAGAAGTGAAGAAGAAGAAAAAGAAAGCAGAGTAAAGGAGATGATGATATAATGAAAGAAGAAGAAAAGGTTTGAAGAAGTGAAAAGATTAGTGATGCAACAAGTAGTAGTATCAGCTTTCATCTTCATTTCTGTTAATTCTGTTCTTCAAGATTTCAGCTACTTTGCTTCCATTATCTGATTGAAAGAGAGAGAGAGAGAGAGAGAGAGAGAGAGAGAAAAGGCAGTTAATTCTAGTGAGAGAAAGTTTTTTGGAGAGGGAGAGGGAGAGAGAGGGGTCAAAAGATAGAAGGGAGTGTGGAAATATATATATATATATATATATATATATATATATATATATATAGAAAGTATTAAAAATGTGGTGGGAATCTTCTGTTCGGTGTTACATTTTATATCATAATAAATTAGTATGTGTTCATTTCTTAATAAAAAATTTATAACCTAAGAAATTTGTGTAAGGTAGATTGAAATATAAAATTGGAACAATTTTTTCAGTGCATACGAAACTCCTAAATATAGATGTCTTGAGATTTAGTACATGTGTTTTGAGCTCAAAAACACGACAGGTGTTATGAGACATAGAATAAGTGTCCATTTTAAATCAGTGTTAATCGTCAAAATTTTAATCTAACGGACGAAGAAATTTCTACACGGAATCACTCCATTCTGCACTGGAGCCACCCTTGTACAGGGATGGATTGGGAGAAGAGTGGAAACAGCTGTGCTCACATCACATGCCTAGGGATGGCAATTTGACCCGTGACCCGCCGATCCGCCCTGCCCCGATGCCTTTTGGGGCAGCCCATGCCCCGCCCAGTAGAGAGAGCAGGGCGGATCGCTCCCGCCCGCGAGCAGGGCGAGATCGAGGGCATGGTATTTTTTCCGCCCTACCCTGCCCCGCCCGCCCGCCCCATTTTGCCCCATTTATATTAAATTATTATAATATTGTTATTATTAAACATAATCATGTTTAATTTTCATTTTAATATACTAATTGTACTTGTTTGAGAATTGATTTGGGATAAAATTAATTATTTTTTAAAAAAAAATTAAATATTTTTTTTAAAAATTAATTATTTTTATAATAAAATTAATGATTTTTTGGATAAAATTAATGATTTTTATGATTTTTAAAAAAATTAATTATTTTTATGATAAAATTAATGATTTTTATGATTTTAATTTTTTTTGATAAAATTAATGATTTTTATAATTTTTAAAAAAATAATGATTTTTTTTAAAAAAAAATAGAATGGGGCGAGGGCGGGGTCGGATCCGCCGTGCGGGGCGGGCGCGAGGCGAAAGTTCGATCCGGGGCGGGGCGGGCGCGGGGCGAGGGCACGGATCAACGAGGGCGGGGCAGGGCGTGGTATTTCAGATACCCGCCCCGATCTGCCCCGTTGCCATTCCTACACATGCCGTGTGATATTTGTGATCCATTATATAAATGGATTTGTATTAAGCAAGGACAAAGTTACAAATTTGATGTGGGCTGCGAAAATTGTAAAATTATTCTGAATTACATATAAAATTTGCAAAAATAAATATTTAGGGCAAATTTGATAAAATATTCGAACTATATATTAAATTTATTATATCTAATAGTATTTTTAGAAATTTTTGAGGCGACAACAACCCCCCACTCCCCTTGTCTTCGTCCCTGGTATTAAGTGTAAGTTTTCTTTCACTTAAAGCACTGGTTGAGTGGGTTTATCAGACTAAATTTAATTAAGCAGAAGAATTCCATGATTTGAGGTTGGTCTTAATGTGCAACTAAAGTTTGTGTTCACTCTCTAAGCACACTCCATCTATATATAAAATTGATGGGAATGGATACATTCCATAAGAATTTTAACTTATTTTTCGTAAAAAAATTAGATCCTTTGTAAGAGAAAATGCAAAATAATTACTGAATTTTGCTCCTTTGTTCAAAATAGTGTTCACACTTTTTACTACATTTCTTTTTAAAATCCTTTGTTTTACTTTTAATTTTTTTATATATTCACACAGAATTATTTAATTCTACATCTTTTATTCACATCCTTAACTTAATTACAACTAAATTAAATTGAAAAATTAAAAAAACTCAACATTTTATTTTCTTATAGTTAAAATTGAAAAAATAAGACTGGATCATAAGAAAATTAAAATTTTCAGTTTTGTGTGCTTTTACTTCAAAATTTTAAGTTAATTTTCGATTTAAATTCGAAAAAGATGAAAACATAATTTGCGAAATTAAATAATTTTGTGCGAAAGTATAATTTTTTTTTGAAAGTGTAGCAAAATGTATCAGGAGGGTGTACTAGAAAATTCGAACACTTCAAAATAAAATGACATCCAAATAAACATTGTGTGTGACACATGAGATATGTATAAAAAAAATGTGGGGCTTTGCATTAGACTAACCATGGCAGTCAAAAACTGCGGTGAAACATTTTTGGACGGAAATGGGACTTCCGTTCTGGCACCAAACCCTAATAAATCTGGAAACCCTAAAAAAATCCCTTGACTTTGAGGACGAAATTGTCACTTCCGTCCTCAAATTATAGCATTTTTTCAGTGTCTAGTCTTTTCTCACTTTTGCTTTTTTGACTATGGATAATTGAAGAGATAAAATCTGAACGGATTTGGCTATATCGTTCTCATTTCTAGCCAATTTGTAGAGACCTGGGAATTCAAAAATTTCAAATTTTGAATTTTCTACATCCCAATTATATCTATAAATAACCTCACCACACTCTACAACATTCACACCTCTCTAACATAAAAAATTCCTTACCCTTCTCTTCCAAATTTTTTGTTTCTTCAATTAATTTCCTTTAAAATCAAACATTGTTTGTTTAAAATGACTAGATTTCCAAATTTTATTCAAAAAGAAATGGTTAACAAATTTAGAAATGTTGATTTTACTAGGGAATGGCCTGAAGAATATGAACAGGTGTTAAAGAAATTTGTTTTGATTTTGATACACAGGGTTTGAATGATGGTAAAAGTTGGTCTGATTTGTACAACGAAATTGTCTATGGCATGAACTCCGTCACCGGAGAAAATTTCACAACTGAGATGATTGAAGAATGCTTAGCAAAATTGCGCAGGCGGTATTGGGATTTTGAGAAACTTTTGCACAAACCATGGTGCAAGTACGACGGTAGGACCAATAATGTCGATTTAAATAGTGTTGAAGCCCATTGGGTGGAATATGTTGCGGTAAGTTACATATAATTACGCCAAACTATTATAATACAAGTTTTTCAAGTCTTACATTTATTCTTATTTTAACTCCGTATTAGGTTAATCCAAAGGCTAAGCGGTACAGGAGGAAAGGCGAATTATGGTTTAACCTTCTATGCCATATTTTTGGGTATGAAGGAAGAGCATTTGTGGACGAAGCCGATCAGTGTTCAAAAGCACCTGAAGAGATAACTGTTGAGGCTCCACCCGACTACCCGATGTCGGAAGGATCGTCCAGCTGTGTGTGGGAACGGATTGCACCTAAATTTCTAAAGAATTAGGGTTTGAATGATTGGGTGTAAATTATTTTCCCCATGTAATTTTTTTCCCATGTAGTTTTGTTTTCGATGTTATTTTTTGTGCCACAATTAATCTAATTTGTAGATTTTGAATTTAATTGAGAGTTTATTATTTTGTACCAAATTAATACTTTTATAATATTTAAAAATAAGGAAAAGCCTAAAATTAGGAAAACTACCTTGCCAACACACAACAGTGAAGCGGTTCAACATTCCAAAACCCATTTCCTTTGTCCCTCATCCTCCGCCACTACCTGGGTTCTTCCACCTCTAACCACAGGAAGTGTAGCGGTTTGGCTTTAATTACGACGTCGTACGTCTTCAACTTATGAAGTGGCGACTCTTGCTATTGTTGGTCCATCTGAGAGTTGCTGTTGAATTAGCTTATTCCTTCCCTGTTTCAATGGCTACTACTGCTACTGTGGTTGCTACTTATTCCTCTTTGTCTAACTCCCCAGCAGTGGCGTAGGTAGACTTTAAATGTAGGAGGGGCACAATCAACATTGACAAAAAAAAATTATAAAAGAATATATGCGTTTTTCATACTTTGATAATATTCTAAAATTACTCATTCTCGATAGTACTTGATACATGACTGATACCAACAATATGCTCTAATACCTGTCCATTCTTCACATAACGAAATACTACCGACATTTGCTCCTTCATTGATATTTCACGCGATGCAACAACAAGAATAGAAAACAAGACATCACCAATATCTTCGATAATCATCATACAGTAAAAAAAATCACAAGATTTCAAATTTTTACACTTAAGTTTGTTTAAAAAAAATAATTTAATAAACATCATAGTCTCATTACACATTTAGGCTTGTTAAAATTTTGACCAAACTTGATAAGATATAAGTGGTGTTATTCATATAATCCACGAACCACAAAATCTAATTTCAAATCGAAAACTGACTCAAAATGGCTACACTAAAAAATGCTCACGGCATGGGATGTTACATAAATAAAGCTAAAGTTATAACATAAAATAAAATAAAAATTGGGGGGGAAGTCCACCCTAGGTCCGCCAATGCTCCCAGGGATGAAGCTAGGACTTTTAGGTTTTGGGCGAAAAACTGCAATAGCATGACGAATTACATATAAAAACTACAAAAATTGTTGGGGGAGAATTTGATCAAATATTCCGAACTACATATACAATTTACTATATCTAGTATAATTTTTAAAATTCTCGGGGGAGACTACCCCCACCCACCCCCATGTCTTCATCCCTTCAATTCCCCTATAAAGCTTAGTCCTCCAAAGCTTGATGATTGTGATGCTGCTGCAATTGCCTATAGTTTTGGAGTGGTGATTTATACTGATTTTATAGGGATTGGATTTGAATTGTGATTTTGGTGGTCTGAAGGTAAGAGATGAAGATGATGGAGGTGAAGTTTTCGAGTCTATTTAGGTCAGGCTTATAAACTGTATTTCTCTTGTTTATTTTGAGCTTTGCCTTAGACTAGTCATGATTTGGCATAATGGGTCAACCATGTCAGTCTTTTTTGTTGGGGCAACATTTTTTGCATGAACGGATTTGGGGAATCCGTTCTCAACTTGGCATATGAAACGGATTCTCGTAAAGTCATCATATGAGAAGAAACATCTCATGCAATCTTTTGTTTCGTTCTCTGATTCTCGTGCAATCATTTGTTTCCTTCTCTGATTCATCCTCATTCATTTTTTTCCTCTTTTTTTTCTTATTCAAAGAATCGGCCACCCGATTAGCTTTACCAGCTAAACAAGGTGGTAACTTATCGTGAGATCGTAATCCTTCAACAACTCAAGCCATCGCCTCTGCCTCATATTAAGCTCATTTTGTGTGAAAAGGTACTTAAGACTCTGGTGGTCGGTGTAAATCTCACACGATTATCCATACAGATAATGCCTCCATAACTTTAAGGCAAACACGACCGCTGCCAACTCCAAGTCATGTGTAGGTTAATTCTTCTCAAAAGGTTTTAGTTGTCTAGAAGCATAAGCTATAACCTTCCTGTTCTGCATCAAAACATATCCTAAACCGATTCCCGAGGCATCACTATAGATGGTGAAACCCCTAGATTTTGATGGCAAAGTAAACACCGGTGTTGTAGTCAACTTCTCCTTCAATACCAGAAAACTATCCTCGCATTTCGGCCCCCATTCAAACTTAACTTGATTTTGGGTCAAATGAGCGGCAATACGAGAGAATTCTTGCACGAACTTCCTGTAGTAACTTGCCAATCCCAGAAAACTCTTTAATCTCTCACACGTTCTTGGGTGTAGGACAATCAACGATTGCCTCAATCTTGCTCGGGTCAACTGATACACCTTCTGTTGAAACCACATGCCCCAAAAATGATATACTCTTCAGCCAAAACTCACACTTGGTGAATTTGGCGTATAACTTCTCCTTACTCAGAATCCCAAAAGCCAGTCTTAAATGCTCATCATGAGCCTCATCCGACGGTGAGTAAACCAATATATCGTCGATGAAGACCACCACGAACTTATCAAGACAATCCCGAAAGACTCGGTTCATCATATCCATGAATGCCGCAGGTGTGTTAGTCATTCAAAACGGCATAACAAGGAATTCATAGTGCCCATAGCGGGTTCCAAAGGCACTCTTCGAAATGTCCTCGGGTTTAATTCTCAATTGATGATAGCCCGACCTCATGTCAATCTTAGAGAATACCTTCGCCCCTTCAATTGATCAAACAAATCATCGATACGAGGTAGAGGGTATCGATTCTTAATCGTAATATTATTCAACTCCCGGTAGTCGATACACATCCGCATTCTACCATCATTCTTCTTCACAAACAAAACAGAGCGCCCCAAGGTGAAACACTCGGTCTTATATACTTCTTATCAAGCATTTATTGGAGTTGAGCCTGCAACTCCGTTGGTTCCGTCCAATACGGGGCCTTATAGATTGGCTCCGCACCAAGTTGCAACAAGATCTCAAAACCGATCTCCCGAGTTGGTGGAATACCCGGTAAATTGTCGGGAAACACATCCCCAAATCCTTCCCTAGAGGAACATCTTCTAGTCAGAATTCCTCATCATTCTTCGCCAATGCGTAAGCCAGAAAAGCCTTGCAGCATTTCCTGATACACTTTCTCGCTTTCATCGTCGAGATAATATGCATACTACTCCGCCCATTCCTCTTCTTAACGGACCTCTAAAACTCGAATACATCCTGATCCCCGGACACAAAATGAATCTTTCGGTCCCGGCAGTCAATCAAAGCATGTTGCTTGTACAACCAATCCATTCCCAAAACATCATCGAAGTCCACCGTCTGAAGCTAAATGAGGTTGGCCTCAAGTACCCTCGAATCTATCTCAACCCGGCATCCCTTATGAACCAAGTTGGACTCTAATACCTTCCAACTAGGTACCATAACTCTATAGGTCTCCAAAATACTAACGGGTGAAGTATTAAGTATTTTAGGAAACCTATGAGACACAAATGGGTGGGTAGCTCCGCAATCAAATAACACATACGCAGGTACGAAGTTGGTGAGTAACGTACCTGTAACCACATCTGAAGCATCCCCAAGCCTCCTGATGAGTTAAGGCAAAGACCCTAGCTTTAGGTTTCGACTTGTTTTCTCTTACATTAGGTGCATTTTTAGAAGTCTGACCCGCAGTTGGTGGTGGCTCTAGACAGTCACTAACCCTGTGGCCCAATTTGCCACACCTGAAACAAGTCCCAGATAACCATCGGCAATTCCCAGTATGTGCCTTTCCACATCTACTACATGCCTCAGAAGGCTGAGCAACGGTTGGTGCCCCTACGGGTCCCCCAATCCTTGTCAAATTGACTCCAGTCCTTACCCCTGGACTAAAGGTGTTGGTTGGTCCCGATGTGGGAGCGAACCTCTTCCTAGCCAAAGGTGCAACAGAGCTTGAACGAAAACCTTGACCCTAAGACATAGCTGAGTAGGGCCTCTTCTAATCAACCTCTGTAATATTGAACTCCTCTTCCACATCCAAACTCCTTCGGTACGCATCCATAAATGTAGTAGGACGATACCCAGACAATTATATAGCAGATAAGGTAAGCGATAAGAAGATAACACGTTAGACATGTAAGATAATCGCAAGTAAAGCATGTTATAACACTTAAGAATAATACAATGTAATCATATATAGGAAGCAGTAAATAACCAAGTACATCCTAATCTATGGTTTCTACCAATCACGTATTTCACATTACGTGTTCTTGTTATCCTATGTTCATTCCATATTTTAATCCTAAGGTTCGACCTGCTCTGATATCACTTCTGTCATACCCCGTCTCCGGAATGATGACATGCCAGTGTCTCATTAGTAGATGAGACACCAAAGCTTACGATACAGAGATTACTAAAAGAAATCCATTATAATAAAGCAATATGAAATAAGAGTTCAACAATGGAATCTAATTATTACAAGGGAAATTGTTAAACAATACAATAAATGAACTAACTCTAAGTATAAATGAATAACGAAGGAAATAATATCCTTCTAAGTAGGTCAGTTATGAATCACTCTTCATAATCCCCCTCCCAGGTACTATCATCATAGTACTGCTCGTCACCTAAATCATCTGCTAAAATAAGATAAAAGTGGATGGACTGAGCTCCAGTGCTAAGCAAGGACCAATAATGACATAACATAAATAAACAAATAGACACAACAAATTCTCGTTTCCCAAAATGCCCCTTTGAAAATAACTCGACACGACTTTACACAAGTCCCACAGACTGAGAACACAGGACAAGACAAATGATGCAATGAAAAAGCCCGGGACGATTGCGGGATCGAATGCTTCAGTCCCGCGAGTACTTGCGAAAGTATGCTTCGTCCGGGGTATCGTCAGCAGTATCGTCCGTGGGGAGGCAGTAGCTACTATCTCCATTCGTCCGCGACCTACGATTTTCAGAAAAACAAGTTTGAAACTTGTGCATAAATGCACCAATTCAATACCAAATCATCCCAAACCCATAAAGGACCAAATAGACTCAAACCAAGCACCATATAATGACCAAAAAAAGAACGAACAAGTAGGAAACAACAAATAATCTATGTAGACATATTCCTCACATCTAAACGCCTACATAACTGAATGCACGAGAATACCACACATTGCCCATACAATACTCCCGATTACAACGCCGTTTAAATACTAGAACATCACTACCGCTATGACACAACAATCCCACCACATGAGCTCACTTATCTATTCACTTCCAATTAACAATAATGGTAATGACCCTAGATATTATCCGAGCTAGGACGACTCAGAAAATGCAAGCACGGGTTTGGTACGGTTCCCACACGGCGGGCCCAGGGTTTAAGGATTCATTCATTACATTATATCATCATCCACCATTGTGGACTCCACAAAGTCATTATCGTCCCAATGATAGCCTCATTATGTGAGAGCCCATAATAGAACAGAGCAGAAGACCTCTCGGGGTCACAGAATCAGTATCAGATGCAGTATCAAACGAATCCTGCTAATAAGTCGTTACTAGACAAGAGCTCAATAGGGGCGACGACTCGGTTGACCAAACCATATAGGACTAAATCAACAAGGACCCAATTAGGACGACCAAAGCGATAAACAAATAGGCAAGTTCAATATCGACCCAATTAATCCATGATTCAAGGATATCAATAAACAATGGAAAATCACGTAAGGGAAATTATAATAAAGCCGTAAAACAATTATTAAATCAGATTATAGAGCAACTAATCAAGTTCAAAGAAATTATTCAATAACGAAAGCAATAAAACCCAATTCATACAACTCATTCATAAATTCAACAGTTTATGCGATATATAATCTCTCAAACAGTTCCAAAACATAAACCCAAGATTACCCACTGTTTATATATGATTTTAAGAGATGAACTACACAACGGTGAGGTCCTTACCTCTCACGAAAGCAATTAATTAAAGGCAACCCCGAAACTGCATTGCCCAGTCCCGCTCGCGGAGCAATAACTTTTTGTTGGGAACTCCGAACTGTGTGTTGTCTGCGCTCACTCGAAGCTCTTTGGATTATTTTCGAATTAATATGTTGTGAGTAAAAAACGGACAACTATAGCTCCATCAACCGTCTGCTCGAAGATCTGGGCAAAATATTATCTCTTATCCCTTCTCTCTCTAGCGTTAGATTTAGGTTTCTTGTGTGTGAAGACTCTCCCAAAAATCCCATCCCTTGTGGAGATTAAATTTTACCTTATTTACAAATTTTACTCATGACCCCCATACACATAAAATTGTAAATGCACACATATAACACATAAAAAGTCATGTAGCACATAGCAAAAAATAAACTGTGAACCTACTTTTTAATTTATATCTATTCTCAACTGATTATTCAAAAATCTCAATACATATTTAAGGAATTTGATTTTTTTAGCTCGTTAATTAGTAATAAATGAAACAAATTTAAATACATTATATTACAAATGTTATTAAATCATAATATTGATTAAATTTTACTTTATAATATTGATCTGAATTATTCTAACAAAAGTACAAAAGTTATTGATATTACATATAAAATAAATTATCACCCCGCGAATTAACTTGTGTTTACTTAAAACTCAATGCAATCAATATGTATCTCTGTCATTTATAACTAAACATTTTAAATTAAAAAAAAAAACTTAGTTTGTCCAAGATCTACCATTCATTCTTTATACTTTGAAGGTC
Organism: Vinca minor; assembly: GCA_026122235.1. Classification (NCBI taxonomy): domain Eukaryota; kingdom Viridiplantae; phylum Streptophyta; class Magnoliopsida; order Gentianales; family Apocynaceae; genus Vinca; species Vinca minor. Next base: position 655,562 of record JAOCZM010000105.1, read on the forward strand.
TTTATGTATTTTAGGGCATTCCACACGAAAATCTACCAACAAACTTATACTAAAAATTTGGCAATTTTCATAAACATTCAATGCGACAGGAGAATCCCATCGCAAATTTTTATTATTTGCGGCGAAACTTTTTTGGTCGAATGAAGACCGTTGCAAATATGGTCATTTGCATCAACTTCCTACGTGACGGGAGAATCCCATCAATTTTTTTTATTATTTGCGGTGAACCTTCTTGCAACGACTAAAACCCATGGCAAATAATCCCTTTTCACGACGAATTAATTTTCTGACACAAATATTAATTAGTGGTCGTAAATGACGTCGTATCGTTATTTGCGTTAGTTGGTCATTCCTGATGCAAATGATAGTTATTTGCAATGGTACACGCCCGACGCAAAAAAATCTCGACACAAAATCTAGTAGTGTCTAGCACATAACAATTAATTCATGACACTTATTATTAATTAGGCTATTTATGAATTGAACACATAAACACATAATTCACATAGACGAAAGGTCCCCGGGTATCAAACTTATCTTTAGGCACTTATTGTTTGATTTCACATATTGGGCTTATTTTAGAATTAGAAAATTGTTTCTATGTTCCTACCATTACTAAGAATATTATTTCAATTTCTTGTTTGTACAAGAAAGGTTGTGGTTTTGATATAAAGAACAAACGTTTTCCATTTACTATAATGATATTTATTATGATTGTGCACACTTGATGAATGGTCCATGTATTTTAGATATTGAAATGCATATCTATAAAATAAATACAAAAATGATTAAATTCAATGATTCAAATCCTACATTTCTCTGGCATTGTCGCTTAGGTAACATAAATGAGAAGTACATCTCCAAGCTCCATAAAGAAGGTTTGTTGAAATCATTGACATTTAATCATATGAGACATGCGAGCCTTGTTTATTTGACAAGATCACTGTATCTTTGTTTACTAAACATTGTGAAAGAGTTGATGATTTATTGGATCTCATAAATAGAGACGTATGTGGACCATTTAATATACATGATAGATGAGATTTTATAAACTTCATTATATTTACTAGTAATTTCAGTAGATATGGATATGTGTATCTAATGAAACACATATTTGAAACTTTTGAAAAGTTCAAGGAATTCAAAAATTAAGTACAAAACCACCTTGTAAAAGTATTAAAATTCTTCGATCTGATCGAAGCAGAGAATACTTAAGTCAAAGATTTCGTGACTATCTAAGAGATTGCATAATAGTTTATCAACATTCTCCTCTGCCTACACCAGAATGTAATGGGGTATCTGAAAGGAGAAAACGAACATTGTTAGATATGGTTTGATCTATGATGAGTCATGTGAGTCTTCCTAACTCCTTTTGGGGCATGAATTAGAAACAACTTTATTTAATGTGGTATCGTAGAGCCTTTTAGCCTTGATATTAGCTTACTTTGTACAGTAAACTGATTTAAAAGTATAATTTTAAATCAGATTTTTTTAGTTCAATTTAAGCATTTTTTTTAAAAGAAACTTATGTGATATAAGAAATTGAATGTGGTATGAGAAAATTCGGTGGGTCTCCAAACCATTGAAATGAATATCTAGTCCTCACAACATATTTTGTTAAAACATCTGCATAAATATTAAATGATCTGTGGACAAAAGATAAATTGGATATACTAATCCCCAAAATGTTCTTATTTTGACTAACTATGTGTCCTATTGAGGATAAATATTCATCAACCCGATGGATCCTATTTACCAAAGCCTGGTAGTCACTCTCAAATAGGCACAGCTAAAATCCTCTACTAATTGCAAACCCGATGCCTTCAAGAAGCGCATTTGCTTCAGCATGCTCATGGCGGGTGAGCTAGGGACAAATTTGGAACCCTCCCACCAAAAGCACCCGGCTCCAGACTATGACATGCATATCACCAACACCATTACTCCATGAGGCGTCAACGTTCAACTTTAGAAAACCATTATCAGGCGGCTTCCATCTTAGAGGCCTTGATGACATGACATATGGATCTACTCTTAATATCCCGTCCTCCTTTCCCTGAAATGGATCAAATATTTTTGCCTTACCCTTGAGCAAGTAATTATTTGATCGCAATTTGGTAGAGGCTATCGAACATTGCCTTATCTTAATGATGAAGAAAAAAATCACCATATCCCGCTGCAAAATCAAAGTGAGGCTTGCCACTTCATCAGCTGATTTTAGCTTCCTTTCGAACACCACTCGATTCCTGTTACACCAGATATTCCAGGCATCATAAATTGAGGTAGTGACGACCTCTTCTCCACTTTCACGAACATGAATGAGGCAGAAGGCAAACTTATCCTTCGCAATGATAAAATCAACGTTGAAGCTTGTATTGTTTCAGATATCTAATGTCGATGGGCAAGAGAAAATTGCATGTTGAACAGACTCGGAATCCTTTTAATAAAGGGGGCGTTGAGATCCAAAAATAATAATTCTTCGAGCTAGAGATTGGAAGGTCGAAAAAATCCGTTGAAAACATTTTTACAGATGAAAACCCTGCAACTTTGGAGGAACATGGAACTTTCAGAGTGTTGCCCAGTGATCAAAATGTTTGGCCGTCGCGGAGGATGGGCAACTCCTTTTCCCACTCATTATTTCAACTCAGAGGTGGTAACCAGATTTTACAAAATATAGTCCATTTTTTGTGTATCCCCATACGAGCTGATCTGGTGGCAAAGAATAATAGAGAAGCACCTTCAGAATCTCTCTAATTTCTTAGGATGAGAAGTGATTCCCAAGCATATCTTCATTTCATACTCCCCTTTGATGATCTATAAACCTAGATACAACCATCATTTTTTTTAGAGAAAACCATGTTCGCTTAAAAGTATGTGGAGTTGTGAGTCATTTATCACACCAAGTACTAACTGATGCATAATCTCCAATTTCTCCAACACAACCTTGCCTGAAGCATCGTGCGGCCTTTCAGGATTCCTTGCCAAATAAGCTATGTATGCCCCTTTAGAGAGATAGTTAATAACTTGTCCAAGGGAAAATACTTTGCTTGCAACACTCTAGAGCAGAGCGAGAAAGGTTGATAATGATATGCCAAACTTGCTTGGCAACCAAAGCTCTATTAAAAGCTCCGAGGTCACAAAATTCAAGGCCCCCTTGAGACTTTGGCGATCAAAGCTCAGTCCAAGCTCTCCAACAAATCTTTATGTTATTCTCATCACCACCCCATAGAAAGGTACACATCATACTTGTGATGGACTCAAGGATATATTTAGGAAGTAAAAACCAGGACATAAAATAAGTAGGAATTGCCTGAACTACAAATTTAACCGCACTACCCGAGCTGCAATGGACAATGTATTTTCCTTTCATCTACTAAGTTAATTCCATATTTTGTCAACAAAAACTGGAAGACCTCATTCTTTGATCTTTCCATCATATATGGAAGGCCCATGTATTTCCCATTTCCTTTCACCCTCCGGAATTGTTAGGATAACGTAAGTGAGCTCCTTTATCTCCACCGGAGTGTCCTTATTATAAAACATATTGGACTTATCACCGTTAATCAGTTGACCGAAGCATGCTTCGTATGTCCCAAGAACCTCTTTTATTTTCGTAGACAGGCCCCATTAGTCTGCGAGAAAAAAAAGTCATTTGTGAACAAAAGCACTGCTTCCAAATTGAAAGCACGTTAAAACCCATCACTCTTCAGCCGAGCGAATAAGAGAGAATAGACCAGCCGTACGATGAGGAACATAAAGGGAGATAAAGAGTCTCATTTCCAAATTTCACTGGTCGTCTTAAAGGATTTTGTGGGGATTCCATTGAGTAGGATTGAGTAGTTATAGTCCTAATACTATTCATGATAAGAGATAGAAATTTCAGTGGAAAACTCATATGAGCCATCACCATTTCCAAGTAATTCCATTCAACTCTATCAAATGTTTTTCTCGTATCTAGCTTTAGGGCCAACTGATGTGAGCCATTTGGTTGGACATTTATAGGCTGTGAAATACATCAAAAGCCACAATTGCATTGTCCATGATAAGTCTACCCTTCAAAAAATCACTTTGAGCCTCACCAATGGTAGAATTCATTATCAACTAAAGTCGGTGGTGAGAACTTTTTAGAGGAGATTGTATACAACATCACACAAGCTAATCAACCCCATAATTTAGAACCGCAAGAATTAATTTTGAGACTGAGCCATTCAGTATGTGCCACAACTTATGGAGAAAAAGTACATGCATTCTATCAGGTCTAGGAGTCTTGTGCGAATGCATCAAATTTATTGGTGAGAAAACCAGGAGAGATTTTCGCCACTCAGTATTAGCCGTGAAAAGAGACTGAAAAGTTTACAGCCACACCCTCTATATCATCTTCATCCATATTCAGGATGTCATGGGCCACAACCATGTTTCTTTACTTTGTGCTTGTGGAAATAAGTATTGTTTCGGTCTTCTTCCATTAACCATGTTTCTTTACTTTGTGCTTTCCAGTAACCTTCCTAAGGTCATGAACCTTCTCCAACTCCTTGGAGATTCAAGTTCCTCTAATAGGGAATAATCATCTTTGCCACGTCGTTGTTGGACTGTATCTAGCTAATTCTGTTTGGCCTTACGTTTTTTCTCTATGTCCCCAACAACTTCTCCACTATAAGAGGTCGTCACAAAAATTAGATAGAGCAGAGTTGATTCCGAATTCTAAAAATGGCGAGAATAATCCAAAAATTCTGGCACCCTGAACCACAGTGGCTTAAACAGTAGAGGACATGGTTTGTTGTTTTTTTGCTTACTACGACGAGGAGGAATACCAAGAAGAATTGGGAGGTGTGAAGGGATTCATGGGCGGAAACTCGTTTCAAACACCCATGGATCCTCCCCTGAAGGATCCGCTCATACGTAAACGAATCGAAAAAACAGCGAAAAACTTACTTTTTCTTGGATTCAAGCTAGCTTACTTGAATGGAGGATGATGTTTCTTGGATGCTAATCTGCCACCAATTGATCTCCGCTGCGGAAAGTCCCTCTACCGGTATCCACGCTGACGAAAGCGGGTAGCGATTGCTAGCTCTTCGTTTTTTCGGGTTTCGGGAATTAGAGAGAAAAGGGAGAGGCGTAAACTATTTCGGCTTCTTAGGTATTTCGGCTGAAAAGCATTGATATCTAGGGTTTCGGCCAAGAGTTTATTATATAGGGTGTGAGAGTTTGTTCCCAGAACTAACTCTCACGTCCTCAACTCCTCTCGGCAATGGGAGTCCTTAACTCCCACGTCCCCTAGACTCTGGCTGGTAGTGGGAGTCCTTATCGGATAATAACTCCCACGTAATCCCAACTAAAGGTAAAATACCGAAATTGCCCCTATCTCTAATTCGAATAATAAACACTTTATTATTTTCAGAAAGACAAATGTCAGATAAAATGAACCTAGACACATTCTAGATTCATTGAATCTGGACATAAAGCTCGTTAGCTCGTCTATGCGTGTGACCACTGTAGGGTTCATCTCACGATGGCAATGAAAAAACACACTTAGTAGTAGTGTGAGTCCATAAATCACAAGCGGTCCCTAGCGAGGACATTGTGACTACCCAAAGTGAATGAATATACAACGGAACCTAATATCAATCCACAATTTAATCCCTTTGTCTCGCGATATCCTAATTAAGCATAAGGCATGGTGGTCGTCACCCTTATTAAGCTTAATTGTATTTATGCTCGATCTCCGTGTAGATCTGTTTCGACAAATAGCATTTGATAACCACTTTATCAAATACATTTGAGCACACGACCATGCATTTAAACAGTCTTTTCCCTATCGAGGGGCCCATGGATATCTCTCTCTAATAATAGAGAGGGACAAATTCCTTACTAATGTCTCTCACATTCAAGCTATGATAGGACACTACATCCGATCTCGGTCGTATTGATTACTCTGTTACAAGTAACGTCCGACCGAGTCAAAACGTGGCTCCATTCATACTAGAATCAATGAAGACGTAAGGTCTAAGGATTCTAAAATAGTATTGAGGAAGTAATACTTATGACTTAAGACCATGTAGTATTACTTCTCTGACGGATCACGTCCAATACAATGTATCCCTATATATTGCATCTATGATGTGATTTGTATCCATTACACATGATCAGTAAAACAAGATAATCAATCAACAATCATACTATTTTTATTTCATAGTAATTAAGCATTACATAAAACTAGGGACTACTAGAATAGTAATTACATAAGCTAATGAGTTTCACTATCAAATCACACATTTGATAATCAAAAGTGAAATTAACTATTCAATTACATGCTCAAAAGATAATAAAACGCACAACATGTGCTAATGGTCCTAGGGCACTACTAACAAGGTGATCACTATCTTTTGTGGATAAGTGTTGAATAGCTAAATTAGGAAAGAGGGGCTAACAAGACGTAGTGCAAAGACCCCTATCAAAGCGGACAAAAACCTCTCCCATTCCATCTCAAATGTTACATCAAGTATAGAGAATTCCTGTGTATCATAGATCACCTAGCCCACAATCCTTGACAACATCTCTAAAATTATTAATTTGAGTTTGACTTTTTGGGAAAATACCCATTTTTTTTCATCTTGGCTTAAGATTTCGTTAAAATCACCCATACATAGTAAGGGGGGAGGGGAGCAAATTAACTTAATGCAGTAACTTTAGTTTCCATAAGTGAGTTCTAAAGGAAACATTTGGTTTCCTATAGAAACCATTAAAACGTCATTTAAAATCATATTCATCAGAATAAATACAAGAATCAATATGACCAAGCGAGTAAGATATGATATCCAGTTTGATCGAGGAGTTCCAAAACAAATCGAGTCCACAACCAAGGCCTTAGAGAATGACAAGATAATGAAAAGGGAATTTGAGCTTACAGACAAATAAAATTCATGGAAGTAGATAAAGACTTGGCTTCATACAGAAAAACTATAGTCGGGTGATGCGCATTACATAAGTGTATTAATTCCTGAATTGTCTAAAAATTATCAACCCCTCGACAATTCCAAACTAAACAATTCATTGTGCTTGGTGTAGCTGTTTAGCAGCCTCCACCTTACAATGATTAACGGGAGGAGCCCCTATTGAGGAATGTCCATTAGCAAAAATTTCTAACAAAAAATTGGATGCAAAATACGCACGACGACAGCGTAGAAAGCCCTAGCAATCCAGGAAAGTTTTTCAACATAATCAGAGAATCAGAGAGAATTTATTTTAAGCTATAAGGTAGGTTTACAAGCGCAAATATATCATTATTAGCTTATGGTTTTTTTAACAGAGTTTACAGTTTATTTGGACCTTTTTTTAGCACTATTTTTTATTTATAAAAAATTCACTTGGTCTCACATCTCTTTTCTCCGAAACAATATTACATTTTAATCCTTTAGACCAAATTTTTTTTAAAAAAAAAATTATCCAAATAAACCTTTATTTTAAGTTGAAAGTCACAAACAATGGTCTATTAATAATAGAGAAAATAAAGAAAATTAGTCTTATAACAATATTTTTGTACTTTTAGTCCTACAACTTAATTATTTCGATAATTTTCGTCATTCTCACCATTAATGCGGTGGAGTCCGGCTAACATGTGCACCTACAACCAACAACAAAAAATCTTGAAGGGTAAAAATGTCATTCCAAGTTTATTCCTATAAACCCTACAATTCTATCTCTTCTTTTGCTATCCAACTTTTTCAATACTCATTTCATGGTCATTCATTTATTTTTTTGAAAAGCTTATGTGGTGAAGGAATTTATCACTGTTGTCGGCGGTGGACACCCCAGTCTCGACCAAAAAAAATCAATGTCTCTTCTCTCTTCCCCTTTCCAACACTTCATAAACAAACGACAAGTGAGTATTTTGGATTAATAGATAAACTGGTCTGAATTTTGCTCATTGTCATTCTCAAAAAGAAAATTTATCATCATGATTCTTGGATTAACTAGTGAATTGTGTTTCAGTTTTTAATCTGCAGTATAGTTGATTCACTATCAAACTGTCTATTTTCATTGATTTTTTCCCAAAAGATAGGAATTTGGATAATGTAAGTGCTAGCAATTGCGGCAATTGATTAAAAGATGTAGCGAGATGGTGATTATGGTTGAGGCAGATAGAAAGAGGTAAAATACCCGAAGGGGAGAACCTAAGAGGGGTGAATAAGGTTCTCAAACCTTTTCGTTTTTCTACCAAATTATTTTCCTAAGTGATCACATTAACAATAAGTATGTTTATTAAGCACATAAATGTGATTTAAAGGATAGATAACTTAGATGACTTATGTGTTATATGCAACACAATGGAACACAAGACAATGTATATGATCAAGGATAAACTAAGTCAATGTTCCTATATGCAAAGCTTGTAAGTTCAAAAAATATAAGTTATAACACAAACACTAAGCAAGATATATATAAAACTTGCAAGAATACTTAGTGAAAGTCTTATGGCCAAGCCAATGCAAGATATAACAAGCAAAATATCTAACTCAATATAAACATATAATGCTCAAGCAAACAAGTTCTTAAGAGTATAAGCACAATTATAAAGTAAGAATTTGAAAATAAAGAGATAGGGTTAGAAGATCAAACACATGGATTTAGAGTGGTTCGATCACAAATATCTACATCAACTACCTTATGAAACACCCAAGAATTTCGGCAAATTCCACTAGCTTGGATTGAGAGAAATTTACATGAAAGGACAAAACCAACATATGGTCTTTTATGCACAAAGTAACCTTTCAAGTGTAAGTCCAACAAATCCTTTTATTCACAAAGAAACTCTTCTTTACCCTTGGAAACTCTTTCTCTATTTACGAACACATCAATTGTACTTACCATTCGGGTTCACCACTCACTCTAGTTTCTACGATTACATGAAAGATAAGGAGATCCAAAACCACTACTCTCACAAATAAGCCTTGCCACTCAACCCGTTACAAAGAAAGATTAGTGTCAACAAATGAGACTTCACAAATTAGGTCAATAGACACAAATTCCTTAATGGATTGGATAGATACAAATGAAAACTCTAATTCCACATTAAGAATAGAAGAATATGTATGTGAAGCTCTTTCTCAAAATGAAGTATTTTAATGAATGATAGAAAGATTTAAGCTTCAGAAAGTGTTTGATTGCTTGTATAAAATGTGTATAGCAAAGGCCCTATAATGGCTTGGTGGAATATGAAAAATCATCCTTAAAGGTTTTATATAGAGGCCAATATTGACAAGCAAATCGAGTTGCAACGACTATATTTTTTCCTTGACAGGATAACTCCGGTCGACCGAACTAGAGGTCGGTCCTCCAGAGTGCTTCCGAAACAGAATAACAAGGCTAGTGTGCACATCTCGGTAGATCGCAAAGGGTTGTCTGATCATCTGGAGCATAGGTCGGTCGACTGACCTAAAGCATGGTCGTCCGAAGCTGAATTGACTAAGGACAAAAACACATCTCCATCGTCTGGACAACACATGTCGGTCAGTCCAAAAGTGGATTTTCCACTTGGTCACATTTCTCATGCCTACATGTTTTTCAAAGACTTTTAAAACATGTTTAAGGTCTTAGGAATAAACCAACACTAACATATGTTTTAAAAAACCAATCAAAGATTAAATCAAAGTATAAATGATGGTTTTGAAAACATGCTGGAGCTTGACATCTTAATTCTAGTATTCTTAAAAAAAATATTAGTCACAAGGATGTACCTATGTAGACTAGACTAGTATTCAAGGTCTTCAAGCCTTCTAGATGTGTAGAAACTTCTTTGAGCTTTGCTTGAAGCCTTTATCAACCTCTTCATTGTGGTAAAGTCCTTTGTCATCTTCTAACATTGTAGCACCATTGACTTCAACACTTGAAGTCAAGATCATACCACTTGATACATCACTTTGGATTGAGTAGCTCTTAACACTTGATCTTTCTTCTTTCAGTTAGAACAACTTCCAAGGCAATGTAGAATCCACTTCAAGATTGTGCCCTGGAGTCTTGCAATGTGTAGCTTATTGTATGTTGTAGATGGTTTTTTGTGGTATAACATGTATTTTGGAGGAATTAATAAATAAGATTAAACCATCGAGTTTGAGATATGGAAGACGTCAATATTGGGTTCAAATGGCTTATGTAGGAGATGAAGTAAAAGGTGGACGAGGGATCTTAGATTCAGTTTGCGGTTTGTACACTCATTCATGTTTGACCTCAATTGAAAGAGTTACTGATAAATTCTCTCCGAGGTGGCAAAAACAAAAAAAATTGGTGGTTATGGAAGGCCTCAACAAAGAGATCTCTCTCTAGTTTTTTGTTTCTTTTCTAGTTTTGTTGAGCTATTTCAATTTAGGTGGTGGTTTCTGGTGGGTAGGAGTGGTTTCTTTTCCTAGACCAACTTTACCTTCGTTCGAGGGTCCACTAACCCAATCGGCCTACTCAGACTTTCACATCGTCCGTTTGCTCCCAGTAGTTTAGCCGGACGACTGGTTACAGCTCCGGTCAACCGAGTGATGCAGTCAGTCCCATTTTTTCAGTGTAAAATAACAAAGGAAAAGTGCATTTATGCACCTTCCCAAATACCAGCCCAAAAATGCATCTTAGACTTATATGCACATAATAACAAAAGACCAAAACAAGGACAAGTGAGCTAATAACCATACTCTTGATATGTTAACACCGATACACTGAAATGCACCCCGAGCATCCATCTCTATCCATACACATAGACATTACGAGTAATATATTTACACTGATACACCGAAATGTACCCCGAGCATCCATCTCTAGCCATACAGAACACACACACTTAGACATTAAGAGTATGGTTACCTCTATGACACACAAATATCCACAATCGAGCTCAAACATCTATTCACAACTCTAAAGCAACTACTAACAGCCCTTAAACCATTTGCCCAGTTTAGGAAAGGCCAGTGACACAATCATTAGTCCAGTTATTCCCCCTGAACGAACAAGTCCAGTCTTTTAAGGATACACGCCATTTCGACTGTTAGTAGCTCTAGCTCTTTGCCAAGTAAGAGATGGGCCCAATAATACAGTGATGAACAACACATTGTTCAGTCATCTAACTCTTTGCCCACTTAGTCAAGGGCTTAGTGAAAGAATCAGAATAGTGACTCTAACTTCTTTCCCAGTTATACGAGGGCCCAGTGACACAACTAACTATTCGCCCAGTTAGACAAGGGCCTAGTGACTCAATAAGAATAATGTGAACTCCCGGGGTTCAACATGAAGGGATTCATGGGCAGAAAATCGTTCTAAACACCCATGAGTCCTCCTATGAAGGATCCGCTCATACAAAACGAATCTAAAAAATACAAGACAATACTTACGTTTCTTGGTTCAAGAATCTGTTTCTTGAGTGAAAAGGTTCTGTCTTTGGCTCTCGGCTGCAACCACCTTGAGTCATCCCTTGCGGAATTACTCTCTGCCGGTATCCACGCGACGAAACGATCAGCGAGTGCTAGCTCTCCTGATTTTCTGAGTTTCGGGAATATATAGAGAAAGGGAGGCAGAGAACAAGAAATCTGATTTCGAGGTATTTCGGCATTTTGTGCGGCTCAAGCATCAATCTTTAGGTTTCGGCCAAGAGAAGTTTATATAGGGTGTGAGAGTTTGTTCCAAGAACAACTCCTACGTCCTCTCCACTTCTTCTGGCAGTGGGAGTCTTTATCGGATAACAACTCCCACATAATCCCAGTTATACCGAAAATGCTCCCTTATCTCTAATTCGAATGATAACGTCTTATTATCCTCAGAAAAATAAATGTCCTATACAATGAACCTAGACACATTCTAGATTCATTGAATCTGGACATGAAGCTCGTTAGCTCGTCTATGCGTGTGACCCTGTAGGTTCATATCACAATGGCAATGAAAACGCCCTTAATAGTTGTGTGTGTTCATAAATCACAAGCGGTCCCTAGCAGGACATTGTGACTACCCAAAGTGACTGAATTTTCGATGGAACCTAATATCAATCCACTATTTAATCCCTTTGTCTCGCGATATCCTAATTAAGCATAAGGCATGGTAGTCGTCACCCTTATAAGGCTTAATTATATTTATGCTCGATCTCCATGTAGACTGTTCCATCAAACAATATTTAATAACCACTTTATTAAATACGTTTGAGCACGACCATGCATTTAAACAGTCTTTCCATATCGAGGGGCCCATGGATATATCTCTCTCTCTAATAAGAGAGGGACAAATTCCTTACAATGCCTCTCACATTCAAGCCATGATAGTACACTACATCCGATCATCAGTCGTATTGATTACTCAATTAAAAGCAACGTACGACTGAGTCAAAACGTGGCTCCATTCATGCTAGAATCAATGTAGACATAAGGTCTAAGGATTCTAAAATAGTATTGAGGAAGTAATACTTATGACTAAGGACCATGAAGTATTACTTCTCTAACGGATCACGTCCGATACGATATATCTCAATATATTGCATCTTTGATATGATTTGTACTCATTACACATGATTAGTAAAACATAATCATCAATCAAACATCATACTAGTTTTATTTCATTGTAAAGTAGATTACATAAAACTAGGGACAACTAGAATAGTAATTACATAAGCAAATGAGTTTTACTATCAAATCACGCATTTGATGTTAATAAGCAAAATTAACTATTCAGATGAAATGCCCAAGAAGATATAAAACGTACAACATATGCTAATGGTCCTAGGGCACTACTAACACAACATTATATAGACCAATTGGGATATATCCTGCTATAAAGTCATTCTTAGACAAGAGCTCGAGAGTGGCGACACGACCCACACAAGGACTCCAAATAGCACATAATATAAACTACCCCCAAAGCAGTAAAATCTGCCAAGTATGAATATGACAGAATGCAACAACAACATACGCAATTATATTCAATTCTTAACATACAAGTATGAATAATTCAACATTTCATCTTATGCAATAAAACATGCTTTAAATCATTTAAAAATAAGTTTTTCCTAAATTTTAAAGAACATATTTCATGAGTTTTTGGATAGTAAAAAGAAGGGTGAAGATCCTTACTTGAAATTAGAGCAAGCAAAGCAAAACACAGAAATCAGCAACAACGCAGAAACTTCAACATTAAAAATCCGTTTGCTAAAAACTCGAAATCCACTCTTGTCACTTATCACGCATATCCTTATCAGTTAACTTCGAACCGCAACTAGAATCACCCCAAATGGAGTCCTATTACTACTTCAATTATGAATCCTACCGAAAGATCTATGTTTTTATTTGAACCGTCACAGCCATATATCCTGAAGATGATATCTCTCAATCCGACCGCTAGAATACAATATCCTTCTGTCAGAATCTAGTTAAGGAGTATAGTATCTATGGTTAAAATATGGGAATGATCAGAGGTCGGTAACTATGTCTTCAATGGAATTTACTCCCGCTGCCCAGATTTTCCAGAAAATGATTTTTCTCTCTTCTTTCTTTTTGCTCTCTTCTTTTCCCAACTTCTCCTATCTAACTCCCTTCTAATATCCAGTAAAAACCACCCCAATAATAAACTATTCAAAAGTGACAACTAGGCCTCCAAGTTTTTAGTAAATACACTTAGGTCCCTACACTTACCAACTTGGTCAAAGCGCCCCTCAACACAAAACGTACCACAAATAACACAAATAAAACATATAACACATGAAATCAAGTTGACGTGTTATACTCGTAAGTTCAAAAAGTTCGGGTTATCACATTCTTCTCCCCTTACAAAAGTTTTGTCCCCAAAACTTGCACCTACTACAACATAGGTGTTAGAGGAATAACCGGGTCACAAACAAGTGCGCAGCGGAATAAAACTTGACCCGCCTCTAGCAGGATCTTCCACGAGTAAGAACCTACGACTATGGGATAGTGTTTTACCTTATATTGATGCTAGAATGGCTGAAACGCTTTCAGCGGTATGTTGTCACGAACGGAACACCGGGAATGCGAGCTCCGTCTCCCCAAAGTATCCACTCGATCTTCCGGGGATGGTCTTCTACTGCTTGGTGCTAGCCAACGTCTTGTAGAAGCTTTGAAGACACTCTTCAATGGAGTATGTATTTCAGACCTTTTCAGAAGAACAAGATACAAGATTTCTAACTTCTTTCCTATTAGCTAAAAGCTAGAAAACAAGTCTAGAAATCTATATTTTCTTTTTCTCTCTAAAACTCACTTTTCTCTCTTCTCTCTAAGCTTCAAAAGCTGGAGAAAAAAAACGATTAGAATGATTAGGAAAATCAGTATTTTCCTAGTCTATCAAGAGAGAGTGGTGAGAGATTATGGGGAAAGTGGGAGATCATGGAGGAAACCACTCCTCCACTTTCTCCACCACTTCAACCACCATTTGAGAGCTGAAATTATATCCAATAATCCAGCCATAAGGTCGGTCCAAATGGGTTGGTCGGCCCAACCCGTTTAAGGGCCCAATCCAATCCCGGCCCGAAGCCCAATCGAATTGATTGATCCAAATGGGTTGGTCGGCCCAACCCGATTAAGGGCCCAATCCAATCCCGGCCCGGCCCGGCCCAATCGAATTGGCGCACCTTAGATTAAATGTACTCCAACAAGCCCAATCCAGTTGATCTATGAGTGCGACCCAAGAGGTATCTATGATGTTGGCCGTGACATCATATATCACAAGTAATGAGAGGTATCTAGCAACGCATCATTACCCCCAATTCATAAATATCTGGTGATTTATCATAATCACAACATTTGACATTTGTAGTTAAATCCTTTTGTCCTTGATATCTAGATTGAACACAAGTCATGGAAAAGTCACACTTGTATTGTCCAATCTTTTAGTTTCTTGATTCGCGAGTAGACTAATCAAATGACAACAATATCTCATACTGATTCATTTGTTCATGGCCATGAATTAGTCAAACTCCATCAAAGGGGCCCAAGATATCGCCTCCCGCTATATAGGAGGGACAAATCCTTTTCGCATCCCACTCATCCTGAACAAGATTCGTGATATACCCAATAAATGCCTTTATTGCTCACCCTGTTACGGATAGCGTTTAACATTATCAAAGCATAACACTAGCCATGTAAGAACTCTTGTGAGACCTCAAGTCGAAGGATCTCATATACAACCCAGTCAAAATTTGAGAAACACCGTTGACTATTATATAATAACCCATGGTGTGTTTCTCATGTCGGGTCTGTCCAGTATAATGATTCTCTAATCATATATACCCATGTGACGATCCGATATCTTATATCAATCACTGCACATACTAGTTTTACGCATCATTATTGTCCTCGAAGATTCCATAATAATGTTCGACTAGGGACGTTTCAGAATAGTATCTCATAACAATTATGAATAATATTCTAAGGAAATATTATTTATTTATGTTGTTAAGAACGCAGAAACATAATGAATAATAATGGAATTAATGCCTTTTTATTCATCAAAATGAAAATTAAATAAATACGGTACAATTACAATAATCTCCCACTTGCACTAAAGACCCAAATTGTAATAAATGGTCTTTAGGGCATACTAATGACTGTCTCGAAAGATCAGCCCTCCAGATATCGGATACCCATGGAGCTAGTGTGACGATCATGCTGCTGCTGCGACAGTGGCTTCGTCAGTGGATCAGCGACATTGTCAGCCGAATCTACTCTACATATATGCACATCACATCTCTCTATAATCTCGCGGATTAGGTGAAAACGCCGTAGAACATGTTTGGACCTCTGGTGAGATCTAGGTTCCTTAGATTGGGAAATAGCCCCATTGTTGTCACAATAGAGGTCTATCGGGTTCGCAATACTAGGAACCACATCGAGGTCGGAAATAAATTTCCGATCCAAATCGCCTCCTTAGCTGCTTCACAAGCTCGCTATGTACTCAGCCTCTGTCGTAGAATCTGCGATGGTTGATTGCTTTGAAGCTGCGCCCGACTCACAGCACCTCCATTCAAGTTAAACACATATCCCGATTGCGATCGAAAATCATCTCTCGTCGGTTTGGAAACTAGCATCGGTGTAACCACTTACAACGAGCTCATCCGCCCTCCATAAATCAAGAATGTATCCTTAGTCCTTCGCAAGTACTTGAGGATATTCTTGACCGAGATCCAGTGACGTTCACCGTAATTAGATCGGTATCTGCTCGTAACGCTTAAGGCATACGAGACATCGCAGGCGAGTACATATCATGGCGTACATGATGGATCCTATGGCGTAAGCATAAGGGATCTCTTTCATGCGTTCTAATTCGGCGGGCGTTTTAGAACACCTGTTTGTTCGACAGCAGCAGTACCATGTGCCATAGGACAAAGGCCCTTCTTAGACTCTTGCATGCTAAACCGCTTTAGCACCTTGTCTATATATGTACTCGACTTAGGCCAATGAGTCTCCTGGATCTATCTCTATAGATCTTGACTCCCGGGAATATAGTCGGCATCGCTTAAGTCTTTCATAGAGAAACACGTACTCAACCAAGCCTTTACTGAGACTTTAAGGTTGGTATGTCATTTCCAATGAGTAGTATGTCATCTACATACAAAACCGAGAATACGATTGAGCTCCCACTAACCTTTTTGTAAACACAAGGCTCATCCTCATTTCTAATGAAGCCAAACTCACGGACGGCATCATTAAATCGGATGTTCCAGCCTTCGAGAAGCTCTGCTTGAGTCCATAAATGGATCTCCGAAGCTTACATACTTTTGCAGCATTCTCTAGAGTGACAAAACCTTCAGTCGTGTCATATACACATCCTCTTCAAGTTTTCTATTAAGGAAAGCGGTTTTACATCCATTTGCCGATTTCATAGTCATAGTAAGTCTGCAATAGCAAGCAAAATCCGAATGGACTTGAACATAACTACGGGGAAAAGGTCTCGTCATAGTCAATACCATGAATTTGTTTGAAACCTTTCGCGACAAGTCGCCCTCTTGCACGCTTTGTACATTCCCTTCCATGTCGGTTTTAATCTTAAAAACCCATTTGCACCCTATGGGAGTTACCCCTTCAGTGGATCAACCAAGATCCGGACTTGGTTTGTGTACATGGAGTCCATTTCGAGATCTCATGGCCTCAAGCCATTTCTCATAATCTGGGCTATTAATTGCCTGTTTGTAGGTTGAAGGTTCATCGTGATCCATAAACATAACATCACCATGTTCTGTTATGAAAAATCCAAATTTTTTCCGGGAGGTGGACGACGAACTCTACCGGACTCTACGCAATTCTTGTGTTTCTTGAATCAGTGCTGGCCGCACTAAACTGCTTTGTGGCACTCGCTGCACAACAACTTATGGAGTCTGTTCAATTTCCATCTCATCATTAGTGCTAATTTGAGAGTCTGAAACTTCAGTAAGTTCTACGCTACTCCCACTTGTGTTTCTAGAAAGACTCCCGTGCGAGCAACAAACACTTTGTTCTCGTTAGGGATATAAAAGTAGTATCCTTTAGTTTCCTTAGGATAACCTACAAATATGCACTTTTCAGATTTTGGAGCCAGCTTATCGAAAGTCGAGCATTTTACAAAAGCTTCACAGACTCAAATCTTGAGGAAAGACAAACTGGGACGCTTCCCTAGCCCATAACTCGTATGGCGTCTTTGCAGACTCGATTTAGATGGAACGCGGTTAAGTGTTAAAGTCGATGTCTCTAGTGCGTGTCCCCCAAAAGGGAATTGGGCGAGCTCGTGTGACTCATCATAGAACGAACCATATCTAATAAGGTTCTGTTCCTCCTTTCAGATACACCATTCCA
The DNA here is from genome assembly GCA_026122235.1 of Vinca minor. NCBI lineage: Eukaryota > Viridiplantae > Streptophyta > Magnoliopsida > Gentianales > Apocynaceae > Vinca > Vinca minor. Next base: position 673,354 of record JAOCZM010000105.1, read on the forward strand.
TTGTGGAGTAGCTAGAGGAGAAAGTTGTGAAACGATTCCACAAGCTTTTAGATAGTCACAGAATTCTTGACTCAAGTATTCTCCTCCTCAATCGGATCGAAGAATCTTAATACTCTTGCCAAGTTGGTTTTCTACTTCTAGTTTAAACTCTTTAAACTTAGCAAATGCTTCAATTTGTGTTTCATCAAGAACACATATCCATACCTACCGAAGTCATCAGTAAAGGTAATGAAGTAGAGGTAACCACCCCTCGCATGTATATTAAAAGGGGCCACATACATTACTATGTATTAGTCCTAATAAAGCATCGGCTCTCTCACCTAGCTTAGTGAAAGGTGATGTCGTCATCTTACCCAACAAACAAGATTCGCATCGATCATAAGACTCGAAGTCAAATGATTCCAATAGCCAATCTTTATGGAGTTTGGATATGCGGTCTTCGCTTTATGTGGCCTAAACGACAATGCCGGGAGGTATGTCGGATTAGAATCATTAGTCTTAATCCTTTTGGTATTTATATTTAATATTGGCATATCAAGATCTAAAACATATAGACCATTAATCAAAGAGGCGCTTGCATAAAACATATTATCCAGAAATAACGACAATCGTTGGTTTTTTATCGAAATCTCAAAACCTTTCTTGTCCAAACAAGAAACTGAAATAATATTCTTAATTAAACTAGGTACATAGAAACAGTTTTCTAAACCCAAAACAAGCCCTGAAAGCAAAGTAAAAGTACAAGTCCCTACAGCTGAGGTCGCAACACGTGCTCCGTTGCCAACTCGTAGTTCCACTTCACCCTTTGCCAACTCTCTACTCCTTTGCAGTCCCTGCACATTAGTACAAATGTGAGAACCACATCCGGTATCAAATACCCAAGAATTAGTTGTATTTAAATTGATATCAATCATATTAATATCTATAACATAAATACCTGAGCCCGAAGCAACAATTGCTTTCTCTTTTTCCAGCCTTTTCCCTGCAAGATAACTTTTGCAGTTCCTTTTCCAGTGACCCTTCTCACCACAATGATGACAGATAGAGTCCTTGGCTACACCACCTTTAGGTTTCAGTGCATTGTTGAAAGTGGTTTGTTTGCCCTTGGGCTTACCTTTCGGTTTGCCTTTGGATCTCACAAAACCTTTGCCTTTGCCCTTTTGCACCATCAGTATGGTGTTGGACTTGGACTTGCCTATTTCCTTCTCGGCAGTCCTCGACGATGTTCAACAACTCGAGTAATGGCTTGTCAATTTCATTCATGTGATAATTCGAATGAACTGATCAGTATGATTCGAGCAACGATTGCAAGATCAAATCGAGTCGACAACTCTTGTCCCAAAGAAATCCCAGCTTTTCAAGGTTCGAACATAACCTATCATCTTAAGAACGTGAGTTCCTACCGGTATTCCTTCGGACATTTTGCATCGAAAGAGAGATTTCGATACATCGAATCTCTCTCGGCGTGCTTGTCCCTCGATATAGTTGCTTCGGGATGAGCCAAACGATCTCATAAGCCCCCATGTCCTCATGTTGCTTTCGAAGCTCGAGTTCATGGTGACAAGCATGAGGCTAGACACATCTAAAGCATCACTAACATGCTTCGATAAGCACTTCTATCAGCGTCGAAGCGCGAGCCTCCGGTATAGCAGGGAATAGGTGCGTTCCAATACATACAGCTTTCTTTCATGCTTGAGAACGATTCTCGAGTTCCTGAACCAGTCGAGGAAGTTAACTCCCTCTAATTTATCCTTCTCAAGGACAGAACGCAGTGATAGTGTTTGACATAGCTATCGAAGTTCAATCGCCTTCATTCTTGTTCCTATAGTTTAAGGACTTCAAATACTAGATTCGGAACGGTGGAGATTAAGTTTCAACTGTTTAATTATGAGTAATTGCTTCTGGAAGTCGCCTCTTCAAACCAGAAAATTTTGCTTTCTGTTTCTCCTTTGATTATTTGTTTATGTGTTCAAGGTAAGGATCGTTCGCTCTTTCTTTTCTGTCCTAAAATGCATGAATTGGTTCTTTAAACAAGTTATGAAATGCATGAAGTTTTCCATCATTTATTGTATAAAAATCTGGATGAAGAACCGAATGATATTTGCATTGTTGCATGACTATACTAGTTGATTCTTGCTTATGTTGATGAATTGCTGGATGCATTACATGAGAGTCAGCATGTTCATATTCTCAATCTAGATCTCTTGTCTAATTCTGACCCCAGACCAGAATATATTCCGCATTTAGAAACATAAGTGCCCGATAGCGCTTTCAGTTCCCCATCAGGCCCAGACCCTAGCGGGAATAAAAGGTTAGGGTTGTTAACAGTGTCATGCAGTTCACAGGATGAATCTTGATAGGAATATATCCTTAAATAGCTTATAAAGTGCCTTACTAGTTACATTATGATTACAAGTATAAGGGCCTTCCTAAACAACGTGAAAGTTTGGGGCTGTTAACAGTTGGATAGTGTTATTGTTGGGTAATTCAGTTCAGTTCTAGAATTAGTTGTTGTATGTAATTTTTATACTAATCATGTCAAGTTTATATGTATTGGAAGGCTACGAGTATGTCAGGTTATGTTAAGTACTCGAAGTACGATTTCTGATATGTATGTGATCGATTTGGTTAAGTATTGTTATGACATGTTATGTGTATGATTTGGTATTGTATCTAAGAGTTATAAAGAGTCTAAAAACAATGTTTTCGATTGGAATTTCGGAATGTGCAGAAAATGACTTTTCCTTCACAAATTTTGCCTTGAATATGACCTCAATGGATCTCAGATGACCTGTTCGGTAAACTGGATTACAGATCCCTCGTCCGACCTAAACTATTGGGACTATTTCGGATGATGGGAAGAGGAAAATCTGTCGACCGTGCATGAAATATCATCGACCGGAGTTGCGCGGTCGACCGGCTCTTTCATGTAGGTCAACGGACTTTTTTTAAATGTTTCTGTCTTGATCTCAGACGACCCTATCGGTCGACCGACATATGTTACCATCGTCCAAGGTTTCTCTACATGTTTATATTTCCTTTTCAAGTTATGTTATGTACAAGTTATGAAAACTCTGACTTCTATGTTTTGTTTTCAAGTATTATACAAATGATTTCAGGATGTTGTCATGTTAAGACAAGTACATGTGTATTTTCAATTGTTTTGGGAAACATGGAATGTTTTGGAGTCTCTTTTGGTCCTTCATCCCAAGGGCGATCGATTCTTACTAAGCTAGTATGGCTTATCCTATTATCTTTTAATGTTTTGCAGATGAGTATGATGAGGGTGTTGATGATGAGGCATGGGATGGGGTGCAAGACGAATAGTTTGATGAACGGAAAGTTTATATAATAAGTATTGAATCTTTATATTTTAACAACAACTAGTACAATATGATAAGTTGTAATTTTCTTTGAAGTATTGATGCATTTATAATAACGTTAAGATTATTCTGTTATGTTTTGGCTTAGAAGATTTTATATTGTTAAGGGTTCTCTGTCTTATTGGTAGATGAGGTATTGCTGGGTCACCTTCTAGTTACCGGGTGTGACATAAGTGGTATCAGAGCAGGTGTAACCTTAGGCTTGAATCTTTAGTCAGAAAGTTAAGTATGAAATGAATATAAGATGTATTCTTTAGATAACTTAAGATGCGTTCTGGGTAGAGATTTGGAATATGAAGTAAGTGTTTATTTAAATGCATTAAATGTCATGTTTTATGTGCTAACATACATGTTATGTGAACTATGTGCTTATCTGCTGTTGTTCTATAAGATGGATCGCCAAAGTAACGATGATGTGCCTGAATCAAAGAAACGGAAGTGGTCGCAGACATGAAGATGTGCCTGAATCTTTTACCAGACCTCAAGTACCAAACATGGGAACAACTACTGGGGAAGAAAATGTAGTACCTCCACCTCCACCACCAATGAACACTGGGATACCGGCTGAGTTAACTGCAACCTTGCCCATGATGACACAATTGTTTCAACATCAAGTGCTAGGAAACAAGAATACTAAGATAGTAAGAGGACCGAGAAACAAGGTTGACCCAGGGATCTATTATGAGAGAATGAAGAAGATGATGATGGACTCATTCAATGGTAATGTTGGACCAAACGAAGCTGAAGTTTGGTTGGACGACATGGAGAGGAAATTTGAAACCATGAGAGTAGCCGCAAAGGCTAGAGCAACAGTAGGGATTGCATCATTAACTAACAACGTAACTGAGGGGTGGAAAGGCGTTGCCCCAATCTATCAACAAGGGGGACGACCTATCACTTGGGTAGAATTCAAGGAAGCATTTCTGGATCAATACTTTCTGGATACCTACGCATGGTGGAGTATAACCAGTTCCTGGAGGTAGAGCCAACCAAATGTATGACTGTAGCTGAGTATAGTGGGAAATTTAATGCATTTGGGAAGTATGCCACCGCCATCATCCAAGATCTGGTAATGAGGACACAGAGGTTTGTGAGGGGATTTCTAACTAGAATTTGGGGTAGATTGTCTAGTGTTCGTCCCCCCACATATCGACAGGCCTATCAACGAAGCTTGGACATAAAAATGGATTTAAACGGGCTGACAATGAAAGGGTTGGAAATAGAAATTACACCACTATGTCATCGAGACAAGGTTCAAGGGTTGCAAACCTCGCATCACTATCAGTCAAGAAAAGGTTCCCATATACGTCTAGTACATTCCGGCCTAGAATGAGAACCAGAGCCAATGCAGTCAAGATTGGGGGGGATCTACAACCTCACCTACTTCTTTTGACACAATACCTCCATGCTATACATGTGGAAAAAGACATACATGTGAGTGTAGATGGAGTACCAGGGCTTGCTTCAAATGTAGGAAAACATGGCACCTAATCAGTCAATATCCATAATGGTTTGTTGGTAATGTTCAGAATACTGTTGCACCAAAGGTTGGGGATTCAAGGCTGAGTCCAAAAACAAGGGTATTCGTTCTCACTCAGCAAGAGGCAGGGAATGCCTCAGATGTGGTAAGAGGTACACTTCTGATAAACTCGGTGTTTTCTTATGTATTGTTTGACTGTGGTTCTACACATTCGTTTGTTTCTCGTCGTTTTGCTAAGACCCTTAGTACTACCCTCATTTGTCCTTCTAATGCATTTAAAGTTAGTATACCTAATGAGAAAGTATTGGAATCGAATATGTTACATAAAGGGTGTCGAGTAGAGATAAATTCTAGGGAAATGGAAGTGGATTTGATACAACTGAACATGGTAGACTTCGATGTTATTCTGTGTATGGATTGGTTGTCAAACCATCATGCTTTAGTGGATTTTAAGGAAAAAAGAATTCAGTTTGTGGTAGAGGGCAAGAAAGTGATAGAATTTCAGGGATCGGAAAGGAAGAAGGAACGAAATATACCTATCATATCTGCGATCAAGGCACATAAATGTTTGAGGAAAGGTTATGAAGCTTATTTGGTGTATACTTTGACAAAAGAAGATAAGAAGATTCAGATTGAAGATGTACCAGTGGTGAAAGATTTCCAAGATGTATTTCCGGAAGATTTACCGGGCATACCACCTGCTCAGAAGATCGATTTTGAAATACTCGTACAACTTGGTGCGAAACCTATCTCCAAAGTCATGTACTGAATGGCCACAACTGAACTTAAAGAATTGAAGACATAGTTGCAAGAGTTGTTAGATAAGAAATTCATCCGGCCTAGTGTGTCACCATGAGGAGCACTGGTATTGTTTGTGAAAAAGAAAGATGGAAGCATGAGGATGTGCATTGATTATCGAGAGTTAAACAAGATTACAATCAAGAACAGATATCGTTTGCCCCGTATATACGACTTATTTGATCAACTGAAGGGTGCTAAAGTATTCTCCAAGACAGATTTAAGATCCGGGTATCATCAATTGAGAATCAAGCCAGAAGATATGTTGAAGAGTGCCTTCCGAACAAGATATGGACACTACGAATTCCTTGTGATGCCATTTGGTATGACCAATGCACCAGCGGCGTTCAAGGATATGATGAATCGAATTTTCAAAGATTGTTTAGACAAGTTTGTGGTAGTGTTTATTGATGATATCCTGATTTACTCACCATCTGAAAAGCTCATGAAGAACACTTGAAGGCAACTTTGGGGAATCTGAGAAAAGAGAAACTCTACGCAAAATTCAGCAAGTGTGAATTCTGGTTGAGGAGTGTATCATTTTTTGGACATGTAGTGTCAGCTGAGGGTGTGTCTGTTGATCCAGCTAAAATAGAAGCTATAGTAGATTGGCCACGACCAACAACAATGTCTGAGATACGAAGTTTCTTAGGATTAACAGGATACTACCGAAAGTTTGTGGAAGATTTTTCAAGGGTTGCCTCACCTTTAACTCGGTTAACACAAAAGAAAGTGAAGTTTGATTGAGTCTGGAATGTGAAGAGAGTTTTAAGAAGCTAAAAGAGAAGGTAACTACTGCACCTATCTTGGCATTACCAGAAGAAACCGGGGGATTCACTATCTACAGCGATGCTTCGGGTATTGGTTTGGGATGTACTTATGCAGAAAGGAAAGGTGATCACCTACGCTTCAAGACAATTAAAGTCGTATGAGAAAAATTATCCTGCACATGATCTTGAGTTGGCAGTTGTAGTGTTTGCATTGAAGATATGGAGACACTATCTTTATGGCGAGCCTTGTGAAGTATTTACGGATCATCAAAGCCTTAAATACTTGTTCACTCAGAAGGAACTTAACATGCAGCAACAAAGATGGTTAGAGTTGCTAAAAGACTATGACTTGACAATTAGCTACCACCCGAGTAAGGCTAATCGGGTAGCAGATGCTTTCAGCAAGAAGACAGCGGGTAGGATGGCAGCCATGATCACCGAACAAAACGAACTTATCTATGAATTTGAAAAGCTGGATATTGAGGTTGCCAAGGATACCAACAATTTCCTAGCAGCCTTAGTAGCTCAGCCAACGTTACTTGTTCGAATTAAGGAAGCTCAAACAACAGATTATGAGTTGGTAAAAGAACGGGCATCAGCACAATCGGGTGAAGAAACAGATTTCCAAGTGCACGAAGATGTCAGCTTACGATTTCGAGGCAGACTATGTGTACCAACAGATGTGGGGCTGAAAACAGAAATTTTACAAGGGCACACAATTCAATATTGTCAGTACACCCTAGGGCTTCGAAGATGTACAAAGATTTGAAAGGAAATTTCTGGTGGAAGGGTATGAAGAGAGAAATTGCAGAATATGTGGCTAGATGTTTGGTATGTCAACAAGTTAAAGAAGAACATCAAAGACCTGCTGGCTTGTTGAAACCTTTGGAAATACCAGTATGGAAATGGGAACATATCACAATGGATTTCCTGGTTGGTCTTCCTAGAGATAAGACTGGGAAAGATACAACATTGGTGATCGTGGACAGATTAACGAAGTCAACACATTTCCTACCTATGAAGATTATTGCACCAATGGACGTGTTAGTCCATTTGTACATGAATGAGATTGTTAGACTTCATGGTGTACCGGTAAGCATAGTTTCTGACAGAGATCCAAGATTCATGTCTCGTTTTTGGAGAAGTTTCAATGAAGCCATGGGAACCAAGTTGTCCTTTAGCACCGCCTGCCACCTGCAAACCGATGGGCAATCTGAGAGGACCATTCAAACATTGGAGGATATGCTTAGGGCATGTGTCTTAGACTTTAAGGGCAGCTGGATAGAACAACTGGCTCTGGTGGAGTTTTCACACAACAACAGTCACCAAGCAAGTATCAGAATGGCACCATATGAAGCCCTTAATAGTAGTCGATGTAGATCACCAGTATGCTGGGATGACATTGGTGAGAAGTTGGTAACCAGGCCATAACTTATTCAAGTGACTGTGGAAAATGTACCACTCATTCGGGAAAGAATAAAGGCTGCTCAAGATCGTTAGAAAAGTTGGGCGGACAGTAAAAGAAGACCATTGGAACTTCAAGTTGGAGATAAAGTATACTTAAGAGTTTCGCCGACAAAGGGTGTCATGATATTTGGTAAAAGTGGCAAATTGAGTCCAAGATATGTAGGTTCGTATGAGATACTGGAAATGGTGGATGAGTTAGCCCACCGACTAGCATTACCGTTAACATTGTCAAGACTTTACAACGTCTTTCATGTATCACAACTAAGGAAGTATGTACCTGACCCAAGTCATATTCTTGGGGTAGAACCTTTGGAACTTCAGAAGGATTTATCATACCAAGAGATACCCAGTGGTCGAATTGTGGATAGAAAGAAGCAAGTGCTGAGAACAAGGATAATACCTTATATGAAAGTACAATGGTCACATCACACGGAAATGGAAGTTGTATGGGAGCTGGAGTAAGAATCAAGGCAGAAATACTCTCACCCGTTCCAAGAGCAAGGTAAGTAAGTTTCGGGGATGAAACTTTCATAATGGGGGAAAGATGTGATACCCAGAACCTTTTGACCTTATAAATTGCATGATAATGATCGAATGTTATGTGACTAATTGATTTTACATGTATTATATTGTTGTACATAATTGTTTAGGGTTACTTTGATGTGTTTAGTTAGTGTAATGCTTTGGAAGAGGTGTTAGTTAGGTTAGTTAGTGCAGGAGAAAACTATAAGATTAAGTTAGAAGGGGAAAGGAAAAAGGAGAGAAGTTAGTAAAATTCTGAAATCTGGAAAAACTGAGTGATATCAAGAAAACAATCAATTGACATAGCTATCGAAATCCGATCGCCTTCATTCTTGTTCCTATAGTTTGAGGACTTCAAATAATAGATTCTGAACGGTGGAGATTGATGTTCAACGGTCCAAATAGGAGTAATTGCTTCTAGAAGTCGCCTCTGCAAACCAGAAAATTCTACTTTATGTTTCTCCTTTGATTCTCTGTTTAAGTGTTCAAGGTAAGGATCCTTCGCTCTTGTTTTTCAATCCTAAAACCCATGAATTGGTTCATTAAACAAGTTATGAAATGTATGAAGCTTTCCATGTTTTGTTGCATAAAATTCTGGATGAAGAACCGAATGATATTTGCATTGTTGCATGACTATACTTGTTGATTCTTGCTATGTTGTTGATGAATTGATGGATGCATTACATGAGAGTCAGGATGTGCATATTCTCAATCTAGAGCTCTAGTCTAATGATGACCCTAGACTAGGATATATTCTCGCATTTACAAGCATAAATGCCCGGGAGCGCTTTCAGTCCCCCATGAGACCCGGACCCTAGCGGGAATAAAAGGTTATGGCTGTTAACAGTGTCATGCAGTTCACGAGGATGAATCTTGAAAGATACATCCTTAAATAGCTTATAAATTGACTTACCAGTTACGTTATGATTATAAGTATAAAGCCTTCCTAAACGACATTAAAGTTTGGGGTTGTTAACAGTTGGATAGTGTTATTGTTGGATAATTGAGCTCGGTTGTAGAATTAGTTGTTGCGTGTCATTCTGATACTAATCATGTCAAGTTTATATGTATTGGAAGGCTAAGAACATGTCAAGTTATGTTAAGTACTCGAAGTACGATTTCTTATATGTATGTGATCGATTTGGTTAAGTATTGTTATGACATGTTATGTGTATGATTTGGTATTGTATCTAAATGTTATAAAGAGTCTTAAAATAGTGTTTTGCGTTGGATTTCAGAATGTGCAGAAAATGACTTTTCCTCCACGAGTATTTCCTTGAAAATGACCTAATTGGATCTCGGACGACCTGTTTGGTCGACCGGATCACAGATCCCTCATTCATGGCAAACTACTAGGACTATTTTTGATGATTGGAAGAGGAAAAATGGTCGACCGTGCATGAAATCCATCGATCGGAGTTAAACGGTAGACCGACTCTGTCATGTAGGTCAACCAGACTTTTTGTAATGTTTCTGTCCAAATCTCTGATGACCTCATCGGTCGACCGACATATGTTACCATCGCCCGAGGTTTCCCAACATATTTATATTCCATTTCAAGTTATGCAAGCTCTGAACTCCTATGTTATGTTTTCAAATGATTTCAAAGTGTTTCCAGGTTAAGACAAGTACAGGTGTATTTTCTATTGTTTTGGGAAACTGGGAATGTTTTGGAGTCTCTTTTTGTCCTTTATTCTGAGGACGATCGATTCTTACTAAGCTAGTGTGGTTTATCCTATTATCTTTTCATGTTTTGCAGATGAGTATGATAAGGGTGTTGATGATGAGGCATAAGATGGGGTGCAAGACGAATAGTTTGATGAATGGAAAGTTTATGTAATAAGTATTGAATTTTTATAGTTTAACAACAACTAGTAGAATATGATAAGTTGTAATTTTCTTTGAAGTATTGATGGATTTATAATAAAGTTAAGATTATTTTGTTATGTTATGGCTTGAAAGATTTTATATTGTTAAGAGTTATTTGTCTCATTGATAGATAAGGCATTGCCAGGTCACCTTCTGGTTACGGGGTGTGACATAACCCGTTCTCATCACATATCTGTACTATTTTGCCGCTATAAATTTGTCAATGTGTACCGCACATATGCAAAGCCATCGTGGGTCGTCAGATTCCGCCAAATTTGGATAGTTTAGGCCTACCACAAATAGCTTTGGGTATTAGTGACACGCCAAAAAAGATAAGAATCATAACTTACTTTCGAAAATAGTCGGAGGGGTATAAATAGTAATTAACTCTTTTATATTCTTTTCAACTAGTTTTTCAAGTTAAGATGGGAAATACTGTTTTTCTTTTAGGTGTTAAGATGGAAAAATACTGGCATGTAAAATTCTTATGTCACATGCAAGAAAATCTTTCACATAGGTATTTTATGTGACATGCAAGAAAATCATCCAATGATAGAACATAGACATTATCGAAACGATTTGCAACAAAAATAACTTCGTTAGTTTATTAAAATAAACAACAAAACCATTATCCCACAATTGACTAATGCTAAGCAAGTTAGATTTCAACTTTTTTATAAGAAGTACTAGTCTAATAAGAGTAGAAGAACCTTTACCAACATTTCCTATACTGAGGATTCTTCCTTTCTTTATGTCATTGAATGTGACTGAATCCACCATGTATAGGTTCCATGTCTCTTATGAGAGTAGCATCTCCCGTCATGTTCCTTGAGCACCCACTATCGAGAAACCACTTAGCCGGAATTGGTTTCTTTCCATGAAGATCCTACATCAAGGGCAGAATAGTGCATTTTGGTACCCATATTTTCTTGGGTCCTTGGGGGTTAGTCAAAAACACGTTTTATACGCCAAATGGTTTTCATGCCACGTTCCATTTTTCTTTTCACATAGCATTTATTTGCTTTATGACCATGTTTTCCACAATAGGTGCAACACATGAGACATGTTATAAGATGAAATTCTAGAGACATGATTATTATCTTTTACATTTGAGGTATTATGTTCATAACCTAGGCATTTCCTATTGTGAGCAAAAGTTTGATATGGAATGCTGGATGAAGAGGCATTAGCACAATAAGAATCATCAAAACTCTTTTGAACATAACCCAAGCCACACTTGTCATGAGAAATACGTTGGAAACCAAGAAGTTTGTTCCAAATTGATTTCGCTATAATAGAACCTGTTGACAAGAGATGTAAGGTCAACAACATTTTCTTTAAAGCATCACAGTCAAAAAGTTTCTCAAGATTCATCATTTTGTCAAAAACATTTTTGTGTTGTAAGGATGATGATCTCACAGTAGCAACAAGAACTCATTTTCAACTTTCATGAAATCCAAATAATCAAGAAGACGTTTGTTTTCACAAAACAAGTTTGAATTTTCTTCGAGTAAAGATTCAATTTTGTGTTTCATATCCTTGTTTTGTTTGGCATATCCTTCGAGTTTGGACTCCTTGACTTGATTTGTTTCCTCATGAGTGATCTCAAGAGTTTTCCGCATATCATGAGCCGCCTCACTTCCGCTAACCCAGTTGTACTCATTTTGATGTAGAGCACAACTAATAATATTCATATCTTGAAAGTTCATTGTCGTTTTCTTTACACTTCATAACTCAAAGTTTATAGAAGAAATGTAGATAAGAAAAAGAGTTTTCCAACAATTGTAGTTGGTTCCATCAAATAAGGGATGACGATTTGTGGAGGACTCCTTAAGATATGCAAGAACTTAATGTCCAGCCAGGGAGCTTTTCTTCAAGGTGATTAAGCCAAAAAGAAGAAGTCAATGCTCTGATACTAAATGAAAATCCTAAGAGGGAGGGGTGAATTAGGTTTTTGCAAACCTTTCGGATTTTCTTCCAAAGGTAAAGAGATGTACACTAAACAAGTTATTCAGTTGTAAACAAATAAAGGAAGATAAAGAACAATGGATTTATAGTAGTTTGATTCACTAAGAATCTACGTCCACTGCCTTGAGACTATCCCAATGATTTCAACAACACACTATTATTCCCCTTTGCAACTCAATGATGGTTGGATGAAACAAATATTACACAAGTGGGTAACTCAGTAAGAGTTTTACACAACAACCCCTTAGGTCATTACTTAGAGTCACCTGTACAAAGTAGGCCTCTAGCTTACTCACAAAGAGTATAGCACATTTTTGCACTTTGAAAGTAGTGAAATGCTTGTTTGAAATATATGGAACATTATGGAATTTTAAAGCTTTGTTTACCACCAAAAAAAAAGACTTAAGAGGCTTTTATAGAGTTCAAGAAAACTAAGTCAACAATGCTGCAACAACTCGTTTTTTGCCTTGACAGTGACAGTTCGGTCGACCGACGTGGCTGGAAGGTCGTTCGAACTTTGTCTGAGCAAGTATAGGCCATGCCACTATAAGTATGCGGTCGACCATGTTAGGACTTTGGTCAACCGAAAGAAGTCCTTGGTCGACCGACCTTGAACAAATGTCGACTGTTCCAGCAACAGGACCCCTTAAGAAGTGTGGGGGAGTTGATATTTGCTCTCAAAGCAATATTTTAACTTGTATAATTTGTTTCATAATTTCATATTTGCATGGGGAAGATGCTACTTATACTCCATTTTCTCTTACTTTTGGTTTAGGTGGAAGATATTAAAGCTTGGAAGATACTTTGATGAAAGAAGATGAAAGTCACCAAATGTGGACCAAAATGTAGAAGACCGAAAGTACATGGACTAGACTATAAAAGAGCTAAAACTTCAGGGGCCTTTTATGCAAATAGAAGAAAGTGTTAAAAATATCTACACCAAAAAAAAATAATTTTTTTTTTAACTTCAACTAAGTGAAACCTCTATGTTTGTCGACCTACCACACAAGTTGGTCGACCGACCTTCATCAGGTCAACCGAGCCAAGTACCTCGACCGACCGAACTGAAGATCTAAGGTCTATGTTTTACTAAGTCATAGTTCTAATATTCTCTAAAGGATACCAAAACATTTTAAGCTCTTGGAAAACCTTTCTTAAACCTTTTGAAACACATTTTACTTTTGAAGATCGAAAGATCAAAATAGTGGTTTTCAAAACAAAAGGCATTCTGTTTTGAGAAACGTTTTTAGAACGGGAAATCAAGTGTAATCTAATCATACAAGCTTAGATCCTAGGGTTTACAAGAGTAATAAATAAAACTATATTACCCTAGTATAATAAGACTTCAAAACATCTTCAATGGTTGACATATCATCGTGTCTTCATTGGGAACATATGACATTGACTAGTGGGTTAATCTTGAAGGCCTTAGAGCTTCCAAGAGATCTATCACATTGACAAATAACATTAGATCATCATCAAGTTTTTGTCACTTATAAAAATAGAGAGAAACCCTTAGGCCGATTGCTGGTTTTAGTCTCTATCTTCATCTTCCATCTCTTCTTCTTCATCTCACTCATCCACTACCATATGTAAAACCATCACTAGTCCGCCAACTAGCCACCCTCTGTCACTTAATCCATCTCTTTCCACAAAATCCCCATTCAAGATTTTAGGAATTATAACAAAATCAACACTTTGAATCACTATACCCACCACCACCACCACCACCACCAAAAACCCATATTCGGTTTCCACCACCGACAACTACCATATTTCAGTTTAATTTGATTTTCAAGTTTCCATGTAATCTTTAAAAAAAAGACCCTCATTTTTTCTCTTCTTCATCCTCTATTCCTTCGTCATTAATCCATGGGTTTTGACTGTAAAATTGCAGAAGTATTCAAATCATTATTAGCATTTCCAGCCCTACCCAAACCAGAAAGTTGATTATGTTGGGTGGATGTAAAAGAAAGATGCAGAGTTTCTGCGCGAACTAGAAGGAAGATGGGGAGATGGGTTGAGTGACAGAAGGTGTTGGATTGCGGACTTCCAGTTGTTTTGCATATGGTGGGTGGATGAGTGAGAAGAAGAAGATAGAGGATGAAGATATGAACTAAAATCACCAATTGTATTATGTTTGGGGACTCGCTAATGGTTTTTTAGAATTTGTGGGAGACGGGGTAGACTCCCCAAAATACCATTAGTGGTTTGACAATTTAATTGACTAAAGTTTGATTGTAATAGCCAAAGATGGAATGACCGAAACCACCAAACGTAATATGTCTGGTGTTTCAAAAATAAAAATAAAAATATAAACATGGACCAAAATCACCAACCATGCTATGTTAAGAGACCATATTCACTAATCTGGCTAGTTTGATTGGCAAAATTTCTCTATTTTCTTCTTACACACAAATGTTTTTTTCAATCAAAAATAAAAAGAAATATAAAGATAATATTGGGCCCGATAGGTTGAAGAAGGTCAAACAGGCCTAACAAAGTTCAACCTCGTTACTCATTTTAGTAAGCGATTTCTTATTTCTTTTCTTTAACAAACATTTTAGCCGTAGATTAAAACTAAATAAAGCATTCATACATTTTTTCTTTTATCATTGTGGTAGGATGTGTTCCTAACTAGAGGGTGCCTACGTTCTGATAGCTATGATGTAAATGAGGAGCTCGTGCCAAAGCCAAAGGGTCACCCGAGCTATCTTCCATGTCTGGGACTAGCCGAGCTTCTAGAGATGATGGAGGCTCGGGTTAGAGCTCTGGGTCTCGGTCCGACTAAGTATCTTTTCCAACAAGATAATGTTAGAGAGGTGAGGGAATACCTCAACCCCGCTACGATGCCTAAGTTAGTCCAAGTACGAAGAGTATCAAGAACTTAGCACGTATTCTGAGAGATAGAAATTACTTAAGGTAAAATGTGGAGGGAATGGCTATATTTATAGAGGCTCTTTCCATATGGATTTGAGATATACATTGTACAGATGTAGAATGTGTAGAGTAGGTTTAATTGCGGGAATGCCACCTCATTTTTGTAGGTCGTTGATGAATGATGTTTTTGCCGAGTAGACAACATGCACTCCATATGTTCGTCCGTGAAGGCTTCACAGTGACCGGACTTTGCTAGGAGCACAACCTAGTGCTTGGACTTTGTTTGAGCCCACTTCCTTTGGGGACATTTTGTGGACTTTAAACCAGCCTTCTTTGTTGAGCCCAGATAGCTTAGGCCCATATTTTATTCTGGGCTATAACCCATCATGATCCCTTCAAGATATTTAGCGAGAGTTATTCTGAGCTTGGTATCTTATGCTTGATCCTTTCAGCCCGGCCCCAATGGTGGTTATTCATTGCTGAGGTGACATTCTCTTATTGGTATATTTGTAACCGCGCTTTAAAGTGACGTGGCGGTAGATAATGGATAGTTACTCCACCACTCTACTTCTCTTTATAAATAGAGGGTTCCTACTCTTCATTTTTCAATTCCCCTGTGATTTTCAAAAGTTCTATGTCCCTTCCTCTTTTTATTTTATGGCGACATTATTCTGATTGTTTGCTCAGCGATGATGACATGGTTTTACTTGTTCCTCCGATTTCTAAGTACTGCCTATTTTTTGTTTTTTTAAAGTTTGGTCAGCTGTCCATTGTCTTCCCGAGTCACACTATACCTTCTTCACCTGAGAGGCCGCTGAGAGTTGTTCGCCGTTTTATGGGTTCTCATCCTTTCAGCTGACTAAGTTTGTTTGTTTGATACTATAGAAGTTTGCTTGCTAGTACATTTTCCTTGATCGCTTTGTCAGAATGACTTCTAACGTCGTTTATAATCCCGAGTCCGAAGAAGGTAAAGTTCCCGAGCCTTCTGGAGTTTTACAACAGATTGTTAGCTCAAACATAACTGTTACCAAGTGTGGTTTATCCATCAAGTTCCCTTATAAGCCTAGAAATATTTTTTCTTGCAAATTTCAGCATCTTTCACGGACCGAGGTTGCTGCTGAAGGCATGACTTCGGGTATTTTTTCATTTTTCCTTAGGTCTTAGCTAGTGTCCTCCCATATTGCGTCTATTGTTACCGCGCCTAAGCTGGAGGCTTGGCGCTAGGAATATCGTATTCGAGTTCTTACGAACTTGCTATTCTCAAGCCAACCGGTCGGGCTTGTTCTCCTCCTTCGAGATACTTCTTATTTTATTTTGATAAGTTAAAAGTTGGTTTCACTATTCCCCACATCAACTCTTCGTTGATCTTGTAGGTTTCTGGGAAATTAGTTTGTCCCAACTTAGTCTGAACCTTGTTAGGTTCGTTTCTTGTTTTATAATCATCTGTAGAGTCTTTCGAATTCCCACGTAGAGTATTTTTTGAAGTTCTTTAGGCTCAACTTTTCTGAAAAAAAATATAAGCCAAAAACTATTTTTGACAAACGGTGATGGGATATAAGGTCGACACTGGTTGGTTCTAGTACAATCATATTAGTAAACCCCGGTCCTAAGAGAGGCTTATAGTAAGTGGGGCCAGTTCCTTGAAAATATGGAAGGATTATTTTTTGTTTTGTCTACACTATTCCCTCTTGTTTTGACCGGGACTAGAATCTTTGTACTTCTCACCCAATCCGAAAGTGTGCTCGGGGCTTCATGCTGAGGGGGAAAGCTTGTTGAAGAACTATGCTTTTGGTATTGTTGTGAAAGAGAGTTGGCACGAGTTCTTCTTGGACTATATGAATGGGTTGATGTTGGAATGGAAACCATTAGTTAGTTGTTTTCTTTATTTCTACCGACTTTGTGATTTGTAGTTCCTAACTTTGTGTCCGTAATAATATTCCTCTGTTTTTCCTGCATGAGAGGCTATTCTTAACTCGATGTTTGAATTTCAGCCGCTTTGAAGAAGGCTGTTAACCCGTGCTAAGAAGTTGTTGGTCAAGGCACAGGAGTTGCGAAGAAGGGGCGAACCGATTGTTCGGTGTCCTTCGGTCCTTCCAAGAAACCTCAAAAGAAGACTGCTCTCGCGACTAAGTTGAGCAAGGTCGGTCTGGCTCCTTTTGTAGAGGCTGCCGCAAATACTATTGCAGAAGAAAATGTTCCTAGTTTTGAGGGAGTCCTTGAGGCCGTGGGCGAGGGAGGATCTATGGTTGTTCTGCCACCTCCGCTAAGGATAGGCGTTTCGCTGGGGGCTCGGCTCCTGGATCGAGTTTGTTCCAGGGCATGTCGCTGAAGCAGATCGAGCGAAATCACCTAAGTTATCGCCAAGTTGTATGTTAACTTTTTTCATGTTTGTTATCTCATGTTTTGACCGAGTTCTTCTACTTATTTTGCCTTTTTCCAGGATGACCATATCGTCCAAGCTATCCTCGACAAATCTCGCCAAGATATTACTGAGTTTGAAAGGTATAATGCGGACCTTTCCCGGGTCTTAGGCGATATGAAAGCTTCGCGAGATTCTGCTGACTCGGACAAGAGAGCTGCCAAACAGCGGAAGGATGGTTCGAGTACTTCGACGAGGATCCGTGCTTCTGTTCCGAAGCACATACTAAAGTGGTTACCTGCAGGTTTCTCTTATTGGCGTTGTTCTATAGGACCACAATACTTTAGGGAGTTCTTCCATCCAGCAACCTTTGGCCTAGTCCAATCTCTTTTTCAGGCATTTAATTATGGTTTTGTTGGCCAAACCGTTACACTCGAAGTAGGCCACATAGGCGAATCTTTGCTCTATCTTGAGCTTTTCACAAAATGCCTTGAATTCCTTAGAGTTGAACTGTGTGCCATTATTAGTTATGAGTATCAGGGGTATGCCAAATCTACATATCACCTCGTTCATGAAGAATTCTTTAATATTTCTGTATGTGATGTTGTTTAGGGCTTTTACCTCTACCCATTTTGTGAAGTAGTCTATTGCCACAATTAGATATTCTCTTCCTCCTACTTACTTTGGAAAAGGACCAACCAGGTCTATTTGTCATCTTGCAAATGGAATAGGTTCTACGAATATGTGGTTATACGCAGACCTCGGCGTGTGGTGAACATTTGCGTGGATTTGGCAATTTTTGTATTTTTTAATCAACTTGGTTGCCTCTTCTCGCATGGCTGGCCAGTAATAACTGTACCTCATTATTTTTCTCACAAAGCTATTGATTCCTACATGCACACCACATATGCTTCCATGTACTTCTCTCAGCACAGTCTCCTTCATCGGGTATAATGTATTGGAGCAGGGGCTATTATCCCATTGTACTGTACAAATTATTTTCTAGGACGACGTACCTGGCTGCCCGAGTTCTTGTCTTCCTGGCCTCGACCAGATTGCTTGGGAGCGTGCCATTTGAGATGTAGTTCTGATGAGGGGTTATCCATGTTCATGTTTAGTCAATTGTCATGACATCCTCCTCAATGCTCTTGCTTTGCAGGGGGTTCTATTCATACCCCCTCGAGCAATGGCCCCCAGGGGTATGAATCGTTTTAATTTAGGAGAAACTAATCCAATTCACCGTCCACTCGAACTGCAAATTCGATTTAAATAAGTTTTAATTGATTTAAATTGTTTGATTTCAGTTTTGATCGAATGGCCTCAACTGAAGTAGTTAATTTATTAGTAGATACTTTTTGTTTCTTCCTAGCAAAGTTAGTAGTAGTACAATCTAAAAGATAACTTGTGATAGTTTTTTTCTATTTAAAAAAAATATTATACTAAATTTCTATTTAAGAATTTTATATTAAATTTTGTAAACTATAAGTTTTTCTGACAGAAAATGCGAATTTCAAATATTAAACTTTTCTCTTCTTTCAATAATGAAAATGTTATTGAGTCTTGCCCCTTAAAAGCACTGGATTTTCAATGCTCTGCTTAAAATGTTCTTATATGCTATCTAGTGGTTTATTTGAATGCGATTTCACATTTCAAATTTCAAATTTTATTTTTACACAATTTTTCATAAATAATTAAGTTTTTACAAAATTTAAAATAAAATTCAAAACTCAAACTCTATCCGATCAAAATTTGAAGTGTACCAAAATTTCGTTAATTGATTCTAAAGGTAATAGAAATATTAATACAATCAATATGTTATATCAATATGTAAAGTAGAAAAAGTAAAATTGAATATCTTTACGGAAAATTTGCGTCACGGGTCCAAAAACAATTTACTTTTTTGAAGGATGGTCCAAAAACTATGTTTTTACCAGATACCATCCAAAAACAATTTATAGTTGGTGAACTCGAATCCTTCCGTCAAAAAAGGGACTCAGTCAATCGTCAAATTCAATTTTGAAGTTAGTCAACTCTTTTTAGTCCGGGAGGGTATTTTCGAAATTTGTAATGATAGACCCGGACCAATTTTAAACCCATTAAACACCCACACCCGACCCATTTCGACCCGACCCGACCCGACCTCAATACCCGACATATTTTTTCTTCAACCACCCCAAACGCTCTCCTCCGAGCTCCTCCGATATGCCGCCGTCCACCACCACTCTTTGGGAAGGAGAAATCCCTCCCACCCGACTCCCTTCCTCCACCCCACCCTACCCTACCCCCACCCCTTCTTCAGCCTTCCTCCTCCTTCTCCCCTCCCCGCATAAGTCCCCTCCTCCTTCGGATTTTTTATGGAAGATGATGGTGGAAGAAAACCCCATTATCACCGTTTCTTCCACGTAAGCAAAACCCGGATCAAAAGACTCAAACTTTTTGGGGAAAAAAAAACTTTATATTTTCCTTCACGAAGCAAAACCAAGAGATGATATTAAGCAAAACCTAGCCATCGTTGTTCCTTCCTCAACCACCTCTCGCTCTTCCCGGAGCCACCTAGCCTCTTCTTGAGGTCCATAATTATCAAAAGGGCTTCTTCCGCCACTGTTGGAATTTGGAGGTGAAAATGTGAAGCAAATTTGAGAATTCCTAGTAAGAGAAAACCGATTATTGTTGGAAGAAGAAGATTTGAGAAATGTAGTTGGAAAATTTGAATTTATGGAATCCGATGAGTGAGGTCTGATGATGGATGATTCTATTGGGGAAATTTGAGATGGCTTCAATTTGAAACAGAGAGGTAGTGTATATGACATCGGCTTTTTATGTGTTTCTTGCCTTCGCCGCTATGGAGCGGTAGTTGACGGTGGTGTTGGGCGCGTGGACGCTGGGTCCGAGCATGAGAAGGAGGCGGAGGTGAGTGCTGTGGTCGTGGTGGTGGTGGCATAGTCATGGTGCTGGGGTGCGGAGGAAGAAGAAAGTCAGTGTGGGGTTCGGGCTCGGGCTCGGGCCATTAAATGATGGATCGGGTCGGATCGAGTCGGGTACTTAGAAATATGTATAAACAAAAGTCCCTAAAATGCCCCTCTTTCTTTAAAAGTTGACTGACCTTAAATTTGAATTTAACAGTTGACTGAGTGTTTTTTTGACGGAAGGATTCAGTTCACCAACTATAAATTGTTTTTGGATGGTATCTGGTAAAAACATAGTTTTTGGACCATCCTTCAAAAAAGTAAATTGTTTTTGGACCCGTGACGCAAATTTTCCTATCTTTACTTATATGTTGCACTTGCTGAATTTGGCTGTGGGAATAATTTGAAGGTTGACGTGCAATTAGAACAATTAAAGGTAGATAAAAGCTGTGATTGTTACTGCTACTACTTTGCTAAGGAGGAGAGTAAAAACAAAAAGAGAAATCAATCAATTAGTTAGTTTTTTAATTGCAAAGTTAATTACTAAATGAGGAAGATATTAAATAAAAAGACACATCCATTTAAAAAAAAAAGACACCACACGAGCCCAAAGACTTTTTTTCTTCTTTTTTTTGAGGGGGTGCACATAGACTCAATAGAATAAAATAATTATAGGGAATAGAAAAAATGTTTCCCCACCTAATAAAATAGATAAAAAATATATATATATTAATGGATCCCACTCATTGACTTGGCATATATTTAGATAAATTAGGAGCTGAATTTGTGGAAATTGTAAGATTAGAAGGGAGCTAAGAGTGCAATGATAGCATGGGAAAACGTGTGTTTTGCAAATTGGGGCTTTAGAATGATAATAATTATGTTCAAATGATGGTAAGATAAGAAAGCGTGTACTTATTTTTTTTTATTTTTTTTTTTGTTAATGAGTATCCGAATATTTGACTTAGCTAATCAAGTTGAGATTTAATAGATATTATGACTCTATAATATGAAATCTTGGGAAACTTTCAAGTTAATTGCTCTTAAAATATCCCAATCTCTTAATTTTACTATGGATAAGCTCTTAAAAGTCATAAACACGACCAGTTAAACTAAGACCATTTAACATAAGAATTCATTACTAAATTAAACTTTTGTATACTTTCTTGAAAAGCATTAATGAATGCCTTATAATGAATCTATTTTTTTTTTTTTTGGTAAGAAAAAGTTTGGATGAGTTTCAGTCTCATTATCACTACTAGTTAGGGCGAGTGCTTGCAGAACTATGGGATCGCTATACAGCAGATTTACGGATCACCCACTAACATAAACTTTCACGTCGAAAGTGGGAATTGAACACTTAACTTTTGTAAGAACGTGTCAAATATTTACCAATTGAGCCAACTTGTGTTGGTTCTTATAATGAATCTATGGCTGTGTATGTTCGTTGGAAAGAGAAAATGTGGGCCAGATGATTTGCGTAAATTTCTTTTTTGGTCTTCTTTTTGTAGTGATGAAAGCATAACTCATATTCAGCCAAATAAAAAAATAGAAGTACAAGGGAAAGTAAAATATGAGAATGAAAATCAATGCCACACGGGAGAAATGAAATGAGCTTGAGTTTGGTGGACCCTACAAAATTATTTTCATTTCTTGAGGGGGGTTTTGGGTTTGAGTTTGTTCTTGTACAGTACAATCTTATGCGGATACATACGAAACTCCTTAGAATATGTGTTTTGAGATTCAGAACCACTATTCTGATGTTTCGCGCGGTAAAATCGAATAGGTGTTTTGAGATTCAGAATATGTATTCGTTGTAAATCAATTTTAATCATACAAATTTGATTCAACGAATAATGAGAGTTATACACGTGCAAAATTACTACGTTCCACATCGGAGATAACGTCGTTCTTGTAGGGATAAGGGAAGTGGGGAGGGGGAGGGGGAGGCGTAGGGGGGGGGGTGGGGGGTGGGGTGGAGTTTTGGGGCCATCCATGATGGCAACTTAAAAAAAATGAGACACATTGTCCTTTAGGTCCAAGCCTAATTAATTTAGTAAATCTCATCCACAAGCCCTGCTGTCCCACGGTCGAAAAGGGTGTGCCTTAATTGCAACAATATTTTTTTTAATATTATTTGGTTTGAAAATATCAAAAGATTAGAAGAGGGAAAATGAATGCTAAATTAATAATTTAGCAGTTGAGGTGATGATTTTATAGTTTAATTTTTTTTTTCCAATTTAATTTATAAAGTCTTCCTCTCCACAAAATATGATATAAAGATAAAACAAATAATTAGAAATAACTAGTGGTTGGCATATAGAAATATCTCTTTTGTTTACCTTCTATGGAGATTGAAAGCACTTGACTTTTGAATTGAGAGACAAGGAAAGGGGATTGAAAGCACTTAACCTTTGAATTGAGAGACAATGAAAGGGAGAAGAGGAAATAGATGTATCAATTGTGCCTTAAAACTTAACCCTCATTTTCATCCAAAAGTGAATGGAAATGGAGGAAATTACTTCATATTTACATATACTAAATTGCTCTTATTTGAAATTCTTACGTTAATCTAAAAACACATACTAAGATATAGGATACCAATAGTTTTGTTTTAATTTTTTTTTGATTTACTGATTTATATCGAAAATATTGTGTTAACTATACTGAACTTTCTAAACTATTAATAAGTTAAACTTTCGTCCTTCTTATATTTTTTTGTTTTTGTTTTATGGGTAATATTTAAGACACAATTAATATATTTGTTTGTTTAATGGTACACGGCTATCCTATATTGTCCTACAAGCAAGATAAATGCACATGGTTTCGTCTATCATCGTCTCATTTCCTTTCCCACTGCTTTCCTCACATCTCCTCCCGTTCTTTCCAAACATCTGCTAAACTTTTGATATGGTTAGTCAAGTCATGGCACTAAAACACTATTGTGTCGAATCCCCAATGAAAAAGCTATTTTGATACAACAACAGAGAATTAATCCCAAGTAATTATAATCGATTATATAAATTAATATAAAAATTTTGTGTGGTCGTTCGCATGAATAGTGAACGCCCCACATATTTCTTATATTGATTCATATAATGAGATGTGAGTTTAACGTTGGTAGATCACTAACCTTATCGTAATCCGATCCTCTTTTATCCGGGCTTGGGACCGGGAATAAGTATCACAAATTAAAGTCCATGATATTTACAGGCGGGAGACCGACAATAAGTATCACGAACTAAATTTCATATCACTCGCTGGCAGAGTTAAAAAAGTTATTTTGATATTTCTACGAAATTTATCAATTTTTTAATATTGGTTTTCAAACAAAATTTGGCAAACTAAGAAATTGAGTGTTCAATCATGTCCGTGTTGAATTTCTGTGTTTTCATAAGCACAAGTGAAGCTGCTTACAGCGAATAGCCATTTTTGAATTGTACCATATTTTACAAGCTTTTTTGGACTTATTCTTCACAAGGTCCAACAAGGTTATGCTGAATACAGAGTAAGCATTTACTCATTGTCTGAGTGATTTGAAATTCATTTCAATGGAGGCTTTTAATTGTATTTTTCATTTACTCCCTTCATTCCTCAATATAGGTCCTTTAGGACACTTTGAAAAAATTAAAGAATTCAAACAAACAATAATCTTTCCATCACAATTCCAATAATACCCCTTCCTTCCTCCTTCTCTTTCAATTTTCCAATAAAAGATATGTTGGGATATAATTGGAATAATTTATTGACACCTAATAAAAAACATGTAAATGACAATTAATTTGGATACATATATATCTCCTAAACGACAATTAAATGGGAATGAAGAAGTACCTTAGAGCTCTCGAATCCGATGTCCACAGTTTCAATAAGTTTAGTTCAAGTGGGTTCTATTAGTAGAGTCTGACACTTATCTAGAGAGAAAATTTCACTCAATTTTTTTTAATATCACGTTATATATATAAATAAAAATCGAACACATAATCTTATTTTGATAGTAATAGTTTATTTACCGATTGCTCAAGTTGTTGGAATAATTTGTTAGAACCTTAATTATTCTTTTTCTATTCACTAATTCTAAGGGGGGAAATCATTTTTAACTCTCCTAATAACGCAGATGGCATTACTTCAACTTCTTGGCTTCTAAATTTATTGTTTTTTTTTCTTGAAGTGGAATCCTTCAATTACAAGTTCCCATATATGAAATGAATGTATCATCATTATAGAATTTTTTTGATACGTAGTATATGGTTCAAATTTATTTTTATCAGCAAAAAAATTATATCTTTCCATATATTAATAAATTGAATCACATGATACATTAATAGACAATGGTACATATCAAAATTTATTTTTATTATATAGCTCTCAATTAATGGGAAGTTCCAAGTTCAAGTTTAATCGTGCATAAGACGCAAAGGTGTATATATATAAAATTTTCTCCAATAATACTCAAAACAATTCAATACCACAAGGGTCTAGTGCCAAAATATTACTAACTACTCCATTCACCTGGCTAAAATTAAATTATTTGGTGTTTTTTCTCATTATATGCGGATTGATTATCTACACTCTACTCTAATCAAGTTGATCCAACAATTATATTTAAAATAGCTATTTTTAAAGAAGAATATCCATTTCAAACTATTTTTTCTATAGTTTAATTAAAAATTAAAAATTATCCAGAGTGGATGCGCCCAACACTGGCAATGGCACCAAAGAAGCATCGATATTAAGAAAGTTTATGGTAAATGTAACATCAAGATATTGCACTCATTGTTCTGTATTATTGGTAGTACAAAAATGGTTTACATACAAGTCAAATTAGTTATTCTGCCTACTTAGCAAAAAGAAAGAAAAAAAGTTAGTTATTTTGCCTACTTGTTCAAGAATAAACTTCCACCAAATATTAGAAAGAAAAAGGTACTAAAATGTCCCTAAACTATTTTGATAATGTTAATAAATTTATAAACTTCAATTTGTTACATGTTGGTCCTTAAGACTTGAGTAGGATATCCATTGTTTTACTCTAAAAATCACTTATCTTCATTATTATTGATTATTATTATTATCTTCATAATTAAAGTTAAACTTTAAAATTCAAGAAAAAGGCAAAACAATGAGATACTACCTCCATTCCTACATATAAGTCTTTCATTACATGTTGCGAAAATTAAGAAAGCAAAAATTAAGAATTAAGCAAAATGTAATAGAAATCTTAGGAATGGAGGGAGTACTAATCTATTATATGAAAAATATGAACTAATCAAAACAATTACGTTGATATACTGCTAAAATAATTCATATAGTGACACCGGAAAAAAATTATCTGTCCTCGTGTATGTTCCTATTTCTGTACCCAACCAATCAAAATTCGCCCACGTGTATATATAATTAGAAAAAATGTCCACCTAATGAATTCCAATTAGTTAGGTAGAAGAATAGAGATATACATAGGAACAGACGATTTTCACTCTAGTGACACGGCTTATAAGATTTTTCTGTGAAAGAAATTAGTTTTTTCTGGGTGGGGGGAATTGGGTATTATTAGTAATGCAGGAAGAGAACTTGAACAAGTAATTTGTTTTGTCGTATTTGGATTGGTCTGATTTGGGTTTAGAAATTAAATTGAGATTCAAAATTATTTTGGATTAAGTTTTGAAAATAAAATATCAGTTAATAAATCATAAAGAATTTATTTGATTTTAAGATTAATATAAAACTGAAATTAGGAGCTTAAATCTTAAACTTATACCCAATCCAATGAGATCCTATACTCTCTGAATGATGGATTTGAGACCTGAAAACAAGAAGTGGGCTCCAAATGCAGCTGTATCTGCACCAAACTTTTCTTGTCATTTCTTCAAACAGAATTGTCATGTCATCGTATGTGCTAGTTGCCTGTGGCTCCAATGTCGAATAGTTTAATTTCGCACGTGCGGAACTTTTCTCGTACGATTAATTAAAATTTTAACGGTTAAAATTAATTTAAAATGGACACTTCTTATCCTAAAACGTTCGATATATAGTGAAAAAAAGATGTTCCCTCATGGGATCCAGACTGGTGCTACTTGCTCTAACTTTTGCACATCACTTTTTTTTTTTTTTTTTTCAAAGAAAAACTAGTTTTAGTTATTGTGATTTGTGAGAGCCGGAACAAAGTTTAGAGTTAATTCACAAAAATAAAAGTTTTTTTTTTTGAAAATGAAAACCAATGGAAGTAACAAGAGCATTCTCTCTCGCCCAGTAAGTATGGAGGGGTGGAGATTAGATATTGTTTGATTTGAAATAACTCGTGATTGATTTATAATTCATCAATTCGAGTTTGATTTATAAATATTGAATTTTCTTTTTCTTTTTGTAGGATTTAAATTTTAAGAATTTGGTTTTTCTTCCAGAACGGTCCATTCCCACACTAAGCATGGACTTCTTCAACTTGGGTTTATTCAGATCTTATGGTATTTTTCAAAGTTCAAATTCAAAATATCTTTGAATAAAGGAAAAATTTGCGGCAATGAGCGACCTCATTATTTTTAAAACACTAAATTATGTATAATATAACTTTTCTAAAAATTGTTAAAAAATATTACACGTCCTTCCTATTTTTTTTTATTATATAAATTCACAATAGTATATATCTTTTTATAATTATCCTTAATATATAAATCTATATTTATTTTGGTTTAAGTTAGGTTATAAGTAAATAATTTCCTAGTTAGATTAGCAATCTTTGTTGGGGCGATCTTGTACTTATCATTTTATTATTTATTGATATTTGTGCACTTGCAAATTTCACATTAAGGAACAATGCTCAATTTTGTAGAATAAATTTAAGTTCAAAGATAACGGCCCTTCAAAATCTACTTGACAAAAAGATGGAGTCGTGGAAACTTGCAGTCATGAGTTCTTATTGCGGGGTGTCGTGGAGGAAATCATCACACGAATCAATGTGGATAAGGTATGATGGTGAATTCTTATTATGCTACTATTGATTCTAATTTTGTTGGACAGAGCAATAAGGAGAATAATTCATATTCCTACAATTACAATCCTGGATGGAGGAGCTATCCAAATTATGAATGTGAGAAAAATAGTAATTTTGTTGAAACTTCTTCTCAATCTCGTCCTGAGGAAGAAAGGAGTAGAAAACTTGAGAATATGTTTGCCAAATTTATTGAGGTTTCAAATAATAGGTTTGTATGTTTGGAGAATGGGAGCCATCACATTCAAAGTTCCATAAGGAATATTGAGGTAGTGGTAAAAAAAATTAGAAAAACATACAAGTCATCTAGAAATTTCTATTATAAACCAACATCAAGAAGTCAATCCAAGTGATACAGAGAAACATCTTAAGGAGTTGAAGGCAATCACAATAATAGATGAAAGGACGTAGCCAAAAATCTAGAGATTGAACCTACTATGCTTAAGAAAGATGATGGAGTCGAGAATTCTCAACTTGTACAAAATCAACAAGGTAAAAGAGGTAAGAAATGTAAGGAAGAAAATAATAATGATAATGTTGATCTTAAACTCTTTGTTTTTCTGAAGTTGATAAGCATCCTTCATTAAAGGCTTGGGGTAGAATATATGTTTTAAAACTTTTTTAATCTTTAGATAATTCCTCAAACGAGGAATCCTTATGTTCTATGCATGTTATTGATTTTTTAATGGACGATTCTTCTTCTAAGTATATCGCATGAAAATTAGGGGAGAATGACATAAATCTTTTAAAGAGAAAAAAAGGAAATAAGTTTGCTTTCACATGCCCCAAAGTGAAGAATCGTGTTAAAAATGTGGATACTGGAGGAGACACATGTCTTCTCGATCATCATTCTGATTGATTGAATATATAAAGGAAGTTAACCTCAAGACTATAAACGAGAACTAGCATTAACCCTTCTCTTTCTAGTCTATTTATACTCAAGGTCAAATTTTTTTCTTCTTAGAAATCTAAATTTATATTAGATTTATTTGCCTTTTCTTATTCCCAAAAAAAATAAAAAATAAAATAAAACCCCCAAAAAAAAGATTTTAGGTAGTTTTATTTGTGTTTTTTCTCTCTCTTTTATAGGAAGTTGCTTGAACCTTGGTGATGCTATGGTTGTGCTCTTTTTTATGCTTCGCTCTCCAAAATTCTTTAATTATCCGGCTAAGTCTCTTAACACTTCCTTTTTGTTTTCTTACTTTCAAACATCGAGGACATTTTTCATTCTTAAGTGGGGGTGGAGATTTGGCTATTGCTGAAAGTTTTTCAAATTTTCGATTTTTATGATTTTAATGCTTTATTTTTGGGAAAAATATCTGAAAAATTACAAGATTTTTTTGCATGAATTCTTATCTTGATATTCATGGAGATGGTTTATATGATTCTATATTTGATATAGACTAAAATGTGATCGATGAATAAATCTTGAATATTTCCTTGCTAACTTAAACTTAATATGAAACTTGAGTTAACTTTGTCATAATCCTTGTGAATTGATGAAAATACTTAGACTTTTATTACGTGGTTAATGGACAATTTGGTCAATGTCTTCACAAACTAGAACTTGTTTGATTACATACTCGAGGCAAAATTTTTTAAGATTTTTCGATTTGCTTGGTGAATGAAATTAGACATCTCTTTGAACCGTTTGAGCATTTCAAGCTTTGCCCCTTTATTATATCCCTAGTACCCCCAAGTTTCTCGAGTTTTGTTGATAAGAATGTTTGAGATCACAATTCAATTAATTATAATTATTTAGCTTCATTAGTTCACCCTGAAACCTACAAACACGATTTTTCATTCCCTTATGAGAGAGGAAAGTGCACGCTTATTTTATAAGAATTGTTATTGTGCTCGATAGAAAAGTTGTTATGAGAGGTTAATTTTGTAGGAATAAATAGAACTTGGGATTGGTTGTGTATAGAAGTAATTGTGTTTTTTGGAAAAGAAAAAGAAAAGAAAAGAAAAAAAATTAGAAGTGGATTGATGATGAGTTCTTGCATCGTGATAGTATGTCGTCGTCTTTTGGATGATTAAGTGAAATTTTTCATTCTTTCTCAATGGTTTTGATTTTGAAATTCCCGAAAATATATGAAAGAAAAAGGGCGAAACAGAGTATGTTTTGGGAACAAAATGATAAAATGTTTCATGATAGACTCTTGTAATAATAAGCGTGTTATTCTTTACTCTCTCTCTCTCTCTCTCTCTCTCACTTTTGTATACCCTAACCCTTTGTTTGATAGTCATGTCCCTAGCCTAATATTATAAGCCTAAAAATCCTAATAGACCAGGTGAATTGATTTGTCTTTATTAGTGGAGAGTATGTAAGTTCACAAGGCTAGCGTTGTGTTATTATTGTCAAGATAGTGTTCATTGACTGCATAATACTTATTTGAGTGTTGATTCAAGTCATTGGTATTGTCATAGTATGTCTCAAGCTCCATAATAAGAGTCTATTAGCTTTGTTATATTTGTTGTTATATTAATATTGAAAGTTTTTGGTTTATTCCTATGGATGAATTGTTGAAGCTAGTAAATGAAATGTTTGCTCATGGGCGATCGATCGAAATCTTAAGTGGAGGGTAGTTTATTAGCCTACAATTTTACCATTATTTTAGATTGTTTTAAGTTTAATTGAGAGGGAAAAATGTATTAAATTAGTCATTATAAGTAATTTTTATTTATGTGTCTAAAAGTTTTCTTGTGAATTTTATTTGCAAAACTACAAATTAATTCAGTAATTTTCTAATATTGGATACATGTTAAAGAGAATTTTGGACATCAAAGGAAAAGAAGAATTATATTTAGCATCTAGTAAAAGGTCACGTGGATTAGAGAGAAAAAAAAACTTATTCTAAATATAATTGGAAACTGATTCAAAATTGGCATAGAAGATTGAATATGTGCAAATTATACTTATCAAAAGTTGAATTGGAAAAGGAATATAATTTGTAGATTACTATAATTCCAAATTAGAAGAATTTGGAATCCAAATTCGAATTGGAGAAAAAAAGGCAAGGCCTCTACCTATATAAAGGGATCTTTGGGGGCAAAACAACCCAATTCGTCTGATATGTTATTTGAGATTGAGTTTACTGTCCCAAATGTTTAATTTTAAATTTTAAGGTCCAATGTGATGTTACGACGTGCCAGTAAGGGACTTCCGTCCATTTTTCTGTCTCTTTTCAGTCAACACGTGCATGTGCCTCACACACAGGTACTTTTTAAGGGTATTTCATACATTTCAATATATTTCCCACATAAAATTTTGGAAACTCAATTATTAAATAAAAAAAAATGAATACCAAATTTAAACTTACAAAAAAATTATAAACCACCAAGAGAAAGAAAGGATTTGCCAGGCTGGTGTAATACTATTTCTATCTTCGCCCATCTTTAGTTTTCCTTTTTAAGTTATGCTCCAATCTTTTCTTGTAGTAAAGGTTATTTTGGACTTCTTGATTATGAGCTTCATCAAAGAATTAGCTATTGCATTATTACTTCCAAAGCAAAAAAAGAATCAGATATGTCATGAAAGCTTTTATTAAAAACACTTTTAAATTAGAGCCCAAGGAGCTATTTTTTGCAAGAAAGGTAAATGCCAGATATTATTGCCATTGAGCGAAGAGGGGAATTGGGAGATTTCGAGATTTTTTATAGTTGAAACACTATTTAAGAATTGGGATTTTGAGAAGTTTGGATCTGAATATATAATGAATTTATCAGCTGGAGGTGGTGGTGGTGGTGAAGGAATGATGGGGAGATGGTGTTGGCAAAAATATATCGGTGGTGGTTGGCGGCGGTGGTGATGGAAAACGGGAGAAGATGAAGATGAAGATGGAGAAGATGGGTTTAGAATTTTTTTATTAGTTTAAATTGGATATTCTTATTTATTTTGTTTAACAATTTAGTACTCAAGTTTTTCTAGTGCGAAATATATTGAAATATCTGAAATACCTTTAAAAATTACCTCACATGTGAGGCACATGCCTCTGTTGACGGAAAATAGATAGAAAAATGGACGGAAGTCCCATATTGGCAGATCGTAACATCATATTGGACCTTAAAGTTAAAAATTAAACATTTGAGACTGTACGCTCAATCTCAAATAACATATTCGACTAAATATGCGGTTTTTCCAGATCTTTGGAAGACATAATGGAGGAATCATTCCTTTAGTCTGGAGAGCACGAGGAACATAGGATCGAGGAGGAGACCGTTTCGTCATCAGGCTACTTTTTAAAGTTTATGTCTATTTTTAGCTAACATTTTTTAGACTAAGACCTTATTTGAAGGTCGAAACTTTTATGGATACGTTTGATTTCTATTAATTTATTAAGCTCGACAATATGGTTAATTATTAATTTTGTTCTTAATGATTGTGATTTTCTGCCCAATTAGTGCATGAATCTAAATTTCTTCTAAAGGTTGAGAAGTTCTAGATTTAATTGGATCAAGGTTAGTAACAACACAATGTAAAATTAACTAGATATAGATTCGATTTTCTTGTGTGGTTTCTGGTGAGTAGGAAACAAAATGTAGGGAAGTCCGCAGAGTTTTATGCGGCTTTAGATCTTAAAATTGCATAGAGATACGTCTGATTTATTCTCTAAAGTTAGGAATTTTTCTCCAAGATATTGAGTCTAGCTTATATACGAAAATTCTACCATTAACCTAGTTGAGACATAAACTAAGGAATCATTTTTATTTTCACAAGAAAGGTAGACTGGATTAGATGTGTCTTAATCCATTCATTCCATATATTTTTATTTCATATAAATCACATCTTTAATTTATTTTAATTGTCATTCGTTCTTAGTTTTAGTTAATTAAATCCATATTTGTTTTGGTTTAAGTTAGGTTATAAGTACAATAATTTTCCAGTTAGACAAGCAATCTTTGTTGGGACGATCTTGTACTTATTACTTGCTGATATTCGTGCACTTGCAAATTTCACATCAAAATTTAGGCTATTGCTGGAACTTGACTTGGCTTGAAACAACATTGAAATACTTGTAAAGAACTTGAAATAACCTTATGAACATTATAAAATTGTCCAGACACCCCTACAGACGAAGGCCCCGGACGAAGCATCATCTGATCTATCGTCCGTGGGAAAAATACAAAATCCCGGACGATGTGCATCGTTTGGGGTGCATCCGGACCCCTTCAGGAGGTCCCAGCATTTTTGCGAACGAATGATGTGGACGAAAGCCTTCGTTTGCAAGACAGCCAAAATGCTCTAGTAGTTGTGCGGACGAAACTGCTAACGATGCCTAGGACGAAGCTTCGTCCGCAACTTCCAGAAAAATTATTTTTCAGTACAAATATTTAAAGGACAATCATTTTTCTACATTTAAACAACCCATTCCTAGAAATACATACTTAAACCATTTTAAACAGATGAACAATCAAAGAAAAAGCATACTTTTTCATATCTGGAAAATGTACATCGGAATTTGTGCTATGAGCACCATTAACTACTCATAACATGACCGACGGAGATACATTAAATCAGATACTACGAGTATCATTCTTACATACAACACATTATTCACACAATCAAGCTCAATCGTCTAATCCCGACTCTAAAGCAACTGCTAACAGCCCCAACTATTCACCTGTTAGGCAATGTCAAACTTGTCATGAGTCCAGATATCTAACCCCATAGACAAAAAGGGCCAAAGATTTAAGGATGCATCATGTTATGTCATCGCTCACTTTAGTGAACTCCACAACGACTGTTAGCAAACCTAAATTTTCACCCAGCTAGGGAGTGGGCAAGAAATATCATAACATGTCATCGTGAATAAACTAGTTCAGCGGTATATAAATTTGGGATGGATCATACTATAGAATCATTCATAAACAAGAGCTCTAGATTGGGAATGACTACAAACTGACTTTACAGAATACCTAAACATTCAATTACTCACTTATCATAACGCTTCATCCAATTTTAATGCAATAAAACAAATAAAGAAACCATTTCATTACATTTCCATAACTTAACAAAATATCATTTCATGATTTTTGGACAAAAAATCAAGATTGTAAGAACCTTACCTCAAATGCTTAATCAAAACTTCAAAGGTTCTTAATTCACTTTTTCCCAGAAATGCAGACCTAAACTTGTAAAGAAATATCTCTAAAAATAGTTGTTTAAATCCAATCTTCATCGTTCATATTGTAGTTCTAGAAGTCCTCTAACCTTGAGGATAATCAGAGCACAAGTGATCCCTCTACCAAACGTTCTAAGTTTCCTGCACGGGATTTTTCAGCCTAATTCTCTTCTCCTCTCTTTCTTTTCCCTTTCTTTCTAAAACTGAAATCCATCCACAACTTCCCTCAAAACCCTGCAAATTCCTAACTCTTTTCTAACATAACGGAAATCTAACTTGTAGAATTAACACTTAGGTCCTTCAACTTCCTAATCATGCTAAAACGCCCATAAACATAAAATAACACGTAGAAGCAAATAAATCAAGAAAAATATAAATGAAAAGTTACGGGTATAAAAAAAAACTCCCTTCTCAAGTACAAAATAAATCAAAATAGCGGAGAATCGGGCATGGATTATACCGATTTTATTAATGAACATATAAGAGTCATGCATTATCTGTCATTTGAGAAAGTAGAAAGATATCCACTATTATATAAAATTAAAATCTAAGTATAAGGAAAAAATATTTTACATAAGAGTAAGAATGTTTTCGTATAATAATTGATTAAAAATTGGCTATTCGAATTAAACATTCAACTATGTTTGCTTTTCCGATTTAATGGGAAAAGTTCAACCCTGTCAATTATCGAGTTTACATGCGGATTCGAGTAGAATCAGATGGCTCTGGTCGATTTTTTAAAATAAAAATAAAAAAGAAAATAAGTATGTCTCTTTTATTCAAATGGGTAAAATCCCAACATTGTCAATAACCTGTCAAGAATCAAATGGCTCAATCAACCAATTATTTATTGTTATTTATTTATTTATTTTTTAACACATTTTGACTCATTGAATGAAAAGGTTTAATGAGAAAGTTTTCCTAAGGTTCAACCAAAACTAAAATAGATTGATAAACCAATTTTCTTCTTTAGGTTTTTTTTCTTTCCTTTTTGCGATTGTGATAAAATATTGAAAAGAAAATTAGTTGCCACTCAATTTAATGGGTTAAGTACTAATCCACAAATTATTAAATTAAAATTTATGTATAACACTTTTATTTGTAATATTGTCAAACTCCAAAACATTCCATACACTCTTGATGCGGGATTTTAATAATATTGAAATAGATAAAATAAAAATCTAATACTCTGAAGATATTATTCCGAGTAAGAATTGATTGTAGAACTCATAAAACAATATTCATTTCAATGGAGATTTAACTTTCAAACAAAATACTATTTTTCTTCATCAATTTCCCTCTCCTTCTAGCATAAAAGCTAAATGTCTTGCTCTTCCACCGTTATCGACATCGAGATGCATGGACTGGGGCTTTTAATTTCTGGGTAATGAAGTTAGTAACGATTAGGGCTTTTAATTTTTTGGTTACGAAGTTAGTAACAATTTCATGTACTATTGTTTCTATCTAACTATTTATTACAGAAATTTTCGCAAATTCATCCAATTTTATTGATTTTGTTTTTTTTTCCATCACATTATTCTTGTGCTCAATCTTCTTTTATTTTCTGCCTTACTTGTTTAAGCTATTGCAAAAAGCCATAGATACTATGTTTGGAAAGAATATTTAATCTGAAAAAAACATGATGCCTTTAGATCTAATTTTTTCTTGAGACAGGCTGTTTTGGTGATACTGTGATAGAGGGTGTCAATCGAAATATGTGAGTCGGCTCATATAAAAATTAAAAAACTCAGCTTGTTCAACCTGGAAAAGTTCAAAAATCTTAAACTCAAACTCAACTCATATCTTAATGTGAGTTCGGGTTGAGCTCATGACCCTCATGAGATAAATTTATATAAGTAAAAAATAAAAATCTAATAGAAAGAGTAGTAAAATAAAATGAGTCATTAGATTAAATCCTAACAAAAATACAAATATACATATAACAATGATATTTAATTCATGTAGCAAGATAAAATAATAATAAAATAACCACAGATAAATATATAGCAATGTCAATATTAAGAAATCCACATACAACATAGACAAAAAGAAACGATGAGTTTTATAGCCAGTTTTTATAGGTATTCGTTTTTTAATTGTAAATTTAGTGTTATATATATTATTTTTATTCGGGTTCAAGCTCACGCTCGCCTCACATAAAATTTGTGATTGAATATTGAGCTCACACTCAACTTACTTAATCTCACGCTCACATTTTTCGAATTATGTGAGACAGGTTCAGGCCGGCCCTAACCCATTGACACCTCTGTATTGTGAACAAGACCACTAAAACTGGTATTGCTAATCACTGGAAATTGCTTGAACAAGTTTCTAAATTTATGTGGTAAAATGAGGTGGTTGAAATGTAAACTGTTAATATGCTTGCTTTTTTATACGGTTTAAGGCCACCAGAGTACTGAACTCCCAAGTACAATGGCCAACAACACTATTTCTTCGAAGCAGAAAGAAATAATCCTTCAAATACTTTAACAGCAGAATACAGAGGGAGAAGGGAGAATAATTTCAAAATTATTTCTCTCTAGTAGTCGGCCGTTAGGCCGTCTCTAAGTCAAAGACAAACTCAAGCTCATACAGTCTCCATCCAATCGGTATATGGTGACTGAAATATTCATCGCTAAATTATCGCTAGCCAAGCGGTCGAAAAGGCACTAGTCAAAACCATTTCATATCGATCGCAAAACACTCACTAGTAACTGAAGAAATCGTCGCAAGAGGATCGATCGCGAATCAATCGTAGCGTTTAACTCAAAGCCATTTCAAATCGATCGCAAAACGGTTTCTATTTAAAGATCGAAGAAAAAATTCGGTTGACTCAGCAACGAAAATTATCCAACAAATATGTTTGGTCGCTAAGCTGAGGATGGAGACCGATTTATTCGTAGTTAACGATTTGGTTTTTTGTAGTGTCCCTCTTAATTGTCTGAAGGGTCATTTCAGTTCTCTAAAGAGGACAAGTTATAATATATATATATATATATATATATATATATACTAGACTAATGACCCGTGCTATGCACGGGAAATAATATTTTTTGATCAAATTTACAGTCCTGAAAACAACGCTTGTATATTTCTAAAAGAAATACTACCCTAAGAAGAGCTAGAGAATTAATTGATGAGCATTATTGTAAAATTCAAGATTTTTTCCGAATAAAATTTTACACAAGGAATAATTTCAACCTTTCTTAGAACTTCAATTTCCACAACAAACTACAAAAGAACTTCAAATACATGATTTTTACATCAGATATCCTGGAAAGAACACATGTACATCTCAAACAAATATAACTCTAAAAGAGTTTGGCATACTTCATGATAGTACACATTACAATTTAAGTGTCTGCAAAAGAAAATGTCACACAAAATGAACATTTCTTTATTATGCTTTCTAGAGTTGTTAAATTACCATCATTAGTTAGGAAAAAAAGTTAACTTTTTAGAACCACTAATTAACAATATTATATCTATCTATATATATATATATTACAGAGCACTTTTTAATATTGTTAATTAGTGGTTCTAAAAAGTTAACTTTTTTTCCTAACTAATGATGGTAATTTAACAACTCTAGAAAGCATAATAAAGAAATGTTCATTTTGTGTGACATTTTCTTTTGCAGACACTTAAATTGTAATGTGTACTATCATGAAGTATGCCAAACTCTTTTAGAGTTATATTTGTTTGAGATGTACATGTGTTCTTTCCAGGATATCTGATGTAAAAATCATGTATTTGAAGTTCTTTTGTAGTTTGTTGTGGAAATTGAAGTTCTAAGAAAGGTTGAAATTATTCCTTGTGTAAAATTTTATTCGGAAAAAATCTTGAATTTTACAATAATGCTCATCAATTAATTCTCTAGCTCTTCTTAGGGTAGTATTTCTTTTAGAAATATACAAGCGTTGTTTTCAGGACTGTAAATTTGATCAAAAAATATTATTTCCCGTGCATAGCACGGGTCATTAGTCTAGTATATATATATTACAGAGCATGTTATAGATACGTATATTTGTATCTATATACTTATTCAATACTATTTTCTTAGATTTTCACATTTTTATAATTAATTTACTAATTTTTATTGGTTGAGAATATTTAGGTTAATTAAATTAATTGAAAATTAACTTATCTTAATAAAAATTAAATATGAACTTTAATTGGGTGCAAAAATGTTAACTATTTTATTTAAATTGGGAGAGGGGGGATTCGATCCCCCGACCTGCAAGCCGGATGTTACGCCACATTGCCAACTACTCTGGCAGGTATTTGACAACTACTTTCTTTAATTCTTTTAATGGAATGCTAATTTAAATTTTATTTTGGTTATAAACTCTTAATTGGCTTATAAGAGTATCCTACATTGAAAAGTTACATTGTTTTTTGAGTTTGACAATCCTATAAATGATGGTACTTTGACATGTTTTGAGTTACAAAATTGGGCTGACATTTTAGCCCATCAAATTAAGGAAGCCCGCTTATTTGCTTCTTATATTTTTTATTTATATAAATTTAAATAGTTAAAGTTTTAACAAATAACGGGTAATTCAGATGACTGGGTCCTCTGAATTCCGATTGAGCTTATAATCAAATTCGATTTAGCTCATACTTATGCAATGCTCATTTTTTTTTATTCTAATGGAGAATTTTCATAATATATTTTTAAAAATAAATAAATATGGATATTTAAAAAAATCAATTCGCTTCGCTTATGCTGCAAAAATCAAGTGAATCTTTTTCTAAACTCTCTAAACCTAAAGTATTAATTTTTAGAAATTTTAATTTATAATATAAGTTAAAAATATTAATCTAAAGTCAAATAAGAGAATTAACAACAATAAAAACTCCCACATAAAAAAATTATTATTATTTTTAAAATTTAACAAATGACAAGACTATAAAAGAAAATTAATGTGCATAAAATTTATACTTCCTCCGATTCAAAATAGAAGTTTTTTTAAGAGTTATTTTTTGTTGCAAAATATAGGTCTTTTTACAAGAATGTTGCATTTATTGGCTAATTTACTCTTACATTATTTTCTCCATATATTCATATTTGTCAAAATGTATAGTTATCATGCAACTCTTCATTAATTTATTTGTTGTTTTGGAGTATTAATTAGGGGTACTTTAGTCATATTGATTAGTATCTTAATTTGTGTGAAAACTCCTTAAAAGACTTATATTTTGAATCGGAAGGAGTATCTATCTATATTTATATTACAGAGTCTATTTTCAGTTTCATCCAATCACATCCTTCTAAATCCTACGTGTAATTTCCATGAATTTTTTGTTCAATTAATTATTTTATAAAATTTTGATTGGTTGATTAAATTTTACTTTGGTTGTAATTTCTTAATTTGCTTATAAGAGTATCCCACATTGAAAAATTACATTGTTTTTTGAGTTTGACAATACAATAAAAGAGTGTACTTTGACATGTTTTGAGTTACAAATTACTTTGACATTTTTTCTTTCATTAAACATTACGTTTTCGTGCATAGCACGAGTATTTTTGCTAGTATATATATATATATATATATATATATATATATATATATATATATATATATATATATATAATGTTACGTGTCATTTTCTAGGATTTTATGTTTTTAATTAGTTATAAAACTTTTGATTGGTACAAAAAAAATTGAATTATTTTATTTAAATTGGGGGATGAGGGATTCGATCCCAAGCCAGCAGTTCAAATGCTACACCACATTGCCAGCTACTCTAGCAGGTATTGAACAACTATTCTATTTAATTCTTTCAATGGAATGGTAATTTAAGTAAACTTTCGACGATCTCTAACAAATCTAAACTAACAGTATTTTTTGTATGATATAATAATCTACATTAATTATATTATGTTCCTTAATTTCAAAATTAAAAACTCATCACATTCTTCTAAATCTTACGTCACTTTAGGTGAGAGTCTAAATTTGTGGGTTGGTATTTAGCCCATTAAATTCAATGGCAAACTCAATTTGCTTTTCAATTTTTTCATTCCAACAGTCAATTTTTTTTCAAAAAACAAAATTTGCTCACAGAGTCATTTGATTTTCATATGCTCTTAATTATATAGTAAAATGGAATCCCGTGCATAGTACGGGTTATTAGGCCAATATATTTATATTATTCATTTTTATCTAATCAATTCTTTTTTTTAAAAAAAGAAAATTCTTGTTGTCAATTGCCATTCATTCTTTTTTTTTTTTCTTTTTTTTTTCCTCATCTTCTAAAGTATCAATTTTTTGGTGTATATTTATTTAATATTAAATGTGGAGATAATGATATTGTTCATTTAAGAAATTCAATCCGACTAACTCATGATCTCTACATATGGTTTTAAATAAAAGTATGCCTAAAATGATACTTTACGAAAGATATCCCTAAAAAAAATTAATTGGATGGAATTGACGGCATGAGTTAATTACATGAAAATATTACAATAGTGATGTATTTGTAATTTATTCAAAATTGATAAATAAAATGGAAGTTTAGAAAGATTTAGGGAGGAAAATGCGATTAACACTTTTGTAAAGAACGGAAATGATAAAAGAGCAAAAGAATCAAAATGATGAACTACAAATAGTTTGATACGCAAGAATGAAATGGAATAAAATCCATTCCCAAGCAGAATTGCTTTTTACCTGAAATGAGTTCGAAATCATAATGGAATGTTTGAGGTGTTTATAGCTGTATTAGTACAGTTAGTCAGTTATAATGGTGTTTATTACTGTATAATAGTTTTCTTTCCCAAGCAAAACTATAATGGAATGTTCGAGGTGTTTATAACTGTATTAGTACGTTAGTCGGTTATTACGGTGTTATCAGAGTGGCGCAGCGGAAGCGTGGTGGACCCATAACTTACATACGGAATTGAACATAAGAATGACGTGATAGATAACTTAAGATGTGATAACCGGGTAGAGAGGATGGAATAAGACATATGTGGTTACTTATCGCTTTACATGTTGTTATTAATATGTTTCACTTTGTTAACTTGATAGGTGAACATGTTATGTGAATTACGTGTTATGTATATCACTTTTTGTATTTATTAGAAGATCGAGATATTATGTATGAACTGTATTAACATGTTAGCCCCGTTTTGAATTGTTTAATTGTATTAGCATGCTAACTTGGCGTTGCTACTTCAACTGAATTGCCATGTTAAGTTTACTTTGTAGCCTTACTTTTATAAGCACGTTGGCATAACTTTATTTCATTTATGTGATCGTTTATCTACCTTGGTGCTATGTGTTTTATTGATATATGTTGCATATAAGATTGCACTAGCATGCTAGTTAGTTTTTTTATGTGCTATATCAGTTGTCATGACTGGATCAAGATGGGACGACAAGGGAAAAATAATAAGTTGAGAAGTACAAGAAAGATGACTCGGGGAGAGAGCTCCAGATCTTTCACAGCTCGCAAATGGAGGGAACCGATAGTCGTGCCAGCGGGATGCACAGTAGTGAAAACGTGTAGAAGGTGTGGGAAGAGATATCCAGGAAGGTGCCGTTGGGACACGGGCGCATGTT
Source organism: Vinca minor (assembly GCA_026122235.1). Taxonomy (NCBI): domain Eukaryota; kingdom Viridiplantae; phylum Streptophyta; class Magnoliopsida; order Gentianales; family Apocynaceae; genus Vinca; species Vinca minor. Next base: position 714,428 of record JAOCZM010000105.1, read on the forward strand.
TTAGATGCGGGAGAACGTATCATCACGCACTACTAAAAATGACACATTTTGCGTCAGGCGTCGTATCTTTTCCAACGAGAAAACGTTTTTGCGTCGGCCATGCGACAACAATTGAGGGGTGCATGGAGAGGCGCCGCAAAAGCTTTGCGACAGAAACACTTGACGTAATGAGTTGTTTCAACGAGAATTTTTCTTTTTGCGAAACTTTTTTCTCAACGTGAAAACTTAGCAAAAATGAGTACTTTTTGCATCGCTTATAATTTCTGACGCAATAACTGACACAAAATAATTTTATGCGGCACCTTATATACTGTCGAAAATATTTTTTTACCGTCGTAAATATTGTAATAAAAATTATATTTTTTATTTTTTTGCAATGTCACAATCTATCAAAAATAGTTTTCACCTTCGCAAATGTTATAGTAAAATTATATTTATTATGGCCGAGCCGACCCCTCTCCCTGCGAAGCCGAGCCGAGTGAAGTCACATTTGAATAACGTAGAATAAAGTCGCTCCCTTAGCCACCAAGTTAAGAAAATTTGAATAATGTAGAATAAAGTCTCTCCCTTTTCAAATGTATGAGAATTGAACCTCACGACCTTCCGCATGTATGTCGTGTGATAGGCCACAGAGCTAGTTGATCATTTGTTAATTGTTGTTCCTCCTATTATATTTATTATAATGAAGTTTTTTTATTTTGATTAAACTTTACTTTATAATATTAATCTAAATTCATTTTAACAAGTGCACCAAATTTTTGGCATATTCGTAAAAGTGCCTCATAATGTGACATTATATGTATGACAAATTTTATATAAACAATATTATAAAAATGAAAGTTAAATTCGTATATCAAATTTATAATGTTTTCAAATTTTACAAAACAACATTGTCAAACAATTAGTTATATAAATAAATATATAGTTATGTTATATAAATACATAGTTAAAATATATGATGAAAGTTCTTATGGTCTATTGGTTAAAGCAATTTATTTCCAAATGAGAAGGGTTGTATTCATATCTCGCCAATTCATATTATACTTACTTTAGAGTAACAATATTTTTTTTTTTAAAAAAAAAAAAAACATAATTATCTTAGGGCGGGAAATTCCACCACCAAACTAATATTAAAAATTTGGTCATTTGCATCAGCTTTCTTTATGACGGGAGAATCCCGTCACAAATTTTGATTATTTTGGCGAAACATTTTGCGTCGAATGAAGCCCGTTGCAAATATGGTCATTTGCATAGACTTCCTATGCGCCAGGAGAATCTCATCGCAAATTGTGATTATTTTCGGCGAAACTTCTTGTGTCGATTGAAGCCCATCGCAAATAATTCATTTTTCATGACAAATTAATTTGCTAACACAAATACTAATTAGCGGTCGTAAATGACCAAACAACGTCGTACCATTATTTGCGTTGGTGTGTCAATCCTGACGCAAATGACAGTTATTTGTGATGGTACACGCCCGACGCAAACAGTCTCGACACAAAAACCTATATTTTTAGTAGTGACATTAACCAATGCTTAGAACCACTTCCTAAAGAAGTTCAAACAAGGGGACCTCCTTGCTTGAAGCCACTTCTTGAAGCAGTTCAGACAAGGGGGTCTCCTACAGAGAGGAAATGTAATAAATTTGGAGGAAAACAACTAGGAGAATGTCATTGGAGTACCGGAGCCTATTTCAGGTGCGGAGGTTTAGGGCACCAGATTCGCCAGTGCCCTACAATGGGTCCTGAAAGAGATCATATTGTGTTAGATGCTCTTAGTATGGGAAATCAAGTAGTGGGGCCTAATTCTAAAGCGTCTGTTCACACAGAGCAGGAAGTCGGAACATCGATTATGGTAACAGGTACTCTTGTGCTAATTGCATATTGTGCCATGTTTCCTTTTGTATTTCATTTATTTTCATATAGTACCATGCTTGTTATATGAACGCCTATAGAGCATTTTCATTTAGAGGGGGAGTGTTAGTATCAATGTTGTAGGGATTGCAAGTTTCGAGGACAAAACTTTTGTAAGTGGGGAAGTATGCGATACTTGTAACTTTTGCTTACATGTTAGTAACATGTAATTAATTTTTCATGACTTATTACGTTGGCTTGAATTTATTTTGCGCGATTATATGATTTTTTGTCTATTTAATTGTTATAATATGTTACATGTTATTTTGTGTACGTTTTTTTGAGGGGCGTTTTGCACGCGTATCGTAGTTGGGGGACTTAATTGTAATTCACCTCGATGAGTAGTTTAATTGGAATTGAAATTAATTGGGAATTTTATTGGATTAGAAAAGTTACTATAATAATAAAATAAAACATAAGGAAAGTAATTATTTAATTTGGTGGTTAAGGGAATTAAAATGAGAAGAAAATAAAATAAAGTATATATTATATAGGGAATCAGGGGGCATGGAATAAAAGAAAAAGAAAAATGGAATAAAATTAAAGAGAAACAGAAACGTGGGATTGGGGTTCTCATAGGGGATTGTGCAAAAGCAAACAAACTGGAAGAAAAATAACGGCTTAGCCGCAAGCAACAGGGAGAAAAAGAAAGGTTTTTTAGAGTTAATTTTTAGGAACTTTGAGGGATTTCCGAGGGAACATTCCTTGTCCATTTTTGACGCACGATATATCAAAACGACGGCGTTCATAATACCTACGAGTGACCGCAGAAGGAAGTCGATTCGAAGTTCGAAGCGGAAATATATCGCACAGGGAGCGGAAATATATCGCACAGGGGGCTGGGTTTTGAATTACGTTTTCTGTGCACTACCGGTAGAATCGTCGTCCAGGTAACCTCCGAATTCCGATCGAGGTAATTATTATTGATTTAGAAACTAGACTGATAGGGCTATAATTTGACCGGAGGGATTGATATTTTAACGGTTATAGTTTCCGTAATTTATGTCAAAAGTAGAAGACAAACCAGATTTTTTCAGCACTAGTACGCTCATCGCTTTTTCTAAGCATTCAAGGTAAGGACCCCATCGTACTATTATTTTCTACCCTGAATTGTATATGTATATTGTTGAAAGATTTATTGGTATATATATTGTATAAACTATTAAGTTTGCGAATCAATTAACATAATTTGTGTTCTATCGTTTGTTAATTGAATTTCTGTTTTGGAATTACTTATTTTTGCCCATTGATATTTTGATTTCCATTTCTGATTATTTTACTCTTCCCATAAATTCTAATTACGTGTTCGATGGTGGATATTCGTGATATGTGGTTTTTGTTATTGTTGATTACCGCTTTGGTCGTCTTTTGATATTGGGTTGGCCGTACTTGTCTATTTGGTATTGTTTTCGTCTATTTGGTTTTGGTTGACCGAGTCGTCACCCCATTTGAGCTCTTGTTTATGAAAGGTCTGTGGCAGGATACGTCCAATTTATATATCGTTGGAACCCGGGAGTTCGCGGTAATTGTGTGTGTGGATATGTGTGGACCCGGACCCTAGCGGGAAAAATAAGTTGGGGTTGCTAACAGTAAATTGTGGAGCTCATGTTTGGGCGATGACAAAGGACGTATTTTTTATTTTTTGCCTCCATCCGGGGGAAAGATTCAGCCGGACTCTGTTTCGTATGTCCTCTCCTCAGTGGGTGAATACATGGGGACTGTTAGCAGTGATTATGGGTCTGATTGGACAATTGAGCTTGACTGTGGGATTGTGGTGTCATAGCGATAACTATGTTCGTAATGTCTAAGCAAAGTGTTTAATCGTGAATACTATATGGCCAGACGTGATTGTCATGAATTCGGTTGTGTGAGTGCTTAGACGTGAAGAATATAGTTGTTTAGTACTGTTGTTTTTAACTTGTTTGGTCATTGTTCATTTTATACTCGATTGTCTGACATAACTATTGGTTTGTAGTACATGAGTAGTACGGGATGCTCATGACATGAATTCCGATCTGTGGTTTCAGATTTGATAAGTATACTCGAACATTTGATACTTGGTATTGAGTCTGTTTGGTTCATATTTGATACTTGGTATTGAGTCTGTTTGGTTCATATTTGATACTTGGTATTGAGTCTGTTTGGTCATTTATGGGTTTGGGAATTTTTTGTGCATAATTGGTGCATCTGTGCAGGAGTTTTGCATTTGTTTTTCTGAAAATCGCAGGTCACGGACGAACCATTCGCCCGCAGGTAGACAGTAGCTACTGCCTTACCACAGACTAAGCATTCGTCCGCAAGTACCACCGGATGAACCATTCGTCCGCAGCTTCGCTCGCGATCGAACAATTTTCTGTTCTGCTCTGTTCTGTTCTGCTCCGTACAATACTATTCTGTCCTGTGTTCTGAGTCTGTGGGACTTGAGTTGAGTCGTCTCGAGTATATTTCCAAACGGGTATTTTGGGAAACAAGAATTTTTTGTGTCTATTTCTGCTGTTTCTATTATGTATTTACTTATTATTATTGGTCTTTACTGAGCATCGGAGCTCAGTCCATCAGTTTTTATCTTATTTTGCAGATAATATAGGTGAGGGCCAGTATTATGATGATGGCACATTGGATGGGGATTACAAAGAGTGATTCTAAAATGCTTAGTCAATGAACAATGATTTTCACTTTCTAGTTATTTTTTGTGGAACGATTAGTTTCCTTTTCAATTGTAATCACTTAGAAACATTTCCCTTTTCAGTAATTGCTTCCTCTAGTGCATTTGGACTAATTATGGATTTACATAATGAATTTTCTTTATTAATAATCTCTGATTGTGGGCTTTGGTGCTTTATTATCCAATGAGGCACTGCCATGTCATCACCTTGGTTACGGGGCGATGAAGGCGAGAAAGTGCATCAAGAAGGGCTGCGAGGCTTTTTTGGCTTACGCAGTAGCGAAGGATGACAATGAAGTCCGGCTTGAGGACGTTCCTGTGGTGAATGAGTTTGGGGATGTGTTTCCCAACGATTTACCGGGCATTCCACCAGCTCGGGAGATCGACTTTGAGATCTTGTTGCAACTCGGTGCGGAGCTCATCTCTAAGGCTCCGTATCGGATGGTACTAGCAGAGTTGAAGGAGTTGTAGGCTTAACTCCAAGAGCTTCTCGATAAGATGTTTATAAGATCAAGCGTTTCGCCTTGGGGGCACTCCGATTTTGTTTGTGAATAAGGACGGTAGTATGCGGTTGTGTATCGACTACCGGGAGTTGAACAAGATAACGATCAAGAATCGATACCTTCTACCTCTTATCAATGATATGTTTGACCAGTTGAAGTGAGGGAATGTATTTGCTAAGATTGATCTAAGGTCGGGTTACCATCAATTGATGATTAAACCCGAGGATATCCCGAGGAGTGCTTTTAGAACCGCTATATGGGCATGATGAATTCCTTGTGATGTTGCTTGGAATGACTAACGCACCTGCGAGATTCATGGACATGATGAACCAAGTCTTTCGGGATTATTTGGATAAGTTCGTAGTGGTCTTCATCGACGACATCCTGATTTACTCATCGTCGGATGAAGCTCACGAGGAGCATTTGAGATTGGCGTTGGAAATTCTGAGGAAGAAGAAGTTATACGCCAAGTTCAACAAGTACGAGTTTTGGTTAAGGAGTATCTCGTTCTTGGGGCATGTGGTTTCAGCCGAAGGGGTATCCGTTGACTCGAGATTGAGGCGATCGTGGATTGTCCTACACCCAAGATCGTGGGAGAGGTTAGGAGTTTCTCACGCATTGCCGCTCATTTGACTCGTCTCACCCTGAAACAAGTCAAATTCGAATGGGGGCCGGAATGCGAGAACAGCTTTCAGGTGTTGAAGGAGAAGTTAACTGTAGAACCGATGTTCACTTTGCCATTGGAGTACGGTGGTTTCACCATTTATAATGATGCCTCGGGAATTGGTATAGGGTGCGTGTTGATGTAGAATAGAAAGGGTATAACGTATGCTTCGAGGCAGCTAAAGCCTTATGAGGAAAACTACCCTACACATGACCTGGAGTTGGCAACGGTCGTGTTTTCCTTGAAGTTGTTGAGGCATTATCTGTATGGAGAGCCGTGTGAGGTTTTCACCGATCACTAGAGCCTTAAGTATCTTTTCACGCAGAAAGATATTAACATTAGGCAGAGGTGATGTTTGGAGTTTTTGAAGGATTACGACCTTACCATTAGTTACCATTCCGGTAAAGGTAATCACGTGGCCGATGCTTTGAGTAGGAAGAGCTCGGGGCATCTAGCGGCGTTAATAACCGATCAACGGGAGTTAAATGCCGAATTCTAGAAGTTGGAGATAGAGGTTGTTGAATCTACAGGGAACGTTTTGGCAGCCTTAGTAGCTAAACCAACTATCCTAGAGAGGATTAAAGAGGCGCGGTTTCGGATATGGAGTTGTGTAAGGAATGTGACTTGGTACAATCCGGGGCGGAATCAGAATTTTAGATACACGAGGATGGTAGTCTCTGGTTTCGGGGCATATTGTTTGTACCTTCAGGCATGGGGCTGAAACATGAGATTCTTCAAGAGGCTCACAATTCTAGACTATCGGTGCACTCGGGGGCATCGAAGACGTATAAGGGGTTGAAGGATAACTTTTGGTAGAGAGGCATGAAGCAGGACAAAGCCGAGTTTGTGGCTAAGTGTCTCGTTTGCCAGCAACTTAAGGCGGAACACCATAGACCCGCCGGCTTTCTTAAACCTCTAGATATTCCCGTGTGGAAGTGGGAACACATTACGATGGACTTCGTGATACGGATTACCGAAGGATAAGACCGGGAAGGATACGATTTGGGTGATTGTAGATCAACTCACGAAATCAGCTAATTTCATACCGATGAAGATTATAGCGACTATGGATACCATGGTTCAATTCTACATGGATGAGATCATTCGTCTACACGAGGTACCAGTTAGCATTGTTTCAGATTGGGACACACGGTTCGTATCCCGGTTCTGGACACACGGTCAGTTTCAGCGAAGCTATGGAGACAAAATTGTCCTCGAGTATTGCTTATCATCCCCAAACCGATGGGCTGTCCGAGAGGATGATTCAAATTTTGGATGATATGCTACGGGCATGTGTTTTGGATTTCAAGGGTAGCTGGGTACACCACTTGACCTTGGTGGAATTTTCCTATAACAACATTTACCAAGCCTGTATCGGGATGAAACCGTGTGAAGAGTTGTATAAGAGGATGTGTAGTTCACTAGTATGTTGGGATGACATGGGAGAGAAGGTGATGACGGGCCCTAAATTTGTTTAGATAATGTATCGTTGATTAGGGAACGAATCAAGGAAGCTCAAGACTGGTAGAAAAGTTGGGCTGATAGTAAGCGTAGGCCGATGGAATTTCAGGTTGGTGATAAAGTGTATCTTCGGGTGTCGCCTACAAAGGGAGTTATGAGGTTCGGGAAGAGCGGAAAGCTAAGCGCGGGGTATATCTGTCCGTACAAGATTCTAGAAAAGGTGGAACATCTGGCATACCTTTTGGCCTTGCCTCCAATGCTGTCACGGGTATATAATGTATTCCATGTGTCACAGTTAAGGTGGTTTGTGCCTGACCCGAGTCATGTTCTGGAAGCTGAGTCATTGGAGGTTAGAGAGCATTTGTCATACGAGGAAGTGCAGGTTCGGATTGTAGATAGGAAAGATCAAATCTTGAGGCGTAGGACTATACCATATGTGAAGATACAGTGGTCCAACCATTCAGAACGGGAAGCTATTTTGGAGTTGAAAGAGGAAGCTCGGGCGAAGTACCTTCACTTGTTCGACAACCCAGGTTAGTAAGTTTCGGGGATGAAACTTCTGTAAGGGGGAAGGATGTGATACTCGAGAATTTCACCTATGTGATTTTTGTGATTTATGTGTGTAATTGCATAATTATATGATTTATAATTAATGTCATGATTAAATGTTATGTGTTAGATGACATTTTTCATGTGTTATATGCGGTACGTTTTAATTTTGTGTGCAGGGACATGAGTTAATTAAAAGAATGAAGAGGGACCTAATATTGTAATTAGTAAAAAATTAGATCTCTTTGGTTGAGGGGTCATGAGGGCTGGTTTTCAGTTACGCTAAATCAGGAAAAAGAGAGAAAGAGTCTATTTCGCCCAAAACTTTGAGAGGACGGTTGAGGGGATTACCGGCGTACATTTTCGACCCACATAATATCAAATCAAAGATAATCAAAATGCCTTCGAGTGAGCACAAACGGAACGCAATTCGGGAAACGGGGCAGAAAGTTATCGCTCTACGAGTGAATTTGCCAGGCTGATTTTGGGGTTGCCCTCGTTTTTGTCTTCGTAACGCCTAAGGACACATTCCTCCGTTAATTTCTTCTCGGATTTATGTATATATGATTGGGCACTGTTATGAATTGTTTAAGAGGAATTTGAATGTGATATTGAATCAACTGTTGAGATATACGATCAATTGCATGATATGTGTTCATAGGTTGTTTCTTGATTTTCCTTCCTTGAATTTGATGGATTTTATATGCTTACATAAACTGAATTTTCAATTGCTTTGATCTAATTGTTACATATATAATCTGAATCGTGTATTGCGTTCTGAAATAGGGAACGTTGGGGATCTTTTCTGTATTTGTGTCTTCGTTAATTGTTGAATTGGTTGATGTCCTTATTTGGGTCGTCCTATTTTATTGTCGTCGTTGTAGTCCTATGCGGTTATGGTCGACCAAGTCGTCGCCCCTATTGAGCTCTTGTCTAGGAACAACTAGTTAGCAGGACCCGTTCGATTATACTTGTATATCTGTTTTGCTTCTAAATCTATGATCGTGAGAGATCATCTGTTCTGGCATGTTTTGGGCCTTTACCTGATGAGGCAAACATTGGGACGATAGTGCTTTTGTGGGGTCCATGGTGGGGGATGATGAAACAATGTAATGGATAGATCCTTAAAATGCTGGTGCTTGTGGTGGGATTGTCGTATCGTAGCAGTAGTGATGTTCTGAGTGTCTAGACGAGGTTGTGATCAGCTGTACCTAATGGGCAATGCGTGGTGCTTGTCGTCCACTTGGTTATGAAAGCGTTTAGGTGCGAAGAATGTGGCTAGCTAGCTTACTCGTTACGTTTCACTTGTTGTTCTTGTTTTGGTCAATACTTATTGTTCGCAATTGAGTCTTTATGTTTACTTTTGGGTTTGGAATGTTTTGGTGTAGAATTGGTGCATTTTTGCACAAGTTTTACACTTGGTTTTTGAAAATCGTAGGTCGCGGATGAACCATTTGTCCTAGGTTTCGTCCGTAGAGAGACAATAGTTACTGACTTACCACAGACGAACCGTTCGTCCGCAGGCACCCGCAGACGATACCACGGACAAACCATTCATCAGCAGCTTCGTTCGCAGTTGTGCAAAATTATGTTCTATTATGTTCTGTCTGTTCTAATATGTATTGTTCTGTCCCGTTATGTTCTTAGTCATGTGGGGCTTGTGTGGTGTTGTGTTACGTGTTGTTTTCAAATGGGTTTTGGGAAACGGGAATCTGTTGTGTCTTTCTGTTATATTCATATTTTGTGATATTTTGGTCCTTGCTGAGCCCCGAAGCTCAATCCATTCGCTCTTTCTTATTTTGGCAGATAATATAGGTGACGATCAGTATTATGATGATGGAACCTGGGAAGAGGATTACGAAGAGTGATCCTAATTATTTAGTTATATAACGTTTTCATTATAGTTATTTCATCTTGGAGCTTTGATTTCCCTTTTCAATAATGTATTACTTAGAAACAGTTATTTCAGTAATTTAGACTTCCGCTACTTAACTCTGATTATGGACTTTTCATAAATGAATTTCCTTTTTGTAATTTTTGTTGTGTGCTTTGGTGTTTCATTATCCAATGAGACACTCTCATGTAACCATTTCGGTTACGGGGTATGATAACACAGGACTACAAGGAGTGCATTTTAGAGAGTGGCTGCCCGACTATTTTGCTGCGCGATTTTCAAATTTTTGTGTCTCTTCTGTGGTTCTCTACCTATGTATGGTGGTGTCGAGATACTTGTACAAATTATTACTCAAAGTCATTACTCAAAGTTTCATTAAAAATCCTGATGTGTTTCATTAAAAATTATTAGAAGATCTTGATGTGTTTCATTAAAAATTATTACTCAAAGTTTATTAATTGGGATTCCCCACCTAAATACTTGTACAAATTGGGTATCACAATTAGTTTGATCTTTGTTTGTTAAACTTCTCAATGACAAAAAGAAATTTCTTTCTTACTACGGCAATAGGAGGTCCCTGGTTCGATTTATTAAGGCACATTCACTGTCATGCCTAGCGTTTGCTAAAATTGATTTTTTTTTTTTTATGAACTGATTTATAACATACTTGTGCAGTGTGGATTTTGGGAAGTATCGAGACTTTGGAAAACGAAGCACGATCTCAATGCGCAAGCGAATTACAATGTCATCCTGCAAGCGAAGCACAATCTCAACGCGCAGGTCCAGACTTTGATTTTTTTTTCCACTAGAACTACATGCATTATCATCGCATGATTCTCCTACTTCTCCAATTATGTCTCAAATTTAAAATATATTTGTTACTTATACTTGTAACATGATGACTAATCTTTAATATTTCAGGTAATCCATCCAAGGAAATTGCAAACGCAACAATCCTTTATGATTCAGAAGATAATGACAATAATATGCTTGTGGTATGTTATCTTTAATTATGTTTAATTCCCTTTAGTATACTATTTAAACTTGTTTGACGATTGTTTTTGGATAAAATGTACTAATTGTATTTGAAATTTTCTTTGTTGCTATATGATTAGTTTGTGCCAGTCAAGAAGTTTATCTCAAATTTGGGAATGTCTAAACTGCTTGGACCAACAAGAATAAGCTAGTTTCGACGTTTGTATTTGATTTGAGATAATTTCTAAATTAGCCAATGTGTAATCTTCTTTTGTATTAGACTTATTTGATTTTGTTTAACTTCCTTAACTTTTGGACTTTATTTGGTATTTAATATTTTAAATTTTTGAGTTTTATTTGGTATTTATTTACTTGAATTTTTTGCAAAGATGAATTGTTATTGCTAGAGTAGATAGACTTAAAAAAAAGTGTAGGGGAAATGGTTTGTAAATTTGTGCAGGGATGAGTAGGAACCTTCTGTAACTAATCTAATAGATACGAAAAAGTTTTTTAAAAAAAATTGCATGCCCACACGGGGTAGAAATAATTGATCTGGGACAGATCACGGGGCGGGGCAGGCTTTAATAGTCGTGGGGAAGGTATGGTATTTGAGATATTCTCCCGATCTGCCCAATTGCCATCCCTACTTAATAGACAATCTGTCGGTTCTATATTCCACTAACGGTTGAAGTTTGCATTTGATAATAGGTGCTCCAATTGGATTGAGCAGCCATTTGGATTGGGCTGACCAATATCGAATTACTTGAACCGATCAATTGAACTAAACCGATATGTTGAACCGACATAACCGTATTTTGGAAACTGGAAGTTAAGGGAGTTGGAAGTAGTTGTTAGTTCGGATTTGGTGGTTTATTCCAAATAAACCACCAACCCTTTATAGCTTCATCATTGTGCTAACTTGAGAGGTTAGAAAACACAAAACAAGAAAGAAAAATTTAGATTATTCTTATTCCCCCCTCTCTATCTCTCTCTCTCTCTCTATCTTGTTCTTCTAAAAAAATTATCAAAAGATTTCATTTTTGAAGATTTTCTTCAAGTCATTTTGTTCTTCAATTTCTTGATTGCACTAGAGTGTAGAACGTCCATCCAAGTGGTCGTGTGGATACCGTAGACACAAAGGATGAACGCTAGATTCGTGCTTGTGATCGACAAACTACAACACATAAATCGTTTTTGTTCTTGGCATCTTAAAGGTGCGGATTCTAACGAAAACTAATTGGTTCTTACTCGTGATGATCCTAGTAAGAAATGGATTCCATGTTTTGATTCCGCTGCCATTTTGTTGGGAATCTGAATTTCTTTCTTACAGTGGTACCAGAGCCACTCACGAGTTTTTAGCTTTTTTTGTGATCATGTATCCTTTAAACGTATGAATGCATATTTTGGATTCCTTTACAAATTTTAAACAACGTGTTTAGGATGATTTTTAAGTGTTAAACTAGTCATGGGACTAATTGTCGTTCCAAAAATCGTTTAAAGATATCATTTGTAGAAAACGGAATTGCACACTGCCTGTGTGCGGACGAATCCACAGATGAAGCATCGTCCGCAACTAGACAGTAAGCATGACATTTTCTGCGACGATACCCTGGACGAACTGTTCGTCTGCGGAGATGCTGGTTTGAGATTTTGAGGACTTTTATGTTTTTCAAAGCATGATTGTCATGTTATGTGAGTATGGTGTATAGATATTTCGCCATATTACATATTGTTATGTATTTTTATGAAAATTACGACTTGTGTGTCCTGCATTCTCTCCATATTCTGTTTGTAGTTCTCCTACATTGTACCAGGAGGATTGTTTCTATCTATGTAATAATAGAATATGAGTAGTGTAGAGGACATGGAGCACAATGGAGGCATTCAGAAGGGAGGCAATCAAGTGGAAGGAGAAGAAGTCTATAAGATATATTTAATGTCTTCACCTTATAATGATCAAGGATTATTCCATTGGCTTGGAAGAATCTGCATAGGTTGGGCTATTACTGTGTCACATTTATTTTATCTATATGATGTATGAGATGCATGCGATACATAATAGTTTTGTGAGATCATATAAGCATAAAATCAATCAATGTTGCATATTAAGTTAATGCCTATATCGACAAATGTGTGGGACTTTCCAAAGCAGTGTGCGCATGTGTATCCTGGTGAGGCGTGAAGGATAAGTGTGATATCCGCCGGCTAAAGTCTTGGGTTCTACGTAACTGGATTATCTCAATACGATTGAGGATCTAGAGGCAAAAAAGTTAAGAGTGTACATTGTGATGTACTAGAATATTGTTATTCACTTAACTAACCAAGAATTACATAAGTGATGTAATTGGAAAATTTTACTTACCTAAATAACCATGTCTTGGGCGATTATCCAAAGCTAACTCAGGATGAGGTGAAATATGAAGCTTAGCCCACTAGAAAGTTTCGAACTTACCGAATGAGCATTGAGGGTTGTTCATTTGAAGAAAATAGTGGGAGAGTCATTTACAAAGTCTTGTAAGTGATTTTAACACTATAATACTTAAACATTGCATATTGTAAAGAACATGTCAAATACAACTATTGCATCAAATAATTTATCATTGCGATCGGCCCTTGAGAAGGACAAGTTAGAGGGAGCCAACTTCCTCGACTGGTACAAGAATTTGAGGATTATCCTCAAGCACGAGAAAAATTTATATGTTCTCGAAGAGCCAATTCCTAAGCAAACTGAAAGAAATTCTTATCGTAAGAACGTTGATGATGCATTAGATGTGTCAAGTCTTATGTTAGTCACCATGACCTCTGTGCTTCAAAAGCAACATGAGGAAATGGGTGCTTTAGACATGATTGGTCATCTAAAGAAACAATTTCAGGGCCAAGCTCACAAGGAGATATTTGATGTGTCAAAATCTCAGTTTCAATGTAAAATGGCAGAGGGAACTTCAGTCGAAACTTACGTTCTGAAAATTATAGGGTGTGTTGAAAACCTTAGCAGATTGGGTTTCCCTATTGGCTAAGGGTTGACTACAAACTTGATTATACAATTGCTGTCATAATCATATAGTCAATTCTTTCATAATTATAACATGAATGAAATAGACAAGCCATTACCTGAATTATTGAACTTATTGAGGACTGCTGAGAAGGAAATATGCAAGTCCAAAACCATTCTGATGGTTCACAAAGGCAAATGAAAATGTGTTTATAAGCCTAATAGTAAACCTAATGGCAAACCGAACCAATTTAGTAAAGCATTTAAACTCAAAGGCAGGGTAGCTAAGGATAGCACTTGTCACCACTGTGGTGAGAAAGGGAATTGGCGCAGGAATTGTAAAAGTTACATTGCTTCAAAGAGACAACAAAAGGAACCAAACGTTGCTTCAAGCGCAAGTACTTATATGATAAGTACTTATGTTATAGAAGTAAATTTGTCTATAACTACTTCTTCTTGGGTATTTGATACCAGATATGGTTCTCACATTTCCATGAATGTGCAGGGACTTCAAATGATTAGGAATTGACAAACGACGAAGTGGACCTACGTGTTGGCAATAGACCAAGAGTGGTTGTCTTGGATGTAGGAACATATTGTATTACTTTGCCTACTGGATTGTCCTAGAGTTAGAGAATTGTCTCTATGTACCTACCTTGAGTAAAAATATTATTTCAATATCTTGTTTGGACTAGAAAGGTTTTGATATTAGTATTAAAAACCAACGATTGTCGTTTACATTGAATAATATCTTTCATGGTAGTGTAAACCTGAATAATGGTCTATATGTGTTAGACCTTGATTCACCAATCTATAACACAAACATTAAAAGAATTAATAATAATGATTCAAATCATACACGTATCTGGCATTGTCGCTTAGGCCATATAAATGATAAACGAATTTCCAAACTCCATAAAGATGGATCATTGGAATCATTTGATACATGCGAACCTTGTTTAATGGGTAAGATGTGTAACGACCCTAATTTTCGACCTATTTTAATTGAGGCCTTATAGAGTCACTAGTCTGAATTATCTTTGATATTTTATTTTCGCAATATACTAATTTATCTTTTAGAATTATATGTGAAGCAAAGTTTTGAATCTTAATATTTTTAGGGACCGAAATTGCAAATTTTAATAGTTGAGGATATCAATTGTAAATAGTACACTTTGGTGAGTCATAGGCACACTTGTTAAAAAAATTGAGGAGTCAAGTACACCTCCTACTTTTCTCACCTCTTCAATCGTCTTCTTCATTTTTTTTTTCCTGTAAAAGTCTTTTGCTCTCTCTGGGATCCTTCATCCTTCATCTCTCTCTCAATTCATAAATTACTCTCAATCACAAAATCAAATACTCCCTTCTCTCATAATCTTCAAGTTCTAGAGTGTTAATTCTTGGTAAGTAAAAGTTATTAATTTTATTTAAGTTCTAATAATAGTTGAAAATCATGTCTAAATTGTGGTTTAATGTTTTCTGTTTTCGGTTTCTGATTTTTGATTTTTCTGTTTTTGCTTGTTCTGCTCTCGGTTTCAGAATTTTCCTCTGTTCTGTTTTCTATTTTTTTTTTCTCTTTGTCTAATCTGCCGAGTGTTGATGGCTTGGTTGATGGCTTATTCCCTCTTGTAACTGGGTGGACATTATTTCTTGGTTGAAGCTTTGTGTTCGTTGTTTTTCAGTTGTTTTGTTTAGAGTTCTTGATGCTTTTGAAAAGCTTTATATTTTTTAGTCTATAAGATGGGAAATTGTTGGTTTTGATTTCTCAAGGACTTATTTGATGATGGGCATGGTGGTTTAGCTTGTTTCTTGATTAGTTTCCTTTTAAACTTGTGTTTTGTTAGAGAAAATCAGGGAATATATATTCAGCTTTTATCTTGAAGGGACTTCCCTGTTCTTGATTATAAAGAAAGGGAATGGTAGTTTAGGGCGAGCCTAAAGGTTTTCTTTTCATTTCAAATTTAATTACTAGTATGCATTGGATATTAGAGAAGTTGGGAATGATCATTTCTGATTTCTTGGTTAGCATTGAAGGTCTTGGGAGTTCTTAAGGGCGGTTGTCCCTCTCTCGCTTTCTTAATGATCGATGAATTAGTTTGCCATGAATTTGCTTGTTGTTTCTTGGAAATCAATATAGAATCCGGGCTGCCCTTCAATCTATATGTTTTACTTCTTATTTCTATTATTGGATGTTTTAATTAATTAGCTATGGATGATTATTTGGATATAGGATTTGGACCATTTGAGATACCAAGCAATTGAACATGATATTTGATTACTCTTAAAATACTAGGAGTTCTAAGCTTGACAGGTGAGTGGTCCTAACCCTTTTGTAAAATTATATATAAGTATTGT
Source organism: Vinca minor (assembly GCA_026122235.1). Lineage (NCBI taxonomy): Eukaryota > Viridiplantae > Streptophyta > Magnoliopsida > Gentianales > Apocynaceae > Vinca > Vinca minor. The sequence continues at coordinate 730,399 of JAOCZM010000105.1, forward strand.
GTATTCATTTATTCATTGCACTCATGATCTGGATCCACTCATGACATGCATTGTTACATTTATTTGTCACTATGAAATATCTTTCTGAATTGGGGCTTTGTTTTGAAATACTGTTTTATTGCATTGGAAATGATAAATTTGACTGAATCTTATACAGATTTGTCCTGTAAATATTGACATGGCATGATAAGACTATGAGTCTATTGAAACGGGTCCAATTATTTGATTTGAAGGAGCTAAGTGCTACACCAAAGGTGTGAGCCACCTCTAGAGTCCTGATTCTGAACATCTGTATTTGGGGGCCCGTATGAAATGTGATATGTTGTTATTATCATGCCTATGTCAATTTCACCTCGACAGTCCCGGAAAAAGTGTTTAGAAAATCAGGCCCCTTATTATAATCAATATATATGTGGTTTTCTCATTGTGCGAACTATTTTATGAAAATAAAGTACTTTGGAAGGAAAATGGTTTTAAAAGACATACGCACCATTGGCACGGCCCTCACTGAGTTTCGGCTCACGTTTTCCAACTGTTTTTCCCCTCCACAGGTATCTGAAGATTGTGAAACATTGTGGTATCAGAATGCGCAGGGGGAGCTTTGGATTAGCAATCTGTATTTACGGATATTAGTCTTGTATTTTATCGAATTTTAATGTAACCTTGTGGATATATTATAATTTTGGGTAATAGAATGTTTGTTTAGAGCCTTGCCGGTTTGGCGGTTGTAAAAGATAGAACACAGTGCCGAGAGGCACGCGACTTTCCCAGCCAGAGAGGGCGGGCCGTCACATTTGGTATCAGAGCCAGGTTCTGAAGTGGGTAGTGTGTCCACTAAGCTTGAAGCTGGCGTGAACATACAATAAGATTTTAGAGTCGATACGATTGTTCTTAAGTTTGAATCCTATACCTAAGTTTGAATTGAATTCTACCGTAGGCTTGAATTACATTTTTAATTGCGAGGACGCAATTATTTTAAGGGGGTAAGAATGTAACGACCCTAATTTTCGACCTATTTTAATTGAGGCCTTATAGAGTCACTAGTCTGAATTATCTTTGATATTTTATTTTCGCAATATACTAATTTATCTTTTAGAATTATATGTGAAGCAAAGTTTTGAATCTTAATATTTTTAGGGACCGAAATTGCAAATTTTAATAGTTGAGGATATCAATTGTAAATAGTACACTTTGGTGAGTCATAGGCACACTTGTTAAAAAAATTGAGGAGTCAAGTACACCTCCTACTTTTCTCACCTCTTCAATCGTCTTCTTCATTTTTTTTTTCCTGTAAAAGTCTTTTGCTCTCTCTGGGATCCTTCATCCTTCATCTCTCTCTCAATTCATAAATTACTCTCAATCACAAAATCAAATACTCCCTTCTCTCATAATCTTCAAGTTCTAGAGTGTTAATTCTTGGTAAGTAAAAGTTATTAATTTTATTTAAGTTCTAATAATAGTTGAAAATCATGTCTAAATTGTGGTTTAATGTTTTCTGTTTTCGGTTTCTGATTTCTGATTTTTCTGTTTTTGCTTGTTCTGCTCTCGGTTTCAGAATTTTCCTCTGTTCTGTTTTCTATTTTTTTTTCTCTTTGTCTAATCTGCCGAGTGTTGATGGCTTGGTTGATGGCTTATTCCCTCTTGTAACTGGGTGGACATTATTTCTTGGTTGAAGCTTTGTGTTCGTTGTTTTTCAGTTGTTTTGTTTAGAGTTCTTGATGCTTTTGAAAAGCTTTATATTTTTTAGTCTATAAGATGGGAAATTGTTGGTTTTGATTTCTCAAGGACTTATTTGATGATGGGCATGGTGGTTTAGCTTGTTTCTTGATTAGTTTCCTTTTAAACTTGTGTTTTGTTAGAGAAAATCAGGAATATATATTCAGTTTTATCTTGAAGGGACTTCCCTGTTCTTGATTATAAAGAAAGGGAATGGTAGTTTGGGCAGGCCTAAATGTTTTCTTTTCATTTCAAATTTAATTACTAGTATGCATTGGATATTAGAGAAGTTGGGAATGATCATTTCTGATTTCTTGGTTAGCATTGAAGGTCTTGGGAGTTCTTAAGGGAAAGATGACTGCTTCTCCTTTTACTAGAATTGGAGAAAGAGCTAATGATATATTGGGACTAATATATATTGATGTATGTGGTCCATTCAATATACATGCTAAATGGGGTTATCTATACTTCATTACATTTACTGATGACTTCGGTAGATATAGATATGTGTATCTTATGAAACACAAATCAGAAGCCTTTGACAAGTTCAAGGAGTTTAAATGGTTACACTTATGCCAGCTTCCAAATTGATAGCGATGACTATCGCTCGCAATCAGGTTATGTATTTTGCATAAACGGTGGTGTTGTGAGGTAGAGGAGTTCAAAGCAGGCAACCGTTGCTAATTCTACAACTAAAGCCGAGTATATAGTTGCAAGTAACGCAGCTAAAGAGGCGGGTTGGATTCGAAAGTTCATTAGTGATTTTGAAGTGGTACCTAGAATTGAGAATGTCGTTGATCTCTATTGTAACAACAATGGAGATATTTCTCAATCAAAGGAACCAATATCTCACCGAAGGTCCAAACATATACTTCGGCGATATCACCCAATCCGTGATATTATTGATAGAGATGATGTGGATATATGCAAAGTACATACAATTGGTAACATCGCTGACCCAATGAGAAAACCGTTGTCACAACAACATCATACAACTAGTATTGGTATTAGATACCATGAGAATTGGTCTTAGAAACAGTTTTATTTGTTTGCACTAAAAGATCTCAACCAAGCTTCAAAACTTCTTCAAAAGATCTCTTTAAAAGCTTACATATTTTTAAAGATAAGCATCATCTCTTGGCCACTCATACTTCATTTTTTGGCCTTTTACAAATGATGTGCTTACTAGCTTTAGGGATTTCCTTCTTTGATTTATTTTGGTCTTTGAGTGTGTCTTCCTTGATTTACAATTTTCCTAAATCTATTGACCAACAAGTTTCTCCAAGATTTTAAACTTAATCCCTCCTAAAAGATTTTCATCTTTGATCCTTTAGATCTCTATTTTAACAAAAAGCAGGAGAAAATGCTTTTCATATCGGTGCTCTGATGAACCTTTTTAATTTTGACAAAAAAGGGGAGAAATATTAGCATTGCAAATGTGCCATGAAAATAAAGTTTACAAAAGGAGAAAGTTACAAAATGGGAGAGGTAAGGGATTCTTTAAAATAGGGGGAGTAGAATGATTTTTCAAAACATGTACTTGCCTTGATCATATGCATCCTTATCTCATGTTTTGATATTTTGTGATTTATTTCCTTATCCTTTTGTTATATTATTCCCATTTGCATCAATGTTTTGTCATCATCACAGAGAGGGGGGATTGTAAGCCCTAAGGGCTAATGTGATCAATCTTGTTTTGATGATATCAAACCAGTGGTTAGTTCTAATGTTTGTGTGAGCATGTGTTTATTGATAGAATCTTTATACTCACACCGACATTGTTGAAAATGGTAAGTTAGTTTCTTATGTACATCAAAGACATCATCATACATAGGAGAAGCTACACTTTGCAAGACTCAATGGCACAAGTTTGAAGTACATCCACAAAGCCTTTAAAATAAATTGCAAAGTCAAGAAGGAAGAGAAAGAGTTACTCAATCACCAATGGTACTACTTCAACAAGTAGGCTCTTAACCAAAGAAGTGGTGAGGTCCAATACACTACAACATGAAAATTGCTATAGGACTTCACGACTCAAAGAAGAGGTTGACAAATGTTTCAAGTCCAAGCTCAAAAGAAGAACTCGTCTTGAAGACTTGAAGACCTAAGAAGATTAGTCTAGTCTACATATGTAAAATTCCTTGTGACTAATCTTCATTTCAGAATACTAGAATTTAAGTATATTTAAAGCTCACACTCTTGCATGTTTTCAAAACCACATGTTTAATTTGATTTAATATTTGAAAAAGTTTTTGAAAACGTATCTAAGTGTTGGTTAATGCCTAAGATCTTTAAAATATTTTAAATATCTTTGAAAAACACTTAGGCATGAGTTTGTGAACATTAGAAATGTGATCAAGTGGAAAAACTACTTTTTGATTGAAGTTCGGTCGACCTAGGCATAACCTCGGAGGATCTGATGAAGTCCGGTCGACCGACATGTGTTGTTCAGTCGACCGAGGAGGTTTTTATCTTTAGTCAGATTTTGAATGTTCCAAGACTCCAGCGACTATATTCCCTCGGACGACTATGCTTTAAGTCGGTCTACTGAACCTTTCTTCGGAAGACCTGACCACTCCTTGCAGTCGACCGAAATTCATCCAGTAGCCTTGTTAAACTTTATTTTTGAACACCTCGGTCGACCTACCCTCAATTTCGGTCGACCGAAGTTGTCACTTCAAGGCAAAAATATAGCTATTGTAACTAAATTTGCTTGTGCATTTTGGCGCCTATATAAAGCTTCTAAAGATGATTTTTCACAACTAACGAAGCCATAAGAGTGCATATGCTATAGAATTTTAAACAAGAAATCCAAACACTTTGAAGTGCTTTAATTCTTCATTCATTCAAAATATATCATTTTGAATTGGGCTTAATCATATATATATATATATTCTCTTCTATTCTCAAAAGTGATTAGGGCTATAATTTTATATCCAATCCAAGTGAGGGATTATTAGAAGAGAGTTTAAATTGTAAAGTATCGTTGTTCAGGCTATTTCCTTTCTCATTGTGAGAACTAGTTCTTTGTGAGTTAGGAAAAAACTCTATGTGAGCTTCACTATTTGTGCAGTGTTTGTCCTCTTGCTGAGGTATCTCTTTGTGAGATTGACTCTTGGTGAGCTTAGTTCTTTGTGAACTAAAAAAACGTTCTTTGTGAGAGGAGTCCTCTTTGTGAGTCAAAAATCCTCTTTGTGAGGCAAGTGTAGCTCTGTGTGAGCAAGAAAAGTGGTTGAGGGTAAAACTCTTTGTGAGTTGTCCACTTAAGTAAAAGGTTGATCTCACCTTGCATTTGTTGTGAAGGGAATCACTAGTGAAGTTGCCAAAATCCTTAGGCGTTTCCTAAGGAAGTGTGGATGTAGATCTTTGTGATCGAACCACTATAAATCGCCGTTTTCGTTTTCTCTAACCCTTACTCATTTACTTTATAGTTCATGAATTGCTTTATCTTGTTTGCATGAACCTATTTGTATAAGAGTTAGTTGTAAAACTTATACATGCTTCATAGCTTTACATATTGCTTGGCTTATCTGTATTTTACTTTGGTCATATGATTTATGGTGTTCAATCTTACGAGCCTTGCATATATGACACTTGACTTAGACTTTCATTGACCATATTCATAGGCTTGTGTTACTATGTGTTGCATATAACACCTAAGTTGCCATAACAATTAATTTACCTTATGTTCTTAATCAACATACTTGTTGTTAAAGTGATCATTTAGGCAAATAAGTTTAAGAAAAGCTAAAAAGTTTTAGAACCTAATTCCATGACTTGTTATATAAGAACACTTCATTGATTGTTATATAAATTTCAATAGTATTTCTTATAATGATCTTGTTTGTATGCGTAATCCTTCGGCTTGAAATTCTTTGATGGTGTCAAACGTTGTCTGTAACATGATGATCTATAAAGGCATTTGTCCCTTCTATGTAACAAGATTGATATCTTTGGCCCCTTGAGGGAGTGAGACTAATTCATGGCCATGAATAAATGAATTGATATTGCGATATCTTTGTCATTTGATTGGTCTACTCACGAATCAAGAAACAAAAGATTAAACTATACAAGTATGACATATTCCATGACTTGTGTTTAATCAAGATATCGAGGACAAATGGATTAGCTACAAAAGGTCATAAATGTGTTTATGTTGAATCACCAATAATATTTGTAATTTGGGAGTAATGATATGTTGCTAGATACCTCTAATTACTGTTAACAAATTGTTGTCACAGAAAACATTACAAATACCTAATGGGTCGCACTCTATGATCAATTGGAATTGGCTTGTTGTAGTTTGCATATGATAATAGGTGCTCCAATTGGATTGGGCCGACCAATATTGGATTGGTTGAACAGAACCGGTCTGTTGAACCAGCCGAACCATATTCTAGAAATTGGAAGTTAAGGGAGTTCGAAGAGGTTGTTAGTTGGGATTTGGTGGTTTATTTTGGAATAAACCACTAGCCCTTCATATCCTCATCATTGTCCTAACTTGAGAGGTTAGACAACACAAAATAAGAAAGAAAAATTCGGATTTTTCTTATCTCTCTCTCTCTTTTGGTCTTACAAAAGTTATCAAAAGAACTCATTTTTGAAGATTGTCTTCAAGTCCTTTTATTCTGCATCTTCTGGCTAGCACTAGAGGCTAGATCGTCCATCCAAGTGGTCGTGTGGATGCCATAGAGATTATTGCTTATGCTCGACAAACTACAACACGGAAATTGTGTCCACTTTTGACTTTCTTAAAAGCATCGATTCTAACTAAAACTAATTGGTTCTTACTTGTGATGATCCTAGTAGGAAACGGATTCCATGTTTTTATTCCGCTGCCATTTTGTTGAGAATTCAAATTTCTTTCTTACATGGTAATTAATCTTATTAATCACCCTACTAGTTGAGTTAACTTCAAATTCCATTAATGCCTCCCCTGCCAACTCCAATTGCAACCCTCTTCCTACACCTTCTCCACTCACCATCTACCACCTTACTACAAAACCTCTCATTATAATGGGAGGAATCTAGATTTTCTAGTACATCTTATAAGATACTATCTACTACATTAACATAATTGTCATATATTCAATAATGAGATAGTCAAAATTGAATAATTGATAAATTCAATTCAAACCAATAATAAAATGCATTTAAAGATTTATAATCCTACCGGAGGCTTGAAGAGAGGGAGTCATTTTAGGACTTAGGAGTATAATTGGATTGGGTCTCAATATGATATTTCTGGTCTCATTTTTAAATTAGTCTCAAACTCAAATTAAATTCTTTATGAATTAGTACTTGAAATTTTATTCTCATACACATAGTATGCCTTGTTCACTTACTAGGATCCGCGTTTTCTAATGAGAGTTTGAATCTTATTTTCAGTATTAAATCTAGATCAGACACAATCTAAATATACCATTGATGATGATGTTGTCCTTGAGAATAGGGCTTGAATAAGGGGGGGTCACGAGGAGCCACGTGGTAGTTTACAGTGGCCTCCGGGATGGGGTGCATTCAACTTTGAATATGAGAAGTTGTGTCATTGTCTTTAGTTAGCTTTCCCAAGATCAATGAATGAAGGAACCAAATATCTCCCTCTCTCTGCTCTCCTTTTTAAGCAAATAATCCAATGGTTTTGTTTGGGTAAAAATCGTACATATATATTCCCATTCAGTACTTAATCACTCAAAAATCGTTTCTCGCGGAGCGGCATACCGAAAAAAGAATAATATAATTACATCCGGTCGCGTTTCCTTTTTAGCTAAAGAACTAAAATCTTGATATCGATTACCTGAGTCTTCTATTCGGATGAGTTTACGGCTGTGGTATACCTATATCTCCAGCCAGTTCACCCATAATCTCAGGCCCCTTTAGTACAACGAATAGCTGGGACTGATAGTTTGTCCAATTCAAGTTTTGAACTACCGCAGGCATCTAGTGTGGTCAGCACCAATCGTGTTGTCTCTATTTGAATATTTTTCTAATTATATATGTATTTATATATGGTGAATTGTGAATGGTTGGACACATGATTGAAAACATACACGGATATAAACGATTATTTATCGTTTTGTTTTGGAAGTATGTGATTAGTCTATTTAATTTCCTTATTATTTTAGTCTAAACAATGTAACCCTCATGTGCATGTGTCTTATTTTCTCTCTTTTTGACCAAAAACAGTAGCAGTAGCAAGATTCTTTTTTTTTCTTTTCTCTTGTTACAATTATTAATTATTTTTTGATATACTATTGTTAATTTATTATAGATGTACTTTCCACGTATTTGTTCTGTACATATCATCATTCATGAATGCATGAATAATAAATATGGGTTGTAGGTATTTATTGTAATATTTAGCGGATTGATCTTTTTTTTACAGAATTTTGGGTTTCAAATTTGTAAAACTAAATTGTTATTAAAAGAAAGTATGACCAAAAAAAAAAAAAAAAATTTGTGTTAGAAGAGTATGCAAGATGATATCCGAATGCACTTCGATGGAGTTTGGAGAAAGTTTACGACGGTTTCATTTCTTGTGAATCGTGTTTTTATTTCTTCTAGGACAATAAAAAGGGAAATGAAAATCTCAACGTAATAATTATTCATGGTTGAAATGGCAAGTGTTTTTTCCTATTGTAAAATATTTTATTTGGTATTCAATTTAACATACCTATAGAAGATCGTCTAAGGACTCCTTGAAAACAAAGACGGAGCCAAGGGAAGTGACGGCGTCTTTTAAAATTTTTAAAAGGAAAATGATATTTTTATCCTATAAATTTCAAAAATATTTTAAAAAAATAGTAATATAATTGACCTTTTGCTCCTTTAAGATTTTTGTTTTTTCAAAATTTTCTCAACGCCTCTCAAGACATAATTTCTAGCTTCGCCAGTGCTAGAAAATCAATCGTATATTTCTTTAGCAAAAATTATAATGATTAATTTTCTAAAACAATAAAAAGTCAAAAAGCAACCTTGAAATATCTTTTCTAATGATACTCTCGTACTTGCAACCTTGTAATATTATTACTTAGTAAAACAAAAAACCTTGAAATATTATAATCTTTTCTTTTCTATTTTGTATTTATCTTTATGGAATATTCACTTGCAAAGTACAAAATATTCTCCTGTTCACAATTTTCGTATGATTGTAAGGTATTAAGATTTGTCCCCTAATTTTTTAAATTATGAGTTAAGTATTCAATCACTAAGCTATTACTTGAGTGATTACGATTTCTTTTTTTTCTTCATAGAAGCCAAAATAAAACTTAGAAAAATAAGGAAAAGAAAATGTAAGTGTAATATAAAGATAAAGTTGTCAGAAAAACAAATTAGCCTTTTATGCTTCGAGGATAGCATTCCCCATCTCCTCTAAATAATAATTCTGTTTCCTTCCTCTTTTCCCCTTCATTTCTATGGCATAAAAAAAACTTAGAGGAAAATTGGCGTAATTTAACATTATCCTCATCCTCCTCTTCCTATCCTTTTCTTTTTCTTTTCTTTAGTTTTTTAAATCTTACTCTTCTTTAGTTTACTATAATACTAGAGTAGTTTACTATTCTTAGATAGAAGAATTCTAACTTAATTAGGATTCTTCCTTTGTGGGTCATTGGCAACGACATTCCTACTCTATTTAAGAGGGAATTCGGCCACGATAATAATTAGACTTGATATATGATATTTTAAGTTTATTCCTTAGTTACTCTATGAATTGATTTTCTATGTAGAACTTCGTTCATCCTTGAGTTACTATATCAATAAGTTTATTTTACACTTATTGTGGTGTTTCAGCCTCCATTGACAATCAACCTTCTTAGAGTTGTGTTGATTATATTCCCCAGTAAACTGATTTTCGAGAAAGAGAAGGATCCGAAACCTTTTTGTGTCGAATCTTGATACTTGTTATCTCGGTCCCACATCAAGTGGTATCAGATCAAAATATTTATCTCTTTCTTGGTGTACCTTAACCGCTTTCTTTAAAAAAAAAAATTTGCTTGAAATTGACAATACTTCGGTCCAAAAACAGAAAATTTCAACCGAAAGTTTTAGGAACTATAAAGCCAAAAAGCAAACTTCTTGGTTCGATTCGTCCCAAGAATTGGCAAAGCGTTCCCCCCTTTATTTTTGAGCCCACGACCTTCATTACTATACATCAAGAATTTATAGCGTTGGAGCCTCGTTTTTTATATATCTCGGCCAAGAAGAAGGGTAAGTCAAGAAAAAGAAAGTAGAGATTCAAGAATCAAGAATCAAGAAACGTAAAGATTCAAGAAACAACAATTCATGCGCAAGATAAGGCAACAAAGTTATGAAGAAGATGGCAACTTTAATTGTGATGATAAAAGGTATGGCTCTCAATATGCAACAACATCAAGATATGATAATTATGATTTTTATCCTTGTGAGCTGAGAATAGAATCCAAGATCCCATATTTTGAAGGTACGAATGATCCTGAATCTTTATTTGAATGGATACATAAACTTAATGATATGTTTGCTATTCATGATTATTCGGAGGGTAAAAAGGTAAAGATGGCAGCCATGGAATTTTATAGTTATGCATCAAAGTGGTGGAAAGAAGAAAGTATAATTAGGAGAAGAGTGGGTCAACGGCCTATTAATACTTGGGATGAGATGAAAGCAGTTATGAAGCGTAGATTTGTTTCCCCAAGTTACATTAGGTAACATGTCAAACGTTTACAAGTTCTTACACAAGGTAACAAATCAAGAGATGAATATTCGCCATGATTCGAGTGGATATTCAAGAAGACGTGAAAGCTACGTTGAATCGATTCTTGGCAGGTTTGAATGATGATGATATTAGGCCAAAGGTGGAAAGAGCTAACCATGTTGATATTATGGAGATGGTGGACCATGCGGAGCAAATTGACAGGCGAATCAAAGAGAATAAGAAAGGGACTAATTCGGCTAAATTTTCACCTTGGAAAAAGACAAATCAGCCCCTTCAAATTCTGGTTTTGGGCAGCGGCAAAGTGAGAATAAGAGACGTTTTGGGGCTGCCAAAACAGCCACAACTCAATTAAAAGAAAGCCAAACAGCCGCCGTTCCATCTTCAACTTGGGAGACAAATATGAACGAACTAGGGGAAATCATGGGTCGGATGGATAAATTGATCAACAAAAAGACTCTTGTTGAACAACCAAGATTCGCCCAAACAGCCACTTATTCATCTTCAAAGTGGGAGACAAATTGTTCATCTTCAACGCCAACGGAATGTTCTAAGTGCCACAAACAAGACCATCTTGATATGGACTGCTCAAACGATGATTTAATGGTAATACAAGATGATGAAGATTGGGAAAGTCAAGAAGACAAGTATGAAGCCGAGACCATCTTAGAAAGCTTGCCAAATGATGAGTTGAATGAGGAGAGTGATCTTACACTTGCATCCCACGATTTAGAAGATTCGAAGACCAATCCTTTACAAGGGGAAGGAGATGATACGGAAAATTTTCAAGAAGGAGGGAATGATGAGAGATCATCCATGAAGCTTAAAGAGGTCATTTATCCAAATGACCAAGTCCTTAACCCATGCATTCCAAATGCGAGTTTCCAAGTAAAGCCTTTGTTCCTGGTGTTGAAAGTCTCTAATCTAAAGGCTCAAGTGATAAAGAAGCATTCCAAGAATGCTAGGCACGAGGATCAAAGCCATCTAATCTCATTTGAAGGAAAGATACATAATTGGAAGGAAAACGGTTGAAAGGGTATTTTAGGAAACATGTAAATTAAAGTCTATTCTAGACTTTAATTAGAATTTCAGCTTTATAGTATTTACTTTAATTATATTTAGGCGCCATTATCTAGTAGTAGGGCAATAATAAAGGACATGTTGTCCATGTGTTTAATTAGTGGTACAACTAGAGTAGTTTACTATTCTTAGATAGAAGAATTCTAACTTAATTAGGATTCTTCCTTTGTGGGTCATTGGCAACGACATTCCTACTCTATTTAAGAGGGAATTCGGCCACGATAATAATTAGACTTGATATATGATATTTTAATAATTTCTTTTCTTTAGTTTTTTCTTTAGTTTTTAGTTCAAAACTAAATCCTACTTATACAAAAATGAATATGAAATTCTATATTTATATTCTTGGATGAGAGTGCGACGAAAATTCTTCCAAATTTGGAAAAGGAAGTTTAGATAAAGTCCAAAGTATGAGGATTTGAGATTTAGAATTTATAGATTTTGCATTTTAATTGCATCTGGAGTTATTGTATCTATGAGGGAGGATATAGAAAGGTGAATATAAATGATATAAAGAGATTATTGAGGCGAGAAGAAGGTCTTTAAATCAAATAAATATTTTAATAAAAAATGCTACTCTCTTCTTTTCAAAATATAAGTTATTTTAAGGTTTTACACAAGAATTAAGGATTTTAAAAATAATACAAATTTGTAATTAAATACCTTCCATGCTCTTTATAGATAGGGAGAAAGATAGAGAGAAAATGACATAAATAAAGAGATTGAGGAATATTGAATTGAAAAATGTACAACTAATATTTCTTAAAAGCTACAAAATGACTTATATTATTGAATAAATATATCATTCTAAAAGACATATATAAAAGACTTATATAAGATAATAAGAATATAGAATTCGACCTTCAAAGGGAAAAGTTAGTTTCGAGTTTTCTTTGCAAGCCTTTTAAAAAGAAAAATAAAAAATAAAAGGAGTTTTCTGAAAAAAGTAGCAATTATTGGGCTACTTCATGTTGCAGTAATTGGGATCCTAGGAGAAACTGGATTGGTGCTTTCACCAAAGGAGAACAGGCTTTTAGGCCCAGGACCTGAAAACTATAAAGTGTGGACATGGAAAGTGAGATTCTTCTAATACTGGGCCTCATATTTCCCAGGGGCAAATAAAAAAACACATGAGAAATATGATAATCGAGTTCTAAAGATTTCATAACTTTTTATTTTTTTAATTTTTATTCATCGAAAGAGGAGAATCTATGATATTTACGTTATAATATCTCAATCTTAGCTAACTAGACCAACGTCACATTGATTATAATATTTTACTTAATGAATATTTAATTTTCCATCCATATAAGAGTTATAAGTAGTACATAACTTACCCATTTATAAGTCCATAAACTATCCGTTAATGAAATATTTCATAACATATTTTTCTTGATCTCTATAAATATAGAGCTCTTTTTGTTGTTAAGATACTCCCTTGAAATTTAATAGAAACATTTTTTCCTATTTTTTGTGCCTCGTCTATTTTCTTTGTAGTTTACATTTTAATTTTATGGTGAAATTTGCTCTAATATTTCATCCTTTTTATATGAACACTTGCAATGTCCTTCCTTTTATATTTTATATTCTTTTTTTTTATTTTGTGAGAAGACTTTCAAATTTTTACTAGTTGAATTCACATTTTGTTTTACGCAACTTGATTAATTTGATTCCAAGCCGAACTAAATCCACTCACACATCATTAAGTTTACCATTAAAATAGAGAAATTTTATTTTTGTTAGTTAGTAAGTTTAAAACTTATATCCACACCAATAAGTGCAATACAAGTAGGATAAAATGAAAATTGACTTTTTATCCTACTTATATTGCACTTATTGGTCTGGATGTAAATTTTAAACTTATTCACTAACCGAGATAACCCTACTCATTAAAATATGGAACAGAACTATTTAGAAAGCTTTGGGTGAAACTGCAACTCATCTAAGCAGAAGTTGCTTTCATGCTTGACAAACATATAATTTTTGTTCATCACTTGTCTTTACTAATATCAACAGAAAATACGAATCCAGTATACACCATTTGTCACATGGATTAAGTTCGAAAGAAAATATAAAAGTAAAAGACTACAATGTCCCTTATTAGTTTACTCAAAACACTTTTCTCTATTCAAACTAGAGACCAATAAATAAGGCATATGTGAAAATTGATTGTTAAAACATTCCTGAGTAATTACAAAAAGACAACAATAAAGACAAAAAGGTCATTTGGGACCTCTAAATGTGCATAGTTTCTCGTTTAGTTAGTACCCAGTGTTGTTAAGGTTCACATCTCAGGAGCGCCTTTGCACCTCAGGTTCGAGGGATATCGCCTCAAAATCTCAGGCACGCTTCAAATCAGGGATGCACGCGCCTTGAAGAAAAGGATTTATGTGAAATCCCATCCCACATGGGATAACTCTGAAAGTTCTGACTGGTATATAAGGTGGGCCTAAGTACCCACTATTATCTCGGGATATCCCTTTTGACATAACGAGTTCGGTTGCCAAGTAGATGATCGTGGGTGCTGCCAAGCCCATGTGTCGCGATGCGGGCACGGGGTGTGACAATTTAGGCTCCATGCACGCATCGGGCGGCGCCTTTGTGTAATTAATTCAATTTTAATGAAAAGTTTCTTAGAGAGTTAGAAAATGATAAGCGAGTAACTAAAAATTCTAATTTGACTTGATTGACATTTCTAGGCAGTTGAAGTAGATGAACCACGATATTGATCTAGGTCTAAAGAAGCTAGTACTTCTTACTTTTGACCTTCACATTCTACTTTAAGTTCATCATCCTCTTCGGATGTTCATAAAATGCCTAGGTTAGAGGAACATGATAAAGACGAGGAGGAAAAAAAAGCTCCTATCAATAAGGAGACCAATCAAGTTGAAGAAATTTCTTCTCAGGATTGTGATGATTATGAGGTATTATGATTATAATGACTAGGCATTAGTCCTTTTTTGGGAGACTATGCTTTTATTTGGGAGGAAATTATGCTATTTATGAATATCTATTATTAGATATTTTTTTAAATTTATATATATATATATATACTAGCAAAAATACCCGTGCTATGCACGGAAACGTAATGTTTAATGAAAGAAAAAATGTCAAAGTAATATGTAACTCAATACATGTTAAAGTACACTCTTTTATAGTATTGTCAAACTCAAAAAACAATGTAACTTTTCAATGTGGGATACTCTTATAAGCAAATTAAGAATTTACAACCAAATTAAAATTTAACCAACCAATCAAAATTTTATAAAATAATTAATTGAACAAAAATTCATGGAAATTACACGTAGGATTTAGAAGGATGTGATTGGCTGAAACTGAAAACAGACTTTGTAATATAAATATAGATAGATATTCCTTCCGATTCAAAATATAAGTCTTTTTAGGAGTTTTCACACAAATTAATATACTAATCAAGATGACTAAAATACCCCTAATTAATACTCCAAAAGAACAAATAAATTAATGAAAAGTTGCATGAGAACTATACATTTTGACAAATATGAATATATGGAGAAAATAATGTAAGGGTAAATTAGCCAATAAATGCACCATTCTTGTAAAAAGACCTATATTTTGCAACAAAAAATAACTCTTAAAAAACTTCTATTTTGAGTCGGAGGAAGTATAAATTTTATGCACATTAATTTTCTTTTATAGTCTTGTCATTTGTCAAATTTTTAAAAATAATAATTTTTTATTTTTTTTATTTTTTATGTGGGAGTTTTTATTGTTGTTAATTCTCTTATTTGACTTTAGATTAATATTTTTAGCTTTTATTATAAATTAAAATTTCTACAAATTAATACTTTAGTTTTAGAGAGTTTAGAAAAAGATTCACTTGATTTTTGCAGTATAAACGAAGTGAATTGATTTTTTTTTTTAAATATCCATATTTATTTATTTTAAAAATATATTATGAAAATAAAAATTCTCCATTAGAATAAAAAAAAATGAACATTGCATAAGTTTGAGCTAAATCGAACTTGATTATAAGCTCAATCGGAATTCAGAGGACCCGGTCATCTGAATTACCCGTTATTTGTTAAAACTTTAACTATTTATATTTATATAAATAAAAAATATAAGAAGCAAATGAGCGGGCTTCCTTAATTTGATTGCTAAAATGTCAGCCCAATTTTGTAACTCAAAACATGTCAAAGTACCATCTTTTATAGTATTGTCAAACTCAAAAAACAATGTAACTTTTCAATGTGGGATACTCTTATAAGCCAATTAAGAGTTTACAACCAAAATAAAATTTAAATTAGCATTCCATTAAAATAATTAAAGAAAATAATTGTCAAATACCTGCTAGAGTAGTTGGTAATGTGGCGTAGCATCCGGCTTGCAGGTCAGGGGATCGAATCCCCCCTCTCCCAATTTAAATAAAATAGTTTAGCATTTTTGCACCAATAAAAGTTGATATTTAATTTTTATTAAGATAAGTTAATTTTCAATTAATTTCATTAACATAAATATTCTCAACCAATAAAAATTAGTAAATTAATTAAAAAATGTGAAAATCTAAGAAAATAGTATTTATTTATTTTAAAATATATATTATGAAAATAAAAATTCTCCTTTAGAATAAAAAAAATGAACATTGCATTAGTCTGAGCTAAATCGAACTTGATTATAAGCTCAATCGGATTTCAGAGGACCCGGTAATCTGAATTACCCGTTATTTGTTAAAAATTTAACTATTTATATTTATATAAATAAAAAATATAAGAAGCAAATAAGCGGGATTTCTTAATTTGATGGGCTAAAATGTCAGCCCAATTTTGTAACTCAAAACATGTCAAAGTACCATCTTTTATAGTATTGTCAAACTCAAAAAACAATGTAACTTTTCAATGTGGGATACTCTTATAAGCCAATTAAGAGTTTACAACCAAAATAAAATTTAAATTAGCATTCCATTAAAAGAATTAAAGAAAATAATTGTCAAATACCTGCCAGAGTGGTTGGCAGTGTGGCGTAGCATTTGGCTTCCAGGTTGGGGGATCAAATCCCCCCTCTCCCAATTTAAATAAAATATTTTAACATTTTTGCACCAATAAAAGTTGATATTTAATTTTTATTAAGATAAGTTAATTTTCAATTAATTTTATTAACCTAAATATTTTCAACCAATAAAAATTAGTAAATTAATTAAAAAATGTGAAAATCTAAGAAAATAGTATTGAAAAAATATAGAGATACAAATATATGTATATATAAGGCTTACATATATATATATATATATATATATATATATATATATATATATATATATATATATATATATATAATTTTATGTTCAATGCGCCTTTGGTAGAAAAGGCTCGCGCCTTTTCGCGTCTTACACCTCAAGTCTCTTGGACACTCTTGGCGCCTTGGAGCCATAACAACTATGGTAGTACCTAGTAGATTCAACCGTGTCCAAGAGTCCATATTTAGTACTACCTTTGTTTTATAAAGATGTGCTTAGTTCCTTTTTCATACATGTTAAGAAACATAGTTAGTATAATTAAATCAATTATTTATATATATTATATTTTC
This sequence comes from Vinca minor, assembly GCA_026122235.1. Classification (NCBI taxonomy): domain Eukaryota; kingdom Viridiplantae; phylum Streptophyta; class Magnoliopsida; order Gentianales; family Apocynaceae; genus Vinca; species Vinca minor. The sequence goes on from JAOCZM010000105.1 coordinate 747,449, forward strand.
CTTTTATAACCCTATATTAATACTCTTAAATTGCTAACTTATTATTGGAAATGTGAAAACAAGTTTGAAGGTTGACAATTTTGAATGACTTACATTTAAATATTCTTGGAAGGACAAATATTAATTAAGGGCATATGTGGAAACAAATTTTTAACCACTATTTACAAATAGAAAGAAGAGCATCAATTTGGGACGAAAGAAAAGTACTTTAAACTACAATTTTGAATGACTTACATTTAAATATTCTTGGAAAGACAAGTATTAATTAAAGGCATATTAGGAAACGAACTTTTAACCACTATTTACAAATAGAAAGAAGAACATAAATTTAGGACGAAAGAAAAATACTTTTAACCACAATTTTGAATGACTTACAGTTAAATATTCTTGGAAAGACTAGTACTAATTAAGAACATATGTGTAAATGAACTTTTAACCACTATTTACAAATAGAAAGAAGAACATCAATTTGGGACGGAAGAAAAAGAAAAAATAAACACATCTTTACAGAATAGAGGTAGTACAAACGTTTTCAGATAAACTAACTTGTTAATACAACCGAGAAAGTGACGAGAACAACGGTTCTATCAATGATCTCATGAGCTGCAAGGTACTTTATTTTAGTATATTACATTATCGAGAGAGAGAGAGAGAAGAAAAAAAACCTTCCCTTTCCTCAAATGTTAAAACCACTTGAAAATCCGCCATTGGAATACATTTGTATGCTCCAATCTCTATGTTGGGTACTATTTCTCAAAGTCTCACATTAGTTGGACAAGAAAAGGGCAAATGCAAGATACTTTATAAATAGGCTCACCTAACTTTAAGTTTATTGTACCAACTCTTTAATCATTCTGAGGGAGTAGGCTTAGAGTTTTTGTAGTGAGTTTGTAATTTTGTTTTGTTAAAAAATTACATAGTGAAATTTTTATCTTTCGTGGTCGTGGATATAAGTATAAGTTGTGCTTAAAATTTTTGTGTTGTTTTTCTTTTTTCTTTTTTCTTTCAGTTTCTGTTATAATTATTTTGTGTGAAATGCTACTGCGCTAATACTGATTATTGTGAATGTCACACCCCGTAACCGAGACAGCGCCTCATTTAGCGATGAGACATCGAACCCATAACAAAAATGCTAAAATCTGCATTAACTTCATAAACTTAAAAGGAAACTTACATCATAATAGAAATACTTAATCATTCTTAACTTCATTACATAATTATTGCTTCACCAATCTTCAATTAAAGGAAAAGGTTTAACATAAATATTACATATCATCAGTTCGAGTTTACTCTTCAAATTCACCATCCCAAGACTCCTCAAGATCATAATCTACATAACCATCTGAATAGCATATAGAGGTAAAGGAATGATGTACACTAGCTCATAAAGGATCAAACACCCTTGCGATTAAGTATCAAATAGGACTAAAAGCATTTCTCGACTTCCCAAAACGTTGAAAACATAACAAAACTCTACTTGACAAAACTTGACTCGAAATAACCTTCAAGACACTTGTAATACAATTGGAATAACTTATAAAAGACTTAGTTTTGAAAAATAACGGAAAACAGTTCAAAACGGACCAAACAGTGACCTCGGACGAAGCCCCCGCATGATACCATCGTCCAGACGCATTGTTTGCGACCCCCGGACGACCTGACCCTTCATCCGGTCGACCGAAGCTCGTCCGAGATTGGGGCAGCAGCCCCAGTATCTCTTCCGATAGACCCAAAATAACACATTTTGACCAACTTTTGAAATACCCGAAGGGGAGAACCTTAGATTGGGTGAATAAGGTTCTTAAACTTTTTAAATTTTCTACCAAATTATTTTCTTAAGTGATCACCTTAACAACAATTATGTTAATTAAGCATATAAGGTGCATTGAAGGATATCACTTAGATGACTTATGTGTGTAATATGCAACACATAGGAATACAAGACAATGTATATGATCAAGGATTGTCTAGGTCAAGATTCATATATGCAAAGCTTATAAGATCAAGCACATAAGTCATGAGGGCTAGCATTTAGCAAGAGATATAACGCTATTAAGATCTCTAAATACAAGTTTTATGCCCAACCCAATGGAAGATATAACAAGCAATTAATCTAACTCCATATAAACAAATTAAGTTCATACAGTCAAGTTAATGTGAATATAAGAACAAGTATAATGTAAGAACTTGAAAGTAAAGAGTTAAGAGTTAGAAGATCAAACACAGTGATTTAGAGTGGTTCGATCACAAATATCTATATCCACTACCTTAGGACACACCCAATGATTTTGGAAAATTTTCACTAGCTGTTCTTGAGAGATTACAATGAAGGAAAAATCAACAAATAGTCTTTACACTCATGTAACATTCCAATTGAAATACCAACTAATGGTCATTTTATTAACACATGCAACCCTCTTCCCATGGGAACTCATTCTCTAACCTAGTTTACTAAGTGAGGAGGTTTTACGAACACGTCAACTTTACTTATAGTTCGGGTTCACCACTCACTCTAGTTCATACGATTGCTAGAAAGATACACTCCAACACATTGGATGCCCAAAATCACCACTCTCATAAACAAACCTTGTCACTCAACCCATTACAAAAAATATAATCCTAACACATAAGATTTTACAATTAAACTCTAGAAACAAATCCCTCTAAGGATTGGATATTAAAATGAATGTTCTAATTCATATTTGAGAACAGTAGAATAAGTAGATGAAGCTCTTTCTTAAACATGAATGTTTTGATGAATGATTGGAATAATTAAGCTCATGAAAAGTGTTTGATTTGCTTGTCTAAAATGTGTAAACTAACACCCATTTATTAGCTTGAGCAAAGAACAAATTTCAGCCTTAAAAGCTCTGTAAAGGGTCCAACAATTACAAGCAAGTCGAGTTACAACGACTATATTTTTGCCTTGACAGGAGAGCTTCGGTCGACCTGACTAGGCAGTAGGTCATCTGAAGTTGTTCCGAAGTTAAGTTCAAAGGCTTCGATCTTGATCTCGGTCGACAACAATATGTGGTCTGCTCGAACGAAGCAAGGTTCGGTCGACCCGACCTAAAATATGATATTCCAAGATTATATAGCTGTTGGAGTCTTGGGACATTCAAAAGTGACAAAGTAGAAAAGACATTGCGGTCGACCAGACAACACATGTCGGTCGATTGGAATTCATTAGGTAGCCCGATGTCTAGGACCCGGTCAACCGGACTTCAATTCATTAGTAGGTTTTCCACTTGGTCAACTTTCTAAGGTTCTCAAACTCATGCCTAAGCGTTTTTGAAAGATATTTAACACAATTTAGATGTTAGGCATTAACCAACACTTAAAGAATGTTTTACGACTTACAACATACAATTCCACACAACCGAACTCAACCGTCCAATATCCACTCTAAAGCAACTACTAAAAGCCCCCAAACTGTTTGCCCAGTTTAGGGTAGGCCCAGCATTATAGTCATGGGTCCAATTATTCCCCCAGGACAAACTGGGCTAACGATTTAAGGATACATCCAATTTCGACTTTTAGTAGCTCTAACTTTTAGCCCAGTTAGAAGAGGGCCCAACAATCAAGTACAAAATACTGTGAACACCCGAGTGCAACAGTATACAGTACATAATAGTGCGAACGCCCGAATTCGAAAGTACACACACACACTGTAACACTCCATCCCGTGAGCATTTGTGGTTGTACCCATTTTGAGTTAGTGTTCGATTTTATTCGATTTTGTCTTTTGAAAATTATAGTAATGACAACACTTTTATTTTAACAAGTTAGGATAATTTTTTTAACAAATTTAAATGTGCAAGCAAGACATGATTTACACTTAAAAAAAAATAGAAATAGTGCATGAGAGACAAGTGTCTCAACACTTGTCAACCAACACTTACTAAATTGGACACTTGTGTTAAAGTAGGGACACTTGGCAATACTCACCTCTAAATATATATCATGAATTTGAACCAAAACTAGACTTTTCATTCTCGCAGCAGTAGTAGAACTTTGAGGTGAGTTATCTGTCTTTTTTTTTCTTTCCCTTTGTTCTTCATCTTTCTTTAATTTTTCATTAGAATTTATTGTAATATTTGCATATCTTGAAATCAAGTGAACATATGTAAAACTCCAAGCAGTTCAAACACTCGATCTTTTAAGAGGTTTGGAAAAGGACCTTGTACAGGAAATGATAACAAGAAGGCACAGACCAAGTTTATATCAGACAGGAATAGCCGGCAAATTCCTACCTATGTCACTCGTGAAAGTTGTACTTATTGCGGGCTTGGAGGACACACTGTAGAGACGTGTTATCGCAAGTTGGGGTTATGTTTTCAATGTGGAAAGTCAGGACACTGAGCTGGAAACTGTCCAGAACCTAAAGAGGCACCAATTAAGGCACCCAAAAGAGTTGGAAGGCCACCCGCTGGCCGAGGAGCTACTTAACATAAGAACAACAAACCTCAAGTAAGAGCTAAAGTATTTGCATTGAATGGGCAGCCAATAGATAGATCATCAGATGTTGTGGAAGGTACATTACGAATCTTTTCTCACCAAGCTAGGGTACTTATTGATCCTGGATCTTCGCATTCTTTTGTGAGCATGCATTTTACATCGCATATCCCGATACCTTCTTGTTTGATGCATATCCCGATATTTATGTTGGGAATAGAGTGCTATCTGGAGATTTAATTGTTTTAAATTTTGAGGGTTATTATGTGATACTTGGAATGGATTGGTTATCTAGGCATTATTCGCAGGTGGATTGTCGTCATAAAGTAGTAAGATTCAGTCAGCCAAGACAACCAAATATTGATTTTAAATTAAATAAGACTATGGTGAAAACTTCCTTAGTGTCTGGAATTAAAGCAAGAAAGTTATTGCTGAAAGAATGTCAAGGTTACCTAGCTTATTTGTTGAATAAGTCGGGAGAGAAAATAGAGATTGAATTTGTACCTGTGGTAAATGAATTTATAGATGTTTTTCCTGAGGAGTTAACGACCTTACCTCCTAAACGAGAGGTAGAATTTAGCATTGAGTTGGTACCAGGAGCAGAGCCTATTTCTAAAACCCCATATCGGATGGCTCAAGAAGAGCTGAAGGAATTAAAAGAACAATTGCAAGTACTTTTGGAACAATGATATATTCGCCCGAGTACATCCCCCTGGGGAGCTCCTGTATTGTTTGTTAAGAAGAAAAATGGAACGATGAGGATGTGCATAGACTACAGAGGGTTGAATAGTGTGACAATTAAGAATAAATATCCGCTACCTTTAATCGATGACTTATTTGATCAACTTCGGGGAGCAGGTTGTTATTCTAAGTTAGATCTCAGACAAGGGTATTACCAGGTACGAGTAAGAGAAGAAGATATTCCAAAAATGGCTTTTAACACTAGGTATGGGCATTATGAGTTTGTGGTGATGCCTTTTGGGTTGACGAATGCTTCTGCAACTTTCATGGACTTGATGCATAGGGGTTTTCAGCCTTGTCTGGATCAATTTGTGGTGATTTTCATAGATGATATATTAGCGTATTCACTTGACCCTGAAACACATGAGAGTCACCTCATGAAAGTATTACAAACCCTACGGGATCATAAGTTGTATTCTAAGTTTAGCAAATGTAAGTTTTGGAGAAAACATGTGAATTTTTTAGGGCATGTAGTTACACAGGATGGTATAGCTGTGGATCCTACTAAGGTTGAATCTGTGACACACTGGGAACAACCTAAAACGCCAACCGAAGTTCGCAGTTTTTTGGGATTAGCGGGTTATTATAGAATATTCATCAAGGACTTCTCGAAAGTCGCTGCGCCTCTAACACAATTGACTCGAAAGGCAACAGTGTTCAAGTAGTCAGACAGGTGTGAGCAGAGTTGAAGTAGCGTTTGACGTCAGCCCCAATTTTGACGTTACCTGATCTAAGCAATGAGTACGCCTTATACACTGATGCATGTAAGGAAGGATTAGGTGCAGTGTTAATGCAAGATGGAAAAGTTGTAGCTTATATTTCCAGGAACTTGAAGGATCATGAACAAAATTACCCGACACATGATTTAGAACTTGCTGCAATAGTGTTCGCATTGAAGAAGTGGAGACACTACTTGTATGGAGCAAATTATGAAATCTTCACGGATCATAAGAGCTTAAAGTATTTATTCACTCAGAAGGACTTGAACATGCGACAACGCCGATGGTTAGAGCTATTGGAAGAGTACCGATGTCCCATTAATTATCATCCCGGAAAGGCTAATGTGGTGGCCGATGCCTTGAGTCGAAAGGTTAAGATAGCCAGTCTCGCCATAACCTCTACGTTACAACAGGAAATTAAGGATGCTCAAAAAGATAATTTGGGGTTCCAGGAATTTAAGCAACGAATAGGAGCCAAGAACCTACACAATTTTCGGATAGATGGAGAAGATGGAAGCATTTACTTTCGAAACAGACTCCGCGTGCCCAAGGACAAGGAAATCAAGCGAAAAGTGTTAGATGAGGCTCATAAGAGCAAGTACTCGGTGCATCCCGGTGAGAGTAAGATGTACCACGATTTGAAGCAGAAATTTTGGTGGGAAGGAATGAAAAGAGATATAGCTGAATATGTGGGATGTTGTCTTACATGTCAAAGAGTCAAAGCGGAGCATAAGAAATCAGCAAGATTGTTGCAACCTTTACCTGTACCAGAATGGAAGTGGGAACATATCACCATGGATTTTGTAGCAGGATTACCTCGCACAAGAGGTCGTAAGGATGCTATATGGGTAATTGTGGATCGATTGACGAAAACTGCACATTTTATTGCTATCAGCATGACGTACTCTCTGGAAAAGCTAGCACAGTTATATATTGACGAAATAGAAAGATTGCATGGTGTGCCTGTTGATATCGCTTTAGATCGAGATCCAAGATTTACGTCTCGATTTTGGCCAAAGTTTCAAGCGGCTTTAGGAACTAACCTTAGTTATAGTACGTCGCACACCCTCAAACCGATGGGCAAACGGAAAGGACAATTCAGATGCTTGAAGATATGTTGCGAGCATGCACCTTGGATTTTGAAAACAAATGGATCGACAACCTAGCTTGTGCGGAATTTGCCTATAATAATAGCTACCATTCGTCTATTGGAATGGCACCTTTTGAGGCTCTGTATGGTAGAAAATGTAGAGCACCCCTTTACTGCGATGAGGTTGGAGTTCGATCTCATTGGAAGCAAAAGAATTGGATGCCCGAAGTAGAAGAAATGCATAAACAAGTGAAAGTCATTCAAGATAGACTTCGAGCTACCAAGAGCCGACAAAAAAATTATGTTGATAATCGAAAAAGAAATCTAGAGTTTGAGATTGGAGACAGAGTTTTTCTAAAGTTAATTCCTCGTCGGGGAAAGACAGGGCTCACAAGAAGAAGAAAACTAAGCCCAAGATACCTTGGACCGTTTGAAATCACCAAAAAGATCGGCAAAGTAGCGTATCGCCTAGCTCTGCCAGAAGAGTTAATTGGAATTCACGACGTGTTTCAGTATCACAATTGAAGAAATACCATCCTACACCTGATCATGTTTTAAACGAAGATTTAGTAGAATTAAAAGTAGACTTGACATATGAAGAGAAGCCATCACTGATCGTGGAACGTAGCATTAAGGAGTAGAGGGGGAAACAAATACCCATGTACAAGGTCGTATGGAGACATCATGGAATTGAAGAAGCTACTTGGGAAACCGAAGACTTTCTATGAAGGAAACACCTCGAACTATTAGGTACGTACGTTTGAATTTCGAGGACGAAATTTTCTTAAGGGGGAAGGACTGTAACACTCCATCCCGTGAGCATTTGTGGTTGTACCCATTTTATTCGATTTTGTGTTTTGAAAATTATAGTAATGACAACACTTTTATTTTAACAAGTTAGGATAATTTTTTTAACAAATTTAAATGTGCAAGCAAGACATGATTTACACTTAAAAAAAAAAAGAAAAAAAAAAGAAATAGTGCATGAGAGACAAGTGTCTCAACACTTGTCAACCAACACTTACTAAATTGGACACTTGTGTTAAAGTAGGGACACTTGGCAATAATCACCTCTAAATATATATCATGAATTTGAACCAAAAATAGACTTTTCATTCTCGCAGCAGTAGTAGAACTTTGAGGTGAGTTTTCTGTCTTTTTTTTCTTTCCCTTTGTTCTTCATCTTTCTTTAATTTTTGTTGCTTTAATTTTTAATTAGAATTTATTGTAATATTTGCATATCTTGAAATCAAGTGAACATATGTACCATTGATGGGTTTCGGTTGGGAAATGTGCTTGTTCTATAAAAAAAAAAAAGTAAACATTATATATATATAAAGAAAAGGAGAAGAAAAGAAGACATTTATTTATTTTGACAATATTTTTCTCTATAATGTTTGTAAGAAAACGTTTTGAATAAATTTTATTTTGAAAATGGATCTCAGATTTAGCAAACTTGAACCTTTACTCGTATATAAATGTGCTTATCATATTATGATTTTCAAATTTGGTTTCAATCTTGATTATTTTATCTATATTAATATTTGTCAAATATTTTAAAATTGAAGCAAAAGTATAGAATCCCTCTATTTTTATCAAAAAGATTGTATTTTTGTATGAAATATGGGATGAATCGGGTCTATTTGATGTCATTGAATATACCGTGATGTGGTAAATGATTTTCAAAAAGGGTAATTTGAGTTCATGGAATAAGGTCTTGTTTACCTTTCTGTTTTCAACTTTGAAACTGTTCCACGTATTTGTTTGTAGATACTTCTTCTTATTTCATTTTTCATATTCCTTTGGAACAACTTGTTTTGTTGAACATTTTGAACCAATACTCATTCTTGGCTATAAGTTCACTGGCACTAGCAGTGCTTGGTTGCAATACAAAAAGTAGAAAAGCTATGCAAATTGGCTTTTGATCCTTTCATGTATGTGTATACCTTTGGTACAAGAGAAATTCTTTTAATTACTAAACTTTCATTTTTTTTTTCTGTCAACCATTACTACTGATCATGGTTAAATGGAAGTTGACTAAGTTATTAAGTCGTTTGGGTTTGTAGCAAGTACTTGGTCTATATAGAGGACATGGTTAACTACCGCTTTCAGGTGATTTTCGCAAACCGAAACTTACTGGATTTAAAGTGCTTACGATATGTTTATAAAATAATTCATTTTGTTTATAAAGTTATTTATTTTGACAAATGATTCTTTTGAAAAGTAGAAATTATTTATTCTTAAAACTTTGGTTATTTATCAACTGCTTTAAATTGGAAAAGTTCTTCAATGCTTGTATAAAATGTGCATTAGAATTGCATAGGAGCGGTGCTCCGGTTAAGAATATATTGGTTTTGGAATAACATATTTTTCACAGGTCCGCTTAACACCGGTAAGTTTCGAAAAATGATTTGATATAAGAAAACTGCATTGTTTTGGAAACTCATGTGCATTATCATGGCATATTTGAGAAATTGAGCATTTTTGTTATATTTGGACTGGCCGACGGGTGAATATTTTGAATTAGATTTGAATATGATTATATTGGCCCTTTTGATTGTGAAATTTGCATTAAAACCCGTTCCGACCAGTTTTGATTTGGATACGATTTGAAATTGATTTGATAGACTGAAGCGTCAATGGATTGCACTGTAGATGGCTAGTCACCTGTGCTAGGGCCTCTTCTGGTGGCATGGAACGCATAGACTCTGGATTGTGGTACCACGTGAAGGGGGGCGTAATATTCGGGGAGGGTTCGGCCCAACCGATATTGCGTTTGTTTTGTGGAACATCTTTTTGTGGTGTTCGGCTGCTCTGCGGCGAGTCGGGAGGGGCTCGACGTTGGAGTTAGTCATCAGGTGTGGACTGGTAGGTGCCCTAATTTTCGTAGTCTGGTTTTGTGTTTAGGGAGGCATAAGGTATGAACAATCGAGCTCGTACTGATGTGAGGCTGGTATTGACTTCAGGATCCGGACTTTGTTTCCGTTGAGCCTGACCATGTTTTGAAAAATTAGGTCTCGAGGCTGCATTAATGTGTTTTGATTCGCTCAGACTTTCCTGTTACGTCTCAACCTTTCATATGATTTCACATTTGAATTTGAAACTCAATAGAAAATATTTTAATTTTATTAAACGTTATTTGAGAAAACATTTGCATACACTCATGAAATTATTGTTTGAAAATACACTGGCACACACGCGAACTCAATGGGCTTTTTGGCTCACACGTCTCTTTATGTCATATTTCAGATGGTTGGGATCAGGAAGTCACGGTCTGAACACTTTCTTCGAATCAGCAGGGAACTTGTGGATTTCGTTATGTTTTGGTTACTTGTATACGAGATTAGTACAACTATGTAACTCTCGGTTTACGCGAGACTAAATAAATAAAAACAAAAATGTTTTTCGTAGTTTGTACTACTTTTGGAATAAATTATGTAATATTTCCATCTTTATAAAAATGTTGTATTTCACTATTTTAGTTTTGTAACCCTTTTTTACGTAAACTTATTGTTTTATATTTACTTCCGCACGGCTACTCTAGTTTGTTTTGTATTCGTTAGTGCCGAGAGGCACGCTGGTACCCTATTCAGCCTCAGTGAACCTAGCGGAAGGGTTGGGGGTATTCACACACACACACACACACACACACACACATATATATATATATATCGGGATAGATCCTGCCATAAAGTCTTTCATAGACAAAAGCTCTAGATTGGGGAGCCCCACAAATACATCACTTACAACACATCAACAATAACAAGAAGTATATACATATAACATGTGCAATTTGACATGACGATCAACCACACAAGTATGCAAATAAGATTCGGCGCTTCATCCATATTTCAATTCAATAAATATGTGAAGAAATAATTTCATCATAAACCATAACTTTAAAATACTCAGTTCATGATTTTAGGACAGAAATTCAATAGTGTAAGATCAAAAAATAACTCAAATAACTTCAAAAAATAACTTCAAAAAATAACTTCAAAAATAACTTCAAAGGAATGCACAAAACCAGAATTCTCAGATTTTACATCCTACTTGTCGAAGCAATAACTCTGAATTCCACCGTTGGAATTCGATCTCCACCAGTCATAATCAAGTCCTACGAGTCTTCTAATGTTAAGAACAAGAATCACTCCGAACGGACTCCATTTGATACTCAACTTAGCAATGTAAGATCAGCCTCAGGTTTTCCATATTTTTCCTTTCTCCCTTTTTTTCTTCTCTCTTTCTTCCCTCTATTCTTATATAACTTCAGCCTTCTAATCCCTGCCAAAACTAACATAACTTACACCCCTTCAATTTTAACATAACTGCCCAAGACTATCTAATATCACACTTAGGTCCATATTCTCCCAAACTATCCCAAAACACCCCTAAACAATTAATGCACATAACATATAACACATGAAATCAATTAAACATACGAAAGTCAATTAAGGTCATGCAAAACACGTAAGCAAAAGTCTCGGGGTATCACATTCTCCCCTCCTTACAAACGTTCCGTCCACGAAATTTGCACCCCTACAAAACATAGATACGAGAACCCTCACACTAGATGTAATGGCTCTATAGGCATTGGTACTACATCACAATCTATAAAGTAAAAAAAGAAGCATCACAGAAAAATAACACAATATGCACACAATGTACTTGTCACCAGACCTGTTGTATTCCTAGCCCCATGTTGTGTAAGGGCGAAAACACTGGCATTAGACATTGGCCTTGAGTCCCCAACTCACTGTGCTGATGATGTGTTCTTAGAATACCCCTAAACCAGACAATGTTTAACCTTATGATCTGTTGTACCACATCTATGACAAACTCTGATTTTCCATTGACATTCATCCGAGTGACTCCTTCCACTTCTATTACATGTTCCAAAGGTCGGATAAGCACTTGCGGTCTCCCAATCTTGACTAAGTTTGCTCATGTTCTAACATCCGGCCTGGAGGTATTGGTTGGTCTCGAGGCGGAAACGAATCTCTTTTGAGTCGCCATAAGTATTGTAGTTGTAGAAATGGGACTATGTCTCAGCATCCTCATATATTATGACCACTTCCTTGCTCACTCAACTTCGGCCCTCAAGAAATTAGCCTCAATATCAAGGATTTTATGGTAAGAGTCCATATATGTGGTAGGACGGTTACTCAAAAGCCTACCTCTTATACGGGTCAACAAACCCCTTACAAAGATCTGTGTTCTCATCTACAGGTCTCGAATAATTGCCGATTTATACTTCCTAAAGAAGTTGAACTTGTCTGCATACTCAGCCACCGACATCACCTCTGTCTGTTTCAGTTTAAAGAATTGGTTATGCCGTTTCATTCGATAGGCTTTTGGGATGTACTAGTCTAGGAACGCCGCCTTAAAATGTCCATATGTGATGGGTCGTCCCCCTTGTTGATAGATATGGGGGACACCCTTCCACCATTCTACTACCTCAGCTGTTAAGAATGTTATGATCACAACAACCTTAGCATTTTCTGGTACCTTCATGATATTAAAAAAAAAATTCATCTGCTCTAGCCAAACTTCCGCCTGATCCTACCTCAAATTCCAGTCAAATGAGACCATTCTCATTTTCTTCATTCGTTCATAGTATGTGCCCGAGTATGCCTTATACCTCTGTACTCGTGAAAACCCAACATTATGGTTGATCTGTGTTTGCTGGTTTTGAAGAACTTGAGCTAACATAGCCAATGTGGCTGTCAGATCAATTGAAATACCTAGAGTTACTAACGGTGGTAGTGGCGATGTTTGTCGCTGATGCGAAGATTACGGTTGATCCCTGCCAGGCTTTCCAGTATTTTGTCTCCATTTATTCTGGTGACCTCGGCATGCCTATGTGACCAACGGTATATTATAGTCATAGGTTTCATTGTCGATCCATCTTAACACTGGTGGCAACTAGATTGAACACATAACACATCAACAGTGGCAACTAACTAGCATGTTATCACAATATTATATGTATCTTATCTCGATTAACAGCAGAATTGGTAGATACACGGATACACAAATAAGTAGAAGACATGACATCAATCAACCTACTTAAATCTACAAACTAGTTAACATGGGATTACTATTCAAGCAAATAAAACATAGCTAGCATGTTAATATAGTTCATAATACACATAATAAGTTAACATGGTATAACATATGAGGTAAACATGGCATAACATATCAACAATGACAACATGACTTTGATTTTAATGTCTTACCCTGCTCATCTTGATTCATATTCAACTCGGGCCCACAACAGTACTTTCGTAAATCCTTCATCGCCTTAACATTGTCTTTGGTCTTACCCTTCACGTCCATCACAGTGTTCAAGATGTTATCAAAGACATTTTTTTTATTATGCATCACATCAAGGTTATGCCCAACCAGAAGTGTTCGCCAATATGGTAGATCCCAAAATATACTAAGCTTAGCCCAACTATGATACACACCTCTACCGTGTTCCTCTTTAAATTTTTCAGATGTATATATAATTTTTGGGTAACCTTGAACTCTTCTCCACACTTCATCACCTTTCAACGAGGGGGATGTTTGGCTCTCTCATGCCATCGATCCTTACGAGATCCCTTCGCATCTCTTCTAAATGGATGATCAGAATGCAAGAAGCATCTATGCTAGTCAAACAATAATTGTCTGCCTCTGACTCTAGATGAAACGCATGTGTTTCCTCCATATATTAAGGACAAGAGTGAATGCAAGCCGTACTCCATAGCTCAACATTCTATATGTTGGGAAATTACTAATTGTCCAAATGAGTGAAGCCCTTATTTTGAAGTTCCGCTTCTTGGAGATTTCATAAGTTAGTGCACCTTTACCCCACACACAACCAATCTAATTCTTCAATCAAAGGTTGCAAGAACACATTAATCTTATGCATAGGATTTTGGGGACCAGACACGATGATCGTCAAGAACATTACATTGTTCTTCATATACATCCAAGGAGGTAGATTATAAGGTGTCAGTATCACAGGCCAAGATGAATATTACTTTCCTGACATCCTGAACGGTACAAACCCATCTTTACACAATCCAAATCCGACATTTCGAGGCTCCGCTGCATAATCAGGGTATGTCCTATCAAAATGCTGCCACACCTGTCCGTCACGCAGGTGATTTATTATTTCATCTTCTCTCTCACTATATGAATGCCTTGTGGATTGCAGTCTTTTAAGATGCATACAATCTCTGCTACTATTCACATTTTAATTATTATTTTTTATGCATGAGATGCATGTTTTTCAATCGTATGAACAGTTTATACAAACATTTGGTGAGATTATTTTGTATTAAATCCCTAAATATTTAATATATTAAGTCGATGCCTTCCTCGATTTGGTCCTCGACAAGGCTTAGGAAAGTAGTGTAAAATTGCGAGGCAATATCCACATGTCTATCCGGGTGAGGGGCAAAAGATAAGTTAGTTATATCCGACTATGCAAATCTTGGGTCATACTTAACCGTATTACCTCAATAAATGGATTGAGGATCTGGAGGCAAAAGAGTTGAAATGTTATTTACTTAACTAACCAAGAATTACATAATGATGTGATTAGCAAATGTTGCTTACCTAAATAGCCATGTCTCAAGCTGTTTAGCTAAAGCTAACTCGGAGTTGGTGATACATGGATCTTGGGCTACTAGAACGTTTTGAACTTTCCGAATGAATACTTGAGGGTGATTCATTTGAAGAAAATAGTGGGAGAATCATTAATTAAAGACATATTAATGGTTTTAAAATATGATACTAAAACTTTGCGAAATCTTTATTGTAGATATAATGGCAAATGGAAACGTTGCAAATTCGTTTTCTTTGTGATCTGTCTTTGAGAAGGACAAACTTGAGGAAGGAAACTTCCTCGACTGGTACAGGAATTTGAGAATCGTTCTCAAACATGAGAAAAATCTATATGTTCTCGAAGAACCTATTCCTGATCAACCAGCCACTGGGTCTACGATCGCTGAAAGAACTGATTATCATAAGCATTTAGATGACGCATTAGATGTGTCAAGTTTAATGATGGTTACCATGACCTATGAGCTTCAAAAGCAACACGAGGAAATATGTGCCTTAGACATGATACTTGTCACCATTATGGTGAGTGAGTACATTGGAAAAATGAATTGTACGAGTTATCTTGAAGGGGGGAAAGCTTGGAAAGAGGGCAATTATTTCTTCTGGCTCAGGTATTTTTGTTATAGAAATAAACTTGTCTACTAATTCATCTTGGGTATTAGATACCGGTTGTGGTTCTCACATTTTTATGAATGTGCAGAGGCTGCAAAGGAGTAGAGAGTTGACAAAGGGCGAAGTGGACCTACGCGTTGGCATCGGAGCAAGAGTTGTTGTCTTAGCTGTAGGAACCTACTGTATTACTTTGCCATCTGGGATTGTCCTAGATTTATAGAATTATCTATATGTACCTACTTTAACGAAAAAATATTATTTCAATATCTTGATTGGACAAGATGGGATTGTTTCTTAGCCATATAAATGAGAATCGCATGTCTAGGCTCCATTAAGATGGATCGTTGGAATCATATGATACATACGAACCTTGGTTAATGGGTAAGATGACTGTTTCTCCTTTTTCTAGAACTAGAGAACGAGCAAATGATTTGTTGGAGCTAATACATAGTGATTTATGTGGTCCGTTCAATATCCATGTGAGAGATGGTTATTTCGTTACTTTTACTAACGATTACAGACGTTTTGGATACGTGTTTCTTGTGAAAAACAAGTCTGAAGCCTTTGAAAAGTTCAAAGAATATAAGTGTGAAGTAGAAAACTAGTTTGGCAAAAGTATAAAGATGCTTTGATCCGACCGAGGTGGGGAATACTTAAGTCAAGAATTCTGTGATTATCTAAAGGATTGTGGAATTGTTTCACAAATTTTTCCACCGGGTACTCCACAATTGAATGGCGTATACGAAAGGAGAAAACGAACTCTATTAGATATGGTTCAATTTATGATGAGTCACGTGAGCCTTCCAAACTCTTTTTGGGGACATGCTTTAGAAGCAACAACTTTAACACTAAACAGAGTTCCATCAAAATATGTTGAAAAGACACCATATGAGATATGGACTGAGAAACGTCCTAGTATTTCTTTCATAATATTTAGGTCTGTAAGGCGTTTGTGAAACGTTCATCTTTGGACAAGCTCAGTCCTAAGTCGATCAAGTGCTTATTTGTTTGGTATCCTAAGGAAACTAAAGTATACAACTTCAACATTCCTAGCGAGAACAAAGCGTTTGTTGCTTGAAATGGAGTTTTTCTGGAGAAACAGTTTCTTTATGGGAAAACTAGTGGGAGCCAAGTAGAGCTTAATAAAGTTCCAGAACTTACTGTAGTTTAACCAAGTACTAGTGATCAGATTGAATATGAACAAGCTTCACAAGCTGTTGTGGAGCAGGTTCAAGAAACACAAGAATTAAGTAGGTCTAGTAGATCTCGTAGATAACCAGAAAAATTTGGATTTCTCGTAAAAGAACATGTTGATGTTATGTTTATTGATAGTCCAGATTATGAGAAATGACTTGGAGCCATGAGATCTAAAATGGATTCCATGTACACTAACCAAGTATGGATCTTGGCTGATCCACTTGAGGGGGTGACCCCAAAAGGGTGCAAGTGGGTTTTCAAATTAAAAACCGACATGTAAGGAAATATTAAAACATACAAGGGGCGACTTGTCGCGAAAGGTTTTAAACAAATTCACCGTATTGACTATGAGGAAACATTTTCCCATGTAGTTATGTTCAAATCTATTCGGATCTTGCTTGTAATAGCAGCATACTATGATTATCATATCTGGCAAATGGTTTTCAAAATAGCTTTCCTTAACGGAAATCTTGACGAGGACGTGTATATGATATAGCCCGAAGGTTTTGTCGATCCAAATAATGCCAATAAAGTATATAAGCTAAACAAGTCCATTTATGGACTAAAGCAAGCTTCTAGAAGCTGGAATCGGCGTTTTGACGAAGTAGTACACGAGTTCAGTTTTATCAAAAATGTTGATGAACCTTATGGTTTATAAGATGTTTAGTGGAACTTCGGTTGTGTTTCTAATTTAGTATGTGGATGACATACTGCTTATAGGGAATGACATTCCAACCTTAGAATATGTAAAGGTCTGGTTGGGGCAATGTTTATCTATGAAAGACTTAGGTGAAGCCAACTTTATATTAGGGGTCAAGATCTATAGAGATAGATCACCTAGACTCCTTGACCTAAGGCTGAGTATGTATATTGACAAAGTGCTAAATCGGTTTAGCATGCAAGAGTCCAAGAATGACCTTTGTTCTATAGCACTTGGTACAGTTCTTTCACGACAACAGTGTGCTAAGACACTGGATGAGAAAGAACGCATGAGTGAGATTCCATATGCTTTGGAAATTGGATCTATCATGTATGTCATGTGTGTACTCACCCAGATGTCTCGTATGCTTTGAGTATAACGAGCAGATGCCAGTCTACATACGGTGAACGTCACTGGATAGACTTCAAAAATATCCTAAAGTACTTGCAAAGGACTAGGGATAGGTTCTTAATCTATGGTGGAGAAGACGAGCTCATTGTAAATGGTTACACTGGTACTAGTTTCTAAACCGATATAGACAACTTTCGATTGCAGTCGGGTTATGTATTTTGCCACAACGGAGGGGATATGAGTTGGAGGAGTTCAAAGAAAGCAACCATTACAGATTTTACAGTTGAAGTTGAGTATATAGTTGCATTAGGTGCTGCTAATGACGCATTTTGGATCCTGAAGTTCATTGCTGAACTTTCTGTGGTACCTAATAATGCGAATGTGATTGATCTTTATTGTGAAAACAATAGGGCCATATCTCAGTCTAAAGGAATCACGATCTTACCAAACGTCCAAACATATATTCAGGCGATATCACCTTATCCGAGAGATTATTGATAGGGGTGATGTAAAGATTTGCAAAGTACATACGGACGATAATCACGCCGACACACTGACGTAACCGCTGACACCGCAGCAACATGATCGTCATACTTGTAGCATGGGTATTCAAACCAAGAGGCCTGGTCTTCATAGTTCTTATGTACATTGTGCACTAAAAGGCAAACTTATTGTCTTTAGTGAAAGTGGGAGATGGTGGAACTGAGGGAGGTGAAAGGTTGTGACAGAGATGACGGAGTTGAGGGAGAGGGATTCATTGTGAGGAATTAGGGTGAGGGAGTTGTTTAATTTTAAGGAGGAAGAAGATGAATGAGGAGTTAGTATGAGGAAGATGAACGCAACAACTAATATATACCGAGTTTTGAGACGACTGCATGGTGGTCGCAAATAGCCACCATTTTGCGACCACCTGTATATTTTTAGTATGTTTTTTTTTTAAAATGTATAGTGGTCACAAATTGGCACCACTTTGCGACTGCCGTTATACTTTTAATATGATTTTTTTTTTTTTAAAATGCCACTTTGCGACTACATATATTTTTTAATTTGAATTATTTTCAAATTGCACAAAGCCGTTGCAAAATTGTCGCAAATGTTTTTGCGTGAATTGAAAAAAAAATGTCCTTTTTAGGTGCCTTTTTTACTGAACGGGTATGTCAAAACGTCGGTTTGAATTAGGTCGCAAAGCGGTTTGCAACCGATTGCATCCTATATAAACTTGTCCGTTCTTCTCATATTTTCACCCATCCTCATTTCTTCTCCAACATCCATCTCCTTTACAAATCTCTCTAACTTAAAAATGGCAGAAATTATTCGTATTACTGATTATAAAAAAAATGATAAAGTAGAAGTTGTTTTTAATAGGGAGCCCGAATTGTACGGTTCCTACTATCGAGCAACAGTTATATCCGATCAACCAGACCGCTTGATTTCAGATGTTTATGATACACAATTGGAAGACGATCTCAACAGGCCTCTCCAGAAGGTTGTTGAATGGAGATTTTTTCGTATGCTTCCTCCTTTCTCACTCGTGCTTATATTCACAGTAGGGGCACATGTGGATGCCTATACTAGAGATGGATGGTGGCACGACATAGTTCAGGGGAGACCGAGTGGAGGAAAGTACATAATTACATTCCCCGACTATCCATTTCAAGATGCTGACTTTTATAGTTTTAATTTGAGATTGTTTTAATATGCACAGTGGTCGCAAATTGCCACCACTTTAGGACCACCTTTATTTATTTATTTTTAATTTGAGGTTTTCTAATATACACGGTGTTCGCTAAGTGGTCATAAAGTGCCACCACTTTGAGTTCACTGTTACATTTTTTATTTAAGGTTTTTTAATATGCATAGTGGACGATAAGTGGTCACAAATCACCACCACTTTGATACCACTTTTTAATTTTTAATTTGAGAATTTTTTTTAAATGCACAGTGACTAAGTGATCACAAATTGCCACTACTTTGAGACCACTTTTATAATTTTAATTTGATATTTATTAAATATGCACAGTGGTCGTAAATGGCCACCACTTTGAGACCACTTTTACATTTTTAATTTGAGATTTTTTTTAGTATGCACAGTGGTTGCTAAGTGGTCGCAAATTCCCACCACTTTAAGACCACTTTTATAATTTTAATTTGATATTTTTTTAATATACACAGTGGTCGCACATTGCCACCACTTTGTGACCACTGTTACATTTTCAATTTGAGATTTTATTTACAACGAAGCGCAGGTTAGGCGGTTAGACGCTTCACTTCCAACCGGTTGGTTGGGAGTTTGAGCCATGCTGAAGGGGAAGTGAGGAACCACTTTTAATCCTCCTTAAAAAAATTGATATGTATAGTGGTCGCAAATTGCCTCCACTATGCGACCATATAGATTTTTTTAATTTAAGACTTTTTTAATATTGGCCGTGGACGATAAGTGGTATCAAGCAACCACTTTATTATTTGGATTGAGTTAGTAAGTGGTGCAAAATGTAGACCATGTTTTGAAACTGCTGAAAAAATGATCACTAATGAGCTTATATTATCGACCAACTAATTACAGTCTCTGTTAACAGCTTTTTCTAGTAATGTACTTGATTCTCTCCTACGTAAAATTCTCATTTTTTTTCCAGATTTTCTGCAATGTTCTTCTTGTTGGTTTTTCTTTCTCTCTTCTTTCTTCCTAGCTTACTAACTACTCAAAACTCCTAACATAACCTCCCCAACTACTTTTATGGTATTTGCAGTTAGGCCCCTCAACATCCATCTTATGTAAAGAAAACACCCCTATTCAAAAATTATATAATAAGTAAAGTCAATTACCCCTAGTTAACTAAAACGGAAAAGTTACGGGCATTACAAAACCTTAATTAGAGGAAGTTCATGTCTAATGTCAATTAAAATTGGAAGCTACTTCCTTCGTTTTGTAATAGAGATCTTTTAGCATCTTCATCTCTTCCCTGAATAAATCATTTTTCAATTTTTTAAGTTTTTATTTTTAATTAAAGAGTAAAATATCTTATAAAGTAACAAAATATACAGATGGAGGTAAAGATGATGTCCAAACCCCCAAAATAACCAAAACATCCATCTGGGCTAAGTAGTTTAATTTAGAACTTAGTTCAAGAAACCAAAACGAAAAACTTAATACATTGTGGCTGCAATCTGATTAGCCCTTTATAAATTACCCATCCATAATCAATAATGTAAATGGACTGTCAAATGTATTTAATAAGCACATTAAATACATAATTTGGAATTTAATAAACTTCGTTATATCATGATAAGATATTATTATTACCAAAATTAATGAAAACAAAAGATGAGAAACATTGATCATCAGAGAACTTCATACACTACATCATACCTTAGTTATTACAAATGAGGATGAGTTTATGTGTATGTTTCATATACAACAGCAACATATAATTCATTAAATCCCCAATAATCGGAGTTATGAGCGGGGATGGAAGGGAGACAAGCCTAACATTTACCAATAAATACACAAAGTCGCTGATCCCAAAATACCACTGAAACAGATGGATTGTAGACTAACCTAACCTTTGGCAATGAGTGCACAAAGTAGTTGCTCACATAATACGCCTGTAACAAAGATCCCCTATGCCGCCGCGTTTGCTACAGAATCATACCCTCAAATCAAAGCCAAAATTCATCAGAGAAGGCAGACCCAAGAACCATTTTGATTTATTTGCACATCATCATACTTCTTTTATTCAGCATTCAAAGCATTAGTGGTGCACAAGATATGTGTATGTTTCATATACATATTAAAAATATAGACTACCAGAAGTAGTTATTGAGTTGAGAAGAAGCTTGTGAATCATCATCTTCATCATGTGATGGGGAATGTATATGCCTTCCTTCATATGTTGTGATCACCATTCTTGGATCTTCTGCTAATCTCTCCACCCTTTTCTTCACCCGACAATTATCTTGTGTGCAACGGTAATAACTTCTGTAATTTGAGCAAATGAATGAGACCATGCTAAAGTAAATAATACAGTACATGCTAGAGAAATATTCAGTTATTCAAAGAAAAAAGTATATTCAATTTGAGGCAGGAATTAATACAATTAAGGCCTCATAGCCTTATTTTCCCCTTTCCCCATTATTTATCTCTTAACTTTCCCTTTTTGTTCCCGAAGATATATAAAGTTTTTTTTAAAAAGAAAAAAGAAAATTACATACAACATTCTCATTGGTTCTCCTAATTATTTATCATTTCATCAAAGACACATTAACAGACATAGTTAATATTTCAAAAAAAAAGGATAGCTACTGATGAGATAAGCCAATTGTTTAATTGGTAAAACACTTATTAGTCCCTTTCCCCAAAAATAAATACTTAAATATTTGTATCTTTTCGGAATGCACTCCTTTAATTAGTCCTAAATTAAATGTTGGCTTTATTGTTCATTCTATTATAAATTATACTCCTCCCCGTTCTTAATTATATGTCGCATAAATATATTTTATCAGTTTTTAATTATCTAATCACTTTAAGAAATCAAGAGAGCATTAAATATATTTTTTCCATAGTTATCATTTACCTTTAATTAATTTAGTCAACAGTTAATTTTAATTGTCCCAATATAAATGTATAATTGAAGGGTAAAAATATTTATATATCTTTAAACTAATATATCTCAATTATTTTTTAAATTCGAATGCACTGTTTTAAAGCGGCAGATAAATGAGAATAAAGGGAGTATATGAACATGTAATTCTGTGTAGGGAGCATACAACAGGGTACTAATTATTGGGACATATTGATACCACGGTAGGCCATTGTGGCACCCCCCAGTGGATCTTTTCTGCATGTTACTTCATCCGTTCTCATTTATCTGTCGCTTTAATACAATGGACTCGAATTAAGAAAATAATTGGAATACATTAATTTAAATATAGATAGACACTTTTACCCTTCAACTAATACATTTATGTTGAGACAATTCAAATTAGTTGTTGACAAAATTAATTAAAGATAAGAGTAAGGTTGGAAAAAATACATTTAATAATCTCTTAATTTCTTAAAGTAATAGATAATTAAAAATTGATAAAGTATGATGTCTAGGCGATAAATAATTTGGAACGGAGGGAGTAATTAAAATGAAAAAAGATAGACAATGAAACTGGCCAATGCAAGCTTGGAGGTAAACAAAGTGGCAATGGCTGGATTCATGATCAACAACTACACTAGCTTTTCGAGTAGCAGTGGGCTCTCTTGGAGCATTGTCACACAAAAATTGTCACTTGTGGAAATCACTCATTTGTACAACTTTGCGAAAATCTAAGTTTAACATTTTGCTTATAAAATGGTAAATAATCGTCTATACTGTGTATGTTATCATTCTTTGTACCCAACTATTTCACAATTCGACATGCATATAATTAAAAGAAATGTTCATATGGCAAATTTTGAATGGTGAATACATGTATGTGACAGATGGTTTTTCACCCATAAATTGAGGTCAGAGATCATGTTTATGGGTAATCAATTTTTAATTAAAGTCATTTACTTTTTAACCCAAGGCCAAAAGGGATCTCCATGAAAATCCCACTCATATCAAAGTGTTTAAAAAGAAAAAAACAACTGTTAAAAATATTTTCAATCTTTCCCTTTGCTGCCTAAAGTTTTCATTTTCAAGGATTATATGCATGGTGTTAGCCGGCTCAATTACTTGAGATTAAAGTTTTATTATTGTTGTATATGCATGGTGTTAGCCGTATACTATGCACGATAGTTCTATTTTCATTTTGTTTTCTCCTTTTTGGGGGTTGAAGTGAGGCTTTGCTTATATGATTTGTTCAATTAGCGAGGAATTTTATTGGCATATTTGACATCTCATATGTCTAGAATTAAATATTTATTTTTTTATATAAAATAAGTAGAAAAGTAATGAACATTTTATTTAAGGGACTATACAGATCCAGTTCATCTGTATTTGCAAAATTTAAGTCTTTTATGGTGTTGTTAATGTTAATCATTCAGTTTCTTCCAATAAAGGTCTCCCAATAATTTGAGAGCAGTACTCCCTCCATTCCTATATATAAAACTTTCAGGATAAGTAGTGAAAATTAAAACGTTTTTTAAACAAAATATCAATATAATTTACTATCTTAAATAGAACTAGTGGCATACAAGTTCTATTTAAAATAATAATATTAATTTTTTTATTAATAAAACACCTTGAATTTTGCTTCCTTAATTTTCAGTACTTGTCTAGAAAGTCTTATATTTAGAAAGTCTTATATTTAGTACTGATTAGTATATATGTTTATAATTATACACATAATTACCAAGCTTTCATGAACCTTAAAAAAAGTCATTATAACATCATAGAGAATGTTTCTATAATGTCTTAGAGAGAGAGAGAGATTACAAAAATTAAGGTTTAATAAATTAAAACAAAGGAAGATTAAAGTCTAACCTGGGATGTTTTGTATTTTTGACAACTTTTTGGCCATATTTTCTCCATTTATAACCATCATTCAACACGTCTATGTCGGTTAGGGTCTTGAAGCAAAACCTTGGCTCTCTTACCTTTCTCCTTCCCTTAATCTTCTTCATTTTTATTGCTGAAATTCCAGGATTAATATTTTCTGATCCTCCATTTCTCTTTGAGCTCATGCATTCATTTACTTCTCCCCAGGACCTAAACAAGTACACCAATGAGCACTCAATAAATAGATCCCAAACTTGGCTAAGTTTTCTGCATGTTGAATCATACTAAAACATCACTACCTTGCAAATTTTTTTTAAGGTTAAGAGTTGTTTTTAATTTTATTTTATCACATGACTCAATTTAATTTTAGATATATAAGGAAATAAAAGTAAATCGAACCCATAACTCAGAAGTTGTCCCTAGTACTATTTTGGATTTTTTTTTAATGGAATTCCGAACTCATAATCTATCACTTGGTAATTGTAACCTACTCTACTACTTACTTCGCTTTATAAGGTTAAGAGTTCAATCCTCACCTTAAAAGGGATAAAAACGGAATAAATAAGAGAAAAAGTTCACAAAATTATTTCTTGTAGAAGAGGAAATAAGAATCATTTACCATAGATTTGGAGTGGATTTTTGTAAGGAAATGAGTTGGGATCCTCCAAAGTTAGAGGTGAGATCAATATCTTTATCCTTGAGAGTACTTGGAGATTCATGATATAAAGTAGTAGGTGGTGCATCTGCTACCACAAGGGTCCTTAGAGATTGATTGCATCCATAAGTAAGATTGGAAAAGTTTTGAGGAAAAGAGAAAAATCCAAGTTGTGAGGACATATCTTGATCTTCAAACAAGCTTTGATTCAATATCCCATGTGATTCCATGGACATCTTCAAATCTCACTAAACTAGCTAGCTTAGAAAGAAAATCCTTATCCCTTTTCCCCCTTCTCTTTTTTCCTAGGGGTTTCTAGAATTTCTTTTCTTTTCCTTTGTTTTGAGAAAATTTGTAAGTGAAGATATTAGATGAACTTGGAGAGAAATGAAAGAAGATGATAGGGGTGAAGAAGAGAGGAAGAAAGAGTTTAAAAGGAGATAGGAGGCATTAGCTAGAAGGAAGACAAGAGTAGTAAAGGTCGTACCTAGTGCACAAGTCTTTGACATGAGTAGGACATGGGGAAGGTTGCAGTAATAATAATAATAAAACATAACTAAAAGAGAAAAGACATTTTTGTTTATGTTTTTGTCATTTTAAAACATAACTAAAAGAGAAAATACGTTTTTGTTTTTGTTTTTTTTTGTCATAAAAATGAAGTCAGAGGCCTTTGCTCGTCTTTTATCCTCAGCAGGAAATATGAAGAAAAATGTCAAATTTATAATTTTATAGTGCACTTCTTGTTTTCTTATTTAGATTTGGAAGCATGGAAAAATCCATGTCTCTCTTAAGGTCAAGCAATGCCAAAACAAAACGAACGTTGGGAGATTTGGGGCCTTAGACTTACTTGAACAAAAAAGGCAATTAGAGAATGAATAGTATATAGATGAAATTGATAGTCCCCAGTGTTTTTGTGATAACTTGAACTTTTTGACATTAATAATAATAGGCACAATTGAATTTATGTGTTAAGCGTTTATTATGTGTTTATTTGATGTACATTTGTTAGGGTGGCCTTTTAAAAATGATTTTAAATGTAGACTAGTTGGAACTTGTGGAATAGTTTGACACCTTTTGAAAATGTGTATCTCTTGGGGGTGGTTGGTGAAGGAATTTCAAATGTTAGAAGTTAGGAGAGGTTAGAGAGAAAGGAAGGCAAGAAAAACAGAGAAAAGAAAGAGAAGAGTTTTATGGTGAAAAACAGAGTGCTGATGAGCGAAATCATAATTGAAGTAGCAATCAGGCACCAAATTTAGTAATTCTTGTTGCTAATCAAAGATACCACTTAAGGCTATACGTGTGAAGAAACGGGGATTGATTTCGATTTCCCAACGAGCGGATTTTCGCGTTTGAAGTTACTGTTTGTGCACATAAATTCTGATTTGTGTATTGCTTGCTTGATTTCAAGTAAGACTCTTCACCCTTGTATTTTATTTCCTAAATATCATGAAATGTATACTTTATACTCTTGGAATTGTGTAATGGAAGTATTTTAAACTCATGATTTCCTGCATAGAATGAATCGTTGAGTTGCCATATGTGTGTATTCGATTATGAAACCTGATTGTGCATGATAAACTATCATCATTATTCTTGATCATTCGAGTCTAATTGTTATTGATTTGGAGTCTTAAATTATATGTGTTCTATAGAGTAGTCACTGGTTGAGCTCTTGTTTAGAAATGACTTCATTGTAGGATTCTTTCGAATGTGCATATATGTGAGTTTTGTCGTTGAACCCAGGAGTTCTCGACATGAGTGTTGGTGAGTGCCCGTTCCTAACCAGGGGAGATGTTAGGGACTACAAACGGTCTTTGTGGAGTCCACAAGGATGGGCGATAACACAATATGAAGGAATCCTTAAAGTGTGAGCCCTTCTTTCGAGGGAGAAATTGAACCCGTGTTTGCATTGAAAGCTTGCCCTTCTAAGCTTAAAAGTTGGGGATAGGTATAGTAATTTCTTTAGAGTTGTGAATAGACAATTGAGCTCTTCCTTGTGAATGTTCTGTCATAGCATGAGTCGTATTCGAAGGATCCAATGTTGTGTATGTCCGTATGTTGAGATAGGTGAAAGCATGGAACTTGTGTGACATTTCCGATGTGCAAATGTTGGTTATAACGAGTACAATTTATGTCTTACTTGCTTATTTGTTTGTCATTGTCATTTATATGTTCATATGCATCAAAACTAGTCATTTTGGGGTTGGAATCTGGATTGTGCAGAAATGCACTCTTTCTTCACAAAATTACACTGAAAAATGGACTGACTAGATCTCGGTCGACTGGGCTCGATCTACCGGAACTTCAACCAGTCGTCCGATCAAACTACTGGGAGGAAACAGATGATGTGGAAGTCTGAGTAGGTCGACCGGGTTACTGAACCCTTCGACCGAAGGTCAAGTCAGTCGACCGGTTGGTAGAATCGGTCTACCGAACTTTGGACAGTATGTTTGTCCTATTTTTCTTAGACCATTAAGTTGACCGGTGGGAGAGACAAGTTGACCGGAGTGGTGGTATTTGGGCTTATATATTTTATGTTGTCTTGGTTCATTCTAGTGTTTTCTAAAAGGTTATTGGTGAGGTTTCTGGTGTAAAATGAGTCTAGTGAAGGGACTTAAACTTGCATGGTTTTCAATTTTTTTTTGGGAATCGGGAAAAGTGTGTTGTGTCTCATTTAATGTTTCATTCCAATGGTGTTAATGCTTACTGGGTTTTATAGGTCACTTCTTTACTTTTTTTACTTGCAGATGATGACGTACCCGATGACGGTGCTTATGTGGAACCCTGGGATAGGGAGGACTACGAGTAATTCATAATGTTACTTGTGTTAGAATATTTCCCTTTAGATACTTGAACTGGATTTGTATTTAACTAAGAACAACACTTTACTTTATGTTGGTTATGTTTAACTCTGGCAATTAAAGTAGTTATTTAATGCTTCCGCTAATAATAGTATAACGGACTTTACTATTCTGCTTTGGTTATGTGTCTCGTTGGCATATGAGGGTGCTGCCAGATCATCATCCGGTTTCGGAGCAAGTCAAACTTAGGGATAAAATATGGAATGAATATAGGATGAACTTAGTCGATAACATGTCAGATGTGTGATGGGTAGAGACTCTGGAATAGGGAGTGCTTGTTTACTTATTGCTTAATACTTTGTTGCTGTGTTATGTTGTATATGTTATATCATGACATGTTCAGTTTGTTTGAGCATGTTATGTGAATTTATCACTTACCATATTATGTGGGTATTATGTGGGGAATGATGGATCGAAACCAAGTCAACAACAACAATGATGACGATTTGAACATCCCGATAGCTGAGTTGGGCTGTCAGGGTCCTAGGGGTACTCGTCATCAGTTCACGGGTTCATCAAGCCAGCAACAGACTGAGGGAAACCCAACTGGGCTAGAATTTGTACCCCCGGGAAATCCTCCTATACCAGCAGAATTTGGGGCTGCATTCCACCATCTTGCACAGATGGTTCAGACACAGCAAAACATGCAATAGTCACAGCAGAGCATGCAGCAGACACATCAAAATATAACTCAACTGCTACAGACTCAACAAACTCAGATCAATCAGAATATGGGGCAAGATAGGCCACCAAGGGTGGAAGCCGATCCAGGAAGTTTCTATGAGCGTCTGAAGAAGATCATAATAGTGTCATTTGATGGTACCATGACTTCAGATCAAGTTAAAGAATGGTTGGAAGATATGGAACAAAACTTGAGAATAATGAGGGTACCCGAGGATGCCAAATATGATGTAGTAGTGACCTCACTTACGAGCAGGGCAGCAGAATGGTGGATGGGTGTTTCCCCTATTTATCAACAAGGGGGACAACCCGCCACCTGGGTACAGATCAAGAATGCCTTCTTAGATCAATACTTTCCACACACCTTCAAAATGGAAAGGCAAAATCAGTTCTTTGAGCTGAAACAGAGAGAGAATATGTCAGTATTGTAATATGGAGGTAAATTCAATGCCTTGGGAAAGTATGTTGCTACTATAATACAATACCCAGTGATGAGGACTCAACAGTTTATGATGGGACTACTGTCCAAGATCAGAGGCAGACTTTATGGAAACCCTCCTACCACTTTTAGGGAGGCTTATCAGTGAAGTTTGAGTATAGAGGAAGAATTCAGAAGGTCAAATTTGTATATGACTGGCAAAAGGAACTTTTCAACCATGTCTCAAGGACAAGGCTCACGTCCCAACACCAATATACCTTTGTCTAAGAAGAGGTTTGCTCCCACATCGGGACCTACCAATGCTTTTAAGCTAGGAGCAATGACGGGGGACAACATGGTTAATATTAGGAGAGCTACAGGAGCATCAAGTGGGTATAAGGTTGTACCGGCATGCAACAAGTGTGGTAGAAGACATTTGAGAGAGTGTCGTTGGGACACCAGAACTTGCTTCAGATGTGGGAAACCGGGACACGTGGTTAGTCATTGCACCATGCCTGTTCCGACTACTGGGCAGACTTCAGCAGTGGCACTAAAGTGTTGGTGATACAAGACAGAAATCGAATGCTCGGGTGTTTTCTCTAACTCAGCAAGAGCCAGTGGATGCTTCTGATGTGGTCACAAGTACGCTTCTAATCAACTTGGTACCTGCCTTTGTACTATTTGATTGTAGAGCTACCCATTCTTTTGTGCTTGGACATCTATAGAGTAATGGTACCTAATGGAAAATATTTAGAGTCTAATTTAATATATAAGGAATGCCAGGTAGAAATAGACTCTAAGGTACTAGAAACTGACCTTATACAGTTACCTATGGTAGACTTTGATGTAATTCTGGGTATGACTGATTGTACACGCATCATGCCTTAGTAAATTGTCGAGAAAGGAAAGTTCTGTTTATAGTTGGGGAACATGAAGTGGTAGAGGAAGAGTGGTCGTAGCATGCCCGTGATTTCAGCGATGAAGTTTATAAAAAAGGGCTACAAAGCTTTCCTAGCTTACGCGATGCTAGAGGATGACAAGAAGAAAGTACATCTTGAGGACGTTCTTGTAGTGAGAGAGTATGGTGATATTTTCCCGAAGATTTGCCGGGTATTCCACCTACCCGGGAAATTGATTTTAAGATCCTACTTCAACCTGGTGCGGAGCCAATCTCTAAGGCCCCGTATCGTATGGCACCTACTGAGTTGAGGGAGTTGAAGGATCAGCTCCAAGAACTTCTTGACAAGAAGTTCATAAGGCCGAGTGTCTCACCTTGGGGTGCTCCGGTTTTATTTGTGAAGAAGAACGATGGAAGTAAGAGAATGTGTATAGATTATCGGGAGCTAAACAAGATAACAATTAAGAATATATGACAAAGAACCTTGACAACTTGTATCAAGATTCAACAACAAAGGGTTGAAACAGATCTTTCTCTTTCTTGAAAGTAGTTTACGGGGGAATATAATCAACGCAACTCCAAGAAGGTTGATTATCAATGGGGTTGAAACACCACAATAAGCGTAAACTAAACTTATTGATACAGTAACTCAAGAATGAATAAAAAGGTACAAACCTCACATCATGTTTCAAAAATATATTGTATAAAAACAACCAATCTTATTAATAATGAGGCTGAAATCTCTCTTAAATAGAGAAGGAATTTCAGCCAAGCCTTTAGAAAATAGAGTCCTAATTGGACTAGAACTAAAGCAATCACAATTATGGTAACTAACTTAAACTAGTACTTCCTATAAACTAAATAACTAAAAATGGACCACATGTCCTTTATTATAGTAATAATTCGAAATTAATAAAGTACTAAAAGATGGAAATTAAATACTAACTAAATTTGGAAAACAAGATATAAATTCGCTTAAAAATCTGGACAGCTTGTTGTACCAACTTGTACGACGATTTCAGACACTAAGATAGAGAATTTGGTTTTGTGATCTTCATGAAAGTTGTAGATATGCCTCTTAGATTTCAAATGCAACTTGAATCAGCTCCATTGGATTCCTATATCGATAGTTATGACCATTACACCAAACTGTCGCAAAGTTGTCCAAGTCCTCATCAATAGATATCCCCTCTCTCGCATCGACGACCTTTTTGATCAGTTGAAAGGTGTGAAGGTATTCTATAAGATTGAATTAAGATCGGGTAACCTTCAGGTTAGAATCAAACCTGAAGATATCCCTAAAAGTGTCTTTCGAACTCGGTATGGTCACTATGAGTTTCTTGTTATGCCATTCAGTATGACTAATGCACCGGCAGCATTCATGGACATGATGAATCAGGTGTTTAGGTATTGTCTAGACAAGTTTGTGGTGGTCTTCATCGATGACATCCTGATTTACTCGCCGTCAGATAAAGCTCACGAAGAGCATCTTAGAGTGGCGTCGGAAATTTTGAGAAAAGAGAAGTTGTACGCTAAGTTTAGCAAGTGTGAATTCTGGTTGAGAAGTGTAACATTTTTTGGGCATATGGTATCAGCTGAAGGGGTATCGGTGGATCAAAGTAAAATAGAAGCAATTGTTGATTGGCCAAGACCGAAGACAGTGGCAGAGATTTGAAGTTTTCTGGGGTTAGCTGGTTATTACCGAAAATTTGTTGAAGATTTCTCCAGAATTCCTGCACCGTTGACTAAGTTGACAAAAACGTGGGTGAAGTTTGAATGGGGTTCAGATTGTGAAGAATGTTTTCAAAAATTGAAAGAGTATTTGACTACTGCACCGATTTTGGCACTACCTGAAGAGACTGGAGGTTTTACTATCTACAATGATGCGTCAAACAAAGGGTTAAGATGTGTATTAATGAATAATTGTAAGGTAATAGAATATGCTTCGAGCCAATTGAAGCCATATGAAAAGAACTACCCTACACATGATTTAGAAATGGCAGGGGTGGTATTTGCATTGAAGATATTGAAACACTACCTTTATGGTGAACCTTGTGAGGTGTTTACCGATCACTAAAGTCTAAAGTACATTTTCACCCAAAAGGAACTCAATATGAGACAAAGGCGTTGGTTGGAATTACTTAAGGACTATTACCTCACGATTAGCTACCATCCCGGGAAACTAATATGGTAGCTGATGATCTAAGTAGGAAAAATTTGGGGGCAGCTAGCATGTTTGATCACCGACAACCAAGTTTGATAGATGAATTTGAGAACTTGCGGTTAGAGGTCGTTGAGTCCACCAAAACGCTTTGGCAACATTGGTAGCTCAACCGACACTCTTGGGTAGGATAAAAGAAGGGCGTAAAAATGATCAAGATTTGGAAGATGAACGGAATATGGTGCAGCCGGGTGAAGAATCAGATTTCGGGATTCACGAAGACGGTAGTTTGAGGTATCGGGGTCGTTTGTGTATGCCTTCTGATTTGGGGTTGAGAACGAAAATTCTGCAAGAAGCTCACAGTTCCAAGCTGTCAATGCATCCCGGAGCTACAAAGATGTATCGAGATTTACCCGGTCACTTTTGGTGGAAAGGCATGGAAAAGGACGTAGCAGACTTCATTTCTAAGTGTTTAGTATGTCAACAAGTAAAAGCGGAACATCAAAGACCCGCTGGCCTACTTAAACCTTTGGAAGTGGGAGCACATAACTATGGATTTTATGCTCGGTTTACCTAAGGAAAAAAATGGAAAAGACATGATTTGGGTAATCGTTGATCGACTTACGAAATCTACTCACTTCTTGCCTATGAAAATAACAACTTCCATGGAAACATTGATACAAATGTATATGAACGAAATAGTCAGACCTCACGGTGTATCGTTAAGCATTTATCAGACAGGGATTTGAGATTTTTGTCACAGTTTTGGCGGAGTTTCAACGAAGCAATAGGAACGAATCTGTCCTTGAGCATCGTTTATCACCCTTAAACTGATGGACAGTCATAAAGGACGATTCAAACCTTGGAAAACATGTTAATGGCATGCGTATTGGACTTCATATGAAGTTGGGTGGATCATCTAACATTGGTAGAGTTTGGTTACAACAACAGTTTCCAATCAAGCATCAGTATGACGCCGTAAGAGGCATTGTATGGTAGAAAGTGTCGATTGCCAGTCTATTGGGACGATATTGGGGAGAATACGATAACAGGGCCGAAATTAGTACAAGTAACTATGGAAGTAGTGCCACTTATACGGGAAAGGTTGAAGGCAGCTCAACGTAGGTAGAAAAGTTGGGCGGGTAGCAAAAGAAGACCAATGGAATTTGAGGTAGGTGAAAATGTGTACTTACGAGTTTCGCCAACGAAATGTGTGATGCGGTTTTGTAAGAGTGGAAAGCTAAGTCCAAGGTATGTAGGACCATATGAGATATTGGAGAAAATAGAAGATCTTGCCTATCATTTGGCATTACCGCCAACACTGTCATGAATACACAATGTATTCCATGTGTCAGAGCTAAGGCGTTATGTGCAGGTCTTAGCCATGTCTTGGAGGCAGAACCTTTGGAACTTCAGGAAGATTTGTCCTACCAAGATTTGTCCTACCTATGTTAAGTGTTTATTTGATGTACATTTTTTAGGGTGGCCTTTTAAAAATGAACCTAACTTGAGAGGGGGACGAAACTTCAATAAGGTGGGAATGATGTGATAACCTGAACTTTTTGACATTAAATAATAATAAGCATAATTGAATTTATGTGTTAAGTGTTTATTTGATGTACATTTGTTAGGGTGGCCTTTTAAAAATGAATCTAACTTAAGGGACTCAAATGTAGACTAGTTGGAACTTGTGGACTAGTTTGACATCTTTTGAAAAGTTGTGTTTCTTGGGGGTGGTTGGTGCAGGAATTTCAAAAGTTAGAAGTTAGGAGAGGTTAGAGAGAAAGGAAGGAAAGAAAAAGAGAGAAAAGAAATAGAAGAGTTTTCTGGTGAAAAACAGAGTGATGATGAGAGAAATCATAAGTGAAGTAGTAACAGGCACCAAATTTAGTAATTCTTATTGCTAATCGAAGCTAACACGTACGGCTACCCGTGAGAAGAAACGAGGGATTGATTTCGAGTTCCCAGCGGTGGATTTTCGTATTTGAAGTTACTATTTGTGCGCAGAAATTTTGGTTTTTGTATTGCTTGCTTGATTTCAAGTGAGACTCTTCACCCTTGTTTTTTTATGTCCTAAAAATCATGAAATGTATACTTTATACTCCTGTAATTGTGTAATGAAAGTATTTTAAACTCATGATTTTTTGCATAGGATAAAGCGTTGAATTGCCATATTTGTGTATTCATTTATGGAACCTGATTGTGCATATTAAATTGTATTCATTGTTCTTGATCATTCGAGTCTACTTGTTACTGCTTTGGAATCTTAAATGTTATGTGTTCTATAGAGTCGTCACTCGTTGAACTCTTGTTTAGAAACGACTTCATTGCAGGAATATTTCGAATATGCATATATGTGAGTTTTGTCGTTGAACCCGGGAGTTCTCGACTTAAGTGTTGGTGAGTGCCCATACCTAACCGGGGGAGATGTCAGGGACTACAAATGGTATTTGTAGAGTCCACATGGATGGGCTATGGCACAATACGAAGGAATCTTTAAAGTGTGAGCCTTTCGTTCGGGGAGAAACTGAACCCGTGTTTGCATTGAAAGCTTGCCCTTCTAAGCTTAAAATATGGGGACCGTTCTAGTAATTGCTTTAGAGTTGTGAATAGAAAAATGAGCTATTCCTTGTTAATGTTGTGTCATAACATGAGTCGTATTCGAAGGATCAAATGTTGTGTATGTCCGTATGTTGAGATAGGTGAAAGCATGGAGCTTGTGTCACATTTTCGATTTGCAAATGTTGGTTATAACGAGTACGATTTATGTCTTACTTATTTATTTGTTTGTCATTGTCATTTATATGTTCCTATGCATCAAAACTGGTCATTTTGGGGTTGAAATCCGGATTGTGCAGAAAGTGCACTCTTCCTTCACAAAATCACACTTAAAAATGGACTGGCTGAATCTCGTGATCGACCGGAGCTTCAACCAGTCGTCCGATCAAACTACTAGGAGAAAACGAACGATGTGGAAGTCTGGGTAGGTCGATCGGGTTAGTGAAACCTTCAACCGAAGGTCAAGTCGGTCGACCGGTTGGTGGTATCTGGTCTACCAAACTTTGGACAGTGTGTTTGTCCTATTTTTCTAAGACCATTAGGTCGACCGGAGTGGTGGTATTTTGGCTTATATGGTTTTTGTTGTCTTAGTTCCATCTAGTGTTTTCTAAAAGGTTTATTGGTGAGGTTTCTAGTGTAAAATGAGTCCAGTGAAGGGACTTAAACTTGCATGGTTTTCAATTTTGATTTGGAAATCGGGAAAAGTGTTTTGTGTCTCATTTAATGTTTCATCCCTAGGGTGTTGATGCTTACTGGGCTTTATAGCTCATGTCTTTACTTTTATTACTTGCAGATGATGACGTATCCCGATGACGATGCTTATGTGGAACCTTGTGATGGGGAAGACTACGAGTGATTCATAATGTAACTTGTGTTAGAATATTTCCCTTTAGATACTTGAACTGGATTTGTAATAAACTTGTACAACAACTTTACTTTATGTTGGTTATGTTTAACTCTTATAATTAAAGTAGTTATTTAATGCTTCTGCTAATAATAGTATAACGGACTTTACTATTCTGCTTTGTTTTTTGTGCTAATAAGTGCCACAAGCTAAATGCAACCAAAACCCAATTTTGCCATAGTGTCATTGATTAGATTATTCCACTGTATAATCTCGAAAAGGTTGGTTACTATCTTGTTTATTCGGTTACTTACTACTTCAACGAGAGTTGGGGTCGGATGGATCAAACTGTAGCAATTGTGCAAGGGATTGCACAAATCAAAATTGGAGGGATCTGATTTGTGTGAGTGGAAGGAAGTTCGACGAACGTATACACAGTTGAAGAGTGTTCAACAATTCTCAACAGAAGGAAGTACTTCAATCCTTGACTGAGGTAGTTCAACAATCCTCGACAGAATGGGGTATGTTAAACATTCACTGGGGAAATTCGCTATAGATTGAAATAGTGTATTTCCGTACTTTTTGTTAAAATTTTAGTGAAATTATGTTTAGAATCAAATCCATGATATAAGGAGATCATAATGGACTAAGGAAAATAACTTGCCGGATGAATCACCCTAGTTATTGGTAGTTGATTCATCTGGACTATTAACCTAGCCCGAGCTTAAGCGGCCATGCGGGAAGAGAGTGAAACCTACAAGACAAACACAATCAACCCTTTAAGGTCGGGATTGATGACTATTGCGAAGTTTGTTCCCCGGACCTTGCCCTTGTACCCTGGGGTACTTGACACTTTGCCAAGTTATGTGTAATTTTGTTGTAGATATATCTTTCCTTCTTTTCGTGATGCATGTGTCTATATTTGAAATATTATTCTCAAACTAACAATGTCAGGGTTTTGGATTAAAGTTGGAACTTGTCCTCTGCCATTTTACTTGCAATTTACACGTTGTTTTTGTCAATGTCCCGTTTTACCCTCCACCTTATAATTTTTCAATTAATGCAAGTAAGGCTGGGTTAACCCCCTTACATTTTATTTTTGCAATGAAGGTCGGGTTGTACCATTTACCTTGTATTCTTGCAACTTATGCTATTAAGGTTGAGTTGTTCCCTTTACCTTTTATTTTTGCGATTTATACATCTAAGGTCTGGTTATTCCTCATACCTTTTATTTTTACAATAAAGTTCAGGTTGTACCATTCACCTTGTATTCTTGCAACTTATGCTACTAAGGCCCGATCGTGTATATATATATATATATATATATATATATATATATATATATATATATATATATTTATATTGTTAATATAATATTTTTTAAATTTGATAACATTAAATTCAATAACTAATTATTTGCCATTTGCTTTTGTCAAACTTGAAAATATTATAAAATCGATATACGAAATGTAGAATATAGAATATATGAAATTTAGTGCAATGTGATTTTTTTTTGTATTTCATCTAAAATATTTTTTTTATTAATTTTACAATGGAAAAAATAATTAATTTCATAGTCAATTAATTATAATTATTTATTGTTATTAATAAACATATATCTTATTAACTTTTTGATAATTGAAACACTCAAGTAGTACTATCAATATGTTTTATTTAAATTACTTTTAATATATATTTCATTTATAATATTTTATTTACATTTATGAATATAACTGGTTAAATATCTAATGGAACATTATGTGCACTTATACTGTATATGCAACAAATTTTAAGGTACTAATTTGGAAATGCCACTAAAATATGACATTTTAATATATTTTCATAAATTTTGTGGCACTTTATGTGGCAATTGAACAAATGCCACAAAAAATTGTGGCACTTGTTAAAAAGTGCCACGAAAATTTGACATTTTTTTTCAAATTGCCATAATTTTGTGGCACTTCATGAGGCAATTAAAAAAATGCCACAAATTTTATGGCAAATATTAAAAAGTGCCATCAAAATATGGCATTTCAACATAAAGTGCCATACATTAGTGGCATTTACAATAAGTGCCATGATCTAAGTGACACGAAAGGTCAAATATGTCATAGTGTTGTGATGGGGAAGACTACGAGTGATTCATAATGTAACTTGTGTTAGAATATTTCCCTTTAGATACTTGAACTGGATTTATAATAAACTTAATACAACACTTTACTTTATGTTGGTTATGTTTAACTCTTATAATTAAAGTAGTTATTTAATGCTTATGCTAATAATAGTATAACGGACTTTACTATTCTTCTTTTTTTTTGTGCCTCATTGGCATATGAGGTGCTTTCAGGTCATCATCCGGTGTTGGGGTGTGACAGTTTTACATATTTACCAACCTTTCTTTTTAATGTGTAGCAAAAAGAAATCAGTTCAAACTTTTTGGAAGCCCAATATTGTTTTTCTATTAAAAAAAAAAATTACTTTTCTGATCAAAAGATCATTTTCAAGTACGCTACTTTTTCAATAAAAGGAAAATTCAATAATATTACTTTTTTTTCTGTTTTTTTACAATTCCAATTTTGTTGTTTTATAAATCTTTTTTAAAAAATTAATTTAATTCTTATTTAAAGTAAAATTTTAGAATCTTTTGATTAACAAACTTTTGATAAATAATTATAATGTTAAAAAAACTAAAAGAATGGAATAAATCTATAATATATAAAGTTATGTCAGGTTGAGGTAGAAGTTTCATGATGTGACATGTGACATATTATGTGATGTTTTCCAATCATAAGCTTCCATGTGGCAACTTTGTCATTAATTTTCTTTTGAAAATAGTGTTTCATGAGTTATAATCTTCACCTTCATTCTAAAGTTACTATGAAGATGAATAGTTTAGCTATAATCTTCATCTTCATTATAAAGTTACACATTGATAGATTATAGAAAAAGTATGCAACATAAATTAATTGAATTTAAATGAAGAAATTCAATTGGTTTTTTTTAATGAATAAATTAATGATTTTTTTTTAATGAAGAAGTTCATTGGTTCTTTTTAAATACAGAAGTTGAATGAGTTTTTTTAAATGAAGAAGTTCAATAGTTTTTTTAAATAAAGAAGTTCAATAGTTTTTTTTTATTATTATTAAAGTAGATTTAATGTATATAGGAATTCTAAAAGTCTTCCATCATAAAATAGATTTATTATTCTAAGAAAATAAAGTGTATATAGGAATTCTAAAAGGATATGTAACATAAATTAATTGAATTTAAATGAAGAAGTTCAATGTTTTTTTTTAATGAAGAAGTTGAATGATTTTCTTTTTTAATGAAGAAATTCATTGGTTCTTTTTAAATGAAGAAGTTGATTGGGGTTTTTCAAAATTTCGTTTCGTTTGAGACCTGCTATTCACTAGACATGTCCCGAGAGAGAGAGAGAGAGAGAGAGAGAGATTGAGATTTAATAATGATAAGTTAAATTGCTTAATATTATAACAAAAAATTATTATTTTTTAATTTATGTTAAAATACTTTAAATGTCTTATGTTATCAATAGTTCTTGTTTTTTCCTAACTTATCTGAAATGCAATAATTTTATCTAGAAAAAGTGCTTGTCTGAATTGCTACATATCTCTATTGAATGGTGGATCTATGTACTCAATTGTAATCTTTAATGGATCCAATGATAAAAGTTGAAAACAGATGAGTGCAAAATAATGTGACAGAAAAATTATTCCACTGGTGTACGAGGAAATCAAATTTATTTGTACGCCTAAGAGATGTCTATAAACAAAAACAGAATGGAATCTATTTATTATGTAAAAACAAATATAAAGTATATTTGTATGGAATCTTTTGTAACGCTTTATATACTATTTCGTCTAATATTTTTAATAATGATGTTATAAATGCTTAGGATTAATTCTTTAAAATTCCAAATGCTTCTTATTTAGTTAAAATATAGAAATGAGTATTTTTTTTAATTAGAAATAATACAAGAATATCAAACAAGATGTTACTCTTGTAAAACACTTTTTATCGGATTAACAAGTTTTAAGTTTGACAATGCATCCTAATCACCTTCTCCTATCTCTTTGTTATATATATATATACTAGCAAAAAACTTGTACTATGCACAATACATACATTATTTTTTTTTAAATGCATAAGAAAGGAGAAAAGAGTTTTTATAGCAAAAAAAGAAATTTTTTTACTATAAGTTTGATTATTACATTTTAACCTTTTAGTTATCAATATATAGAATTCTAAGTGCATTTGCTTAGTTAATACTACTCAATTTTCGTTTAATCTATTAATATAATGAAAAAAATCAGAAATCTATCAAAAAAATTATTTTATTTTGCATTTAATGATTGAATATGGCGCATTCAATAAAAAAACCAAAAATTATTTATTTTGTCTACACATTCTTGTTTAGTTCATTCAACAGATATAAAATCTGGTTATTTTATTATCCCCTCCAACACCTCTACAATGAAAGAGAGTGTTAATTAACATAGACTTGTTTGCCAAAATTTATGGTTAGCAAAATTTTAAAACACTTGAGTTTAAAATTTTGAAGCAGTTTTAATCTGCTTCAAAGTAGGTTATTAAGACTTCTTCTTTTAATATACTCTTAAAATTTTGAAGCAGATATATCACTTGATTTTTGCAGCATAAACAAAGCGAATTGATTTTTTTTTCATTTTTAAATATCCATATTTATTTATTTTTAAAAATATATTATGAAAAAAAAATGATGAATAAGAATAAAAAAACAAAAAATGAACATGGCATACGTCTAAGCTAAATCGAACTTGATTGTAAGCTTAATCGGAATTCAGAGGACCCGGTCATCCCGTTATTTGTTAAAACTTTAACTATTTATATTTATATAAATAAAAAAATATAAGAAACAAATAAGTGGGCTACCCCAATTTGATGGGCTGAAATATTAGCTCAATTTCTCACTCAAAATATGTCAAAGTACTCTCTTTTATAGTATTGTCAAACTTAGAAAACAATGTAACTTTTCAATGTGGGATACTCTTATAAGCCAATCAACAGTTTACAACCAAAGTAAAATTTAATCAACCAATTAAAATTTTATAAAATAATTAATTGAACCAAAATTTATGAAAATTACACGTATGATTTAGAAGAATATGATGACTTCTGTATACATATAGGACTTCCTTTTATAAGGTTTCTTTTTATCACCTAAAATAAAAATCCATAGTAATGATGATGTATCTTGGTTGCAAATCCTCTTCCTCTGTATCTGGGTTGAAAGTATCATTATGAGTGATGAAATTAGAGGGCCTATTTGACTTTTGGCAGCAAAAAAGCTTCTCACCTTTCCACTCTTTACTTTTGGAAAACAAAATAAAAAGTAATTTTATTTTCACTACTACTCCCTCCATTCCTAAATATAAGACTTTCGGACAAAAATTAAGAAAGAAATATTAAGATATTGTTTTAAAGAAATATCAATATTATTATCTTAAATAGTATTAGTGGCATACAAATTATATTTAAGATACTAATATTAGTATTTTTTTTTATTAACAAAACACCTTAAATTTTGTTTTTTCTTAATTTTTACTATTTGTCCTAAAAATTTTATATTTAGGAATGGGGTAGTATTATATTATATACTTGCTCCAAACCCCACTTCTACCCCCCATTTCCTCAAGTTCCAAAAGAATCCTATAATATTGTTATGATCTCTTCAATTTTACACATTAATCTATGTTAACTTTGTTTAGCAAAATTGTTTTTGTGGGACATATTTTTGCTTCATATTGATCATTGCATGACAATGACAATATCAATATTTAATCATGAAGCAATTCTCACTTAACCAACAATATGCTTTTGATACCTTTTAAAGTATTAATGTGATGCAAATGGAAACGCATCAAATTCCTCTGATTGGCTGATACTTTTAACTAGCCGTTATAAAAATGGAAATTGAGTATGATTAATTATCGACACATCATTTTGTTCGCTTAAATGTAGCTATCTTTCAGTGGAGAACTTTATATAATTTGTAGAAATTTACTACAAGGAACAATGAATACGCGATAAAATTCAAATCAGTTATTGATTAAATGTTCAGAGTTGAGTTTTATAATTAAATGTTACGAGTTTCAATCCAGTCAAAGTCTAAAGAAGAGTTGAGGTTTTATAATCAAATGTTATGAGTTTCAATTCAGTCAAATCTAAAAAAGCGTTAGGTAAACTAAAATATTATTCAAATCCCAACACGACAAGTCCAGACAAATATCTTGATAGCGTAATTGAAAAAAAAAATAAATAAATAAAAACTCATCATAAAATGAGTATATCAGGAGTCTGTTAATTTGTTTTTTCCCTCAAAATGAAATATAGCCAGGAGAAAAGGGAACCTCCATATATACTAGCATTCTGCTATTCAAGAAGCGATATTTAGGTGATAGGAAAATATTAATAAGCAGGGTTTTGAGGTTTGTTAACTGTA
This sequence comes from Vinca minor, assembly GCA_026122235.1. Classification (NCBI taxonomy): domain Eukaryota; kingdom Viridiplantae; phylum Streptophyta; class Magnoliopsida; order Gentianales; family Apocynaceae; genus Vinca; species Vinca minor. The sequence continues at coordinate 788,971 of JAOCZM010000105.1, forward strand.
ATATTACTTAATTAAAAGAAAAAAGAAAAAGGAAAAAAAATTAAGCTTGGAGTTTTTTTAGCTTTCTATATGTTAATATTTGAGCTTTCTATATGTTGGCTAGATTTGATGCAGTCATTTAGAAAGGTTCTTGAAAGCTTAAAGAGCTTTTACGAGACTAAGGTCTTTTGAGAAAATCTTCGTGGGTTTGATCAAGTCTTTGTTAATTCGCGAAATCTCTTTGAGTATCACACTAGGATATATTTGGTTTTTAGTGGTGTTGGGTAAATGCCACACTATGATTAGGGGTGTGCGTTCGGTAATTCGGTTCGGTATCGGTACGAAATTTCGGGACGAAATTCGGTTTTATAATTTTTTTATTAAACCGAACCGAACCATAATAGTTTGTAAACCAAAATAATTTCGGTACGGTTCCGTAAAAACCGAAATAACAAATTCAAATTTTAGTGCAATATAATAATTCAAACCAACTCATGGCTACTTATCACTTTTAGATATACCAATAAATATTGTGAAAATTTTATACCAAAAGCTAAAACACAGTTAATAGAGAGGGAATACACACTATAAAAACATAACTGATATCCATTTAAAATGATTAGTAGCTCAACTGAGATACATATTTTAACATAGTTGTTCACTAAACACTACCAAAACATAAATTAAAACCAACAACTCTCTTCAAGTAATGGAAGAGATTGTATAGTAATTTCTTTAGAAATAAAACAATTAATATAATAAAATATATTTAGAAATAATTTTGGTAATTCGGTTTTCAAAAATGAAAAACCGAATACCAAACCTAAATTTTGAAAATTTCGATAAACCGAACCGAATAATCCAAATATACCGAAATACCGAACCAATTAACAAATTTTAGTTCGGATCGGTTCGGTTTTTCGGTTATACCAAATAGTGAACACCCCTAACTAACCCTAACTATGATATATTTGGCTTTTAGTGGTGTTTGGTAAATGCCACGAAAAAGTTGTTTAAATGTCCACAAAACTACTTTTGTGGTACTTGTGTGGTACCTTCTGAAAGTGCCCCACAAGTGGTGTCGTTTTTTTTTCGTGCCACTAATAAAAGTGACATAAATTAATTGGCAGCACAACTTTGTGGCACTTTTTAAATACTACAAACACATTAAAAATATGACATATTTCGCGACACTTTTTGGTAAATGCCGCGAAAATAATTTAATGTTTTGAAATAAAAATTATTTTATTTAAAAAGAAAAATATTAATCGAGGAGTATCCTTAAGTATTATTCATAGTCACACATTATCTACAATTTATTATTTGTATTTTGTGAGATTCAAACACTTGACCTCTCGTTGCAAACAATGACGGCCTAACCAATGCACCACAAGGACTTTTGTTTCAAATTTAACCAAATGTTTTATATAAAATAACAATAATTTTTTTTAATTACTTTTAAGTTTGATATTTATATTTATTAATAAATATTAACAACAACCAATTATAAATAAAAAGGAAAATTGGTGAATCCCTCCCTAAACATATTACGATTGGTGACTTGGGTCCTTAAACATTTTTTTTAAAAATTTTGGATACTCAAACAATTTGCGCATTGGTGGAATGGGTCTTTCCGTTCAAAAATCAGTTAGTCAACTGTTAGTTAACAAAAAATTAAAGAATCCTCCTCAATAATATAGGGGTATTTTCGGTATTCTCTACACTAACCCATTTACCCAACTCCCATTCCTAACCCGATCCGACCCCTACCCCATTCCTATTCTTCATTTGCCCTAACCAATTCTTGTTCTTGATTTTTTCTTTTTCTTTTGTCGTTGGTTGTGATAGCATTAGATGAATGATTTGGTGAACTGGGTTTGGAGAAACACGGATCTCTAAGCCAATAAAAGAATTAGCCGATAATAAGATAACATGTCAGAATGAATCACATATGAACAGAAATTGAGTATAATTGTAAATTTAGCATTAGATTTAGGATAGTAGCAAAATGTTAACCGCACTCCAAACAATTAGTTCCTCCACCACTCTATTTTACATGTTAGCAACATTGATGGAGTTCAAGAAATTTGGAGCTTAACCATGGTATCATCTTATCTGCCCATATTTATTATATATCCTTCAATTCAAATTTCTTATGAGTTGGGGTCGGATGGATCAAACTCAAACTGTAGCAATTGTGCAAGGGATTGCACAAATCAAAATTGGAGGGATCTGATTTGTGTGAGTTGAAGGAAGTTCGATGAACGTATACATAGTTGAAGAGTGTTCAACAATTCTCAACAGAAGGAAGTATTTCAATCTTTGACTGAGGTAGTTCAACAATCCTTGACAGAATGGGGTTTGTTAAACATTCACTAGGGAAACTCACTATAGATTGAGATAATGTATTTCCGTACTTTTTGGTAAAAGTTTAGTGAAATTATGTTTAGAATCAAATCCATGATATAAGAAGATCATAATGGACTAAGGAAAATAACTTGTCGGATGAATCACCCTAGTTATTGGTAGTTGATTCATCTAGGCTACTAACCTAGCCTGAGCTTAAGCGACCTTGCGGGAAGAGAGTGAAACCTGCAAGACAAACACAATCAACCCTTTAAGGTCGGGATTGATGATTGTTGCGAAGGTTGTTCCCCGGACCTTGCCCTTGTACCCTAGGGTACTTGACACTTTGCCAAGTTATGTGTAATTTTGTTGCAGATATATCTTTCTTTATTTTCGTGATGCATGTGTCTATATTTGAAATATTATTCTCAAACTAACAATGTCAGGATTTTGGATTAAAGTTGAAACTTGTCCTTTACCCTTTAACTTGCAATTTACGCGTTGTTTTTGTCAATGTGGTTTTACCCTCCACCTTGTAATTTTTCAATTAATGCAAGTAAGGCTGGGTTAACCCCCTTACATTTTGTTTTTGCAATGAAGGTCGGGTTGTACCATTTACCTTGTATTCTTGCAACTTATGCTATTAAGGTTGAGTTGTTCCATCACTACAGCAAAAAATGTCTATTTCGGCGTTTGTCATATGGCGCAATAAGGCAAATAAACGTCGTTATAGATCTATACCAATATTTATTGCAAATGTCGCTTAAACGTCGCATTTTCCTGTGTCGTTATGGTTTTTTACGATATTTGTTACAAGCGCCGGTACATATCTATTACGACGTTTGTTGCATCATTATAAAGTGTTTCAAAAGGTATTTTTACCGACATTTGTAAATAATCGCAACAGGTCACATATTGCGACGTTTGTAAATACCATGAATAAATAGTTATTCCGACATTCGTAAATTTTGAAACTAGGCTGGCAGACTCTAGCCGGAGTCGGAGCCTAGACAAGCCGAGCCACCTTTGAATAATCGGAGCCGAATCGGGAGCCTAGACAACCCAAACCGAGTCGTCTGGTCTAGCTGCCTCTGAATAATGTAGAATAAATTTCCCCTTGCTCAAAGGGATGGGAATCTAACCCGCGACCTCCTGCATGTATGTCATGCAATGTGCCGCTGAGCTAATTGATCATTTGTTATTTATTTCTCCTCTTATTATATTTATTATAATGGAATTTTGGAATTGTACACTTACTTATTTTAATTTCTTTTTGTTTTTTAATTTATTTTTGTGAATCAAATTAAAATTAATACACTCTCATTAAAAAAATTTATAATTTATGTCTTTAATGTTTCTTTAAAAAAAATATTTCAGAAACATAATCTCTATATTTGTGTTTGTCTGGAAATGTCACAAGATTTAACGATATAGTATATAAATGTCGATATATTAGTCGCAAAAAATAAAAATTTATAACTATATGCAATTTAATGTCACTAACTAACATGAAATTGTCGGTAAGAATAAGAATTACTATATTCGTAGTATAAAATCCAAATATAGCGACGTTTGTTTGAAATGTCACATAATTTAACGACGTTTTATATAAATGTTGCTATATGTGTTGCAAAAAGTAACAATTTATAACAACAATTAATGTACATGTCGCTAACTAACATCAAAATGTTGATTTTATCAACCGACGCTATTAAACGTCGTATAAAATTCAAATATAGCGTCGTTTGTCTGAAAAATCAGAAGATCTAACGACATAGTATATAAATGTCTCTATATGAGTCACAAAAAGTAACAATTTATAACAACGTTTAATGTAAATGTCGCTAATCAACATCAAAACGTCGGTATGAACAACAATTGCTATAACCATCACTAAGAAACGTCGTATAAAATCCAAATGTAGCGACGTTTGCAAAAAGTGTTGCATTAACCTACTCTTTTTGGTTTTAAGCGACGTTTGAAAAAACGTCGGTGCAAAAACGTCGCAAAAGACTGTTTTTGTTGTAGTGCATTTACCTTTTATTTTTGCGATTTATACATCTAAGGTCGGGTTATTCCTCATACCTTTTATTTTTGCAATAAAGTTCGGGTTGTACCATTTACCTTGTATTCTTGCAACTTATGCTACTAAGGCCCGATCATCCCCTTAACCTTTTATTTGCAATATATGCAATTTTTGCTACAGTCGGGTCGAGCCCTCTTCATTTTATTTGCAATGTATGCGAATTTTATTAAGGTTAGGTTGTGCCATTTTCCTTTTATTTGCTATGTATGCAAAATTTTGATTATGTCAAGTTGCACCATTTTCCTTTTATTTTGCAATTTATTCAGTTTTTGTTTAAAGCTGGGTTGTACCCTCTACCTTGTATTTTGCAATTCTTGTTTAAGGCCGAGTCGTACCCTCTACCTTGTATTTTTCAATTTATTCAATGTTTTGCTTAAGGTCGGGTCGTTACCTCTAACTTATATTTTGCAATTCATGCAATGTTTTGTTGCAGGTTGAGTCGTACCCTCTCTCTTGTATTTTGCAATTTATGGAATGCTTTTTTTTAATATCGGGTCGTACCCTTTTGGGCAATATATGCATTGATTTTGCCCAACCTGTTTTTGGATGGGTTATGTCAATTAATGTGGGTGAATCCCCATGTCCTTGTTCCACAAATGTAGTCAGTATCTTACCCAGACCAACCAATGGTTGGGGCCAATGTAGTGGAGATAGGTCTTCTAGTCAGTCCTTTTTTTATTGCCAATGTGTACGATAGATAAATTATATTGTAAGGAAATAAATTTATTAAATTGAAATGGTTTCTGCTTCTGGAGGACCAGTGAAATTTATTATATGCTCATGACCTTAACAAGAAATAAATACAAACTACTAAAGGGGTTGGTCCAGAGATCCTAAGCCGTCTTGTCAAAGTCCTTATGCATCAGCGAGATAGTGTTTCTTTCAGACCCACATGTCGATCACTTGTCTTTCTTCTGCGATGGGTTCAGGTCACTTCTCCCCCACCTCCTTATGAAGAGTCTGCGCAACTGCAACTCAGGACACTCGGTTGTTGGCCCAGAACCACCAATACCGGTTCGTTCCCAAGGCAAATTCGCAAGGCTAAAGCAAGTAAAAAATGCCCTCCTTCCAGACATTGATAATTGGTCTGCCAAATATGGCACTATACTTGTTGTGTGCCACAACCACATAGAAATGTATGAGCTGCGGGGAGTCTTCTCCGTTTCAAACGATAACGAGTAGGTGTATGCGCCCTATTGTGCGGATGATTCTCCCTATTATTTCCACTATGTTTTTGTCACAAGGGATCATAAAATTATATGGTATTTCCAGTTTGGGGAAGGTCGGCTAGAAGAGAATGTTAACAGCGCTCCCAGTATCAACCAAGATATTCCGGACCATCCGGGCTCGCCATTGTTGTGATGACCAGATGATCATCTTCGTTCATTGGAGCCTCTCGGGTATTCTTGGGCCTGGACGCAATCCGCCATGTTGACGATCCTCGGGGTCCCAAGTCTATGAGGATCTCTCTTATCGAGATCTCTCCTTCTCTGGGTAGAAACGTCTATTGTAAACTCCTTAAGTTTGCCCCTCTTAATAGACTGCCATATCTCGTGTTTCGACTCCACACATAGTTTTGTTTCGTACCTATGGTCTTTGTGGAAGTCGCAATATTTGTTAAAATTCCTTTTTTTAAGAGGTGTTGCCATTTTGTTGGATGGAGTTAGAATTCCAAGCGTTTATACTTGGTGTGAAATTTTGGCTCGGGATACCTTACAAGGAGTTTCGTTTGTGGTTGGTGGTTAACTGCTCCGATCATGTTTTTGAAACAACTTCTCCTGCGGCTTTTCCTTGGACTACTCTGTCTCATGAGGTCGTCCAGAGAGAGTGCATTGATTTTTCAAGCAAATGTCATATTCATCTTCCTACACTTGTAGGCATGTATGAATTCAGATATTAAACGTTGTTTACCTTGATGGTTGGTTGGTTGAACCTTTTAGTGAATTCCTAGACTGTTTTGTATTTACCTTGATCCATCGTAAGCAAGTGATCAGTTGAGAGTATGAATGCATGTTGTCCGCAAAAGTGGTCCAAGAAGGCACACTACAATTGTGTGAAGTTGTGGATGTTGCGGTTCAGGGAGACTAGCGAGCCATCTCCGGCCCGAGCCTTTTAATGACTTCGGGAACAATCTGCACAAAAGCGCATATTGTTGCTGATAGATGTACATAGTCGTCTGATGTGTGTCCAGATGATCCTAGGTTCAATTGTGCCCTCATATTTTTCCACCTCAATATTTCGAAATTACTGTGGGATTTCAATGTCTTGTAACGCCTCATATAGAGGGTTATGCTTGGTGGAGTTCCATGGGATTCCGGCTAGTGTGATAAATCGTTTTGTTGGAAGTCAGTATGGCAAAATTGGGCTTTGGTGGCATTTAGTTTGTGGCACTTATGACATATGTCCTTTATTTACGACATTTATGTGAAAATACCATATTTTTATGACACTTTATAAGAAGTGCTACAAATATTATGGCATTTTTTTAATTGCCTCATGAAGTCCACAAAATTATGGCAATTTTGGGAAAATGTCACATTTTCGTGGCACTTTTTAACAAGTGCTACAAAAAATTGTGGCATTTGTTCAATTGCCACAAAATTTATGACAACATATAAAAATGTCCTACTTTAGTGGCATTTTTAAACTAGTACCTTAAAATTTGTGGCATGTACAGTAAAAGTGCCACATAATATGCTATTAGATATTTAACCTAGTTAATTTCATAAATTGAAATGCAACATTATAAATGAAATTTATATTAAAGGTAATTTAAAGAAAAAATATTGATATTACTTATTTTAGTGTTTCAATTTTTAAAGTTAATAAGATATATGTTTATTAATGATAAACAAAAATTATAATTAATTGACTATGAAATTAATTAAATTTTTCATTTTAAAATTATTAAACAAACCACATTACACGAAATTTCATATATTCTATATTCTATATTTCTTATATAAATTTTATAACATTTTCAAATTTTTCAAAAAAAAATGGCAAATAATTAGTTATTGAATTTAATGTTAGCAAGTTTTTTTAAAAAAAAATTATATTAACAATAATATATAATATATATATATATATATATATATATATATATATATATATGTGTGTGTGTGTGTGTGTGTGTGTGTGTGTGTGTACACTAGTAAAAAGCCCGTGCTAGTCACGGTACTCTTCTTATTACATTGCTAAAAAACTAAGAAAAAAAAAGAACAGTAAATGAAGAAATAACCAAAGGTGCACTACTAAAATAATATGAAGTAATAATCTATCATATATAATTGAATAATAAAGAACTAAAGTTGTATACTTCAAAAAAGGTTAACGTATTTTTCTTAACACTTCCGACTCAAAATGATAGTTCTAGTGTATCAAACCAAGAAGCAAAATCACGTATCATCTCGAGATGATATGTGATACCTAGGACCTTTTTACCTTAGAAATTGCATGATCATGATCGAATGTTATGTGACTAGTTGATTTTACATGTATTATATTGTTGTACATAATTGTTAAGGGTTGCTTTGATGTGTTTTGTTAGTGTGAGGGCTTAAGTGAACATATGAAAACTTATGGGCAGGTGTGATTCTTTTGAAGGGGTGTTAGTTAGTGCAGGGAAAACTATAAGATGAAGTTAGAAGGGGAAAGGAAGAAAACAAAAGGAGAAGTTAGAGAAATTCTTAAATCTGGAAAAATTGAGTGATCTCAAGAAAACAATCCATTGGCATAGCTATCGAAGTCTGAACGCCTCCATTGTTGTCCCTATAGTTTAAGGACATTAAGTACTATATTCGGAATGGTGGAGATTCAGTTTTAACTGTTCAATTAGGAGTAATTGCTTCTGGAAGTCGCCTCTACAAACCAGAAAATTCTGCTTCCTGTTCGTCCTTTGATTCTTTGTTTAAGTGTTCAAGGTAAGGATCATTCGCTCTTGTTTTTCAGTCCTAAAATGCATGAACTGAACTTTTAATTAGTTCTGAAATATATGAGGATTTCCCATGTTTTATTGCATAAAAATCTAGATAAAGAACCGAATGATATTTGCATTGTTGCATGATTATGCATGTTGATTCTTGTGTATGTTGTTCATAAATTGTTGGATGCATTACATGATAGTCAGCATGTGCATATTATCAATCTAGAGAAATTTTCTAATGATGATACTAGAACAGCATATATTCCGAATTTACAAGAATAAGTGCCCGGGAGCGCTTTCAGTCCCCCACGTGGCCCGGACCTTTGCGGGATTAAAAAGTTAGGACTGTTAACAGTGTCATGTAGTTAACGTGGATGAATTTTGATAGGAATATATCCTTAAATAGCTTATAAAGTGCCTTACCAGATATGTTATGTTACAAGTACGAGGACCTTCCTAAAAGTTTGGGACTGTTAACAGTTGGATAGGTTTATTGTTGGATAATTGAGTTCAGGTGTAGAATTATTTATTGCATGTCATTTTGATACTAATCATGTCAAATTTATATGTATTGGAAGGTTACGAGTATGTCAACATATGTCAAGTTATGTTAAGTAATCGAAGTACGATTTCTGATATAAATGTGATCGATTTGGTTGAGTATTGTTATGATATGTTATGTGTATTATTTGGTATTGTTTCTAAGTGTTATAAAGAGTCTAAAAATAATGTTTTGGGTTGGGATTTCTGAATGTGCAAAAAATGACTTTTCCTTCACAAATTTTGCCTTGAAAATGACCTCAGTGGATCTCGGTCGATCTGTTCGGTCGACTGGATCATAATTCCCTCGTGCGACCTATACTATTGGGGCTATTTCGGATGATGGGAGAGAAAATACGGTCGACCGTGCAACAAACCCCTTCGACCGGACCTAAGCAGTCGACAAGTTTGTCAATGCTGGTCAACCAGGCTTTTTGTAAATATTTCTGCCCTGATTTCGGACGACTATAGAGGTCGACCGGCTTATGTTACCATCTTCCGAGATTTTCTACTTTGTTTTTATTCCTTTTCAAGCTATGTTATGTACAAGTTATGCAAGCTCTGAACTCCTATAATATGTTTTCAAGTATTTTACAAATGATTTCAAGATGTTTACTAGGTTATTCCAAGTAAAAGATATTTCATATGTTTTGGAAAATAGGGAATGTTTTGGAGTCACTTTTGGTCCTTCATCCAAAGGCGATCGATTCTTACTAAACTAGTGTGGCTTATCCTATTATCTTCTTATGTTTTGTAAATGATGTTGATGAGGAGACTTGGGAAGGGGAGCACGACAAGTAGAACTTAAAGATGTAATGCTGATGTAATAGTATAGTGAACATTTATTAAGTTGAACAACTTTAGTTTTAAGTTTATGTAATTTCTGATAAGTATTGATGATATAATAAAGTTTAAGTTATTCCGTCACAATTATGGTTTGGAAGAGTATATTCTATTATGGGTTCTTTGTCTTATTGGTACATGAGGCACTCTGCCCAGTCACCTTCTGGTTACGGGGCGTGACATAAGTGGTAACCGAGAATGTTGAACCTTAGGCTTTAATATTTTAGTTAGACAGATAAGTATGGAATGAACATAGGATGGATTCCTTAGATAACTTAAGATGCGTTATGGGTAGAGATTTGGAATAGGAAATAAGTGTTTATTTAAATGCTTTATATATCATGTTTTATGTGCTAACATAAATGCTACGTGAACTATATACTTATTTGTAGTTGTTCTATAAGATGGATAGCCAAAGCAACGATGACCTCAACATTCCAATATCAAGTTTGGCCTGCCAAGGCAACATAAGTGGTCGCAGAAGGGAATATGTGCATGAATCCTCTACCCGACCTCAAGTACCGAACATGGGAACAACTACTGGGGCAGAGAATGTTGTACCTCCACCACCAATGAACATTGGGATACCAACTGAGTTGACTACAACATTGCCCACGATGGCGCAATTGCTTCAAAATCAGGTGCAAGGAAACCAGAATACTGGAATGGCAAGAGGACCGAGGAATGATGTTGACCTGGGGATTTCTTATGAAATAATGAAGAAGATGAGGATGGCCTCATTCAATAGTAAGGTTGGACCAAACGAAACTGAGGTTTGGTTGGACGACATGGAGCGAAACTTTGAAACTATGAAGTTACCAGAATAGGCTAGAGAAACAGTGGGAATTGCATCACTAACTGATAGTGTAACCGAGTGGTGGAAGGGTGTTGCCCCAATTTATCGACAAGAGGGATGACCTATTACCTGGGCAGAATTCAAGGCAGCCATTCTTTATCATTACTTTCCGGATACCTATGTGGAGAAGCATAATAAGTTCCTGGAACTCAAGCAAACTAAAGGTATGACTGTACTAGAGTATGCTAAAAAATTAATGCATTTGGGAAGTATGCCACCGCCATCATTCAAGATCCGATAATGAGGACACAGAGGTTCGTGAGGGGACTTCTGACTAGAATCTGGGGTAGACTATCAAGTGTTCGTCCCACCACATATCGGGAGGCCTATCAACGAAGCTTAGACATAGAGATGGAATTCAACGGGACTGATAATGAAAGGGTTGGAAAGAGAAGTTACACAACTATGTCATCAAGACAAGGTTCAAGGGCTAAAAAAATTGCATTACCATCAGCCAAGAAGAGATTCCCATCTGCGCCTAGTATATTCAGGCATGGAGTGAGAATCGGGGCCAATGCAACCAAGATTGTGGGATCTACAACCTCTCTTACTTCTTTTTCCACTATACCTCCATCCTCTACATGTCGGAAAAGGCATGAAGTGTGTGTAGATGGAGTACCCGGGCTTGCTTTAAATGTGGGAAACCGGCGCACCAAATCACCCAATGTTCAAAATGGTATGTGGGTAATGTTCATAATACTGTTGCACCAAAGTTGGGGATTCAAGGAAGAGGCCAAACGCAAGGGTATTTGCTCTCACTCAGCAAGAGGCAGGGGATGCCTCAGATATGGTAACAGGTACGCTTCTGATAAACTCGTTTCCTACTTATGTATTGTTTGATTGTGGGGCTACACATTCGTTTGTTTCTCTTCGTTTTTCTAAGACCCTTAGGACTACCACCATTTGTCCTTTTACTGCATATAGATTTTGTATGCTTAATGGGAAAGTATTGGAATCGAATATGTTACGTAAAGGGTGTCGAGTAGAGATATATCCAAAGATTATGAAAATGGATTTGATACAACTGAACATGGTAGACTTTGATGTTATTCTGGGTATGGATTGATTATCAAGACATCATGCCTTAGTTGATTGTAAGGAAATAAGGATTCAGTTTGTTGTAGAGGGCAAGGAAGTGATTGAATTTCAGGGGTCAAAAAGGAAGAAAGAACGGAAAATACCTATAATATCTGCAATCAAGGCACATAAATGTTTAAGAAATGGTGCTGAAGCTTATTGGGAGTATACTTTGACAAAGGAAGATAAGAAGATTCAGATTGAAGATGTACTGGTGGTGAAAGATTTTCAAGATTTATTTCTGGAAGATTTACCGGGCGTACCACCTGTTCGGGAGATCAATTTTCAAATACTTCTACAACCTGGTGCAGAACCTATCTGCAAAGTCTCTTACTGAATGGCCCCAGCTGAACTTAAAGAATTGAAGACATAGTTGCAAGAGTTTCTAGACAAGAAATTCATCCGGCCTAGTGTGTCACCGTGGGGAGCACCAGTATTGTTTGTAAAGAACAAATATGGAAGCATGAGTATGTGCATTGATTATCGAGAGTTGAACAAGATCACCATCAAGAAAAAGTATCCATTGCCCCGTATAGACGACTTATTTGATCGACTGAAGGGTGCCAAGTATTCTCCAAGATAGATTTAAGATCCGGGTATCATCAATTGAGAATCAAGCGAGGGTATCATCAATTGAGAATCAAGCAAGTGTGAATTTTGGTTGACAAGTGTATCTTTTTTGGGACATGTAGTGTCAGCTGAAGGCGTGTCTGTTGATCCAGCTCAAATAAAAGCTATAGTAGATTGGCCTAGACCAACAATAGTGACTGAAATACGAAGTTTCTAAGGATTAGCAGCATAATATCGGAAGTTTGTGGAAGATTTTTCAAGGTTTGCCTCACCTTTAACTCGGTTAACACAGAAGTAAGTAAAGTTTGATTGGAGTCCAGAATGTGAAGAGAATTTTATGAAGTTGAAAGAAAAGTTAACTACTACACCTATCTTGGCATTACCAGAAGAAACTAGGGGGATATACAGCGATGTTTCATGTATTGGTTTGGCATGTGTACTTATGCAAAAAGGGAAGGTGATCGCCTACGCTTCAAGACAGTTAAAGCCATATGAGAAAAATTATCCTACACATGACCATGAGTTGGCAGCTGTAGTCTTTTCCTTGAATATTTGGAGGCACTATCTTTAGTGGCGAGCCTTGTGAAGTATTTATGGATCATCAAAGCCTTAAATGCTTGTTCACATGGAAAGAACTCAACATGAGGCAACGAAGATGGTTGGAGTTTTTAAAAGACTATGACTTGACGATTAGCTACCACCCGGGTAAGGCTAATCGGGTATCAGATGCTTTGAGCAGGAAGACAGCGGGTAAGATGGCTTCCATGATCATCGAACAACGCGAACTTATCTTTGAATTTGAAAAACTGGATATTAAGGTTGTCAAGGATACCAACAATGTCCTAGCAGCCTTAGTAGTTACTTATTTGAATTAAGGAAGCTCAAGCAACAAATTATGAGTTGGTAAAGGAACGGGCATCAACACAATAGGGTGAAGAAACGAATACGAAGATGGCAGTTTACGGTTTTAAGGAAAACTATGTGTACCAACAGATGTGGGGCTGAAAACGAAAATTTTACAAGGGGCACACAACTCAAGACTATCAATACACCCATGGGCTTTAAAGATGTACAAGGAATTGAAAGGAAAATTCTTGTGGAAAGGTATGAAGAGAGAAATTGCATAATTTGTGGCTAGATGTTTGGTATGTCAGCAAGTTAAAGAAGAACATCAAAGACTTGATGGCTTGTTGAAACATTTGGAAATACCGGTATGTAAATGGGAACATATCACAATGGACTTCGTGGTTGGGTTACCAAAAGACAAGACTGGGAAAGATATAATATGGGTGATAGTGAACAAATTAACAAAGTAAGCACATTTTCTACCTATGAAGATTACTGCACCAATGGGTGTGTTGGTTCAATTGTACATGAATGAGATTGTTAGACTTCATGGTGTACCAGTAAGCATAGTTTCTGACATAGATCCAAGATTCGTGTCTCGCTTTTGGAGAAGTTTCAATGAAGCCATGGGAACCAAGTTGTCCGTTAGCACCGCCTATCACCCACAAACGATGGGCAATCAGAAATGACAATTCAAACATTGGAGGATATGCTTAGGGAATGTGTCTTAGACTTCAAGGGTAATTGGATAGATCACCTGACTTTGGTAGACTTTGCATACAATAACAGCCACTAAGCAAGTATCAGAATGGCACTGTATGAAGCACTTTATGGCGGATGATGTAGATCACCGGTATGCTGGGATGACATTGGTGAGAAGTTGGTAACAGGGCCAGAACTCATACAAATAACAATGGAAAAGGTATCACACATTTGGGAAAGAATAAAGGCTGCTTAAGATTGTCAGAAAAGCTGGGCATACAGTAAAAGAAGACCTTTGAAACTTCAAGTTGAGGATAAAGTGTACTTAAGAGTTTCGCTGATAAAGAGTGTCATGAGATTTGGTAAAAGTGGCAAATTGAGTCCAAGAAATGTAGGTTCGTATGAGATACTAGAAAGGGTAGATGAGTTATCTTACCGTCTAGCATTACCGCCAATATTGTCAAGACTTCACAACGTCTTCCATGTATCACAACTAATGAAGTACGTACCCGACCCAAGTCATATTCTAGAGGCGGAAAACCTTTGGAACTGCAGGAGAATTTATCATATCAATAGATACCGGTACGAATTGTGGATAGAAATAAGCAAGTGCTGAGAACAATGACAATACCTAATATGAAAGTACAATGGTCACATCACACAGAAAGGGAAGCTGTATGGGAGCTGGAAGAAGAAGCAAGGCAAAAATACCCTCACCTATTACAAGACCAAGATAAGTAAGTTTCGGGGACGAAACTTTCCTAAGGGGGGAGGATGTGATACCCAAAACCTTTTGACCTTAGAAATTGCATGATCATGATTGAATGTTATGTGACTAGTTGATTTTACATGTATTATATTGTTGTACATAATTGTTTAGGGTTGCTTTGATGTGTGTTGTTAGTGTGAGGGCTTAATTGAACGTATGAAAATTTATGGGCAGGTGTGATGCTTTGGAATGGGTGTTAGTTAGGGTATTTAGTGGAGGGGAAAACTATAAGATGAAGTTAGAAGGGAATGAAGAAAAAAAAATAAAAAGTTAGAGAAATTATGAAATCTAGAAAAACTAAGTGATCTCAAGAAAACAATCCATTGGCATAGCTATCGAAGTCTGATCGCCTTCATTCTTAGTTTAAGGACTTCAAGTACTAATAGATGAAAAGCTCCAGAAAAGCTAAAGGATTAAAAGTAGTTTCAATGCTTTTTAGTTGAAAGTATAAATGTACACAATATAAATAATATTGTACAATTCAAGCAGAAGTAATCGATTAAAAGCTCCTGGCACTATGGCATATTTGGCTTTTGGTGGCACTGGATAAATGCCACGAAAAGTTGTTTAAGTGCCATAAAACTACTTTTGTGGCACTTGTGCGACACTTTTTAAAAGTGCCCCCACAAGTGGTGTCGTTTTTTTCCGTGGCACTAATTAAGTGTCATAAATAAATTGGCGGCACAATTTGTGGCACTTTTTAAATGCCACAAACACATTGAAAGTATGACATATTTTGCGGCACTTTTTTGGTAAATGCCGCGAAAATAATTTACTGTTTTTAAATATAAAATAAAAATAAATTATTTATAAAGAAAATAAAATAAACATGCGGATCCTTAAACCTTATCCATAGTCACACATTATCTATAATTTAATATTTGCGTTTGACAGGATTCGAACACTTAACCTCTCACTGCAAACACTAACGCTCTAACGCTCCAACCAATGAACCACAATGACTTTTGTTTTAATTTTCACCAAATTTGTTTCTATAACATAACAATAAATTTTATTTAATTACTTTTAAATTTGATATTTATATTTTTTAATGTATATTAACAACAACCAATTAAAAATAAAACTCTCTTTTTTAAAAAATTGAGTAGAAATAAAATACTAAATGAAAACTAGATGCAAATTTTAATCTTCACATCGTACGAATTATAAAATAAGTTATAAACTAATAAGTTTATTTATTATATTTTTTAGTTATATATATTATTGTTAATATAATATTTTTAAAATTGGATGACATGAATTCAATAACTAAATATTTTCCATTTCTTTTGTAAAACTTGAAAATGTAATAAAATTGATATAAGAAATGTATATTATAGAATATATGAAATTTCGTGCAATGTGAGTTTTGTTTTGTATTTCATCTAAAATATTTTGTTTAATAATTTTAAAATGAAAAAAAAAATTAATTAATTTCATAGTCAATTAATTATAATTATTTATTATCATTAATAAAATATAACTTATTAACTCTTAAAATTGAAACACTCAAATAGTAATATCAATATTTTTTCTTTAAATTACTTTTAATATAAATTTCATTTATAATGTTTCATATCTTTATGAAATTAAATGGTTAATTAACTTATGGAATATTATGTGGTACTTTACATGCCACAAATTTTAAGGTAATAGTTTAAATTTTGATAGATTAGTCATAAATTTTACCATATATGAAATTTTGATGGATTGTCATAAATTTTGTGGCACTATATGTGGCAATTGAACAAATGTGACATTTTTCCAATATTGCCATAATTATGTGGCACTTCATGAGGCAATTGAAAAAAATGCCATATATTTTGTGGCACTTTATGTGGCAATTGAACAAATGCCACAATATTTTGTGGCACTTGTTTAAAAATGCCACGAAATGTGACATTTTTCTAAAAATTGCCATAATTATGTGGCACTTCATGAGGCAATTGAAAAAATGGCAGAAATTTTGTAACACTTATTATAAAGTGCCACAAAACTATGGCATTTTCACATAAATGCCGTAAATAAATGACATATATCATACGTGCCACAAGCTAAGTGCCACCAAAGCCCAATTTTGCCATAGTGTGGAGAGCTAGTTGATTAAAACATCTAGAAGAGATCTATGTAATCGATTATTATCTATAATTTTCTTATAAAGATTATTTTATATAGTGGACAAATGGATTTTCAATAATTTCTATTGTTAAGCAAATAAATTTGCATTGAAGAGATTATTATTTATCTCTTATAAATTATATTGCACTAGAAGTGTTTGTATTGATATGAATTGTAGATTTTATTTCAAATTTTTATTGATGAACGAACTCATCTGGAGTTATTAATAAATTAGTTCTACTGGAACCCTTCAATATGCAAACTCTTCTGGAGCTTTTAATAATATATGGTTCTTAAAGTACTAAATATAATCTTATAAATAAAAATTCAAAACAGGGAAATGAAATTACAGTGCAAAATTTCTTAATGCATCTCCAAAACTGTTAAATAAGAGTTCATCAAAAAATAAAATAAGTACTACACATTTTCTTTTTTTTTCTTTTTATCACTTCATGTGATAATCATTCATAATCGATTTTCACAAAATCTCATGGATAATTGTCGTACTTAGATAAATGGAAATGCGAGAATAACAATTTTGGAATTTATTTCCTCAATAACTATTACTGAAGGAACATAATTAAAGCTTACGTTTTTCTAAAATATAAATTTGTCCCTCAAAATTAAGAGTCAACATCTGTCGTTAAAGTGTCCCTCGAGAGGAAGACATAAACCAAACAGAGGTTAATATATAAAAGTAAGAAAAATCTTACCTTTGCGGCTTTGCTTATGCAGTGGTACCAAAGCAGCTTACCAAACTGATCTTTAATTCAGGGACGAAGACGCCCCTCCCCCATAATTTTTAAAAATATTACTAATTTAATTATTGGAAATCAAAGAATCACGTTAGCTATAGGAATCGTAACAGATTCAAAGATTTAGAGAATCGTGATGATAACGTGTTATAATATAAAGAGAAGATAGGTGGAAATAGAGATTTAGGGAGAATAAACTGAAGCTGCTAACAATTTTTCATAAACAATAGTTGGGGGAAAATTATTGTCTTTATAAGAAGTTCTATTTAGTAACAAATGAATTATTATTTCAGGGATGTAGTTACTCTACAAATAAAATTCCACAGCAGAATAATTACATGAAAAAAAAAAAGACGAATTCAGAAATGAATCAATGAAAAACGAATTCAGAAGTATTAGAATCTACGAACGGTTTAAACTACCTTTGCTGAAAGTGACTCAACTTTCAAAAAGTTCCCCATCAGATTGTATGTCCTCGTCTGAACTTGCTATGATACATGAGATCTATTTTGGTGAAGGAATGACATGATAAGAAGAAATACAATTTGCATCTCTAGAAGCAGTGGCGGAGTCAGGATTTGGGCTTAGGGGGGCCGAACTAAATTTTACTTACGGTGTAAAACGATATATTTGAGGTAGAATAATATATTTTTATTAGAAGATTTGAATTTAAATTATACTTTATCTTCAAAAAGAGACAGAAATTAAGTAAAACAATTGACAATTTTTTTTTACAAAATTAAGAAAAACCGACTAGTTTGCATAGGCTAGTGTCACAAAACATACTTAAAAATAGCATGCGAAAGTTATAAAAAGTATATTATTTGATTAAATGTATGTATATTTTTAGATAAATTTTTTTATGTGTTTAGTGCTCTATTGTATACTTTGAGTTTCTATATACAATTCATTATAAATACTATTTTCGTCCGAAATTGCATATCATTTTATTATAAAAAAAAGTTAAAGGGGAAATTTTAAATTTCAATGAGTTTACAAATTTATCTTTCTCAGTTAAGAAAATTAGTGTGTTAATAAAATGAGACTACTAGTGAGAGTTCAAATGAAAATTATTTATATTTTAGAAAATGAGACATTCAATTTTTTACATCAAAAAATAAAAATTGTACATTCACATCCGAATAGAGTGAGTAATAAATAGCTAACTATGAACCTTCAAAGAGATAAGAATCATCAATAGAGCTAGCATTAAGGGATGCTAAGGTAGTTAAAAACTCAAAGAATCTGATAGATTGAACACTTGATATTCTGATAGATTGAACTTTAGGGTACTAATGGATATTCTGAAAGAAAACTATTTGAATACAACTTGAAGGGTGAAAAACCATATCGGTACTCTGCAACATTTTTATGGTTTTAAACTTGAATTGTTCGTCTAATTATTTTATATTAATTAAATATAATTAGAATATAAAGTATATTTTATGTTGTAATTTATATAAGCTTTTATTGTTTGCAAACAATTCAAATGAGTTCGCGAACGGCTAGAATTTGTTCGATTAATAAACGAGCATATTTTTATGTTCGAGCTCAATTCAAATCCTAAACGATTGAGTTGTAAATAAACAAAAACGAGCTCGAACAAGTCGAACACTTAACTTCTCGATTTTTTTGTAACCCTAATATAGGCAAAAGAATTTTCATTTTATATGAATACAAAATTGAGAAATTCGAACATTATAGGAATTGATTGGAATTATGATATTCTATAGGGACTGGATTGCAATACTCAAAAACTGTATGCAAGTTTTGGGCGTGGCTCTAAGGTGAGCATGACGTTATAATCATAGGCAGCATATGAGTAAAAAATCTTCACATCAACTACAGACCAAAGTTAATTCACTAATTAATTAAATATTGGGAAAGATATAATGCAGAACGAAGTCAGGAATTGTATTTTTGGGGCGAAAAACTACAACAGTATACCGAACTATTTATAAAAACTGTAAAAAAAAAATCTTAAGGGGCGAACTTGATAAAAAATTTCGAACTAAATATAAAAATTACTATATATTACTATATCTAATAATATTTTTAAAAATCTTTGTGGCGACCCCCGCCCCTAAAATCGTCCCTGATATAATGAGAGGGAGGTTTGTGGTGTGGTTGGCAAACACACATCATTTCTTATTTTGTCTCTGCTCTTTTGTAGTTCTGGATGTAGGTGCCCATCATAACCCCACCCTTCACCCAATCCAGCTGCAGTGCATGTTTCTACACAGTGCGAAACATTTTGATAGTTATTTGATTAAAAATTTGACAGTTATAATTATTTTGGTGAGATAATTACAAAATATTTAACTCTCAGAATTCCAAATAATTTTACCCGTTAGATTTTTTATCCAACGGCCATCAAATATTTCGCACAGTGCAGAATAAAGTGGTGTTTTGCACCGTAATCGGGTTTCCCTTCACCAATCAATCCTATTTGTTCAGTTATTTTTTTCAAAAAAATTCAATTTCATCAAGATCGCAAGTGTGACTAATTACTTGAGTCGATCTGAATTTAACTTACATTAATAAAATTTGACTCTAACTTAGAAGAATTTCTAATCCAGAACATTTTAACGTAAAATTATAAGTATAATTCAGGTATCACTTATCAATCATCCTAAGTTGTTGCCTTCTTATTTTTCCAATTTTTATTCCTTTCGTACAACTAACAACTTCCTCTTCTAAAAGCTTTTTTAAGGGAAAAAGAGGCTGCTTTGAATATTTTAAAACTCAATATTGTAAATCAATTAGTAAAAAACATTTCATCCGGCCAAAATGTATCTCATTTGATGCATTCGGGAGTTAAACAATTGTCAAAATATAGGCATAGGCGAAAATGTGTTTTGTTAAGTTGAAATTGCAAAAACAAATAAATAAATAAAATTATCCATAGCTTTCTGATGTATATAAAAGGCAAATAATTTTCGCAACCTTTTTAATAACTCATACTGAAACAAATACATATATCCTTTTTATAAGAAATTACTGCATAATCTATTAGTGAGGACAAATGAAGTGTTATGCTTTGTGATGAGATACAGCCCAGAAGTAAATTTGAGTGTTAATCACCTGGGCTCAACAGTGAAGTTTTGGTCCTCAGTCCACGAAATGGCCCCAAAAGCCATTGGCTCAGACAAGGGTTAGACAATGTGTCACGTCTTGTCTGCAGACGCAGACATTAAAGTTAGGAGGGGCACAATTAACGTTAAAAAATATAAATTCTATCTTTTTACAAACTTAATCTTGTTAAAATTTTAACCAAAATTATAAGATATAAGTGGTGTTATTATTATAATTCACGAACTACAAAATCTAATTTCAAATCGAAAACTGACTTATAATGGATACACTAAAAAATGCTCACAAAATGGGGTATTATAAAAACAAAGCTAATTTTTTTCATATAGGCTGTTGGGGCCCCACCCTAGGTCCGCCAGTGCCTGCAGACCTACGATACATGGATTTGACAGCACCTACAACCACCTACTTAACAACCGAACTCGATATGCCAAAATGGATATCTTGAGATGATAGTGGATACTTAGATCCATCTTATATATCAGGCTAACCGTTCATTCGTATACCATGTGGGGTGTGGTTTCACACATTGAGCAAGGCCCGATAATCACATAAGCTCTCACGGACGGACAGATGGAGTGCGTGTTGTCCACATGACAACATTGGTCTTCATCAACAGTCTGCAAAAAATGCGGTGGCATTCTCGTAATTAAACCTACTCTACTCTGCCTACCTCGGTACAAGATATGACTCAAGTTCATATGGCAAGAGCTTCCATAAATAGAGACCTTCCGATCACATTTTACCTAAAGTCATTTATAGCGCTCAAACAATCGTGTTAAGTTCTTGATACTCATTGTACTCGAACTAATTTAAGCATCGGAGCATGGTTGAGATCTTTCCTTTCCTCTCTAACCTTGTTCTCTTTGCAGGAATATGTACACAGCTTGTACCAAGACCAATAGCTTAGGCCCTACCACCTCTTCTCACTCTATCTATCAAGACTTGGACGTTCCTAGTTAGTAACGCATCACTTTGACCAATTGACCTCCATCTTACTTTCTCTTTTCATCATTTCGAAGATCATTACTTCCTCATTCTCCTTCTTTATAGTTTCTTTCTTTCCTTTTTATTTGTTTATAAATAAATGAAAAACTTTTTAATACCCATAATTAGTTTTTGTAAGAGTGTTGCAAGGTTTAAATTAGATTTTTGACGGTCTTTCAAGTATATTTTCAACTATAAAAAACATTTAAGGAAAATACGCCGATTTCATCCTAAATGATATTTCACCTTGAGCTTCGAGTCCTGTTCAATTAATTTTAACTTTTAAGACCCTAAACGTATTTACAACCTGACATTAGTGTCCTTCCCTCCATTTTTCTTTGATTTTTTCCGTGAAGTCACTCATGTACCTCACATGTGAGGTACTTTTGAAGGATATTTCGGACATTTCAACATATTTCTGACAAGAAAAATTTAAATACTCAATTCTTAAAATCCTTTTTCAAAATTTTAGATCAAACTCAATTAAAAGGCAAATGCCAATATCAGTCACCTCTAGTTAATTTCATGGAATGATTACAACAAGAACACCATCTTCATCCCTTTTCAGTTTTGTATCCGTATATCTACGCACCATTCAGTTAGGTGTCTCAATGCCCAGTGGTGGAGGAGTAGTTTTATCTTAGTAGACACTAAATTTAAAAGTTACATCCAAGTCAATCAATACAGTACACGTAGGAAAGGGAATTGAACTTATATCAATTCTCTCTCCTACGTTTACTGCACTAATTGGTTTGGATGTAACTTATAAACTTAGTGGCCTACCAAGATAAAAAAATTCGTGGCGGAGGCAGGAATTTATCTAGGGGGGGTGGGGGTGGATTTTTATTGAAAATTTGGGGGGTCGAAATACAATATTTATAAGGAAATATTACAAAAAATAATTTTTCCTATAGAAAATTTGTCGTTTCTGAAAATGTTCGGGCCCCTTGGCTTCGCCACTGCTCATCCATCATAGTAATACGGTTACCTGATATTCAGGAAGAAGATTAAATCAGAAATTAGAAGAAAAAAAAGTAGATATAAGGGAGATCCATTAGTGCCATTTTAAAACATCAGTTAATTCTTGAAGTAGTAAAGGCAGTTGATTTCTATGACAATTTTTATGAACAATAATATATGATTACCTGTAAATGATGTCAAGAGAATTTAAAGGGATACAAATTGGCTTTTCGAATATATATACGTTAGTGTGGCATGATGAAATATACAACAAATGTTGAACTAAATTCAAAGATTAACATATCTCAAGATTTCCACCTAAGCTTGAAAAAATTTTAACCAAAATTGTTAAGATATAAGTGATGGCATTCCTATAATTCACGAACTAAAAAATCTAATTTTAAATCGTAAAGTGATTCAAAATGTTCACAGGACGAGGTGTTACAAAAACAAAACAATATATATATATATATATATATATATATATATATATTATTTTTTTTCCAAAAACCTTGTAGGGCACTTGCCCCCACCAGCCCCCCCTGGCTCCACCAGTGTCTATACCTTGTGACAGTAACAATTAGTCATTTTCCTTTTTACCCTTTTGGAAAGGGTGACGATATTGCCAAAATATAAAGCTTCCTGCGAGAGCAAATTAACAAGGAATGACAAAACTATCCTTACGAGTCATCCTCTTTAATTCATTTACTCTCTTTACCATCCTTCTCTCCTTCCTCTCTTCACGAACGTGATGTTCCCCTCCTTTTTGTTACAGAGCCGCTCATTCACAATGTTAGTTTTTCCCTTCTCCTTCTTGGATCTTCCATCATCCATAGGTAATTTCTTTTTCAAATCTTTTTTACCATTATTCCCGGAGCCAATATTGTTAGTAGTGCCCTAGGACCATTAGCATATGTTGTACGTTTTATATCTTTTTGAACATTTCATCTGAATAGTTAATTTTGCTTATGAACATTAAATGCGTGATTTGATAGTAAAACTCATTTGCTTATGTAATTACTATTCTAGTTGTCCCTAGTTTTATGTATTCTACTTTACAATGAAATAAAACTAGTATGATGTTTGATTGATGATTATGTTTTACTAATCATGTGCAATGAGTACAAATCATATCATAGATGCAATGTATTGAGATATATCGTATCGGACGTGATCCGTTAGAGAAGTAATACTTCATGGTCCTTAGTCATAAGTATTACTTCCTCAATACTATTTTAGAATCCTTAGACCTTATGTCTCCATTGATTCTAGCATGAATGGAGCCACGTTTTGACTCAGTTGTACGTTGCTTTTAATCGAGTAATAAATACGACTGATGATCGGATGTACTATCCTATCATGGCTTGAATGTGAGAGGCATTGTAAGGAATTTGTCCATCTCTTATTAGAGAGAGATATCCATGGGCCCCTCGATAGGGAAAGACTGTCTAAATGCATGGCCGTGCTCAAACGTATTTGATAAAGTGGTTATCAGATACTATTTGTTGGAACAGTCTACCTGGAGATCGAGCATAAATACAATTAAGCTTTATAAGGGTGACAACCACCATGCCTTATGCTTCATTAGGATATCGTGAGACAAAGGGATTAAATAGTGGATTGATATTAGGTTCTGTTGTATATTCATTCACTTTGGGTAGTCACAATGTCCTGCTAGGGACTGTTAGTAGTGCCCTAGGACCATTAGCACATGTTGTGCGTTTTATTATCTTTTGAGCATGTAATTGAATAGTTAATTTTGCTTTTGATTATCAAATGTGTGATTTGATAGTAAAACTCATTAGCTTATGTAATTACTATTCTAGTAGTCCCTAGTTTTATGTAATGCTTAATTACTATGAAATAAAACTAGTATGATTGTTGATTGATGATCTTGTTTTACTGATCATGTGTAATGAATACAAATCACATCATAGATGCAATATATAGGGATACATTGTATCGACGTGATCCGTCGGAGAAGTAATACTTCATGGTCTTAAGTCATAAGTATTACTTCCTCAATACTATTTTAGAATCCTTAGACCTTATGTCTTCATTGATTCTAGTATGAATGGAGCCACGCTTTTGACTCGGTCTGACGTTACTTGTAATAGAGTAATCAATACGACCGATGATCGGATGTAGTGTCCCTATCATAGCTTGAATGTGAGAGACATTGTAAGGAATTTGTCCCTCTCTATTATTAGAGAGAGATATCCATGGGCCCTCGATAGGGAAAAGACTGTTTAAATGCATGGTCGTGCTTTCAAATGTGTTTGATAAAGTGGTTATCAAATGCTATTTGTCGAAACAGATCTACCCGGAGATCGAGCATAAATACAATTAAGCTTAATAAGGGTGACGACCACCATGCCTTATGCTTAATTAGGGATATCGCGAGACAAAGTGGATTAAATAGTGGATTGATATTAGGTTCCGTTGTATATTCATTCACTTTGGGGTAGTCACAATGTCCTCGCTAGGGACCGCTTGTGATTTATGAACACATACTACTACTAAGTGTGTTTTTCATTGCCATTGTGAGATGAACCTACTGTGGGTCACACGCATAGATCGAAGCTAACGAGAATGTCGATTCAATGAATCTAGAATGTGTCTAGGTTCATTGTATCCGACATTCTGCCTTTCCGAAAATAATAAAGTGTTTATTATTCGAATTAGAGATAAGGGCAATTTCGGTATTTTACCATAGCTGGGATTACGTGGGAGTTATTATCCGATAAGGACTCCCACTACCAGCCAGGTCTGAGGGACTTGGGAGTTAAAGACTCCCACCGCCGAGAGGAGTTGAGGATGTGAGAGTTGGCTATGGGAACAAACTCTCCACCCTATATAATGATCTCTCGGCGAAACCCTAGGTAATGTTTTTTCCACCGAAATTAAACAACTCTCCCGAAATCTGATTTGGATTTTCCGCCTCTCCCTTTTTCTCTCTAATTCCCGAATCTCAGAAAAACGAAGAGCTAGCAATCGCTGCCCGTTTCGTCGCGTGGATACCGGTAGAAGGACTTTCCGCAAAGGGAGATCAATCGGTAGCAACATCCGATCCAAGAAACATCATCCTCCATTCAAGAAGTAGCTTCTTGAATCCAAAACCGTAAGTTTTTCTTGCTGTTTTCGAATTGTTTCATATGAGCGGATCCTTCAGGGGAGGATCCATGGGTGTTTGGAACGAGTTTCCGCCCATGAATCCCTTCAGGGACCGCTTGTGATTTATGAACTCACACTACTACTAAGTGTGTTTTCATTGCCATTGTGATATGAACCTACAGGGTCACACGCATTCATATCCAGATTCAATGAATCTACAATGTGTCTAGGTTCATTGTATCTGACATTCATTTTTCTAAGAATAATAAAGCGTTATTATTCGAATTAGAGATAAGGGGCGTTTTCGGTATAGCTGGGATTACGTGGGAGTTATTATCCGATAAGGACTCCCACTACCAGCAGAAGTCTAGGGGACGTGGGAGTTAAAGACTCCCACTACCAAAAGAGGTGGAGCGGACGTGGGAGTTGTTCGGGAAACAACCTCTCACTCCCTATAAAAACCTCTCTTGGCCGAAACCCTAGGGTAGACAATTTTCAGCCGAAATACCAAGAAATCCAGAAAATTATTTTCTGCCTCCCTTTCTCCCTAATTCCCGAAACTCAGAAAAACTCAGAGCTAGGACTCGCTGCCCGTTTCGTCGCGTGGATACCGGTAGGGAGTAATTCCGCAAGGGAAGACTCAATGTGATCGTTGCTGAGAGCATAAAGACAGAATCTTTCATTCAAGAATCAGATTCTTGAGCCAAGAAACGTAAGTCTTTTTCTTGTTTTTCCGATTCGTTTACGTATGAGCGGATCCTTGAGGCGAGGACTCATGGGTGTTTGGAACGAGTTTCCGCCCATGAATCCCTTCAAATATAACTGGCCGCTGCTTTTTTCACAAGCAGAGACTATACTACTGGTCGCAAAAGGATTTGATGTCATTCATATAAAGCCAGGGAGAATGGCAAAATGAGAGAAATAAAAAAACATCAAATAATTGCAGAAAAATTAATTAATTAGATTGGGCAATAATTTGTTTTTTTGCTTCAAGTTCCTTTGTTGTAGTTTGTTATTGGATAATGTTAGCACGCATGGACGAAGTTAGAACTTTTAGTTTGGGGGTAAAAAACTACAACAATATGCCAAACTACATATACATAGTGCAAAAAAATGTTGAAGGGAGAATTTTATCAAATATTCCGAACTACATATAAAATTTACTATATATAGTAAGATTTTTAAAAATCTCGGGGATGACTGCCCTCACCCGCCCCTTGTCTTCGTGTCTGTCAGTACGAATGTGAAACATTAATTCTAATTCCATCAATAAGATTAAAATTTTATAGTTGTCAAAGATCATAGGAAACCAATTAATTTCTCTATCTGAAAATTAAGAAAGTTTCAAATTAAAGATTGTGTTTCCTCCGTCAAAGCTAATACGTCTCCTTTTTCTTGTGATTGTTTTCCGTTTCTTATCTACTCCCTCCATTCCTAAATATATGACTTCTATTATATATTTCAAAAATTAAGAAAGTAACAATTGCGACATTTTTTTAATCAAAATACAAATATTACACTATTAAATAATACTAGATACTACTAATTTTATTTAAGAGAGTAATATTAATATTTTAATAAAAAAATATCTTAATTTTTTCATCCTTAATTTTCGCAACATTAGTATTATATTTAGGAATGGAGGTAGTACTATTCACGAGATCTGAGCTCCAATATAGCCGTCTTCTTCCTCTGTGGTCAACCACCGCCGGCAAAAATTGTGATTTGTTTTGGCCCGTAGAGAAAGAAGGGAAAATAGGGAGAAATCACGTCAGTGAGAGGAGAGAAGATTGTAAAGATTGGAATCAAGATGAGAAATATTTGGTTTTATCTGTTATAAAAGTCATGAGGGTAGTCTTGTCATTCCATGTTAAGTTGCTCTTGCAGGAGGCTTTTTGCTCTGCCAATATCATTACCCTTTTGGAAAAGATTTCTACTACCACCATTGAATCTGGCTAAGGCTACAGTGTCGGACATCTGTTGTTCCGCATCGTGCGGAACATTTATTAATCTTCGGATTAAAAATCTGACATATGCGATCCTTTGACTAACACTTTTTTCAAGAATCTGACATTTATTTGTTATCGAATTAAGAATCTGACGGCTACGATCATTTGAGTCTTAATGCTTATTATGTAAAAGGGTGTTCAGTCAAATAATCACAGATCTCATATTTTTTATTCGATGGCCAAAACATATTTCGTAATGTGCGGTTTTATTCCGTATTGTAGGCGGATTGGATGAATCTTGAATGATAAAAATTTCAGTAGTATTGGAAATGAGGCATCTTCCTTTTTTTTTTAAGTTCGGTTGGGGCGATTGCCCTATAAAAAAAAGAGAAAACCGCCTCACAAAAAAAGTAAAAAAACCCTAGAAAGGAAGAAATTTAAGGCTTGCCCCATGTTTGAGGCATCTTCCTACTACTCTTTATTGTACAGACCAAACAGTAGACAACAATCAATATTGTCATTCATCCCTTACTATAGCTAGCTACTAGCTTTCTTTCTTTTTCTTTTTCTTTTTCTTTTTTTTTTTCTTTTTCATTTTTTTCCATTTTTTTCTTCTTTTTCGTAGTCAAAAGAATTTCGTTAAAAATAGATAATACTATCCTTTAAAAAAAAAATCTAGATAATATTATAATAAAGTTATGTACAGTAAAACTTCTACAATAATACTTTCAAAATCGGAGAAAAATATTACTATATGGAGGTTACTCTTAAATTGAGGCTTACATATATAAATTATAATTTAAAAAATAACTAATATATACATTATACGACACTTAGAAATGTGTCCTTTCATATTTTAAAAACATGAATTTAAAAGATTCATGAGTTTTAAAAAAATAAATGTACCTACATTATGCATGTACAATGTATATATATTAGATTTAGAAGATTAATTCATTTATATACATTATCTAAGAAATGTAAAAAAATATATGTATATCATGTATGTATTTAAAATATTCACTCATGTATGTTGTATCTTCGAAAAGTCGAAATGACTTTTCATTTGTTTTTTTTTATTATACATATATAAATGCTAGCATAATTATAAATTTCATTATCATTTTTTTTTTGCTGAATAAAAGATTATCAATTAATCATAAAATAGCCAAAACCATTACAATCAAAAGATAAAATGAAAAAACAATAAAATAAAAGTTATACAATGGTTTAGACAACCATGACAACATATAAAAGCCCACACCCCGGGATTGGGTAGAAACACTAATAAAAGTAGAAAAAATAAATACATAATAAAAAAATTCGAAGCATTTCTCTGTAATCCTTGAACATCAAGTAGGAAGAGAAACTCAGTTTCAACATCTTTCTTAGAAATAAACAATCTACAAGACCATAGGCGTATCAACCGTCTAGTAGATTGTCTCGGAAAAATGTAGAAAACTGAGAAAGGGCCCATAACAAGTTCGGGTTTAGAAAATCCTCCGAGGAGAACTGAAGTAGATCTTGCATCCGAGTATTGAATCTTGAAAAAGAATGCCTTGAGAAAACTTCATCACCATTTACGGCAAAATAAGGGGATGAAGATA
Organism: Vinca minor; assembly: GCA_026122235.1. Classification (NCBI taxonomy): domain Eukaryota; kingdom Viridiplantae; phylum Streptophyta; class Magnoliopsida; order Gentianales; family Apocynaceae; genus Vinca; species Vinca minor. The sequence continues at coordinate 818,093 of JAOCZM010000105.1, forward strand.
CAAAAAGTGAAGGAGAGATGGCTGGATCCAACCAATATTTGACTGAAAGTCGAAACTTTTGGTTGGATCTAACCATGGAAGGAGAAAAACATGAAGAAAACCCAAAAAGAAGAAGAGAGGAAATATTAGAGAGAGAAAAAACTTTCATTATCATTTTAAATCATACATAATCATACGCATTTCATATCATCTTAAGTTTAATATAATATAGTTAAATAATTCTTGATATTTTATATAGATATATATAAATATATTAAAATTTTAATGTTATTTTATTACTATATGGAGGTAAATTTCTCAAGGATGGTTCTAAAAAAATATGAAATATTATAATGTGGGGTTTATTCTTATTTATAACTGATCTCGCGTTGGGATCATAATTTTTTTATTACTATATAGGAGGTTATTTTATATACAATATTATTGTATAGAAGTTTTATTGTATTGTACTAATTTCTGTTATTGAATTTTATGATAGTAATTGTCAATCTTGGAGGATAAAGTTAAAAATCATTCACTTCAGTGCCAAAATACTACAGTCCAAAGTATTAGTACGGTCATCGTGGCTCTGTATTTGGACATCATTTCAAATATCAAAATTTAAAATTGACTTCACATCACGTTTTAAAAACTATTCAGTTTTCCTAGAATTAAAGGCAAAATTTCAACTTGAAATGCTATTCAATTCCAAAAGCGATACATAGGTCCCTCTTATATATCAGATCTCATAGGAGGTTGGAACTGTAAATCTTTTACTCTTTTTTTTATTAGTTTTCTTTTACTAGTACCCGATAAAGAACCAGATCAAATCACATTGTACAACACACCTTTAATTATATCGTATTCATATTTAGAGTTTATCTTTTTTAATTTAATATATATGAATAAAAAAAAATTATAACTAAAGTATTACCGGAAGTAGCACAGAAAATTTTTAACTGGATCAAATAGATTAAAAAAAAAACAGTTTAGGTTTCTGGCAATTCGCATGGTGATACTGCAAAAAAACATTTTTAGGGGAATATGAAAGGACAAAAGGGTGATCCAGCTTCATTACCAGTCTGAATCCTATGCGGAACACCTTTTTTCAATATATACGGAACTTCTTAAAGCAGGTGTTCCGCGCAATAAAAAACATAATAGATGTTCTAAGGTTCAAAACAAGTGTTCGTTTTAAATCAATCTTAACTGTAAAAAATTTAATCCAACAGGCGAGGGAAGTTCTGCACGTGCGGAATTACCCTGTTCCGCACTGGAGCCAGCGTCCTTCATTACCATTACCATTCCTATTTAATTTATTTAATATTCCTAAGACTTGCCAAAAAATGGGTTTGGCCTTAGAATGACATGGCTTTTTCATAATAGGCCAAGCCCGACATTATTTATTTTGGGTGAATTTTTTTTGGCGAAGATGGATTTTCCTGATCCAAGAAGGATTCTACAAATCTGTCCTCCCTTTGCCCTATATTTTCCGCAATCCCTTCTCCTTCCCCTCCACACTTCGAATAGTAAAAGGAAAAAAAAAAAAAGAACCCCACCGCCCCCACCACCGTTGAACTCTCCCCGGTCATCCCCTGCCGGCTTGCCTGCCGCCATCGGTCACCCCCACTTTTGGGTTCTCCTCCTCTCCTCTCCATTGAAGGTATAATCTCAAATTTTTTTATTTTTTTATTTTTGAATTAATGGAAATGGAATTATTGGAGTTATTCAAATATTCAAAAAAAATTATTTTGAATTTTTTGAATTATTGGAAATGTTGGAATTGGAAATATTGGAATTTTTAGAATTATTGGAATATTCAATTTTTTATTTTAAATATTGAAATTATTGGAATATTGGAAATAGAAATATTGGAATATTGTTTATTTTTTGGAATATCGTGATATTGTGTATTTTTTTGGAATAATGTGTTAATTTTGGAAATTTGGAAATATTGTCTGATATTGTTATTTTTGATAATATTGTTAATTTTGGAATATTTTTATTTTTTAAATATTTGATAATGTTTTAATATTGTTAATTTGCAATACTGTTAATTTTGGAGATTTTGTATATTTGGAATACTTTTGAAAATGTCGGTAATTTTCTAATAATGTATTGTTTGTGTTGTTTTTATGTATAAATGCCTGATGTACGTGCTTCTCTCCATCCCGGACCTTTAATTAGATAGCAGTGTATTATACAAACAGCGGGATCACGGGTCTTTGGGTATTTTGCTTAGAGCGACATTAGATACCCCATTGACTATTATTCGGAGAGTGATAGCCATTTCTTTTAGGCCTACAGGAGAGACGAATCAAAATCTGATTCACCTGATTGATACCTTAGGTTTTAGGGGGTTTGTCGCATAGGTTTTATTAGGGTAGATTGATATTTACTCTCAAAGAAATATTTTAACTTGTATAATTTGTTTCATAATATCATATTTGCATGGGGAAGATGCTACTTATACTCCATTTTCTCTTACTTTTGGTTTGGGTGGAAGATATTAAAGCTTGGAAGATACTTGGATGAAAGAAGATGAAAGTCACCAAATGTGGACCAAAATGTAGAAGACCGAAAGTACATGGACTAGACTATAAAAGGGATAAAACTCCAGGGGTCTTTTATGCAAATAGAAGAAAGTGTTAAAAATATCTACACCTTCCCTTTTGTCTTGTGCATATCTCATTACTTTGAAGAGAAAAGGAAGACATTATTCTCCTAGGTTTTTCAAGAGAGTTTTGGGAGAGAAAAACACTTCCTAAATTCTAGAGATAGATTTAGAGGTAGATTTAAAAGAAAAGCTTGAAGATTCATTGAAGATTCTTGGCAAGAAATTGAAGTGTGGTTCAACACTTGGTTTTTCTTGAAGGAAGAAAGAGGATTTCAAAGAAGAAGAGAAGCTTGAAGAAGATTACTTAGCAATGAGAATTTCTTCCTCTCTCTCTTTTAATTTATTGTTTTCCTTCATGAATATGGGTAGCTAAATTTGTAAACTACTTGAATGGGTTGAACCCTAGCATGTTATTTATGTGTTGACAATTGTGGATTTTTGTGAATTGAAGTTAATTAGTGAATTATCTTTTTCTATCTTGTTGGTCATTTAATTAATTGAGAAATTGAATTACTTGACTAGAACACTCACTTTTAATGGGAATTAATTTTGACCTAGAGATGGGTTTAAGCAATTCTTCCTAATTTGAGTTTGGATAATTAGGGGGTTTTGGGTTTAATGCACTCTTGGGGTAAAATTGAGTAAGTAGAGATACTAACTTGATGAATCCTAGAGTAGGAACTTCACAAATTGAGAAATGAGTGAAGTTTATTTGGAAATCTCTTTATAGGTTCACCTAAGACTTCTAATTCACAATACACCTTCCTAAACACATAAGTACATCTAGGGGATACCCGTTCAAGTATTCAATCTCCTAATTGATTTTTCTCTCTAAACACTCTAAATCTTAGTTTTAGCTTATAAGTAGATTAATTTAGTTAAGTAACAAACCTTATTAAATTTTTAGTCAACTAAACAATAAAATAAAAGTCACTACTAGTACTTACCCTTCTTCGCGAATACGATACCTTGGTTGCTCACTCTATATTACATTAACGATAGGTGCTCTTGCCTTGAGTTTCTTGTGTCCAATTTGAGTAGAATATTGTGGGCTTGCAAGAAAACAACATAGATCATGCATTAGTGACTTCCCTATTTTAGAAATGGCACCCAGAGACTCACACATTTCATTTGCCTGGCGGGGAGGTGACCATTACCTTAGAGGATGTAGAAGTCCTTCTTGGACTACGCATCGATGGATATGCGGTGACCTTCGATGAAAAATTCAATTATAGCCCCTCCAAATGGGCGGGGTATTATTAGGAGATATTTGAGTTTTGAACCCATGAAGAAATCATTTAAGGGAAATGCCCTTAATCAGAGTGAGATTTTAGCACATATATCAGAGGCGTTGCCTATTGATGCTAGCACGATGGAGGTTCACCAGAGGGCTACGACGTTACTGTTAATTCTGATGGGTAGTCTTTTGTTCCAGGATAAGTCGGCTTCCCAAGTACACTTGTGTTATCTGCTCCTACTCTAGAATTTGGAGTTTGATACCCTTATCTCATGCATGCATTTTTATATGCTTTAATGTTTTATCTTTTGTATACTATTCATATTTGCATCAATGTTTTGTCATCATAAAAAAGGGGGAGATTGTTAGCCCTAAAGGCAAAGTGGTCAATCTTGTTTTGATGATAACAAATCATTGATAGTTCTAATGTTTGTGTGAGGATGTTCATAATGATAGGATTTTTAGCACTCACATCAACATTGATGAAAATGGTAAGTTAGCTCATTGTGTACACCAAATGTATCATCATACACACAAGGAAGCTACACTTTGCAAGACTCCACAACACAAGCATGAAGTCAATCCATATGTTATGGAAGTACTTGCAAAGTCATGAATAATGAAGATCAGCATGTCAATAGCTACTCAATCCATCAAGAGAAGAATCAAGTGGTAGACTCCTTGACAAGAAGAAGTGTGAAGTCCAATACTATACAACTCAAGATTGCTATAAGACTTCATCACTCTAAGAAGATGTTGATCAAAGGCTTCAAGTCAAAGCTCCTAGAAGATTTCATCTACAAGACTTGAAGACCTCTAAGACGATTAGTCTAGTCTACGTAGGTATATTCTTTGTGATTAATCTTTCCTTTGAGAATACTAGGTTATATAGAATGTTTAAACCTCAACTATGCATGTTTTCAAAACCTCATGTTTTACATTATTCAATTCTTTGAAAAGGTTTTTGAGAACTTTGTTAAGTGTTGGTCAATGCCTAAGTACTTTAAAATGTTTTTTATATCTTTACAAACACTTAGGCATGTGTTTGACAATATTAGGAACTTGACTAAGTGGAAAAACCACTTAAAGACTTCATTTCGGTCGACCTAGACCTAGCCTCGAAGACCAGATGAAGTTCGGTCGACCGATATGTGTTGTCCGGTCGACCAATGTTGTTTTTGTCCTTAGTCAGATTTTGAATGTTCCATTGCTTCAACGACTATATTCTCTAGGACGATTTGTTATAGGTCGATCGATCGAACATTGCTTCGAAAGACCGGACCCCATCATACGGTCTACCGAGATGAAGACAGAGGGCCTTTAATCTTTTACTCGGAGGCACCTCGGTAGACCAACTACCTATTCCAGTCAACCGAAAGCTGTCAAATCCAGACCAAAATTGTAGTAGTTGTGACCAACTGTGCTTGTGTATTTTTGCCCTATATAAAGCTTCTAAATATGAATTTTCATAACTAATCAAACCATAAGAGGGAATATGCTATACACTTGACATACACACAAGCAAACACATCTTGAGCTTTAATCTTCAAATCATTTTGAGTTGAGCTTAAACTCTGTATCTATCATTTCTATTCTCAAGAGTGATTAGAGCTTATATTGTAAATCTATTCCAAGAGGGAATTTGTATAAGAGAGCTTAAATTGTAAAGTCTCCTTTGAAAGAGACTAGTTACCCAATCTTCTGTTTGTGAGAACTAGTTCTTTGTGAGCTAACAAAAAGCTCTTTGTGAGCTTCACTATTTGAGAGTGTTTGCAAGTCCTCTTTGTGAAGCAAAAGTCCTCTTGTGAAAGGTATCTCATTTGTTGAGATTGCCTCTTAGTCAGCTTAACACTTTTTGTGAGTGGAGTCTTCTTTGTGAAGCACAATTCCTCATTTTTTAGGGCAATTGTAAAAGGTAGAACCCACCTTGCATTTGTTATGAAGAGTATCCATTAGTGGATGTTGAAATCCTTGGGTTTGTCTTAAGGTAGTGTATGTAGATTCTTTGTGAATCAAACCACTATAAATCCTTGTGATAGTTTTCTTATCCCTACTCATTTACTTCTTTGTTCATATACTTGCTATAACTTGTTTACTTGAGTATATGAACATATTTTCTTAGGATAGAAAACTTTCACATGCTTCATTGCTTTATACAATTGCTTCACTTAGTCATCTAAGTTGCCTTGAACATAATTAACTAACCTATTGTTCTTAAACATCATACTTTTTGTTAAGGTGATCACTTAGGCAAAGAAGTTTTAGAAAAGCTAAAAAGTTTTTAAGAACCTAATTCACCCCCTCCCTACCCTCGGGGGGGGTCTTTTAACAAGAGGTAAGTTAGTATTTAATGTTTTATCTTTGTAGTTAATTCTATTTAAGTTTTATCGTTAAATTTATTTTGCAGTTTATGTGGCTACCATACCCGACCCACGTGATTGATGTGTCTGTTGCATCTTCATCGGGTTTGCAGGCTAATCATATGGCTGTTTTAGATGACATGCTTTCGTTCTCCCTTGGACTTGATTCGACTCAGATAGAGCAGGAGGATCCAGTTCTACTGCCACAGTCACCTAAGGAGGCTCTTTTTATCGACCCCGAAGGCCTTCAGATTGAACACACGACTGAAGGTAGTGTTATACGCACAAAAGAGGAGGAAACATACTATCTGAGGTTGAACCCAAAAAGGAAGGATCTTAAGACACTGATTGAGCAGCCGAAGAGACGTTGATTTTTACTTGTATTTATGTTATTTTTTTGTTACATACTTGATTTTATGTAATTGAGTATAGTTTTTATGTTAATGATATTGACTTTAGTTTTTTAATGTTATTAATATTAACTTTAGTTTTTTATGTTAATGATATTGACTTGGTTTTTTATTTCGATTTTTCCAATGAAATTGTGATATTCAGTTTCTATTGTTTGCTTTTATTGCAATTGTTGAATTTTTACACTGTTATTGATTTTGACTAGTGTTCAATTGGACGTTAGAAAAAAATGGTACATTTGCCTGGACACAGCCAATCCAAGACGGGCCAAATCCATCCTGGATCCAAGACGGATTTGGCAAATCCGTCCTGGGTTGACGGGAACTGATTCTGGATCCAAGACGGGTTTGGTTGGCAAAAAATGTTTCATCCAAAAATAACATTGTCGGGCTTGGCCCATTATGAAAAAACCATGGAATAATTTCTTTTTCTTGACACTAACCTCACCATTATCACATATTCACGTGAAGTACATTACATAGAAGGCTAAAAGCTTGGTAAAATTTAAAGGTTTTAAGTAGTAAAAAGGGAGATGAAATATTCTTTTTGTTAGTACTACTGTCGGAGAAATATCATATCAAATGAACACAAAATCGGCTTGCAGCCGGAAAAATGTTGTTTCTTGGGTTAGTGAATTTAACTTTTCAGTAAGATCTGAACGAATCCTTCTTAATCAATCACTCTATAGTACTATTAGTAGTGAGCTATAACCATATAGATTTGGTAAAAAGTAGGTATTATATTCTCTTAGTGTAGAGCTAGAGAAAACAATAATTTCTAATGCCTCTGTATACCTTGTCTTCTCAGCCTCTCTTGGAAGCTTTCTTCTTCCTCCATTGATGAGATATATCCTAGAACAAAATGTGGGGCTCAGCTAACTGGACTGAACAAAGAAGCTTTGGTTTAAAGTGCAAGAAATGGTCCCAGAGGTCGTGGGCTAAAAAAAGGGTCAGACACTGGGCCGAACTCGTAGCAAGGCCTGGTCACTGCAAAACCTTCACAGACGTACGGATGGAGTGCGTGTCGTCTACTCGGCAAAACCAGCATCCATCAACGGCTTACAAAAACATGGTGACATTCCCTCAATCAAACCTACTCAACCAAACATGCATTCGTACAAGGTATAGCTCAAATACATAAGGCAGGGACCTTTACAAATAGATCCATTCCCGCCACATTTTACCTTAACTCATTTCTAGCTCTCAAAATAAGTGCCAAGTTCTTGGTACTATTTCTTTGTACTCAGACTAACTTAAGCATCGGAGCGGAGTTGAGGTCTTCCCTCCCTTCTCTAACCTTGTTCATCTCGCATAAATAAGTGCCTAGCTCAGACCGAGACCCAGAGCTCTAATATGAGCCTTCACCATCTCTCCTTAGCTCGGCTAGTCCAAACAAGGCAGGTCGCCCAGCTGTTGATAAGTCTATATTTTACCATTATTTTGGATTGTTTTCCTATTTGTTATTGAGAGAAAATTATGTATTACTTTAGTGAATTGTATTTATAGATTTAAAAATGTTCTTGACAATTTTATTTGCAAAACTGAAAAATTAATTAACTAATTTAATATTTGATACAACTTAAAGGGTATTTTGGACATCAAAGGAAAAGAAGAGTCATATTTGGCATGTGCTAAATTGTCACACATATGAAACTGATTCCAACTTGGAAAGAATGAAGATATACAAATTTGTTACGTGCCAAAAGTTGAATCCTAAAAGGAATCAAAAGTTGAAGGGGTCACGTGCTTAATATGTGAGCTACCTAATTACAACAAACTTCTATTCCCCTTCGGATTTGGAATACACAGAAGACTTGGAGTTGATATCAAGTTGTCTTACCTTGCCTATATAAAGGGGAGCAAAGCCGCAAGGCACTACAAGAAAACAATTAAATAGCGATCGAAATTTTCAATCACGCTTATACCGACTGAATTGACACTGAAATAATGTCGGTCGCTATTCCATCGCTAATGCGTCGTCCATATCGGTACCGTTGATCAAATTAAAACGACATCGTTTACTTCACCCTCACTGACCGAAGTTAACGACCGTTTGCCAACGGAATAAATAACGACCGAATACCGACGGAAAGAACCGGCCGAAGTACGACGGAATACCGACGAATTATATTTATATGGTAATAAATGAAAGACACAAAACGACGTCGTTTTGTGTATTGTAATGACTAAATACCGACCGAAGTTAACGATCGTTTACGGACGGAATTCGTAACGACTGAATACCGACGGAAAGTATCGACCGAATACTGACGAAATGTACAGATCGACGGAATAACGACCGAATATATGACGGAATACGGCTTCTTTCATCAAAACGATGTCGTTTTGATGTTTTATTTATCAAAAAAAAAATGCTAAGGCAAAAGCAGGTTCTTCTTCAAAATCCCTAAAAATCCCCAAGTCAAAATCCCTCAAAATTGTTGTTCTTCTTCTTCAATCGACACCATTTCTTTCATCGTTATTCTTCTTCTTCAATCGAAGTTGGTTCTTCATCAATCGAAGATGGTTCTTCTTCAATCGATGCCATCAAATCAGAAACCCTACCAAAACTCCACCCTCATACTTCAACCGGCCCGCAGCTACGCCGCCACTACTTAAATCTAAAACGACCAAAATCTCTAAATTCCCGTTATCCTCCTCCGATTTCCTTATTCTTCTTCTCCGCCGTCATCCTCCTCCGATTTCCCCTCACCCCTCTAAGACTATGCGAATTCTCCCCTCCCTTGCTCGTCACCATCTCCGGCCACCACCACCGAGTGGCTTAATCATCTCCGGCCAAAGGTAATTCCTTCCCCCTTTCCTTCTTTTTGTCCACCATTAATGGTAATTCCTTCCCCTCTCCTGCGATTTATTTGCCCCCCTGTAATTTAGAGATGTAACTTCCAATTCTAAGTAGCTATATATATATATATATATATATATATATATATATATATATATGAAGATTCTTGTAGACTCTTGATATTGGATTTTCACTTCCCATTTTGGAAAATTCATTATACTGTTTGTTTTTTGTATTCTTTTTCATTTATGATTTTCCCCATTTTTTGTTCTATGAACAGAGAGCTTAAGGGTGAAATTTAGTTGGTGAATCTGCTGGTAATTGTGCGATTAACGACGCCTCTCCGTCCAATTTGCTGGTAATTGTGCGATTGTTTTCTTTTTTTTTTACTATTTGTTGAGCTAATTTGTGCTGTTGTTTATCTGCTAATTTGTGCTGTTGTTTCTCTTCTAATTTGTTGAGCTAAAAAAATTGGTATAAATTGATTTAGTGTTCGGCATATGAAATCAAACTTTTCTAAGTTTAGCTTCTAGTCCTCGTGACATATTTTGCCAATACATTAGCTGAAGAATTGCTAGTCCTCGTGGCATATTTAGAAAAGAAAGTAAAGGAAGAGTTTAGGGTTGAGGAAGTGAATAATGATGATTCGTATTGTTTAGATATGCAGTGAACTTCTTCAACTCTATGGCTTTTATTGCTCTTCAATAGTAATTGTTCTTTGTTTCAACTTGTAAAAATGCGCAGTGAACTTCTTCAACTGAATGGCTTTTATTTCCCTTCAATAGTAATTGTTCTTTTTTTTTTTTCAACTTGTAAAAATGCTTCCAAAGTGCATTCTACTAATGATACAAAAGTCTTGCAAACGCTTATATTTGTTTTCTTAATGATAACTATACTTAAGTTAAATTATGCGTAAATAATCACACTTTAAGTATGTCTTCAATCACGTTTCTTTTGTCTCATCATATTTAATATCATCGAGTAAAACGTTGTTTCATTGAAATAAGAATCATTAAAACTCAATTGTCCTTTATTGCTACTTCTTAATCCGCTTAATCTGTATTTCAGAGATGCCTCCAATGAAATGTATTCGGTTACCATTTAGTCAGGCACCAGCGTCTGATGCGTCTCCTACCTCTCAGCCAGGTTCATCATCGGACTTGCATTCTATTCCGCTATCTGTCCCCCGTGCATGTTATGACACCTCTGATGCACATGCAATCATTATGGTAGTAGGATCAGCGGCTCGCCAGACTACTGTACCAAAGACGGCGACTGATACCAGTACTGGTGGAGTTACGGCTACACTAGATACTCGTACTCTCCTACAGCCTACCATTGGCACGTAAGTAAATTTATTAATTATTTCTTTTAAGTCAATTATACTTCTTGTAATCATTATGGTAACTAATTAAAAAAATTCTTGGTTATTATAGATTTATATTGGCATCCAGCTGTTCCGCCGCCATCACTTCAATATTTCAAGATCTTTTCGAGGGGGCATACAACACCATAAAGGATGTTCCCCAAGAAGAAGAAAAATTGTGGTGGGAAGAGTTCAGGTAAGTAAATTAGCAAATAAGTTTTAATTTAGAAGTCTTCGAATTTAATGATCTAACATTATTTCAAAATACAGAAAAAGTATCGTTGGGCTCCTGAGCATGAGGCGGGCGTCAAGTCAAGTTGGCGTATCTTGCTTACGAGGAGACTCAGCGACATTATGAGCGACGCACGGAAAAAAGATAAGAGGCCCTCATGGGTTTGTGAGACCGATTGGGGCGACTTCGAGAGTACTGGAAGACTCCGGAATTTAAAGCCAAGTCTTTACATGCCTAAAAAAACCAGAAAGAATGGAGGAGTGCCAAAGGCCCGATGAAGCACACAGGCGGTTCGCTCAGCCACATTGAGCACCACACGAGACTGGTACTTAATTATATTATTTTACACATTCATATATGTAATGTGTTTTATGTGCCTATTTAAATGTTTTAATGTTCTTTGTTAACAGGAAAAGAAGGTCGGACATGCAGTCCCATTCCCCGGACAGTTATGATCATCTTCATCAACACCATATCGGCCCAAAGAAAGACGAATGGGTTGATGAAGATTTTAGAGAGTTGTCTGTAAGTATTTCATTACTTTTTTCCCTTTTTTGATATTATTTCTTTACTGTGATAACTTGACATTTTATTTGACAGGGGGTGTTCCATAAGGTTTATGACGCCGCCGCAGACCAAGCAACTCAAGCGGCCAACCTCCTCCGGATTTGCCGACTCAGATTGAGATTTCTGCTGAGGTTGTGAGTGGGCTAAGAAAGGGACGTGTTCAAGGACTCGGTTCATTTAGTGATGTGGTAAAGACAATGAAGCGAGGCAAATAGGAAGTCTCGCATTCATCTATGGAACAAATGCGGAACGAAATGGAAGCAAAGTTTAAGAAAGAGATGGCCGAGCAAAGAAGAGAATTCCACAGGAGGGGAAAAAGAGAGAAACAATGGTTTAGCTAGTATGTTAGCTGTTATTTTAACAAATAAGGACCATATTGTATTAAGTGCCTCTGAGATAGAGGCCAAATTGAGTAGTATCTTAGATGATGAGTTAGAATCAGACTATGACGATGACCCCTTAACTGTCGATGAAGTTTTGGGGAGTCAATAGATTATTTAGTTAATTTTGTATCAATTTGTAACTATTGTTATCTTTTTATGTTTTTTTTTAGTTATGTTTTCTGATTATTTTGGAATTTATTTGGGTCTATTTTCTGTTGAATTGTGAATATACTGAATTGTGGCAGGGAGGTATGTTCTATGTTTTATTCTATAGGTTTATGGAAAACTTTCTTGCAACGGAATAACGACCGTTTTAGGGTTTAGGGTTGAGGTTGGGCGACCGATTTGCGACGAAACCAGTACAACGACGTCGTTTTAAAAATATCCGCTGCAATTGATCATCTGGGTGACTGAATAGCGACCGCGTTATAGATACCCGTCGCTATTCGGTCGCTAGCCATCTACGGGGCGACGAAATAGCGACCGAATTAGGTGGGACGGTCGCTAGTCGGTCGGTACATTTTTTCGGATTCCATTTTTTATAAAATAGCGGGGTTTTTTAAGGATATATAGAAACATTTTACCTATTTTAGTTACTATTACTAATATATATACATATATACACATTAACTTGAATGGTCAAACAAGTAAAACTTATATTTATTCACAAAATACCTAAATAGACTCGAACAATTGAAGTAATACTTTGTGTTTACATTTACGTGAATCATTGTGTAATGTAATTAAATTTGTAATAATTGATTATTAATAAACAAATAATTACTAAAATATTCATATTAGTTCGTACTCGCATTCTGAACGATGTCGGTTTTCGGATTTATAATTTCTATAACACGGTGGATGTACCTGTTCGAGAGGTAACAACCAATGTCTTTATGATCTCAACTTCATTTTTATTTTTCAAGTACGTATTTACAATGTGATTAACTACTTATGCTTTAATTAGATACATGCACCATCTAAAAAAGAAGATAAAAAACAAGGCCAGAGTTGAGGGGTTAATTTCCAATGCATACTTGGTCAAAGAAGCTGCTACATTCTTTAGCTATTATTTCGAACCCCACGTGAAAATGAAAGTTACAACAATTGGGCGAAATGATGGTGAAGACGAGACAAGTGGACTTTTATCAATTTGCAACTTACCGGAAAGATCATTTGGAAAAAAAAGAAAAGATTTTATTATCTGATAAAGATTATAAAACAGCCATGATTTATATCCCGATGAATTGTGAAGAGGTCGAACCATATATTCAGTAAGTAAACCCATATATTGCTTCATTTTTGTTATACAATTAAAACTAGCCAAATAATAATATTGTCATTTAATTTGTAACTCAGGAAATTTGTCAGTGAAGTACATGACCAAACTCCCCAGATAACGGAGGAAGAACTTCAAAGCCGGGTTTATAATGATTTTTCCAAATGGTTTGGAACTCATGTAAGTTGGTATTGTGTAGAAATGTACTTGTCTTAAGAATGCCTAAACTAAACTAATTTAACTTTTGTTGTTCTCAACAGATACATAGCCTTCCGGAAAATTCCGAAAGGTTGTTGAAAAATCTGTCATGGGCCTGTCAAGGAGAATGATGTCATACACCAGTTACTTTGTTAACGGTTATAGATTTCACACAAAAGCCTACAGCGTTGCAAAAGGAACGACAAACAGTGAGGTATGGGTTAAAGGAGATTATTTCGGAGAGTTAAAGCAAGTCATTGAGGTTGAACTTGCTAGAGTACCACCAAAAAATAATTCTTTTCAAATGCGACTGGTTTGATTCTACTCCAAATCGAGATTTGAGGGTGCATCCTCAATATAAACTTGTAGAAATCCACAGGAAAAGAACGTACAAGGGTTATGATCCATTTGTATTTGCTTCCCAATGTCAACAAGTCTACTACACACCTTATCCAGGTAGTGAGACAACATCTAATGTTGATTGGTTGGCTGTTTGTCGTTCCAAACCACGTCTATTTGACGTTCCTGGTGTTCCAATACCGTATCAGGAGGAAGTACGCGAGGAGGAGACCAGTCGCATTGATCAAACTGTTACTGAAGTTGGTCAACTTGCACACCGGTCAGGGGAAATTGAAGTTGTGCTTGTGGCATGTACGAGTCGTGTTGATGAAGATGATGATGAAATTATGTCGGGTGGTGACAATTCTGAAGAAGAGGATGAATTTATTTCGGAGGATGATTTAGAATGATTAATCTCTTTCTCGCTTCTTGGAATTCCATAAATTAATTGTCGTATTGTATAACTTTTTAACATAATTCAAAGTGGTAATTTTATTGCCATAAAATAATTTGATTCTTGAATTTTCATATTGCAACTCATGCATTTCCAAGGATATACATATAAATGACATCAAGGAGTTTATGAGAAGCGTAAAATTTGATTGTGAGTGTTGTAATATAATAAGAAATGCACACTTTGATTGTGATTTTTGATAATTCAAAGTGTGCACTTTGATTGTGAGTGTTGTAATGTAATGAGAAGTGCACACTTTGATTGTGAGAGTTGTAATTCAAAGTGTGCACTTTGATTGTGAGTGGTGTAATGTAATGAGAAGTGTGCACTTTGATTGTGAGTGTTGTAATGTAAATGAGAAGTGCGCATTTTGATTGTGAGTGTTGTAATGTAAATGAGAAGTGTAAACTTGTGTTTTTTAATAAGATAATTGGTTATGTAATGTTATTTTTGGGTTTATTGATTATTTTTTCTATTTGGGATCTTATTAAAACTGTTTTTGGTTCGTATTTCTGTGGGTATTGTTGTTTTTTTTATAATAGGGATTTAATTAAATTTCAGATTTATTTTTTTAAATTAAAAACAATTTAGCGACGGAATGGCAACCGAATATCGGGTGCTATAGTTTGCGTCGCTATTCGATCGCTAAAAAGTCCAAGTCAAACATCAACAATGTTAACCATTAGGTCGGTATTCGGTCGGTATATAGCGACCCAACATTCGATAGCTAAGTATCCGTCGGTATTCGGTCGTTAATAAGTCAAAGTCAAAGTCAACGTTGTCACACGGTCGGTATTCCGTCGCTATATGGCGACCCAAGATTCGGTAGCTAAATAAGCCGTTGGTATTCGATCGTTAACCGGTCAAAGTCAAAAGTCAACAATGTTGACCGGACGGTCGGTATTCAATCGGTATATGGCGACTCTATTTTCAGTCGCTAAAATTTTCGTCGGTATTCCGTCAGTATATAGCGGCCGACTATTCGGTCGCCATATATTCCGTCGGTATTTGGTCGGTAATTTGCTTAGCAACGAAAAATACACGACCACGTGATTCCGTCGTTAAGCGGTCGCTAAACTCAGTTTAGCGACGGAATAGCGACAGAAATGTCCGTCCCAGTTACACAATTTTCTTGTAGTGAAAGTTATCCCTCATATATTCACAGAATTGAAAAGTCGATCTTAGCATACACAATTGAGAGTTGCTGCGGTTGGGGACACAAGAAGCAACAGAAGACACATGGTCTAGGCAGGGGCACTAGACACGGCAGAAGCTTGGAGCACCATCTATGCGAACAACAGAAAGGAAGCAAGGATCAAAGGGCTCAACTCCGACTTCGGTGATCATCAGGCTCTTTCTAGTTCTTATTTAATTCATGTTAATTTATTTTATGTTTTTCAAAAATCTGTTGTGTGATTTGGGATCTAGCATAAATCTCATGACATATTTTGTATGTCAAAAGATAAAGCTTAATTAAATAAAGAATACTGATATTTCTCTTCAAATGGCTGATAGATCAATTAAATATCCAGAGGAGTAGTTGAAGATATTCTTGTGAAAGTTGATAAGCTTTATTTTCCTGTAAACTTTGTAATTCTTGATATTGAGAGTGATGATGAAAGCTCTTTGATTTTTGGGAGACCCTTTTTAAATACGGCAATGACATTAATTGATGTACGAAAGGGTGAACTAATCTTAAGGGTTGGTGATGAATCTGTTAAATTCAATATGTTTGACTCCATGAAACATTTGCCTGATGAGAATTTCATATATTTTATTGATGATGTAGTTAGGGATTCTTTGATTTATAATGTTTCTAATGATTCTTTGGAGATTTGTTTAAGGCAGTCTATTACAGAGAAGAATGAAAATGAGGAAATTCTTGATCAAGTTCTATCATGGGAGGCCAATGAGATTTTCATTCCAAGAGGGCATTTGAAAATTGAAGAATTGCAGTTAAAGAAGACTCGTCCTAAACCAAGCATTGAAGAGCCTCCAAAAGATCTTCAATTTAAAAATTGCCTTCTCAATTAAAGTATATTTTTCTTGAATCTGATGATAAATTGCTTCTGGTTATTTCTTCATCTTTGTCAAGAATTCAAGAAGAAAAATTGATTCGAGTTTTAAGGGCGCATAAAAGAGCATTTGGTTGGCAAATGTCAGTCTTGAAATGAATTAGTCCAACCATTTGTATCTACAAAATTCTCTTGGAGGAAGATCACAAACCATAAAGGCAACCACAGATACGACTCAATCCATTAATACAAAAAGTGGTAAAGAAAGAGATCATCAAACTGCTCGATTTAGGTATTATCTATCCTATTTCTGATAGTGTGTGGGTAAGTCCGGTTCAAGTAGTACCTAAAAATGGTGGTTTTACTGTCGTTGGGAATGATAATTGTGAATTACTTTCTACTAGGTTAATTACGGGATGGAGAGTTTGCATTGATTATAGGAAATTAAATAGTGTAATCCGTAAAGACCACTTTCCCCTCCCCTTTATTGATCAAATGCTTGAGAGATTAACTGGTCATGCATTTTATTACTTTCTCGATGGTTATTCTGGATATTTTCAAATTGCTATTGCACCTGAAGATCAAGAAAATACCACATTTACTTGTCCTTATGGAACTTTTGCATTTAGGAGGATGACTTTTGGCTTATGCAATGGCCCATGAACTTTTCAAAGATGCATGATTGGTATATTTCATGATTTAGTTGAAATTTGCATGGAAATTTTTATGGATGATTTGTCTATTTATGGTGGTTCTTTTGATGATTGTTTATCTAATCTTAGTAAGGTGTTATAGAGATGTGAAGAGTCTAACCTGGTTTTAAATTGGGAGAAGTGTCATTTTATGGTACAGGAATGTATTGTACTAGGTCATAAGATTTCTCATCAAGGCATTGAGGTGGACAGAGCGAAAGTTGAAGTCATTGCCAAATTTCCACCTCTCTCAAACTTGAAGAATTTGAGGGGTTTCTTAGGGCATGCAGAGTTCTACATATAGTTTTATTAAGGATTTTTTTAAAGTTGCCAAGCCTTTAACTTCCCTTTTATTGAAAGACGCCCCATTTAACTTTCTGATGATTGTTTGCAAGCTTTCAATATTCTAAAGGAGAAATTGATTTCATCACCAATTTTGATTACTCCTGATTGGTCCTTACCTTTCGAGCTCATGTGTGATGCAAGTGATATGGCAGTTGGTGCTTGTTCGGGTCAACGAAAGGGGAAATTCTTTCAACCTATTTATTATGCTAGTCGCACACTTAATTCTGCTCAATTAAACTATGCAACTACTGAGAAAGAATTATTAGTTGTGATTTTTGCTTTTGATAAATTTCGTACTTAATTGATAGGTGCTAAAGTGATTGTTTATATTGATCATGCAGCTCTCAAGTACCTTATTGCAAAAAGACAAAGCCACGATTGATGAGATGGATTCTTTTACTTCAAGAATTTGACATCACCATAAAAGATAAGAAAGGCTCTGAGAATGTAGTTGCTGATCATTTGTCAAGGCTTCAATTGAAGGAATGTGAAGAAGATGCACCCCATCATGAGGAGGAGATTAATGAAGAGTTCAAACTGAAAAAAATTGATGACAATATCTAAACATGAAATTTGTGATGTGAATATAGTGGAGTTCATGGAGGCTGTGAGTATCAAATTAGCTAATTACTTGTCAGATAAGTATCTTCCATCTGAACTTAATTACCAACAAAAAAAAAGTTTTTTTTATGATCTTAAGTATTTCTTTTGGGAGGATCCTTATTTGTTTAAAATATGTGCTGATAATGTCATTAGAAGATGCATACCTGATTGGGAAGTTCATAGTGTTTTATCTCATTGTCACGATAAAGAAGTAGGAGGGCATTTTAGGGCATAAAGTACATCTCAAAAAGTTCTTGAATGTGGTCTTTATTGGCCTTCTTTATTTAAATATGCTTTTGAGTATGTGAAAAAATGTGATGTATGCCAAAAAAGTGGAAATATTTCTAGAAAAAAATGATACGCCTTTAAATAATATTATTGAATGTGAAATATTTGATAATTGGGGTATTGATTTTATGAGACCTTTTCCTTATTTTAATAATAAGTATGTTCTAGTTGTTGTTGATTATGTTTCTAAATGGGTCGAAGAGATTGCCACTCCTACTAATGATGCTAGAGTTGTTAAATTTTTAAAGAAAAATATTTTCTCTAGATTTGGGACACCTAAAGTATTAATTAGTGATGGGGGCACTCACTTTTGTAATAAACAACTAGAAAACTTGTTGCATAAATATGGTGTTCGTCATAAAATTTCTACTCCTTATCATCCTCAAACAAGTGGGCAAGTTGAAGTTTCTAATACAGAGTTGAAATTTTTTTTGGAAAAAACTGTTAATGCTTCTAGGAAAGATTGGTCCTTGAAACTGGATGATGTTTTGTGGGCTTATAGGACTGCTTTCAAAACCCCTATTGGCATGAGTCCTTATAGACTAGTTTATGGGAAAACTTGTCATTTACCTGTTGAACTTAAACATAAGGCTTATTGGGCAGTTAAATTTCTAAATTTTAATATGGATGCCATAGGTGAAAAGAGATTGCTTGAACTTAATAAATTAGATGAACTTCGTTTGAGTTCTTATGAAAAATGCAAAACTATATAAAGAACGAACCAAAATTCTGCATGATAAACACATTCGGTTTCGTGAGTTTCATATTGGTGATAAAGTTTTGCTCTATAACTCTCGTTTGAGGCTTTTTCCAAGAAAGTTAAAATCTAGGTGGTCGGTCGGGACCTTTTGAAATGACAAAGGTATTTCAAAGTGGAGCCATCACAATCACTCACAATGAGAAGGGAACATTTACGGTGAATGGGCAAAGATTGAAGCTCTACTTTGGTGATGAGTTACCCTATGGAGCGAGAACTATTACTTCTCAAAGACTCCCTCCTTTAGACTAAGCTAAAAAGGAAGTCAAGCTCAAGACTATAAACGAGAACTATTACTAACCTTTCTCTTTTGAGTTTTTTTATTGTCGAAGGATCAAGTTTTTTTTCTTAGGAATCTAAATATATTTTAGATTTCTTTGCTTTTTCTTGTCCCCAAAAAAAATTAAAAAATTACAAAAAACTCCAAAAAATATTTAAGTAGTTTATTTATTTATTATTATTATTCACTATCTTTTGTAGGAAGTTGTTTGAGCCTTGGTGATGTTACGGTTGTTCTCTGTTTCATGCTTCTCTCTCCAAAATGCTTCAATTATCCGACTAAGTTTCTTAACCCTTCCTTTGTGTTTTCTTACTTTCGAACATTGAGGACAATGTTTATTCTTAAGTGTGGTGGAGATTTGGTTTTTGGTTTATTGCTGAAATGTTTTCAAATTCATATTTTTATGGTTTTAATGCTTTATTTTTGGGAAAAAAATATCTGAAAAATTATTAGATTTTTTTAGCATGAAATCTTATCTTGATATTCTTGGAACTAGTTGATGTGATTCTCTATTGATATAGACTGAAAAGAGGATTGATGTATATAATTTTAAATATTTCCTTACTAATTTAATCTTAATATGGAACTTGAGTTAACTTTGTCATGATCCTTGTGAATTGACGAAGATACTTAGAATTTTATTACGTGGTTAATGACACATTTTGGTCAAAATCTTCACAAACTAGCACTTGTTTGATTTGCGAAAATTTTAAGACTTTTCGATACACTTGATGGATGAGATTAGGCATCTCTTTGAACCGTTTGAGCCTTACAAGCTTTTACCATTTACATTATATCTCTAGTACCCTCAAACTTTCTCAGTTTTGTTGATAAGAATGGTTGAGACTTCCATTCAATTAATTATCATTTCGTTAGCCTCATTAACTTACTCTGAACCCATAAATACTATTTTCCATTCCCTTATGAGAGAGGAAAGTGCATGCTTATTTTACAAGAAAATCTTATGTTTGAAAGTAAAGTTGTTATGAGAAAATAATCTTATTGAAATAGAACTAAGATTTGTTGTGCAAAGAAGAATTTGGGAAGCTATGAGTTCCTTTTTATGAAAGAAAAGAAAAAAAAAACAATGGAAAAAAGAAAAGAAAAAAAAAACAATGGAAAAAAGAAAAGAAAAAAAGGATTGATGAAAAGTCTTTTAGATTGGTGATTAAGTGAAATATCTCATTCCTTCTCAATAGGTTTTGTTCTTGAATTCCCGAAAATACATGGAGATAAAGTGTGAATTTTAGTACGTTTTGGGAAGAAAAAAATGTTACATGGTAAAGTCTTTTAATAATAAGCATGTTTCTCTTTACTTTTTCTCTCTCAATTTTGAATATCCTATCCTTTCGTTTGATAGCCATGTCCCTAACCTAACGTTATAAGCTGAAAAGTCCTAATAGACCCAAGTGAATTGATTTGTCTTCATTAGTGGAGAGTATGTAAGTTAACAAGGCTAACGTTGTTTTATTATTATAGAGAAAGTGCTCTTTGACTGCATAATACTTATTTAAGTGTTGGTTCAAGTCCTTGGTATTGTCATAGTATTAGTTAAGTCTTTATAATAAGAGTCTATTAGCTTTGTTATATTTATTGTTGTATTCAGATTGAAACTTGTTGATTTATGTCTATAGATGAATTTTTGAAGCTAGTAACGAGGATGTTGAGATTCATGGAAAGATAAAATATTTCTAAGTGATTCTTTTTCCTATGAAATGTTCCTTTTGCTCGAGGACGATCAAAATCTTAAGTGGGGGGGGTAGTTGATAAGTCTATATTTTACCATTATTTTGGAATGTTTTCCTATTTGTTTTGAGCTTAATTGAGAGAAAATTATGCATTACTTTAGTGAATTGTATTTATAGGTATAAAAATGTTCTTGTGAATTTTATTTGCAAACTGAAAATTAATTCACTAATTTAATATTTGATACAGGTTAAAGGGCATTTTGGACATCAAAGGAAAAGAAGAGTCATATTTGGCATGTTCTAAATTTTCACACATAGGAAACTGATTCCAACTTGAAATAGAAGATTGAATATATACAAATTTGTTACGTGCCAAAAGTTGAATCCTAAAAGGAATCAAAAGTTGAAGGGGTCACGTGCCTAATATGTGAGCTACTTAATTACAGCAAACTTTTATTCCCCTTCGAATTTGGAATACACAGAAGACTTGGAGTTGATATTGAAGGGATTCATGGGCAGAAACTCGTTCTAAACACCCATGGGTCCTCCCCTGAAGGATCCACTCATACAAAAATGAATCGAAAGCATACGAAAAGACTTACATTTTACGGCTCAAAAATCTGATTCTTGAATGAAAGATTCTGTCTTTGGGCTCTTAGTAAAGATCACCTTGAGTCTTCCCTTGCGGAATTACTCCCTACCGGTATCCACGCGACGAAACGAACAACGATTGCTAGCTCTTCGTTTTTCTGAGTTTCGGGAATATATAGAGAAAGAGAGAGGCAGAATTCAGAAATATGATTTCGGGATTCTTAGTTTATTGCGGCTGAAGCATTAGTCTTAAGGGTTTCGGCCAAGAGAGTTTATATAGGGAGTGGGAGTTTGTTTCAAGAACAACTCCCACGTCCTATCAAACTCTTTTGGCAGTGGGAGTCTATAACTCCCACATCCTCTAGACTTCTGCTGGTAGTGGGAGTCTTTATCGGATAATAACTCCCACATAATCCCAGCTATACAGAAAATGCCTCTTATCTCTAATTCGAATAATAACGCTTTATTATTCTCAGAAAAATAAATGTCAGATACAATGAACCTAGACACATCCTAGATTCATTGAATCTGGACATGAAGCTCGTCAGCTCGTCTATGCGTGTGACCCTGTAGGTTCATATCACAATGGTAATGAAAACACACTTAGTAGTAGTATGTGTTCATAAATCACAAGCGGTCCCTAGCAGGACATTGTGACTACCCAAAGTGAATGAATTTACGGTGGAACCTAGTATCAATCCACTATTTAATCCCTTTGTCTTGCGATATCCTAATTAAGCATAAGGCATGGTAGTCGTCACCCTTATAAAGCTTAATTGTATTTATGCCCGATCTCTAGGTAGATTGTTCCAACAAATAGTATTTGATAACCACTTTATCAAATACATTTGAGCACGACCATGCATTTAAACAGTCTTTCCCTATCGAGGGGCCTATGGATATCTCTCTCTAATAAGAGTGGGACAAATCCCTTACAATGTCTCTCACATTCAAGCCATGATAGGACACTACATCCGATCATCAGTCGTATTGATTACTCGATGAAAAGTAACGTCCGACTAAGTCAAAACGTGGCTCCATTCATGCTAGAATCAATGGAGACATAAGGTCTAAGGATTCCAAAATAGTAATGGGGAAGTAATACTTATGACTAAGGACCATGAAGTATTACTTCTCTAACGGATCACGTCCAATACAATGTATCCCTATATATTGCATCTATGATATGATTTGTATTCATTACACATGATTAGTAAAACATAATATTCAATTAAACATCATACTAGTTTTATTTCATTGTAAAGAACCTTACATAAAACTAGGGAAAACTAGAATAGTAATTACATAAGCTAATGAGTTTTACTATCAAATCACGCATTTGATGTTCAGAAGCAAAATTAACTATTCAAAGACATGCTCAAAAGAAATGAAACGTACAACATATGCTAATGGTCTTAGGGCACTACTAACAGATATCAAGTTGTCCTACCTTGTCTATATAAAGGGGAGCAAAGCCGCAAGGCAAAGATATCCCTCATATATTCACATAATTGAAAATTCGTTCTTAACATATACAATTGAGAGTTTCTGCGGTTGGGGGAGCAAGACACAAGAAGTGGCAGAAGATACATGGTCTAGGCAGGGGCACTAGACACGGCAGAAGCTTGGAGCACCATCTAGGCGAACAACAGAAAGGAAGCAAGGATCAAAGGGCTCGACTCCGACTCCGGCGATCATAAGGCTCTTTCTAGTTCTTATTTAATTCATGTTAATTTATTTTATGGTTTGGAGCATGTTCATGTCTAGCTAAATTTTTCGTAGCTAAGACCTTCTCATGAAGGTAGAAACTTTTATGGTCAATGTTTGATTTCTAATAAAGATTATATCTTTTCTCTAATCTGGTTAATTGTTATTATCTGTTCTTAATGCTTGTAATTTTCTGGCCAATTATTGCATGAACCTAAATTTATTGTAGAGTCTAAGAAGTTCTAGATTAGATTGGATCAAGGGTAATAACAACACAACGTAAAATTGACTAGAGATAGATTCGATTTCCTTGTGTGGTTTCTAGCGATTAGGAAACAAAAACTAGGGAAGACCACAAAGTTTTATGCGGTTTTAGGTCTTAAAATCACGTATAGATACGACTTATTTATTCTCTAAAATTATGAGCTTTTCGCCAAGAGATTGGGTCTAGCCTATTTTCAGGAATTCTACCATTAACTAAGTTGAGACTTAATTTAAAGAGATCATTCATTAGTCCATAAAAGGAGTAGACTGGATTAGAGGCGTCTTAGTTCATTCATTTCATATATTATCTTCATATCGCATATTTACTTTTCTTTAATTGTCATTCACTCTTAGTTATTTTAGTTAATTTAATCCATCTCTATTTTGGTTTAGGTTAAGTTACAAGTAAGATAATTTTCCAGTTAGATAATCAATCTTCGTTGGCACTATCTTTTACTTATCACTTTATTACTTGTTGATATTTATGCACTTGCAAATTTCGCATCAGTTGACCCTTTGTCTTCGGCCTGAGCTCACAGCCATGAATCAGAAAATTGAAGGTGTCTCGCACGCAACTAATGTACCAAATGGAGGCATTGGGGGTAATAGTACCTCTGGACAAGATGAGCTCCCCGATTGATCAACTAGACTACCAAAATGTTTGCGCATTTCACAAAGATCACAGTCATGACACGAAAAACTGCTTTGAATTACGAAAATAAATAGAAACCGCTATTGGAAAGGGCCTATTGATGGATTTCGTTTCCGACGCCTCAGGATGAAGAGTTGAACTAGGCAAGCATGGCGGAAGCTGAAACGGAAACCACAAAGAAGACAATCAACCCATCCAGCCAAAACCACGAGACGTCAACGTAGTGGAAAGCCGCTCATTGACAACCCCCAATAAACCAAGGTTTGTTAAGGATGACCCCTCCATCCCTTTGAGAAACTGACCCCACTCACTATAAGCCTATCGGTCTCTTAGAACTAGGTTTGCTAATATGATTATACTCGAACCAGTCCTCACCGACCTTATATGCTACGTCGCCTATCAAAACGTCTTTGGCCTATATTTTAAAGAAGAGTCGAGCCTAAAGAACTTTCGAAAACACTCGAGTTACGTGGGAATCCCAAAGACTCTACACATGATTATAAATTAAGAAACAAACCTAACAAGGTCCAAACTAAGATGGGACAAACTAATTTTCCATAAATTAGCAAGATCAACGTAGAGTTGATGTCGGGAAAAGTGAGACCAGCTTTCAACTGATCATAATAAACGGAGCAGTACCCTGAAGGAGGAGAACAAGCCCGGCTGGTAGGCTCGGGAATAACATGTTCGTAAGAACTTGGAATGTGGTATTTCTGACGCCAAGCCTCCAACTTGGGCGTGGTAACAACATACGCAATATGGAAGGACTCTAGCTGAGATATAAGGAAAATGAAATAATGCCCGAGGTCATGCCTTGAGTGATAACCTCATGTCGTGTAAGATGCTGGAATTTATAAGAAGACGGGTTTCTAGGATTATAAGGGAACTTGATGGATAAACCACACTTGGTAACTGTTATCTCCGAGCCTACAATCCGTTTTGAAATTCCAAAAGGCTCGGGAATGTTACCTTCTTCGGACTCGGCATTATACATGACGAAAAAAGTCATTCTAACAAAGCGCTCAAGGCAAGGGTACTAGCAAGAAAACTCCTACAGTATCAAGCAGACAAATTTAGTCAACTGAAGGGCTAAGAGGCCTTGGATCGCAGAACAACTCTTAGTGTCCTCCGGAGAGAAGAAGATATAGCACAGCTCGGGAAGACAACGAGCAGCTGACCGACCATAAAAACAAAAAGAACACAAAAAGAAACCATACTAAAAAAACCAGAGGAACAAGTAAAATAATTCACCATCACTGAGCAAACAATCAGAACAACGTCACCAGAAAAACAAAAAGAAGAGCAAGTGAATAATTAAGAGGATGAACCTTATATTTATAAAGGGAAGTGGTGGAGTAAATGCGCCTAATCTACCACCATGTCGCCATTATTAAAGCGAAGTTACAAATATACCAATAGGAAAAGGCCACCTTAGTAATGAAAGACACCATGTGGATTGGGCCGAACGGCTCAAATATAAGATACCAAGCTCGGAACAAATCTTGCTAAATATCTTGAAGGGCTCATGATCAGATATAACCCAGAACAAAAGATCGAAATAAGCTATCTGAGCTCAACAAAGAAGCCCTAGTTCAAAGTCCATGAAATTGCTTCAAAGTCCATGAAATTGCCCCAAAGACTATAGGCTTAGACAAGGGCCAGGTTCTAAGAAGCCTACACCGACAGACAGATGGAGCGTGTGTCACCCAATCGGCAAAACCAGCCTCCATTAACGACATACAAAATGCGGGGTCATTCCCGTAATTAAACATACTCTACCCAGCCTACATCCGTACAAGGTATAATTCAAATCCATAGGGCAAGAGCCTCTATAAATATAGCCTTTCCCGCCACATTTTATCTTAAGTCATATCTAGCTCTCCAAATACGTGCTAAGTTCTTGATACTCTTTGTACTCGGACTAACTTAAGCATCGTAGCGGAGTTGAGGTCTTTTCTACCCTTTCTAACCTTATTTATCTTGCAGGAATGGGTACCTAGTTCGGACTGAGACCAATAGCTCAAATCAGAGCCTTCACCATCTCCCCTTAGCTCGGCTAGTACAGGTAGCTCGGCTGACCATCTGGCTTCGGCCTGAGCTCATTCTTTCAATCCTAGCTATTGGAACTATGCACCCCTAGTTAGGAACGCATAATCCATTTCTCATTTTTTTCCACAAATCTTATTTCACACACACACACAACACACAAATATATATATATATATATATATATATATATATATATATATATATGAAATTGGCCACAAACGTTCCTAAACTTATTTTGTTTAGCCTCACTCGTCCTTGTGTTAGAATTGTGATGGAATCCATCAATTTTAAACATGTGAGGCGCACATGCTCAAATAATTAGTGGTAAAATAGTCTTTTAACAAAACAAATAAGAAGCAACAATTTGTTTTTATTTTTCTATTCATCTCATTCTTCTTTCCACACTCGCCACGTCACCGTCGCCTCTGATCTCTTTTCCTTCGTCTCATCCTCTCAGCCTAAAGATACCATCGACCCCCTATTCTCTTCAGTTTCTGTAGCAAATGCCCGCTAGAGCAAGTTTCTCGAAGGAGCCAAATAGAGTTGATAACTCTAAGGTCGTCGGAGCCGCTGTGGATCTAATTGAAAGGGTGCGAGGCGTACTGCATTGAAGTGGTGGTGGCAGGTGTGTATGTGTTGGTTCACCAGTATTGATGGAGAATAATGAAGATGGTAGAGAAAGAGAAAGTGAGAGAACATATTTGTAGCCACCAGTCTGTTGTTTAAGAGAGATGAAGAAGACGATAGAAGATAATGGGAAATGGAAAAAAGAGAGAATGAAATTTCATTTTTTAGTTTGAGATCAATAAATGAGAATACATTATTAGGCATAATTTAAATAAGGGAAATGCTTTGTGGCTCAAATACCATTGATCCCACGTTTTTAGAAAGAATTTCATGGTATTTTACACATTTACGCTATAGCATACTATGAAATACCATTGACCCCTGATTTTAGAAAGAATTTTATCATATTCAATACATTCAACACAAATTATATCCAATTATTAGACCAACCTATCGCTACCCTTTAAATAATTGAAATGAGTTTTTTCATTCCTTTTAAATAAAAATTTGAAAAGACACTTGGTACTCTTTTAAAATGTGGGTCCACTCGATTTCTATTAATTCAATAACAGTTTTTTCATCTAATTTTGTCATGTGATTGACAAATAGAGTTTGGTCACTCAATCGACTTAACCCCATAGCTATAGAATACTAAAATGGAATTTGAAATACCCGAAGGGAGAACCTAAGAGAAGGGGATGAATTAGGTTCTCAAACATTTTCACTCGTCTAAATAAATGTTCACCTATGTGATCACTTATATAGAAAGTATGTTGATTAAGCACATAGAGGTGAGTTAATGGAGGGAGAGCTAAGATCACTAGCATGTTTGATACAAGGTTTGAAGACCTTGAGAGGCTGATGATGAGCAAAGATGCCTCTAAAGATACTATAGTTAATGATGCTATATGCAAATCATGTAAGATCAAATAATACAAGTCATATGGAAATGACAATGCTATATACACTATACAAGAATGTTAACTTCAAGTAGAATAATTATAACTCATACAAACAAGTTTATATAACACATAAACAAGATTAATAAAGACAAGAACTTGAAAGAAAGGAGTAAGAGTTAGAGAGAGAAAAACACAAGGATTTAGAGTGGTTCGATCCTCAATGATCTACATCTACTACATTGGGACACAAAAGATAAGAAAGAGATATACTGAACAAGTTCATTTTGAGACATTGGCTTTCAAGTTTTTCTTCATTCTTTCAATCTTCATCCAAAGTCTTCCTAATCAAGTTTGTTATGATCTTCCAATATGCTTCTAAATCTTTTACATCAATCTTGATCTTTGTTGAAGTTCATCCTTCAAGATTGATGAAATGTTTCAAGTCTTCAAAGTTAATCATATTCATAAAGCTCCACTTGAGACCATCTCTATCACCCCCATCAAGGGTGAAGTCTCTTGAACTTTTCTAAATGTAGCTTCAATACTTTTGAGTTCTTGACTTCATCATCTTTCATTATCATTTTCATCAATGTAGGTGTGAGATATAAGACTTAAACATTAAAACACAAACTCACACAAAAATTAGAACTTTTCAATGATTTGTTATCATCAAAACTAGACTGATTGCATTTTACCCTTAGGGCTTACAAAATTAAACCTTGAAAAAAATGAAGAGCTTTTTATTAACGCGTTTTTGTAGAAATTGAATATAATTACTCCTCATCTATTTTTTGTATTGTGCACGAACCTATAATCTTCATTTTTCTTCTTTTTTTATATACTAAACTATTTTCGTTATCTAATTATATCCAGTTTTGTAAAATAGACAATAGTTTCATATCATAGTTTGTGGATTTCTTACCAGAAACTATCATGTTGAGGTGTAATTTAATTAAATAACAGTAATTGATGTATATAAAAATAATTAAAAAGAAGATAATATGAGGATTTAGAGCCCGCGAAAATAGTTTTTTTTTAAAAATTTTTATTTTATGGTGCTTTACGAAAATAGTTGATGGACAATTATAGCAATTTTCACTATATTTTACTTTTCAAGGAATTAATTAAGAAATCATAAAATCATAAGAGTTGTTATTAATGAAAAAAAGGAAATAAACAAATCTCCCCCATCAAATGCTTTCTAGTTCCCATCTCTGTTCGAATAAAAGAAGAGGAACTGATATAAAAAATAAAAAATAAAAAATAAAAATCAAAGAAGAGAAGAAGAGAACGGGAAGAAGAGGGCTCGTGAACGACGACGTTTGACGACAAACCCGATCAATCAGACATCTCCCCCACTGCTCCCTCCCCAGGTTCATCAAACCCTAACTCTCGTTGATTTTGTTTCTTTCTAAATTTTCTACTGTTCCATTGCGACCTTCTTTTGATTTTCTTCTTATTTTCGTTGATTTCAATTCGATGATAGCTGGATTGACCTTTTTTGTGTTTAATTTTGTTTACGGAAATTTTTTTCTTGATGAAATTTTACTAGTTTAAGGAACATTTCGAGGTGGAATTAAGTTGAATTATACTTAATTTCATGTTTAGTTCGTTAAACGCATCTTATTTGTGTATATCTTTCTGCGTTTTGTTAGTTAATCACTCGTTTCTTTTGTATAAAGTTGAATTACATTCATTACTATTATTTATTTGGTAATTAAGTTGAATTATAGTTCAATTTTGGCAAATCGAGAACATTCTGTTTCTTTGATTTTGACCTCTATCTGTGTTTAATTTTTGTTCGCGGTAATTATTTGTATTTATGTTGATGAAATTTTACTAGTGCAAGGATCATTTTAAGATGGAATTAAGTTGAACTATACTTAGTTTCCTGTTTTGGTAGCTTGTAGATAGCGTTAGTTCGTAAACACTTGTTATTTATGTATATATTTCTGCATGTTGTTAGTTAATCACTCGTTTCTTTTTATTTTTTTTATAAAGTTGAATTATATCTCTCTCTCCCCCCAAATTAAGTTGAATTATATCGATTAATTGTCATGGGATGTGACTAAGCTATACACTGGCCGTCACGAACCTTACTGCAACTGTCCTCCTTGATTTTGTTACCTACCAGGCGACCACAGAGACTTCTTTCGTCGATTTATGTAGCCGTCCCCAGTAATTGTGATTAAGACTATGTTGTTTTTGTTGTAATTAAGTTGAATTATAGTTAAATTTTGGCAAATCAAGAACATTCTCTGTTCCTGTAATTTTGGCTTATTTAATTTGTTCCATATGTAGGATGGGTGTGAGTAAGGATTTTTCATGTGATGATGACCCAACAATATTACAATTGCACAAATGGGGGTCCTCTGAAGTTCAACTACTTAGGAACCTTTCGGAATTCCAAGAGGGTTTTATTTCTCCATCAAGGGAGTTATTATTACTGCATTCCTACCATCGAGAAGCGCTATTGCTTCCTTTAGTTAAAGGTAAATGCTATGTTTTTCTTCTTTTGGGAGTTTTGCGCTTCTCTTCTATATATTTGAATTTCAGAATTCCTAACTAAATGCTATGTTTTTAATTGCTCAGAGGAATCAAGAAGTATTAGAGATCATGAAAATAGTTGCTCTAAAGCTTTATTGAATCCAGATTCTGCAGACAGAAAGGATAATTTTTTAAGGACTTTCGAATCGATGGAGATGGATTCTAATGATAGGTTTTCTTCGGGAACTAATTTTGTAGGTTCCGATGATTGTAGTTTTGTTTCTGATGTGCATTCTTTGGCTTGGGGCATGTTTGGAGAAACTTGCAATCAGCTTGAGGAGGCTCCATTTAGTGAACTGCTTTTTGTATCAGGCAATCGTGGTGTTACAGTGCATGCATTTTGTAAATCTTATAAAACTAGTGAAGCCATGAGACCAATTGGAGAAGGCAAGACTGAGGAAGGTATGTGGATGGATTGGGGGCCATCAATGGATGATGCTCGTGCCATGGGGACTCAGGAAGACGCCAGCTTGTCTAGTGATACCTTGCGAGTTTCCCGTGTTACGGGAACTGATTCAAGAAGATGGGGGAGACCATTTCCTTCTCTGAAAGGTTCTACAAATGAACTCTCTACTCCAAGAAGATGGTTCCGAACTTTCTTGTCAAAAGTTGAAACGGTGAAGTCTAATGGCCATCTGTACACTAGACTCCCCAAGAGATCATCTTTTCCTTCATCTGCTAAGGTGGTTTCATTCGACATTTTCAGTCATGATTCACCCCTCTTGGACTTGCTCTTTCATGGAAACAAGGGTCCTGTTCTACCAGGTCAGGATATTGGAAACAATAGATCTACTGTTTCCGATTCAAGTTTTTCGAGCCTTGTGAGTAATGATTGTTTTGTGTCCAACTCAGTCGCTGGTGGGATTAACAGTTCTTACAAATGTTTTCAAGTATTTTCAAGCAATTCATATTGCTTAATTGGATTTGCCTTTGAATTGATGGATCAGACATCCGTAGACAACGATAATGTGATTGAAAGGAAAAGGAGTAAAGTTATCGTTTCTGTAGCCAGACTGGTCAGTTGTGCAATGCAGTGGGTTAGCTTAGTCATGCTTAATGAAAGTCCAGATTCAGTTGATTGGGCAGACTTCAAGCTGTCTCATGCTCATCTTATTTGTCTCAATGCTTCCGGTTTAATCTCCTTTTATAGTGTAATGACTGGTGAATATGTAGGATCACTTGATATTTTACATATTTGTGGATTTCATGATTGTTTAGTCTACGCGAAACCAGGAGATCCATCTACAAAGTATAATGGACACATTATTCAAGAAAACAAGTATGACTTGTCTCTTAAGCAAACTAGGGGCTGCACGGGTAAAAAAAGGTTTAGAAGCCTAGTCCCTGTTTCAGATTTCTCATTGTTAGGTGTGATTGATGAATTTGGGGTGATCTATGTAATAAATGTTGATACTCATATTCTAGTAGAGCCTAAATCTACAAAACCTTGTGGCCAATTAGCTCCTGGAATACTAGCTGGTTGGGAGGTAGGTGGTACTGAAATTGGCTGTCAAAGGGGTGTTTTTGATATTTCAGGAGGTCGGAGTATTGTACCACAAATTAGTAGAGGGTTCTCTACTGTTGACTCACAAATAAAGAACAATCAAGGCATCCAGGAATGTGATCTTAAGGAGCAGAGGGGTCCGTTTCAACGATATGTCGGTGGTTTCTCTGGTGTTGCCAAGGTTAAGGATAAGAAGTTTAGCCGCTCCGAATTACCATCATATTTTGTGAGGAAAATTTTCCTTCCAACATATAGATCAAATGAAGATGATGTTGTTTGCTTTTCTCCCTTTGGGATAACTCGACTCCAAAGAAAATACAATTATCAGAAAGAATGGGAATATCAACTTGTGCATTCCAACTTGCTTGTGGACTTTACTGTGAAGGACGATCGAGGATACAAAATGCATGGTTGGGAAGCTTCTGTAAGGGGAGCTGTTGGTTGCACTTTTCCGAGGTTGTCTGTATTTTGTGACAGAGGATGGTCTATCAGTTGTTCTGCCTGCCGTCTCAGTTGCTTCAAGTTTTTTGCCAGTTGAAGCCATTGGATACCGGCAATTAATTACTACTAAAGGAATCAAGTATAAGACTGATAACCTCTGTGGTATTGAAATTTCAGAAAAACCTTGGTCGCATTGGAAAGTAGAAGTACTGGATAGGGTACATTTATATGAAGGTGCAGAGGTGGCAGATCAGTTATGCCTGGATAATGGTAATGATCCTTGGAGCTGGTAATATCATGTATTTTATGTCATGATTTTACTGTTCCATATTTCAAGTGTTATAATCTGTGCTTATTTTCTGCATAATATGATTATCAGTTCAAAGATCTGATGCATTTTTATTTTTTTATGTTTCTGATTGAAACTAGTGGTGATCTTTGAAGTTTGTGTTTCTAATGCTTCTAAATGCATGCTGATGCCTTCTATTCTTGACTTTTTGAATATGCGGAGATACATGTCGTTGAGAGTTTTGACTGGGACTTTACAGATGTTTATGATGTAAATATATCAACGACCAGCAAAGCAAAAACATTTCTTAAGCAAGCCAAACTATGACCACTTTTTGATACTTGGGGAAGGATTAAACATAGAGATAGAGGGCAGGGAGGGAGGAGAGGTGATTTGGCTTGGGGATTGCATACTAAACTGTGTTAAATGTCATACAGGTTTATTAATCGATTTAAATGAAACTAATTTGATAAATTTACTTGCAAGGAAAAAAAGGGACGACAATTAGGTGTAGTAAAGGACATAGCTGAAGAGGCCCTGCCTATATATATATAAATTTATTTTTAATTTATCGCCTGCATGTATTCTTTGGGGCCTTTCTATTTGTGGGGTGGTTGAAGTGGGGGAGATAAAAATTTCTATCTCCTTATTCCTCTTATTTTCCTTTCTTAGAGATCCAACTTTTGAATAGGTGTGCCCATATACACGTTGACTGTGTATGTTCGTCAAGGACCAGCACTCTAACTCCATTTTTCCTGCTTGGTTATGAAAAATCAGCGCACAAGTCCAAGAAAGAAAACATTTTTCTTCCTCTTATTTTCCATGTTTTAGGATAATTATATCTTTTAATTCGTGATACTCCCCTTCAAATAAATCAAAATATTTCCAATGGGGCAGCTGGAATGTAGACACACCCTAGTCTCTTCAGCTATAACATTTTGTTAGTAAACAATTGGCTTGAGTACTTTGCACAAGTATTTCAATTGAGAAGTTCACACATTTCCTCATATTTCGTTTTCCTTGGAACTATTCGCAAGATAGTAATTGACACTAACACCTTGTTATCCTTGGTGCTTTAAACGTGGATAATTATCAGTAGTAATTTCTCAATCATATTTTGCCTTAAGCTTTGCTTACATGAGATGGTTTAGCCTTATATGGTGGTACGAATTGTGCTCACATCTGATGGAACACCAAGTAGTTTAAGCTATATATCATGAATCATGGTTTGCTATCATGAGCAAACCATAATTTGGTTTAAAATATCAGCAAATCAATATTTCCTACATCTTCTCATAAGCAAATGAATTATGGTTTGTACTTCTTCTCCATGCTCGGAGCTCCAAAGAACTACTATAAGAACTCCACAGACTCGTGTACTGGGGGGGAAGCCACCCTTAGCAAGGGTGGCCGTGGCAATTATCTCACTTTGACACTTTCAGGTTATGTGATCACTGATCAGTGATCATGATGTAGCGGTATGCAACCTTAAGTAATCCATTAACAGTGGATCGTACTCTTTAAACAGACATGCTGTTTTTGACATACTCTCTTTGCAAGTTTTATTTGGGTCTTGATTTCGTTGTTTGATTATGATTTTGATGATTAGGCCTTTGAAACTCAAGTTTTTTTTGAGTGAAACGTTAAATGTAACCATTGGGATGAAGAGTCTCGTTACAAAGAGTGCTGTTCTTGTTTGCTGAAAGTATTTCACGTATATTGACCATGCTAGTTCCTGGTTGATGTCATTTAATTTATAAGTTCAATGCTGTGGTAAATTTTAAATAACTAGTTTATTCCTTGAAGAAAACTGAAAGCAAAATTTCAAACTGAGAATACAAACATGATTTCTAGTATTGTTTCAGGGAGCTTTCTTGTCTATTCATTAGAAAGGAAAGCAAACTCGAGAATATATGACGTAGAATTTGTTATTGTTCCAGGGTGGCAGTTGAGAATTTCACGCATTAGGCGATTGCAGTTGACTTTGGATTACCTAAAGTTTGACGAAATTGAGAAGTAAGATTCAGTTGTTAATTTTTCTTTTAATTTCTAATTTTTTGTGACTATGGTATCTTGAAAAATGTCAAACTTTAGGAAGTTGCATATCTGCTTAAGATTGAGTTTTTGTACTTGTTGAAAATATTTTGCAATAGAATGACTCTAGCATTTCTTCTTTTCCTGCAAAGTTATCTATTACTCCCTCCATCCCAGAATATAGTTAACACTTGGACTTTTCACACGGATCAAAGATTTGCTGAAATCTATACAATTGAAGATAAAAAGATGCATATTCTCCTTATTTGCCCATGAAACACATTAAAGACATACTCTTGTAAGTTGATATATTAATAGTTAATGAATAGTAAATTTGGAAAATATGCATTAAATACACATTGGTAGCATACATGTAAACTATATTTTGGGATAAAAAAATGACCCCAAATGTTAAGTTAACTATATTCTGGGATGGAGGGAGTAATTGGCAGTATATTTGAAGGCACATGGGGATGACGGGCTTTATTGTCTAACAATATTTTACCTTGCCGAACTTTGGAACTCAAACAATGTTTCCCATTGGGTTCGCCTTGTTGAACATGTTGGTGGGAAGAAGCAGTTTCTCGCAGGACATTTCTGTGCTTGGCGTTGGAGGATGAGGGTGGTCAGGAGCAACTGAAAAGGAGCATGTTACTTAACGCTACAGAACAGAAAACTGAAGATTATAACTATAGAAGGATCAACTTAGGTGTTTGGTTTTTCATTTCATTTCCGAAACCAAAACAAAATCTTTAACTTTGGGTCTCATTTTTTGTCTTTCAAAGAATTCACCTTTCACAAAAATCAAGAGAAAAGAACACAACTCTTCTCAAACAGAAACTTAATCCAAATACACTCTTAACTTTCCGTTTTATGATTATTTATTCAATTACACGTTTCATTTCCATGGATAGTGCTTGACATTACTAAAAGATCTAAAGCTCTCTGGAGCCTTGCTTGCCTAGTTATGGTGGTTATTTTTAATTTCATTAACATGTTGATTCTGACTTGGAAAGCTGGTATTGATGGAGTGGATGAATGACATTAATATCTCAATGATAGATCCATGATAGAGTATCCTGCAAATGATTCCTTTTGTGCGCATTTATAGATGTGTTAAAACATGTTTTAGCTTGTCAAGATCCAACTTATTCTATTTTGAAATTCAAGTTGTTCAGAATTTATCCGCACTAAAACAAAACTAATAGAATTTTGATTAGGCCATGCATAATAACTATTAATGGAATGTCTTTTTATCACTCTGAAGTCTCTGTGTGTGTGTGTGTGTGTGCGCTCGCGTCTTTCTCTACTCTCTTACTTTTTATATCAGCACCTGATGCTACTGTTCCATGTCGGCATAACTTTATGTGCTTTAAAAAAATAGTTAATGTCAAGAGACTCTGTTTTGTATTTTATTGGCTTGATTACTAGTAGCATATTTACTATGGGGTTTGAAAATGATAATTTTATCGAGACTCTCTCTCTCTCTTAATGTTTGTGTACTCTTTTGTTGTTTAATTGCATTAAATTATTAAATTCATCTGCACGGCGCACGCCATTTTCCTATCTAATTTTCTAGTGCCAAACTGTACTTGTAGGCAATTTGGATTAAAGGTTGTTTGGATACTTATTATGTTTCTTGATTGCTGAGCAGTTCATTAGAAATGCTTGCTGGTATCCATTTGGCTGAAGAAGGCATTTTGAGACTGATCCTTGCTGCAGCTTATCTGATGTTTCAGAAAGTTAGTAATGATAATGAGGTTTCTGCTGCATCAAGGTATAATACTCTGTTTCTTCTTAGTTACTCCCTTCATCCACAAATAACTGTCAGATTTTGGACTTTCACACAGATAAAAAAATTCATTAAATTATGGGTGATTTATATTGAAGTCTGTTGAGGTTTATTCATATATTAGAGACCTCCTTTGTTGTTTAAGAATCTTCCGTGACCTTCCCTGCTATTATTTCTTAGTGAAATTAAATAAGTTGGCTAAAGAATTAGTACTTTTGCCCATCTTTCCAAGTAGGAATTAAATCACATCTAAATATTTTTTTTTTCTAACAGGGAAAAAATATTAGTTTTCATATCATAGGACTTTTGTTCCATCTTGCCGTTAAAGAAAAAGTTACTTTTGAAACATTTAATAGCTTTATTTGCTTTTTAAAGTACATGTTTTTATTCTTCAAAGAGTAGAAAAGGAAAAGAATAATGTTTTTAACTAAAAATGAATTACAAGGGAGGTTGCTGGGATAACTATAATATTTGAGGGAAGGCAGTGTAAATTCTCAAACAAGACGGGAGGTCTCTGTTATATGAACAAACCTCAAGGGAGATAAGTGTAAATTACCCTTAAATTATTGTGATTTAATGAGCCAAAAGACTAAATTAAGCATCTTGAAACTGAAATCTAATCAATGCAGTATTTCGTGGCGCAGTAAAGCTAAGGTTAAAGCTGGAAAAACTCTAGTAAAAACCTTGTTGATTTCACAAAATGACTGATAATCAAGGACAAGAGAAAAATAAAAAGACTGCTATTAGTGGATGGAAGGGTTCAGTATGCTAAGCTTTTTTTACTTCTTCTTGTCGTTAAAAAATAGGTCAATTTTCTTCTGTTTCTTCTTTTCTGTTCTGAGAAGTTGCAGCTCATGTAGGACAGTCAAATCATGTCCAAGAGGATCTAATACATGCTGAAACTTTCTGTTTATTTTGGAACAATGCAAAAAATAATCAAGAGGAGCTAATTACACATTTATGCACATTCTGTCCAGAAATTCTGCCTTACTCCTTTTAAAAAAAATAACTTTCTGTCCTTGTGGTTAGTTTGCTGCCGGGAAAAATAAGGAAATAATGTTTATGACGCAGTGTAGGTGGGTTGGTGTTGGTTTCTTGGGTCGAAACTGTGGGTCTAAACTATATAGGTTTTCATGGTTCCTGTGTTTCAGAACCATGTTATTCAATTTTGCAGTCAAATTCAGAGGACTTGCTTTTACTTGGTGCAGTAATAGTTCAACATGGGCCTATTTCTGTGTTTCTGATAGGTTTATACTTGATCATTTTGGGATTAGGTGGAGATCTTAGACTGTTTCAGTAATGCTTCTTTTTGTTACACTAGAAAGTGCCACATGAGTTGCACATGAAAAGTATATACAAGTAGTCGAAAATATACAGAATATTATCATACTCTCTGGTCTCTACTGATTATGAAAAGAATTTTTCTCATTTTCGATTTTTTCAAATCCAACCATACCTGAAAATGAAATTAACCTCTCTGTCCTCAGTCTCACTGCTTCATGGAGCAAAACTTTAGTGCCAGTGCCCTCCCATTCTATAAAATATTGGAGATTTCTATAATAAATGGTTGCTTGGAGAGTTAGAAAATGATGAGCGAGTATTTGATGTTTCATATTTTCCTTGGTCTGAGGTTTCTATGGCAGCTGCCAGCTGGAGTAAATGAAACGCGCTACCATCTAGATCAAGAAGAGCTAGTACTTCTCATTCTCAACCTTCGCCGCCTAATATAAGACCATCATCTTCTTCATTTGTCCCCATCTTTGATGAGAATAATAAAGATGAGGAAGAAGAAGTTCCCTTGGATAAAGAGAATCAAGTCGAAGACATTGCTCTTGAAGATGATTATGATGATTAGGGGCATTAGCTTTTTATTTGTTTTGCTTTATATAATAATGTTTTTTTGGAGGGAACTATATTATTATGGTTATTTATATCATGTTTTGCCTATATTTGCATGCTACTAATATAGCTACAATACTACTTATTCAAGGTGCGCATTTTTTCGAAAGGCGTGCGCTCTTTTTGCTCCTTGCGCCTCAAGGCTCCAATCCCCCTTTGCGCCTTGGCTCGCCTTGACAACACTGGCCAAAGGTTAGGTTAGTTTCCAATCCATCGGTTTCAGTGGTATTATGGGAGCAGCCACTTTGTGCATTTATTGCCAAAGGTTAGGCCTGTCTCCTATCCAACCCCCACCCATACCCCCAATTATCGGGGACTTAATGAGTTATGTTAGTGTTATTGTTGTGTGTAACAAAGTAATTAGGAATTGTGAATACTCAAGTTGTATTTCATATTGAACAAGTGTTAGATATATATACACTCTTAGGAAAACCGAATAGGAAAGTAAATAAAGAAAAGAATCAATAAGGATCAATCAATTCCTAGAATCAATCTAATCCCTATAATTGTGCATATACACCTATACAACATGTGCTAAATGTGCTAATATGTTGCAACACTCCCTCTCAAGGTGGAGCATAGATGTTGATCATGCCCAACTTGCTACAAAGATAATTGACTCGAACTCTATTTAACGCCTTTGTGAGAAGGTCGCCCAATTGTTCTCCAGTCTTCACATAACCAGTAGAAATGAACCATCTTCTATTTTGTCACGTACAAAATGACAATCTAACTCAATATGTTTGGTCCGCTCATGAAAAACTGGATTAGAAGCGATGTGAAGAGCAGCTTGATTATCACAATACAACTTTGCAGGGATGGAAACTTTAAGGCCAATTTCAACCAAAAGCTGATATATCCACATAATTTCACATGCCGATTGTGACAGCCCTATATTCTGCTTCTGCACTAGAGCGAGAAACATGTTGTTTCTTACTCTTCCATGAAACCAAATTCCCTCCCACAAAGACACAATAACCTGTCTTAGATCTTCTAGTCATCTTACAGCCTGCCCAGTCAGAATCTGAAAATCACTCGATACGAGAGTGGTTGTGATTTTTATATAATATACCTCGTCTAGGTGTTCCTTTCAAGTAACATAAAATATGTTATAAAGCAACCCAATGATGGACTGTTGGAGAAGATAAGAATTGACTTACAATACTAACCGAGTAAGCAATATCTGGATGAGTCACTGTAAGATAGTTTAATTTCCCAACCAGTTTTCGATATCTTTCAGGGTCTTCAAATAATTCTCCATCTTTTGTGAGTTGAGAATTGGGAAGCATTGGAGCGCCGCATGGTTTTGCTCCCACTTTCCCCTGTCTCACGACAAATCAAGCACATATTTTCATTGAGACAGGAATATGCCTTGTTTACTCCTCATCACTTCAACACCCAGAAAGTACTTCAACATTCCTAAGTCCTTCGTCTGAAATTGAGTCTGAAGGAAAGACTTAAAGAGATGATATGCCCACACTGTCATTCCCTGTTATGATAATATCATCTACATAAACAACTAAGAGGATGATACCAGTACTAGACATTTTGTAGAACACCGTGTGATCTGATCTGCTCTTCAACATACCAAACACCTTAATCGCCTCACTAAATTTTCCAAACCAAGCCCGCGGACTTTGTTTTAAACCATACAGATATTTCCGAAGATAGCAAACCTTCCTTTTCATTTTTCCATGCTCCCCGAGCAACAAACCCAGGTGGTTGCTCCATATATACCTCTTCTCGAAGATCACCATGAAGAAAAGCATTCTTGATGTCTAACTGATGCAGGGGCCAATCATAGGTAGCTGCCAAAGAAATAAATAGTTGAACAGATGTTAGTTTTGCATCAAGAGAAAAAGTATCTGAGTAATCAACTCCGTATATCTGAGCATATCCCTTAGCAACAAGCCGAGCTTTCAATCATGAAATGGATCCATCAGGATTAGTTTTCACTGTAAATACCCATTTGCATCGAATAGCTTTCTTCCCTGCAGGTAAGTCCGTTAACTCCCAAGTACCATTCTCATTTAAGCAGTGTTGCAAAAAGCGGCCTAGTCGGCCGATTAGTCGGGGACTAGTCGGTAGTCGGCCGGTGGCCGCCTAGAAATTCAAAAATCGGGCAAAAAAATCGGATCTTTGAAAAAATTGGTCAAAAGTCGAATCTAGTCGGTCAAAAAAACGGGGGAAAAGATAAAAAGAGAGAGAAAGACACGTACTTGCAGCAATCACGATCGGGTGACGGTGACGGTGATTGAGAGAAAGACATACCTGCAGCGGCGGCGGTGACTGGAGTAGCGGCGTTGCAGCGACTGAGGAAGGGGAGAACGGAGAGAGGATGCAAGAAGAAGAAGAAGAAGAGAGGAGGCAAGAAGAAGAAGAAGCAGTTTGAGAAGAAGAAGAGAGGAGGAAAATTTAGGGTTTATTCTCTTAGGATAAGAATATATATAAAAGGATTAAAATAGCAATATAAATAATTATTATATAAATCCTATAAAATACTTATATTACAAACAAGTCGTAAATTGTTTAAAATATTACAAACAAGTCGTAAATTGTTTAAAATATTACAAACAAGTCCTAAATTGTTTAAAATATTACAAAAAAGTCCTAAATTGTTTAAAATATTTAATTGAACATTAAAATAAAATGGAATATTCACATGTAATTTAGGGAACATTAAAATTACGTTGTAATTTAGGGTCGCCGACTAATCCACGACTAGTCGCTAGTCCCCTGATTGCCGACCGACTAGCGACTAGCGACTTTTGCAACACTGCATTTAAGGCATCCATTTCCTCTATCATTGCACGATGCCAACCAGGATGACATAAAGCTTCATTTACAGATTTAGGGATAGTGATAGAATCAATGGAAGCGATAAAGGAACACGCAGAGTGTGACAAATGATCATAAGATACAAAAGTGGAAATAGGGTAAGTGCATTGACGTTTACATTTGCGTTGTGCAATTGGAAGATCATCAGTTGACACAGGATCCGATGACGAAGTAGTTGGCGCCAGATGTGTGTCGGGAGGAGGTAGACGTCTAGAGTAGACTTTGAGAGGAGGTGGGGAAGAAACCTGTGTTAACTCAACAACGGGAGTTGGTTCAGGTGTGGATGTGGGAAGATAGACAATGACA
Organism: Vinca minor; assembly: GCA_026122235.1. Taxonomy (NCBI): domain Eukaryota; kingdom Viridiplantae; phylum Streptophyta; class Magnoliopsida; order Gentianales; family Apocynaceae; genus Vinca; species Vinca minor. Next base: position 859,367 of record JAOCZM010000105.1, read on the forward strand.
GGTTCAGATTCAGGTTCACAGTCAGATGCTGGTTCAGATATTGACGGAATAAGAGTAATGGTATAAACTAACAAATCATCCTCCAACCCCCTTACCAGTTGAAATGGAAGAAGAAAAGAAAGACGTGTCTTCTAGAAAGGTAACATCTCTGGAGACCATGTATTTGTCAAGACTTGGGCAATAACATCTATACCCTTTTTGATGACGAGAGTATCCTAAGAAGACACACTTCAAGGACTTTGGGTCTAATTTAGTGACAGAGGGACGAACATCTCGTACAAAGAAAGTACTCCAAATTTTTTTGGGTCAATGGGATATAATGACTCGATTGGAAAAAGAGTATGAAAAGGAGTCTCACCCTGAAGAACTGATGAAGGCATACGATTAATTAGAAAACATGCCGTTGATACTGCATCAGCCCAAAAAGATTTAGGAACATTCATTTGAAACATAAGAGCTCTTGCAGTCTCAAGAAGATGCCTATTTTTACGTTCTGCTACCCCATTTTGAGATGGTGTATAAACACATGAAGTTTGGTGAATAATGCCATTTTGTGTCATAAAGGTTTGAAAAACTGTTGACAAATATTCTTTTGCATTATCACTCCTTAATGTACGAATAGAGACATTGAACTGAGTTTTAATTTCAGCATGAAAGGCACAAAATATAGACAATAACTCGGAACGATTTTTCATCAAAAATAACCAAGTCATACGAGAATAGTCATCAACAAATGTAACAAAATACCTAAAACCAGGTTTGGATGGAATTGGACAAGGACCCCAAACATCAGAGTGGCGCAGCGGAAGCGTGGTGGGCCCATAACCCATAGGTCCCCGGATCGGAACCTGGCTCTGATACCATGAACAATAATGGACCCTGGCTTCTGACATCTGAACCGTGAACAATAATGGGGCCCAACATTGAATTAGGTGGCTCTGATACCATGTAGAAAATGGACTTGGGACTAACTCATTCCCTCAAAAGGTACCTCAAGAGGGGGAGGATTGCCCAATCCTTATAAAGAACAAATTTGCTCACTAGCTAGTCGATGTGGGATTTCAACATTGTGTTGTGATAACATCAACCAACCAACTAATTTAATTTATTTCGTAGTTGTTATAGGATAAGACATTCTATATATAGTATAGTATATATAGAATGTCTTATCCTATCCATAAAAAAAGATGAAAATTATAGAGGTTACATTTTGCATTTCACTTTTTTAGCCTTGTAGTTTAATTATTCAATTTTGATATTGAGGTTAAATCTGTCTATCCAAAAAGGGAGAAACACTCAAGCGTAAATCATCATGCCCTCATTGATACTTTTAGAATAGTAGAGATGGAATATTCCATTTAATATATTTGCTTTTTACTCAAGAATGTTGTTCATCATGAAATACTTCCAGTGCTTGTGCTAGACTGTTTACCAAGTATATGTCATTGCAATTAGCTCAATAGAATTGATAATTAAGTTAATTTTCTGGAATGCCTATTTTGTTCATAAAGTTCCGTGGAGCTCTCTCTCTCTCTCTCTCTCTCTATATATATATATATATATATATATATATATATATATATATATATATATATATATACACACACACACACACACACACATATACATTATTATTATTATTTTTAATTTTAGCATGTCATACAGGCTCCTTGCGCTGGCCACTGGGTTTGCAATTAAGACAATACGCATGTATTCTTTATCACAACATAAAAAGGATGATTTGGAGCCGTGGAGTATTGGAGATGTCCAATCTGTTACCTCTCTGAAAGGGCGAATAAATAGTCATTTTGAACACACAAATAGGATGTCAGATATGGCACACTATTTGGAGATTATAAGGAATTTGCAGTTGCGGCTTAGTGTGAAATTTAAAAGGCCAGGACATAAATGGGTATGCGCTTGTCTTGTGCTAATTTCTGCTTATTTCCAAATTTGATTATTTGCTATGTTGTGGTACCTAGAACTGAAACAGCTTCGTTGTCTGGATTCAAGTTGGATGGTGCAGATGCTTTACAGACTATTGATACCGAAACCTTGGAGGATGATGCCAAACTTCAAGTTCTTTCTGCAGATGCATCATTATTAGATCCTGCAAAACTTCAGGATTCTCTGCTTTCTTCTTCTGCACTGGAGCTAGGAAATGATGAAAATCTAGCATTGGTGCCCATGGAAACCTTGAATGATGAATCAGCTCCAATTATTTCAGAGAGAAGTGTCATTGGAAACAAACATTTTTCTTTGGAGAACCCAAAAGATATGATCGCTCGTTGGGAATTAGATAATTTGGATCTTAAGAATGTAGTCAAAGATGCTTTAATTTCAGGTCGACTTCCGTTGGCTGTTCTTAAGTTGCATCTTCTACGTTCTAGAGAAATGGTTCCTGAAGAAGAAATTAACGATACTTTTAATGAAGTTCGTGATATAGGAAGAGCCATTGCTTATGATTTATTTCTAAAGGTATGTTCGCTGTTATAAACACTAAAAATGGATTTTTAAACCTTGTACTAATAACAAATAACATGATGAATAGGGTGATACAGCACTTGCCATTGCTACCCTGCAAAAGCTTGGAGAAGATATTGAAATCAGCCTCAAACAGCTACTTTTTGGTACTCTTAGGAAATCTCTTCGATTACGACTAGCTGAAGAGATGAAGATCTATGGGTACCTTGGACCACGTGAGGGACAGATATTGGAAAGGATATCACTTATAGAGGTATGTGCAGTTACTATTTTCGTACCTATTACTGAAGTTTATGCTCCAGATCATTTTTTTCAGCTGACACTTTGTTGTTTTCACATAAAGAGGATGTACCCTTGCAGTAGTTTCTGGAATACTTTCTGCACTCGGTTGAATGAGTTAAAGCCAGAATCAGTTGGAAACGCGTCGGAGGAGATTAAATTGCACCTACTTCATCCACTATATGGAAATCTTAATATCTTATGCGGTGAGATGGACGGTGTTGTGTTAGGTTCATGGACAAACGTGAACGGGCATTCTTCTACTCCTGAAGTTGATGATGACAGTTCCCATGTTGGTTACTGGACTGCAGCTGCAGTGTGGTCTGATGCATGGGATCAAGTTACCATCGACCGGGTAAGCACATATACTGTTTTACTTATTTATTTATGCTGTTGAGAAAATGTCTGCTCCTATTTTTTGGGGTAAGATTTACAATGTTGGTGTTTGGAGAATCTCTTTCCAGTTGTCCGAGTCTTGGGGCCAGTTTGTAGTAGCAGATGTTGAAATATGCTTTTAGCAACCATGCTTATAGTCATCGCGATTTAACCTTAAGAAAAAAATGGGATAATTGTTGCTTTACTATTCTATGCAAACGTGATTTTGTATTGTGAAGTTAAAAAATAACATCAACTTTTACCTTTTAATTTACATGAAAGACTTTTAGTTAATTACTTCCAACAAACTATTTTTATGACTTATTTTCTTCTTAAAATATATAGTGTGTAATATTTATAAGCAAATTACAAACAGATAAAAAGATTAAATATTCATCTCTACTATTAAAATCAACGATGAAAAGATATTAGAATTCGAAAACGATAATTTCCTGAAGAAAGATGTCAAATGTTGGTATTAGCATTTAATAATTGCAACAATTGCAGATACACAGTGATGCGAAATTTGCAAGTGCACAAATATTAACAAGTAATAAAGTGAGAGTAAAAGTCGTCCCAACGAGGATTGCCTATCTAACTGGAAAATTCTTTTACCTATTACTCAACCTAAACCAAATATAGAGATGAATTTAATTAACTAAGAACAACTAAGAATGAATGACAATTAAAATAAAGTAAATATGCAAAGTCTCAACTTGGTTAATGGTAGAATTCCCGAATATAAGGTAGACAAAATCTCTTGGCGAAAGCTCCTAACTTTAGAGAATAAATCAGTCGTATCTCTACGTGATTTTAAGACATAAAGTCGCATAAAACTCCGTGGTCTTCCCTAGCTTTTGTTTCCTACTCGCTAGAAACCACACTGTGTTGTTAATTCCCTTGGTCCAATCTAATCTAGAACTTCTCAGCCTCTAGAATAAATTTAGATTCATGCAATAATTGGCCAGAAAATTACAAGCATTAATAACAGATAATAACAATTAACCAATTAGAGAAAAGTTATAATCTTTTATAGAAATCAAATATTAACCATAAAATTTTTGACTTTCATAAGAAGGTCTTAGTAACGAAGAATTTAGTTAGATATAAACATGTTCAAAACCATAAAATAAATTAACACAAATTAAACAAGAACTAGAAAGAGCCTGGTGATCGCCGGGGTCAGAGTTGGAGCCGGAGTGCTCTGTTCCTCGCCTCCTTTCTGCTGTGTGCCCAGAATCTTTGCACCAAGATGCCGTGGTTCTCCAACTTTGTTGGCTAAGGGAATAATATGAATTGTGTCTCAGGATTGAATTGGGTGTTTTTGTGCGTCTTCCTTGTACCATTTATATAGGTTGATTATTTTGACCGATTTCAATTCGGTTTTCTTGTGTCATTAGATGTCTAAACAGCAAACTTTTTCTTTCTTCATATGTTCCATCTTGGAATTGCATTGGAATTCCTTTGAAGATAAAGTACACCGTCATTGTTTGTCTTCTCCAAGTTTAATTTGGATTCAAACTTCACCAACCTGGTGTACTTCCTTTATTTTTATTTTTTTCCTTCTCTTTTCACTTTAATTGCTGTTTTGCCCCTGCATTAAACAGATAAAATCCATATTAATAAATCAAAGTCACAAGAATTTATATCTAATGAACATAATCTAAGTGAGAAAATAGCTATGTTACTCGGCCTCGGGTACGGGTGTCGGGTACGGGTATGTATTTAGGTGTCAGGTATTTAAACATCTAAAATAAAGGATACGGGGACACTTCCCCAAATTCGGACACGGGTACGTGGATACGGCAATAAATTCCAACCGTCTCCCATTATTCTCTCCCCCATCGTCTTTCCCTCTCCCTAACACTAATTTCTTATCTTCCTTCTAATAAATTTGCAGCTAGTACAGATTCAAATCACCAGTCAATTTCATGCCTTGTTTGACTCCTATACCCACCCCCTCTCTATTCCATATTCCCTTCACTTATTGCTTGAATTTTGTTCAAGCCCTTCATCCGCCCAAACTCCAATCTCCAATCAATGTACCTTCGATTTCCAGCGACGGCAACAACGAGTGTCCCAGCGATGGCGGCGATGAGCTTTCAAGAGTTGGTCAAAGTACCCATTCGCAGTTGACCATGTCAAAGTACCCATACCCATACCAACGTCGTACCCTGTCGACACCGGTACGGCACAGCTAAACGGAGAGTCCGAGTAACTTAGGAAAATAGTAGTAAAAAGTAGGTAAATTATTATCTTATCACACAACGACTTAAATAAAAGAGATGTGGTATATTTGATTAAAAGTTGATATCTAATTGCGAAAATAAACAGTTAGATATCACGTTTGAATCGAGCGATCCAGAATTTGGTTACACTTAGTCATGGAAAATTGGAATTTCAAAACGTTTAAGCTAAAGCTGTTTTTTGGTTGCTAAATGGTTTGTGACTCCAACATCCTGTAGCAACGGCTTCTTCAGAGGGGCTCTTAGTTGATGGACATCTGCAGTCAGGGACTGAATTTGTTATTCTATCACCTGGTTCTTTCAAATGTTTGGTGCAATTTGATTACTAGTGCATGCATGGTGAAGTTACTGCCTTCTTGTTCAGTCTTTCATGGGCATTTTTCTAGATTGTGGAGAAAATTTACGAGATATGATCTTTGGTTTTCATGTAATGCAAGTTTATTGGGCTTCTCTGATATAAGAGTTGCCTTATTCCTGTCTTTTTTTTGGGGTCAGGCATTTCGTAATTTCCTGCATATTTCTTTTGAACTGTTTTGTACTTTAATTTTGTTGCTATGACTAACAATGATCACTTGAGTCTGGGTTATTTTTCATAACTTGTCGTCAAAGATGACAGGGTACAAATTGTAACACTTTCACATTCAAGTAGCTTTGTTCATGGGATTAATTGTTATGATATAGGAGTTATCTCATTTCCAATTGTTTGGTCCTGTCTTTCGTACCTCTCATACCTGCTTCATTTCATATTTTTAGAGAAGTGATTTATTTTCATATTCTGTTATTTTGACTTATGATGATCACTTGAGTATGGATTCTTCTTTATAATTTATCATCGAAAGACGATATTGTACAAATTGTTTCTCTGGATTATGGTAAAATGTCTTTCCAAATGCTTATCAATGAAGTAAACTACCTTCATATGAATGAATTGCTATACTTCTGTAATTCAGGCTCAGTGTTGGAGTTTAGGTTATGGATGATTTTTCCTTTACTAAATTGGTGTTTGAGTTGACTCCATTTGAGTATGTGGTTTCTACTGAATGTTCTGAATATTTTTCCCATATTTTTCTGAAACTGGTCCTTTTGTTGCTTATTCTCCACCCTGGGATCTGTATTATTTGTATAAGTGGTTGAGCTTATCATACTTATACATTTATGCTGGTGTAACACTTTTTTTCAGAGAAACAAAGTCATATTATTTTTTGGTGTGCAGGTGGTGCTAGATCAACCTTTTCTAATGGGTGTTAATGTTTTGTGGGAATCACAACTTGAGTACCACATGGGCCACAATGATTGGGAAGAAGTTTCAAAGCTCTTAGAGGTTATACCGTCTTACGCCATATCTAATGGAAGCTTAAGCATAAGATTGGACAGTCCACACCTCGCATCAGCCATTGATTATGAGCAAGAAAACTCAATTTTAGATAATTACATGTGTTCCGTTGAGGACCTAGATGCTGTGTGTATTACTATCCCAAATGTTAGAATTTCCAAATTCTCTACCAATAATATGTGCTCCTTGTGGTTACGAACTCTTATGGAGCTCCAACTTGCCAAAAACTTTGTATTTCTGAAGGAGTACTGGGAAAGCACCATGGAAATAGTGAACCTTCTTGCAAGGTCAGGTTTCATGCTTAAAAAAATTGGCGCTCCAATCTTGGATGAATCCGCTGAGAGTTCATCAGACTTGGTACTCTCCATTAGTGATTTTACAATCTGTCCAAATGCTGTCCTGGCCTTGCATAAACTGGTAGTGCATTACTGTGCACAATTTAACTTGCCCAATTTCCTGGATCTTTACTTGGACTACCATAAATTGGCTGAAGATCAAGATTCTCTTTCGTTGGTGCAGGATGCAGTGGTGAGTGGCTGTTATCTACTATTACTGCATGTGTGCTTACTAAGATTGTTATGCACTTTGCTTGAAAAGACTCGCTCTTTATGTAAGGCTTGTTAACTAGTTGAAATTCATATGAAGTAGAGAAAACGTCAGGACAATCTCAATCTCTAATTGCAAAAGAAAGACACTATCACCTTCAACGGGCTTTCCATTCTCATGAAATGTTCTCCTGTTAGTGCTTTATTATCTGTTTGTAGATTTACCATCTTTTTTCTTCCATTTGAAATCATGACTTAAAACATGACCTAACCAAATTTACTCGAACACCATTCTGCAATATTGAATCTTTTAGTCTGTATTTTGTGCTTATCTTGAACTGACGAATTCTCTGGCCGTTAATATGAACTTTTGGATGTAGTCTTCACAGCGAGGATGGAAAATAATCTCTAAAACACTACTCCTTTATTTTTTTTCTTCGTTAGATTTATTTTTAAGAAATTAGTTACTAAGAGATTCCCATTCATTCTCAAGTATTCCTACTTATCAAATACGGGCCATTTATGCTGTCTATTCTCGCATTTTTCTCTGCTTAGGTTGACAATGATTGGGCAATGTGGTTACTCTTACTAAGAGTCAAGGGAAAAGAATATGAAGCATCTTTCTGTAATGCCCGTGAGGTTGCATCAAGAAATGTAGTCACGGGTAATACTCTCAGTGTTCTAGAGATTGGTGACATTATGCGTACAGTTGATGATATAGCGGAAGGAGCTGGTGAAATGGCTGCTCTAGCAACTTTAATGTATGCTCCTATTCCAATTGAAGAGTGTATTAACAGTGGGAGCATTAACCGGCATTGTAGTTCTGCTCAATGCACACTGGAGAACCTCAGGCCAGCTCTTCAGCGCTTCCCTACATTATGGCGCACTCTTTTGGCAGCATGCTTTGGACAAGATCCTACTTGCCACATTTTTGCTTCTAAACCTAAAGGTGGCCCCCTTGCTATCTTATCCAGGCTTGACTTTAATTCAGTTTAATAAGGGACAAGAATAAACTAACAGAAAATATTGAAGTTTCTTACCTTTACATTTATGGGTTCATGAGCAGAATAGCTTGTGATTTTAAATTGCTTTCAGCATGAATTCAGGGAAAAAAAAGAAAAAAGAAAAAAAGATGACGCTTGGACTATTTCACTTGATTTGCCTTTTTGCATTATTTTGCAAATTCCTTTTCAATGGGCTAGCGTCTATTTTTAAGGACAAATAACTCGATATATTGGTGAACTATTTCACAAATCTCGACATGGTCTATGAACTTTACTTACTACCTCTTGATTCTTCAACCTGTTCCTAGTTTTTTAATGCACCGTGTCTGAGTCCCAGATTGCCTGCACTTGCGTTTTCCAGTCAAAAGTCTTAAGCCCATGTGCTAAGCCTTCAAGGTATACTAGAAACAGGTCCCATCAACTTTTGCTTGAAGACTCCCTTGTTTTGCCGGTTTATTGTCCCATGTGGGAAGCAGGTGGGATTTTTAGGTGGGAGTAGATGACTTTCATTGTTATTGCCTTTCACAGTTGATATCTTGAAGATGCCAATATTTTGAGTATCAGCATTTTTTACCGGAGTGCATGTTCATCTGAATTTAGGATCACCTTTATATGCTAAAAAACTATTCTAGAGGTGTCACAAAGTTGGCAAAGGGGATTATATCAGTAGCTGTTAAAGAATTCATGGTAATTTAGCAATCTGGCATTTTTTCAAATATCTTCTTCCTTTTTGATTGTGTTTCTTTCGCATGCAGTGTCTGGTTATCCTGGTTTGCTGGACTATTTGAACTGGCGAGAAACTGTATTCTTCTCATCTGGACATGATACTTCATTACTGCAGATGCTTCCTTGCTGGTTTCCCAAGGCTGTTCGGAGGTTAATTCATCTTTATGTACAGGTGAGGAAAATTATTTGTATTTTACATATTCCAGTTCATTTCCTCCTTTTTGTTACATCTAGATTATATCATACTCCACTATTTTGTAAGAGTCTGAACCTTGCACTGCATAAGTCTATCATCCTGCTGGTGTCTGCTTCAAGATTCATTACTTTTGTCTCTCTTTATTTTGATATAGGAAGCTACTATTACGACTATGATTATATTCTTTTTGATGGATCTGTACTATTATTAGATGCTCATATATTATCTCATTGCAGGGTCCACTTGGCTGGCAATCTGTGGCAGATTTATCGGGAGGAGAACTTTTTTGGTCGAGAAACTTTGAGTATTTAGCCAATTCTGATGATCAGTCTGGCATCACTGCCGTTTCCTGGGAAGCAGCTATCCAAAAGCATATTGAAGAAGAATTGAATCCATCTTCCTCGGAGGTGAGAGGAAAAGCACGTCATCTTCTTATCCTTATATGTTAGCCTGTAATGCTCACAAAGTTCTTTATTCCCAGATTTGCATTTTTATTGATGAGATTTTTTATCCCAATTGCTTTGCAAAATGGATCATGGACCTCTGTCATGGGAGTTCATAGCCAAGGTCCATTCTGATGGCCTACCTTGATAACAGAAAAATCCTAGTTTTTAGCTTCCCACTTCTTGAAGCAATTATTTTCTTATCTCCTACAAGTTCATATCTTCCAGCACTTTTCCTCTTAAGTGAGGGAGGTGAATGACAAAATTTGAAATAGTTTATGCATAAAATAGAACTTTGAAAGGAAAAGAAGAAAGAAGCTGAATCTCTGCTAAGAGTCAGAAAATGAAACACCTTCCTCTCTCTTTCCTCTCCCCAAACCCTCACCCCATGGAAAGGAAAGAAAGGGGAAAAAGGGAACAAAAAAAGATAATGAAGTTGAAACTTTTCAAAGAAGGTTGAAGTAGGAGAGAGAGGGATATTATCATATGCTAGCCAGTCAGCATAGTTGTTAGTATTAGTATTGCTTCAAGGATTTAAAATATCAGGATTTACTGTATTTTGAGTAAACTAGTTCCTAAATGCTTTTTAAGCAAGCATGCTAACATGAAAATAATTATTTCAATTTTGAGTTTTTTGGTATTTATGTGGTTGTAGTTTTACGCTCTTCTCTTGTTGCGTTTTTATGGTCTTCTCTTGATTTTAGTTGCTATTTTGGCCTCAGGAAACTGGTCTTGGCATCGAGCATCATTTGCACCGTGGACGTGCATTGGCTGCATTCAATTACCTCCTTGTTTCAAGAGTTGAAAAGATTCAAACGGCAAATACACAGAGAGGGAAGGGAACCTCAGTCCATGGACAAACAAATGTGCAGTCAGATTTACATGTGCTTCTGTCACCTATTACTCAAAGTGAAGAATCATTGCTCTCAAAGGTATGGACCAATTAGATCTCAGCCTTATTCCGACAGTAAAAAGGGTTTAAAACATGTTAGCTAATAAAAGAAGCGATATGATTCTGTTTGTAGGTTGGACATTTAGTGTGCAAAGTTTACTGACTTCTTACTCTTTTGGTTTGAGATGATAAGTGTGTCCAAATTACAAAGAGAGAAAATTCCTGTACTCTGATATTTGTACTTGGACATTGTGTTGTTTGAGGTTGTGCTGCATTCACGAATTTGAGCCTTTTTTAAGATATTAAATATGTGAATTGGACTTGGTTGCTTGTCTTTTATTTTTTCTCTCATCTCAGCATTGAAATGATTATACAAGTACGCGGAGGAGCTCTTTTAATTCCTTTATTCCTCTGATAGGGTTCCTTTCTGAACTTGCATACAACGAATACTAGTGATCAGAACAATATTATTGACCACTAGAGATGTTTCTGAAGGCTCATCTCCTATAAGGTGTCTACTTAAGAAGCCTAAGTGACAAATTTGTCTAGCATGCAGTGTACTGAAATTTCATTTTCAGGTGAATAGTTGAGTTGATTGTTATAATGTAAGTTCGTCTTGGTATTAATTTCATTCATCTTTAGGTTGTGCCTCTGGCAATTGTCCATTTTGAAGATTCTGTGTTAGTCGCATCTTGTGCTTTTCTCTTGGAGTTGTGTGGTTTGCCAGCGAGCATCCTACAAATCGACGTTGCTGCTTTGAGAAGGATATCTACTTTCTACAGATCTGGTGATTATGGCGATTATAAGAATCACTCAGTACAACTTTCTCCCAGGGGTTCTGCATTGCATACTACATTGTCTGAAGGAGGTGATTTAGCAGAATCACTTGCTCGAGCATTGGCAGATGATTATCTTCATAATGACTATCCAAGCAGAATCAAGCAGAAGGGTCTTAAAGATGAAACCACTGGTGGTATACTGCCATCAAGAGCCCTCATTGTTTTTCTGCAACACTTAGAAAAAGCGAGCCTTCCATCTTACACTGATGGGATGACATGTGGTTCTTGGTTAGCAACTGGTAATGGTGATGGAGCTGAATTGAGGTCTCAGCAAAAATTTGCTAGCCAGAACTGGAATCTTGTTACAGTATTTTGTCAGATGCATCAGATTCCCCTGAGCACCAAATATCTTGCTTTCTTAGCTAGGGACAATGACTGGGTATGTTCTTGTTTCTTGGATTCAGATTATGATCCCCTTTTATCTTATAAGGTCGTAATGTGAAACCATTCTACTGGCAGGTGGGCTTTTTATCTGAAGCTCAGGTTGGAGGATATCCAATTGAGACAGTGATAGAAGTAGTAAGTTGCCTCCCTTATAATATTTGGCTTACTCTTTGAAAACGTGTTTCCTGCTACACTCTTGTTACTGGGTTAATTATGTTATGAATCTGTTACACGCTTATGATCTTCATATTTTCTGTGTTCAGGCATCAAAAGAATTTAGCAATCCTCGGCTTAGGATTCATGTATTGACAGTTTTAAAAAGCATGCTGTCAAGGAAAAAAGTTACCTCTGCTTCAAACTCAGAAACTGCAAGACAAGAAAGTGAAGGTTCCATCCCAGATGAGAATATATATGCACCTGTTGAACTGTTTGGGATTATTGCAGTATGTGAGAAGCTGAAAAATCCCGGGCAAGCCCTTCTTCTGAAAGCTAAAGACTTGTGCTGGTCAATTTTGGCTATGGTTGCAGCGTGCTTTCCAGATGTTTCTCCTTTGTCTTGCTTAGCAGTTTGGCTGGAAATAACTGCAGCAAGGTAGGTTTTCATATTTTTATTCTATTGTTTTTTATTAACATTTTTAGCTTATCTTATTCATACTTGTGCAACGGGAAATCTATTTTTGCAAACAATTTCCTCTTTCTTAGGTTCTGCATTTCTTGTGAATTGATACTTCTTAACATGCTTTGAGATACAAATTTCACTACATAGTCAACTTTTTCTTCCAGGGAAACTACTGCTATCAAAGTTAATGACCTTGCTTCCCAGATTGCAAATAATGTTGGAGCTGCTGTTGAAGCTACAAACTCATTGCCAGCGAGTGCTAGAGCCCTCACTTTCCATTATAATCGAAAGAACCCGAAAAGAAGGCGGCTTTTAGAGCCTGTGTTGACAAATTCCTCAGATTTGACATGTAATGTATCTACTGCTTCTGGGGGTGTGAAGTTTGAGGGCATTATATCTGAAGAAGAAAGGGATAAGCAAGTTGATGGAGAAGTTAAAGTGGCATATGATTCTGATGAAGTAGCCAAGTCTTTATCGCGGATGGTAGCTGTGCTTTGTGAACAAAGGCTCTTTTCTCCATTGTTACGAGCGTTCGATATTTTCCTACCATCATGCTCTCTCTTACCTTTTATCCGGGCACTGCAGGTATTTTAATTTTGAGATAAATCTTTTGCGTCCACAAATTATGACTCACGAAGAAAACTCAAGTCTGATTCCTATTAATCTTGATGCTACTGAGTTCTGATATGAAATCTCCTTTATCCTTTTAGGTCATAAATTACTGTTTCCTTTATCTCCTTTTTAGTTCTCGTCCCTTTTAATGATGTTTGGAAAGTATTTCAGGCATTTTCACAGATGCGCCTGGAACAAGCTTCAGCCCATTTAGGGTCCTTTTCTGCAAGAATTAAAGAAGAAACAGAAGGGCCAAGTAGGAATTCGTGGATAAGTTCTACTGCTGTGAAAGCATCTGATGCAATGCTTTCCACATGTCCATCACCTTATGAAAGGAGATGCTTATTGCAGCTCCTTGCTTCAGCCGATTTTGGTGATGAGGGATCTGCTGCGATGTATTATCGGCGACTTTTTTGGAAAATAAATTTAGCGGAACCCTCATTGCGCAAAGATGATTGTCTCCAGCTTGGGAATGAAACATTGGATGATGCTTCACTTCTAACAGCATTGGTAAAGAATGCATGCTGGGAGCAGGCACGGAATTGGGCCAAGCAGTTGGAAGCCGCTGGCGGAGCTTGGAAATCTGCTGCACACCATGTTACTGAAATGCAGGTGCTCTATCTTCTGTTAAAAAGTGTGCTAGCTGTCTATGTTCTTTCTCTAAATATCTTCTGCCTAGATTTGCTAGCATTTTACCTTGACAAATATTTGAACTTCCATGCACTGGCTTAGCATGCATTTTCATAAAGCTTTCGCCTGCATATCCAGATGTTAACAGAAGCTCTTGAGGTTAGCAATGATCTCATGAAATATGAATATGCGAAAAGGAAGCTGTTAAAAATGCATGCATACATACATTATTTGCTAAAACTAGCTATTAAAAGATATAGTCACGTGGTTGCTTAAAATTTGGCTAACTTTTTAAAATCATAACTGGATAGGAGATGAAATGTAAACAGGCTAGAATCATATGCCCACATCCATCGACACGAATACCTTTACTAGGAAATTCCCGACTCTTCTTCGAGGTTGCTTTTATGTTTCATGTCTCATTGGAAATGGCATTTGGACCATCAATGCTCAATTATCTGCTTCCATTTTTCAGTATTGATTGGGTTTTTCCAAGATAGACTTTTGGTATATACTTTCAACTGTATCTTCCTGGTTTGGTGTCATTATTTTAACTTTTGTTTTGTTCATTTTATTTTGCTTTTGATGCATTGGGGGAGGGGGATCAGAATTAAGCTTGGTTCTTTGCCTGGTAAATGGATGCTTTTGATCATCGAGTACCACCTAACCTCAACATGTTGTGTCCAATATTTGCCAAATGCTTTTCAGTCAATATTCTGTAGTATCTCCGTAGTTTATCTTCATGCCCTTAAAAGTATCTACACTTAGTCAAGAGTACTTTTTAGTATTAAAAAATGCATGTTGCGCACTCACGTACAATTCTTATCCTACTAGTTGTTGGGTCTAGGGTCTTTGTTTTGTTTAACGTATTATTTATGGCACCTCTAGTCCGGCATCTGTCTGATAGTTTCTCTGTGTCCATTTGTACATATGGTCTAGGCCGAGTCCATGGTGGCGGAATGGAAAGAGTTTCTCTGGGATGTTCCTGAAGAGAGAGTTGCTTTGTGGGGTCACTGTCAAACACTCTTCATAAGATATGCCTTCCCAGCATCACAGGTATTTTTTCTTTACTTGAATGGATATTTGGCATATGACGAAAATCGCAATTCCCCAAATGTTATAGGCCGAGCATTTAAGTTGTTCTAGTTCCTCATTTAAGTTGTTCAACCCCTGTCCTTTGTCCCAAGTATTCAATATGCCTATAGCTTCAACCGCCCCACCTTTCCTTTGCACTAACAGGTCCCGGATGCTAAGTATCTTCTTGATTAAGGTGGAATCATCCTTCTTAGCACCTCTATCCCTGTATCCCATATGCTTGAGGTACGAAAATACTGGTGATGCACTCATTAGATCCAAAGAGAATCCTTTTTGAGGTAGATATCCCAAAGTACCCTAGATAAGAGTGTCAGGTTCCATTTTGAGGTATCTCTAAGGCCAAGCCCAGCTTTGGTCTTTGGCAAGGAAGCATTTTTTTTAATAGCAAAATCAACCTGTTATGGTGGGGGGTTTGGCATGGACTACCGGATTTATTAATAAAAAAAATTATATACAAAGAGGGGGACTTAAACTCTGAAGAGGGTTGAAACATATCCACTTCTACGAATACCTTAGCAATCTAGAGAAACACAAAGAAACAAATAACCATTTCAAGGATCAATAAGAACTAGGAAAGCATGAAAGTAAATAAACATTATAAGGCCAAGGCTTAATCACGTCTAAGATATGACACACCCATTCTATCCGTATTGCAAAGACCTCTAACTTCTCTTGGGAGAGATTCAAAGTTCGCAAATTGTGTAGAGCTCATGTGTTGACTGCCATAATTAGCAAGGTAGTCTGCTACCTTGTTTACTTCCCTATAAATGTGAGTTGTGCAACTAAGCTCATGTATTAAGGCCTTAGCTTTGGCAAGCAAGCATGCTTCCAAGACACGCTCGGTCTTCGTTCCCCATAGAAACTCTCTAGTTGACCTAGTGATGATATCAATGACAGCCCTCGAATTGTATAGCTATATGCTTTTGATCAATATATATTTACATTTTGATAAAAAAAAAATGACAGCCTTCGGTGTTGGAAAGATAGCCAACCAGAAGCACTCGACACCTTGCAAGACGGACCTCACCAATTCCAATTTCCCCGCATAGGATAGTGTTATCCGCCCATTTAGCTATATTGTTTCTGATTTTGCCTACCAAGGGTGCATAAAAAGCCAACCTAAGTTTTTGAGCCGCCAAGGGTACTCCAAGGTACTTGAATGGAAACCTGCCACATGGAAAGTTAGTGCTTTCCATTATCTCCTCTAGTTCCGCCCGTATACACCCCCAACAAAGACTTGTGACGTGGATGCATGCTATTATTTGTTCTTATGTACACTTGTATTCTTCATTATTTAGGGCGTATCTGTGATGCTAGGAAACACCTAGAGTCTGGTCAGAAATTCATTTAGTCCAACTGCATCAGATGATTAGGAATGTTCTGCTATTGTTTTGTAGGCAGGGTTGTTTTTCCTTAAACATGCAGAGGTCATCGAGAAAGATCTTCCAGCAAGGGAGCTTCATGAACTCTTGCTGCTTTCCCTTCAATGGTTGAGTGGGATGATTACTCAGTCTAATCCGTAAGTTTGTTTTTCTTCTTTCTTCTTTTGACTATATAAATGAAACATGATGAAAATTTATTTACATTGTTAACATGTCAGGGTGTGTCCGCTGAACCTTCTACGAGAGATCGAGACCAGGGTGTGGCTTCTGGCAGTAGAATCAGAATCTCAAATGAAAAAAAGAGAAGGTGAACTGCTCACAAATAATTTTAGTCGGGAACCTGGGAATGGGAAGAGCTCCAACATTATAGATCTCACTGCAACTATCATAGCAAAGATGGATAATCATATAGTCACTTTAAAAACTAGAAGCCAAGAGAGGAGTGACTTGAGGGAAAGTAATCAGACACATCTTAAGACCCCTCAAGTTGTAGAGTCCAGTTTTTCAGCGAATGTAGGAGGAGGTGCAAAGACAAAACGCAGAGCCAAAGGCTTTCTACCCTCTAGAAGGCCTTTACCTGAGGCAGTAGATAAAGGTAACGAGCCTGAAGGCGTTGCCTTTCCACCTAATTTTAGAGATGATTCACAAGTGGTAGAAGAAAATATCAAATTTGAAGCATCATTGTCAAGATGGGAGGAAAGGGTTGGGCCTGGAGAACTAGAAACTGCTATTCTTTCACTGTTGGAATTTGGACAAGTCACAGCTGCAAGACAGCTCCAACAAAAGCTCTCTCCAGATCATATTCCATCTGAACTTGTAGTTTCGGATGTCGCTCTGAAGCTGGCTGCTATTTCAACTCCCAATGCTAAAGTACCAGTCTCAATGTTGGATGATGAAGTACGGTCTATCTTAAGGCTGCACAATTTGCTAGTTGACCATCGTGTAATTGAACCTCTTCAGGTATTAGTTTTTCTTGTTTCCCTTTTTCCCTTTTATGCTTATTCTCGAGATGGAGATGGAATGGCTACTATCTTAGCTTACGAACCCTCCAGATCCCGTGTATTTGTATGTCTTTCTTGTGCCTTAAATTGAAGCTACCTGACCATTATGATATGGCAGCTGTAGTAAAAAATGGTTTTACTTGACTATTACATTCATATATTTTCTTCTTGGCCTTTTCTAAAATCCCGCTAGGGTGTTTAAATACAAGCTGGTGTTTGTGAGAGTCATACCTGATCTTTCTACACAATATATATATTTTTTTGTTCTTCTGGATTGTGTCAACATTTACTTTGCTGTTTTTCTACGATTCCTAATCTTTTGAGAGACAGGTATTGGAGAGTTTAGCAGCGATTCTTACAGAAGGCCGTGGGAGTGGATTATGCAAGAGAATTATCTCCCTTGTGAAGGCTGCAAATGTCTTGGGTCTTTCGTTTCCAGAAGCATTTGATAAGCAGCCAATTGAATTATTACAATTGCTGACTCTGAAAGCACAGGAATCTTTTGAGGAAGCAAATCTCCTTGTGCAAACACATCCTATGCCGCCTGCTAGTATTGCTCAAGTTCTTGCTGAATCTTTCTTGAAGGTGACTGATAAAAATCAAAACTAGCGTCAATGCATGCAAATCATGGTCTTTGTTTTTTATTTGTTGCTGCATGAAAATAGTACTTTGCTTGGAAGAACATTTGTAGTCTGGCTTGGATAAAATATTTAAGATTCATTTGCTATTTTACCATAGGGTTTATTAGCAGCACATCGTGGAGGATATATGGATTCTCAGAAGGACGAAGGCCCTGCTCCATTATTATGGAGGTTTTCAGACTTTCTGAAGTGGGCTGAGCTTTGTTCCTCAGACCCAGAAATAGGTCATGCATTGATGCGGTTGGTGATAACTGGACAAGAAATACCACATGCCTGCGAGGTAGTCACAAAAAAAATTCTATTTTCTTTACTAAATCTGGGTAATGGAATTTATATTGGATTTTATCTGCCTAAAACTGAAAACGAAGATATTATTCAGTCAACTTTGATATCATCTCCTAAAGAGTATTTTATGAAGACTGACGGAAGCTTTTGTAATACAAAATTTCAAATGAACACAGTTCAAAAGGAACTTTATTATTTCTACCCCCTGATTCTCAATGCATGTAATTTTTGCTAGCAGGGAAATTGAATTATGATCTTGAAATAGCTTGCAATGAAGATATAGACAATCACATTTAGGACTTACGCCATTTCTCTTTTCCATGGAACTGATGTTTCAGGTTGAGCTTCTGATTCTATCCCACCACTTCTACAAATCATCAGCGTGCCTTGACGGAGTTGATGTTCTTGTTGCTCTCGCTGCAACCAGGGTAGAATCTTATGTCTCGGAGGGTGATTTTGCATGCTTGGCTCGCTTGTTAACAGGAGTGGGAAATTTCCATGCACTCAATTTTATACTTGGTATTCTAATTGAGAATGGTCAATTGGATCTTCTGCTCCAAAAGTTTTCAGCTGCTGCAGATGCAAATACAGGCACTGCTGAGGCTGTCAGAGGATTTCGGATGGCTGTTCTCACATCACTCCAACAATTCAACCCCAATGACCTTGATGCATTTGCCCTGGTACTTAATATACATCTGATTTTTCTATTTGCATACAAGTTCATCAATGGTCAAAATCAGTAGATGTTTTCTTTTCCAGGAGTTTATTGGGTTTTATCCAACTCTAGTTTATCTTTAGAGTGCTTCAAGATTTCAATTCCTCGAGGATAACTTAACTGCTTTTATGCTTTTAACAGTATGGAAATTTGAAAAGGAAAATAGAGAAGAAAATAATTAAAACCAAGTCCAACTTCTTTGCTCTATAATATTCATGGCTTTCTTTTCCTTCAGGTATATAATCACTTCGACATGAAGCATGAAACAGCTGCTCTTCTGGAGTCACGTGCAGAGCAATCATTTAATCAGTGGTTTCTCCGTTATGACAAGGATCAGACTGAAGACCTTCTGGAATCCATGCGCTATTTCATTGTAGCTGCTGAAGTTTACTCATCTGTTGATGCTGGCAACAATACACGCAGAGCTTGTGCTCAGGCATCCCTCATGTCTCTTCAGATTCGAATGCCAGATATACAGTGGCTTAATCTTTCTGAAACTAATGCACGACGAGCACTAGTTGAGCAATCTCGTTTCCAGGAGGCTTTAATTGTTGCTGAGGCCTATGGCCTTAACCAACCCGGTGAATGGGCTCTGGTGCTTTGGAACCAAATGCTTAAACCAGAGCTCACTGAACAGTTTGTGGCAGAATTTGTTGCTGTGCTCCCTCTCCAGCCCTCGATGCTTGTTGAGCTTGCAAGATTTTACAGGGCTGAGGTTGCAGCTAGGGGGGATCAGTCCCACTTTTCCGTCTGGTTAACTGGGGGAGGACTACCGGCTGAATGGGCAAAATACCTTAGTAGATCATTTAGATGCTTGTTAAGACGGACTAGGGACTTGAGGTTGCGGCTACACCTGGCTACAGTGGCCACCGGGTTTACTGATGTAATTGATGCCTGCAACAAAGCTTTGGATAAGGTCCCTGAAAATGCTGGACCGCTGGTCTTGAGGAAAGGGCATGGAGGAGGTTACCTCCCTCTGATGTAAAATTCCAAAATGAGAAAGGAATCTGAATCAGATGCTTGTGTTGAAGACATACATAGCTACTTAAGCTGCTGGCTTCTGATACCAGCAACCATGGTAACTAAACCTTCTCAAACATCTTTTTTAGACAGCACAAAGATGCAACAAAAAATTGCAATAGTTTTTGATTTTTGTTTCAAGACAAGGTTTTTTGTCCCAAAGAATATCTTAGAAGCAGCAGCACAAACGATTGTTGAGATTAGGTGGTTGGTCGACTGTCGAGTAAAATCTTGTGATATATTGCAGTTTTGGCATCATTGATTTATTTTTTCCCCCAACTTATTACAAAACGGGGTTATGTTTTACTAGTGTAGGGATGAAATTTTGTTTTGTAAGAAATGTACGTGTTGAAAAAATGCCTGTTATATACATATATTTGATCAATGAACAAGTACAACTTATAATGTCAAGGAGGCCGTAGCCCAGTGGGGCATGCCTCTACCCGTGACCAAGAGGTCCCGGGTTTGACACCCTCCCTCTAGGGCAATAAAAATTCTCCTCCTCTGCCGAGAGAGAATTTAAGGTTGTTGACAAAAAAAAACATTGCTGTTAAATTTACGTGGAAGATGCATATATTTGATCAATGAACAAGTACAACTTATATGAACAGCTGATCTATTTGCTTACAGCCACATTGCTGTTAAATTTACGTGGAAGATACAAATGTTAGTAGTGCCCTACACCATTAGCATATGTTGTACATTTTATATATTTTGAGCATGTCATTTGAATAATTAATTTTAGTTTTTGAGCATCAAATATTTGATTTGATAGTAAAACTAATTAGCTTATAAAATTAATGAGGGGCATTTTCGGTATTTGGTTTTCGCTGGGATTACGTGTGTTATTATGCGATAAAAATTCTCATTACCAGAAGATGGTATTACGTGGGAGTTGGTTCTCGGAACAAATTCTCACGACCTATATAATCTCTTTTGGGGGCGAAACCCTACACTTTTTGAGTCGCAAAACATAAACATCCGAAATAAGATTTCTGCCATTTTTTGCTCTCTAGATTCTCGAAACTCAGAAAACGAAGAGGTAGCATCGCTGACCGTTTCATCGCGTGGATACCGGTAGAGAGTAATTTCGCAAGGGAAGGCTTTTGGTGGTTGCAGCACAACATCCAGAAATCAGATACCATTAATGAAAATTCGTAAGTATTTTTCCGACTAAATTTCGATTCCCATAGTATGAGCGGATTCTTCAGGGGAGGATTAATGAGTGTTTAGAACGAGATTTTGCCCATGAATCTCTTCAACAAATGAAGTCAAGGCTGTGTTTGATCTTCTTCTTGTTGGCCGACTGTTGTTTCTTGCCCTTCCCCGTTGGTTTAGATTCCATTCCTCGTTCTGATGCCGTCTGTTTTCCATCAACAAAAACGCCAGCAAGATGACCCAAGGTAGAGCATACCGAACTGAATTTGGGTTCATGCTCAAAGACAACCGTTGGTTTTGATTCCATTTCTTGATCTAATTTCCCATTAGGCAGTATGATACGAACCGAACGAGTAAGTGGAACAGAAGCATAAACTTCTACCAGTACTTTTACATCTGACAATTTGCTCATTCGATGCTATCAAGCCACCCCTAGACACTACCACCCCGAACCTTGAAAAACATTACAACAATAAACAAACACAATTTTTTGGAGAAAAAAAAAAAAAAAACACAACAATGTCGACTAGTTCCTTAGTAGACATTCACCAAATTACATAGAAAAATAACATCATAATTCCAAACTGAAAGACCGTTTTAGGGTTATGAACCTAAGATTGGGTGAATTAGATTCTAAAACTTTTTAGCTTTTTTAAAACTTTTTTTGCCTAAATGATCACCTTAACAAGATGTATATTTGATTAAGCACATAAGGAGAGTTAATTATGTTTAGGCAATCTTAGATGACTAAGTGAAGCAATGAAGTTTTCTATCCTAAAAGCAAATATGTTCATATAGTCACGTAGACAAGTTATAGCAATATATGAACAATGAAGTAAAAGAGTAGGGATAGAGAAAACTAACACGAGGATTAATAGTGGTTCGATTCACAAAGAATCTACATCCACTAACCACTACCTTAGGACAAACCTAAGGATTTTCAACATCCACTAATGATACCCTTTACAATAAATGCAATGTGGGTTCAACCTTTTACAATTGCCTCAACAAATAAGGATTTTTGCTTCACTAAGAAGACCACTCACAAAGAGTGTTAAGCTCACAAAGAGTCAATCTCTCACAAGAGATACACTTGCTTCACAAATAGGACTTTTATTTCACTAAGAAGACTCCACCGACAAAGTGTGTTAAGCTTACAAAAAGCCAATCTCTCACAAGAGATACACTTTGCCTCACGAAGAGAACTTCACTCACAAAGATCTTTCCTAACTCACTAAGAGCTAGTTCTCAGAGAAGGGTAACTAGTCTCTTTCAAAGGATACTTTACAATTTAGCTCACTTTTACAAATCCCTCAAAGGATTGGATAAGTGTTTGTTTTGCTTGGAATGAAGTGTATACCATATGCCCTCTCATGGCTTGATTAATTATGAAAATTCAGCTTTAGAAATGCCTCCGAAGTAAAGGTTAATGTCCAGATTGGACGCACTTTGGTCGACCGGACCATGAGGTAGGTCGTCCGAAGTGCCTCCGAAGTAAAGGTTAAATGCCTTCTGTTTCTCGTTCGACCGCAAGATGTGGTCTGGTCTATCGGAGCGAAGCTTGGTCGACCGACCTATAACAAGGCCGTCCAAGAGAATATAGTCGTTGGAGCTTTGGAACATTCAAAATCTAACTAAGGACAAAAAACAACCTCGGTCGACCGGACAACACATGTCGGTCGACTGAACTTCACCTTGTCTTTCGAGGCTAGGCCTAGGTCGATCAGAATGATGTCCTAAAGTCGTTTTTCCACTTAGTAAAGTTCCCAATGTTCTCAAACTCATGCCTAACTATTTTGTAAAGATATAAAATACATTTTTAGGAACTAATGCATTGACTAACACTTAGAAAAATTTTTAAAAACTTTTTTAAAGAATTGAAACACATGAGATTTTGATAACATGCATGGTTGAGCTTTAAACATTATATCCTAGTAGTCTCAAGGAAAGATTAGTCACAAGAATATACCTATTAAGCATAGACCAATCTTCCTAAGGTTTTAAAGTCTTCAAGTTGATTCTTCTTGGTCAATTCTAAAGCAAGAATCTCAGCTTTCATAGCTTCTTGCCATTCTTGAAATTTTGCTGCTTCAAAGAAAGATTTAGGTTCATGTGTAACAGTTAAATTCAAGATATACTTCAAGTTAGATTCATAAATCTTAGAATAGGAAACTACTTTAGAAATATTATGAGGTGAGCTATGGGAAATAGGTTTATAGACAAAGTTTTGCAGATAAGTAGGAACAACTCTATTCCTGCTAGACCTTCTAGGTGAATCAGAAACATGATGGACATGAGTAGGATCATTATAATACGCTTTTGAGTATGAAATATCATTGTTGATTGAAGGAACAACATTTTATGATGAAGGATGATCAAGATCAATAGGAACAGAAATATGATTTATACCTTTAAAATTATTCTATTGAGAATGATTGGAAATAGGAATACAACTAGTTGTATTAGGAAGATTGGAATAAGGAAACAAGCTTTGTGGACAAAAAATCCTCCTAAAATCTCGGAAATCCCTAGCATTCCGGAACCTCTCTTTTCCGGCATAGTTTTCCAGCGGCTGCTATGGCTACCGGCCAGCCGGTTGCCGTGGCTCTGATACCCGCTCCAAATCCATGGAAAGACGAGCTTTGCCGAGTTATTATCCGGTCCTCAGACACCGGTGATTAATCTGCCAATAACAAAGTTGGAGGTTTTTAAGGGTGAACCTCATCTGATCATCCCGACGGATGAACATGAAGTTTTGCTTCGGCCATGGCGATTTGCATTGGTGGGAAAATTTCAGAAATTTGCTCCGAACCTCGAATCACTACGGCGATCGTTTCACAAAGTAGGCTTCAAAGGGAATTTTTGGATTGGTCGAATGGATCCCCGCCATGTCTTGATACGATTCGATTTGGAAGAGGATTATTGCCGACTTTGGAGACAAGGGATTTGGATTTTTCTAGGACTTACGATGCGTGTTTTCAAGTGGACGTATGATTTCAATGTGGACGAAGAACCATCAATTGTCCCAATTTGGATTGGTTTCGAAGGACTGCCGATACATCTTTACAACAAATCAAAGATTTTTTCGCTTGCAAGAGCGGTGGGGCAGCCGCTGGCCCTGGACGCTCCGACTGCCGCGGCAACTAGGCCGGCCATTGCCAAGGTGTGTGTGGAACTTGATTTACTGGGAAAGCTACCTAAGAGGATCCGTATCTCCCATGCTCATTCTGGGAAGGGTTACTGGCAATCAATAGTATACGATGATCTGCCCTCTTACTGCGTTGGATGTAAACGGATTGGTCACGATCAGATACGGTGTGGACGAAACGGGATAATTTTGCCGCCGGTGGTGGCTGTTACTAAACAGTCGGAAAAGGCCAAGAACACAGTTAGTGCGGAACCCAGAACATTGAAATCCGGCATCGTGGTTACCCCTCCTCCTGGAAATCAATGGGTCAGGGTCGGCCCAACTCGTGACCGGGGCAAACGACCAGCAAGGACGCAACGCCAGCTGATTGCGGCGGTTGCATTGGATAATCCTGAGACGTCCATGTCAAGATATTCAAGACAGATGCCGGCCAATTCGGTGGCGGTGGTACTGGACGGGGCAGAGACATCAATGGCTAGAAACCGTCCTACACCGGCGGTAGATAATCTCCAAGATGTATGTGGCATTTTCGGACCTCCTCTTCTCTGTGGCATGATTTCATGATGGGGAAGTACTGTATCTCATCGGCACATCCAGTTTTGGTGCCCTCTCGGCCAAATGACTCTCCAGTCTGGCGTCGAATGCTCAAAATTAGGGAGTCGACGGAATCACACATACATCTTCTGGTTCGGGATGGTCGATCTTCATTCTGGTACGAAAACTTTACATTTCAGGGCTCATTATCATTGATCTCAGGAGTGGTAACCGACGACTCTCTCATACAAGATCATCTAGATGAGTCCGGATGGAGAGACACGGCTATTCAACAAATCTCGTTTAATCACTCCCAAGTTTTGCCACCGATTCAGACCTCTCCAGGTAGGGATATATATGTTTGGACACAGGAACCTCGAGGGAAATTTACTGTTACATCTGTTTTGCAGACACTTCAATCGACTAGACCTCCACAGTTTTCCAGGACCCGGATATGGGTTTCAGCATTGCCATTAGCACAACAGATTTTTCTATGGAGATTTTTTCAATGGTTTTCTGGCTCTGGATGAAGTAAGAAAGAGGTGGGGAGTCCCGTTGGTCTCTCGATGTCACTGTGGTCACGGAGAAGACACGTTTGATCATATTTTCGCTGACTGCAGCACAGCAAAATGGTTATGGCAACATAGCTGTGACTTGGTTGGAATAGCATGGACTACAATCAGGTATGACTCTCTTCGCTCCCTTTTAAATTTAATATGGTGGAAAGGACGTGATAGGGGTCGTAGTATTAATACAATTATCATCGCGAGTGCTTGTTGGATACTTTGGAGACACCGATGTCGGTTTATGTTTGATGGGAAAAAATCGGGTTTTGCTAGTCTGCTTTATGAATTTAACGGTTTCCTTTTCCTTATATTGAAAAATGCGGGACTATTTGAAATATTTATGGGTGTTCCAAGCCTGGTACCCTCCCGTGTTTTGGCGGTTAAGTGGCAGGGAAGCATGGACCCCTTTATTCTAAATATTGATGGTGCAGCTAGAGAAAATCCGGGCCTCTCGAGCGTCGGTGGAATTCTGAGGACATCGTCCGGTAGGTTTATCGGAGCTTACTCGACTTTTCTGAGAGACAATATGACCAACTCAGTGGCTGAAATTGAAGCCATGATCAAGGGCATACAACATGCCTCCTCCTTGGGTTATCACAATGTAAGTATTCAAACGGACTCCAAATTTCTATGCGATTCAATTCAAGCGGGTAAAGTGTCCTCCTAGAGACTAGATCATCTTTTTCAAGGTTTACTACGCATGATTGGAAACTCTACAGTGAAGCATATTTTCCGGGAGGCAAATGTGCGTAGATAGTCTCGCCAACGAGGCTTGTGATTCTAGAACTTCATCAATTTACTCATATTATCATATGCTGCCATACCTCACCCGTGGTCTATGTCATCTCGATGCGGAGGGTGTTGGTAATATTAGAAAGGTGAAATCATAGGTTTATGGTGTTTTACACTTTGTTTTTTGGTTTAAGCTTTGGTCATTGTAAACAGCCTGGGACTTAAATGTCCCAGTCACTGCATTTTGCTAGGTGATTTACTGTTTTGCATTTAGCTTAGCCATTTATTGTTTCACCCTTGAGCATATATATAAATGTTCAAGACTGCATTTTTCGCATCTTATGCTGTATTTGGGTGGTTCGGTTTCTGTCCCCCTCCCTTCCCTTGATTTTGCTGTTATTTGGCGTTATTTTAATAAAACGGGGGTCCGCCCCACCACGTTGGTGGCTTTCTTAAAAAAAAAAGAATAAGGAAACAAGGTTTAATGGAATTGTACATATCTTGAAGCAAAGATTCTTCTAGAAGAAATGTCTAAGAGCAATGGCCATTACTAGAGACAGGAAAACCTAAGTAAACACACTGCGACCCTCTCTGATCAAGTTTTGTTCTTCCTTGCTCAGTAGTGCAAGCAAAGGATAGGCATCCAAACACTTTGAACAAATGATACTATGTAATTTTCTTGTATAACATTTCATAAGGTGATTTGTCCTCTAGAATAAGTGTAAGTTTTCCATTTATGAGTTTAACAGCATGAAGAACAACAAAGTTCCAATACTTGATAGGTAGGGAAGACTTGATTTTTAGACTACGACCTACATTTATGATATGTTGATGCTTCCTTTAAAGAAGACCATTATGTTTAGGAGTTTGTACACATGTAGTCTAATGAATTATGCAGTTTGAAGAATACAAATCAAGCATAATAAATTACTGGCCATTATCAGTTCTAATGATTTTGATAGAGGAATTAAACTGAGTTCGTACATATTGGCTAAAAGATTGTATCAAACCTATTGTTTCAGACTTATTTTTTCATCAGAAAATCCAGCAATATACCCATCAACAATAGTAAGAAGATAATGATGACCATGAACAATTGTGTAAGCTTTAAGGGAAAATGTGATCAATCTAGTTTTGGTGTTAACAAACCATTGAGAAGTTCTCATGTTTGTGTGAGATTGTGTTTTTATGATAGGATCTATTACTCACACTTACATTTATGAAAATGGTAAGAAAGCTTCCATGAACCTCAAAGATGTTATCATACAACATTGAAGATGCAAATGCAAGAAGTGTCCTAGAGTTTGGATAACTCCTTGTATTCTATATCAAGGATCACATTGAAGGAAGAAGTTATACAATGCAAGACTCCATGGCACAAGCTTGAAGAGGACTATGTTAGTAGTGCCCTAGGACCATTAGTATATGTTGTACGTTTTATTTCTTTTGAGCATGTCTTTGAATATTTAATTTTTCTTATGAACATCAAATGCGTGATTTGATAGTAAAACTCATTAACTTATGTAATTACTATTCTAGTTGTTCCTAGTTTTATGTAAGGTTCTTTACAATGAAATAAAACTAGTATGATGTTTGATTGATGATTATGTTTTACTAATCATGTGTAATGAATACAAATCATATCATAGATGTAATATATAGGGATACATTGAATTGGACGTGATCCGTTAGAGAAGTAATACTTCATGGTCCTTAGTCATAAGTATTACTTCCTCAATACTATTTTGGAATCCTTAGACCTTATGTCTCCATTGATTCTAGCATGAATGGAGCCACGTTTTGACTCAGTTGGACGTTACTTTTAATCTAGTAATCAATACGATTGATGATCGTATATAGTGTCCTATCATGGCTTGAATGTGAGAGACATTGTAAGGGATTTGTCACTCTCTTATTAAAGAGAGATATCCATGGGCCCCTCGATAGAGAAAGATTGTTTAAATGCATGACCGTGCTCAAATGTATTTGATAAAGTAGTTATCAAATACTATTTGTTGGAACAGTCTACCTGGAGATCGAGCATAAATACAATTAAACTTTATAAGGGTGACGACTACCATGCCTTATGCTTAATTAGGATATCGCAAGACAAAGGGATTAAATAGTGGATTGATATTAGGTTCCACCGTAAATTCATTCACTTTGGGTAGTCACAATGTCTTGCTAGGGGCCGCTTGTGATTTATGAACACATACTACTACTAAGTGTGTTTTCATTTCCATTGTGATATGAACCTACAGGGTCACACGCATAGACGAGCTAACGAGCTTCATGTCTAGATTCAATAAATCTAGAATGTGTCTAGGTTAATTGTATCTTACATTTATTTTTCTGAGAATAATAAAGCGTTATTATTCGAGTTAGAGATAAGGGGCATTTTCGGTATAGCTGGGATTATGTGGGAGTTATTATCCGATAAAGACTCCCACTACCAGCAGAAGTCTAGAGGACGTGGGAGTTATAGACTCCCACTGCCAAAAGAGTTGGATAGGACATGGGAGTTGTTCTTGAAACAAACTCCCACTCCCTATATAAACTCTCTTGGCCGAAACCTTTAGGACTAATGTTTCAGCCGCAATAACTAAGAATCCCGAAATCAGATTTCTGAATTCTGTCTCTCCCTTTCTCTCTAAATTCCCGAAACTCAGAAAAACGAAGAGCTAGCAATCGCTGTTCGTTTCGTCACGTGGATACCGGTAGAGAGTAATTCCGCAAGGGTGGACTCAAGGAGATCTTTGCTAAGAGCCCAAAGACAGAATCTTTCATTCAAGAATCAGATTCTTGAGCCGTAAAATGTAAGTCTTTTCGTATGATTTCGATTTGTTTTTGTATGAGCGGATCCTTCAGGGGAGGACTCATGGGTGTTTAGAAAGAGTTTCTGCCCATGAATCCCTTCAGACTCTACCATGCAATGGAAGTCATTGCCATTCAAAGAAGGAATATCAAGAAGTTAAGAGCTACTCAATCCAAATTGACGTATCAATTAGTAAGCTCTTAACCATTGAAGTGATGAAATCCATGGTGCCACAACTTAGAAGCCAACAAAAGGACTTCACCACATGAAGAGGTTGTTAAAGGTCTCAAGTGAAGTTTGAAGTAGTCAACACATCTAGAAGACTTGAAGATCTTGACGATTAGTCATGTTTTACATAGGTACATCTCTTGTGACTAATCTTATTTGAGAATACTAGCTTACGTATGTAAAGCTCTTGCATGATTTCAAAACCCTCATTCATACTTTGATTTGATATCAAAAAGGTTTTGAATAGTGTTGGTTTATGCCTATGTTCTTAAACATGTTTTAAAAGAATTTGAAAAACTTTTAGGCATGAGTTTGGGAACATTAGAAATGTGACCAAGTGGATAAACCAGGTTCAGCCTTCATTCTGGTCGACCTGGCCTAGGCCTCAGGCGGCCTGATAAAGGTCGGTCGGTCGACCGACTTGTGTGGTCGGGTCAACCGAAGTGTGTTTTTGTCCTTAGTCAAGTTTGAATGTTCTAAGACTCCAACGGCTATATTGTGCGGACGACCATGTTTTTAGGTCAGTCGATCGAGCCTTTGTTCCGGACGACCGTACCATCGTTTGCGGTCGGCCGCAAGCTGTCAAATGGCCTGTCTTCTTTGGTCCTGACACACTCTGGATGACCTGACAGCATGTTGGTCGATAAGAGTTGTTCTGTCACTGGGAAAAATATAGCCGTTGTAGCCTTGTTTGCTTGTCATTTTTGGCCTCTATATAAAGCCTTAAGGATGTTTTTTTTTATTTTATTTTATAAATAACCAAGTCATAAAAGGGCCTTTCGTATTTACACTTTAAATAAGAATTCAAACACTTTGAAGAGCTAAATCTTTCTACATTAATCAAAATACTTCATTTTGAGAAAGAGTTTCACATACACATTCTTCTATTCTCATTTTGATTAGAGCTTTCAATTGTATTATCCAATCCATTGAGGGATTTGTTATCTTAAGCTAAAATTTTAAAGTCTCAATTGTTGATGCTTATCTTCTTTGTAAAAGGGGTTGTGAGTGACAAAGCTTGTTTGTGAGAGTGGTGGTTTTGGGGCCTCCTTAGTGGAGTGAATCTTTCTTGTAATTGTAGGAACTAGAGTGTGTTAGTAGTGCCCTAGGACCATTAGCACATGTTGTGCGTTTTGTTATCTTTTGAGCATTTAATTGAATAGTTAATTTTGCTTTTGATTATCAAATGTGTGATTTGATAGTAAAACTCATTAGCTTATGTAATTACTATTCTAGTAGTCCCTAGTTTTATGTAATGCTTAATTACTATGAAATAAAACTAGTATGATTGTTGATTGATGATCTTGTTTTCTTGATCATGTGTAATGGATACAAATCACATCATAGATGCAATATATAGGGATACATTGTATTGGGACGTGATCCGTCGGAGAAGTAATACTTCATGGTCTTAAGTCATAAGTATTACTTCCTCAATACTATTTTAGAATCCTTAGACCTTGTGTCTTCATTGATTCTAGTATGAATGGAGCCACGTTTTGACTCGATCGGGACGTTACTTGTAACGAGTAATCAATACGATCGATGATCGGATGTAGTGTCCTATCATAGCTTGAATGTGAGAGACATTGTAAGGAATTTGTCCCTCTCTATTATTAGAGAGAGATATCCATGGGCCCCTCGATAGGGAAAAGACTCGTTTAAATGCATGGTCGTGCTCAAATGTATTTGATAAAGTGGTTATCAAATGCTATTTGTCGAAACAGATCTACACGGAGATCGAGCATAAATACAATTAAGCTTAATAAGGGTGGCGACCACCATGCCTTATGCTTAATTAGGATATCGCGAGACAAAGGGGATTAAATAGTGGATTGATATTAGGTTCCGTTGTATATTCATTCACTTTGGGTAGTCACAATGTCCCCGCTAGGGACCGCTTGTGATTTATGGACTCACACTACTACTAAGTGTGGTTTCATTGCCATTGTGAGATGAACCTACGGGGGTCACACGCATGAGACGAGCTAACGAGCTTTATGTCCCGGATTCAATGAATCTAGAATGTGTCTAGGTTCATTGTATCGACATTTGTCTTTCTGGAAATAATAAAGTGTTTATTATTCGAATTAGAGATAGAGGGCAATTTCGGTATTTTACCTATAGCTGGGATTACGTGGGAGTTATTATCCGATAAGGACTCCCACTACCCGAGTAGAAGTCTAAGGGGACGTGGGAGTTGAGGACTCCCATTGCCGAGAGGAGTTGAGGACGTGAGAGTTAGTTACGGGAACAAACTCTCACACCCTATATAATAAACTCTTGGCCGAAACCCTAGACCCCAATGCTTTCAGCCGAAATACCCAAGAAGCCGAAATAGTTTACGCCTCTCCCTTTTCTCTCTAATTCCCGAAACCCGAAAAAACGAAGAGCTAGCAATCGCTGCCCGTTTCGTCGCGTGGATACCGGTAGAGGGACATTCCGCAGAGGAAGTCAATCGGTGGCGAGCAATACATCCAAGAAACGCTAACCTCCATTCAAGAAGCTAGCTTGAATCCAAAACCGTAAGTTTTTCCTTGCTTTGTTTCTTGCTGTTTTCGAATTGTTTCATATGAGCGGATCCTTCAGGGGAGGATCCATGGGTGTTTGGAACGAGTTTCCGCCCATGAATCCCTTCAGAGTGAGTGGTGAATTGAAAAGTAAGTACAGTTGATGTGTTCATAAAACTTTCTCACTTAGTAGACTAGATTAGAAAAAGATTTGCAAAGGTAAATGTGATCACCTGAACATTTTGAAAATTAAATGAAAGCATGCTAATTGATTTTATGTGTTGTATGTTTATTATATGCTAATTGTGGTGTTTAATTGTTTGAGGGTTGCTTTTATATTGTTTGTAAGTTGGGGGACTAAAGTGTAAAAAACTATAAACTAGTAACATTAGTTTTTCACCTTTTGAATAATTATGTCTCATGGAAGTTAGTGCAGGAAAAATAAGGGGTTCGAAGAAAGGAAGTTAGAGAGAAAAAGGAGAGAAAAGAAGAAGAGAGAAAAATCTGAAAAAACAAAGAGAGCTGTGAGTATTTGGCATAATTGAACTAGTAAACGAACTCCTTTTTGGACCTTGTTTAGTGCACTTCGAAGGTAATCGAAAGGGCTACGAATAGGAAGTAATAGAACCACGTTTGGAGTTTCCAGTAGAAAGTAATCGAAGTAGGAAGACCGCTGATTTTCTGGGATTTCTGTCATTGTATTTGCTTGCTTATAATATCAAGTAAGCATCTTCACCCTTGTTTTTATGTCCTAAAATTCATGAATGGTGTTGTTAAAAGTTATGGAGAATTGTGTTTGAAGGATTTAAAAGCATGTTTTATTACATTGGATGAAATATTAAAATTTTCATTCTTGTGTGTTGAACATGAAATCTCATTACATATGTTATGTGCATTCTTCATCTTCATCTTGTTGTCATCT
This sequence comes from Vinca minor, assembly GCA_026122235.1. Lineage (NCBI taxonomy): Eukaryota > Viridiplantae > Streptophyta > Magnoliopsida > Gentianales > Apocynaceae > Vinca > Vinca minor. Next base: position 891,726 of record JAOCZM010000105.1, read on the forward strand.
AGTTTTACTGCCTTGGAAGTCTTAAATGCTATGTCTTATTTAAAGTCGTCACTAGTCTTGACCTAATGTCTAGAATCGACCCCATTGCATTATTCATTCTTTTGCAAGTGTGTGTGTGTTGTCATTGAACCGGGAGTTCACGATTGATGTGTTAAACTGTGAGCCCGCTCCTAATTGGGATTAAAAATTAGGGACTACAAAATGTCGTTGTGGAGTCCACAGTGGTGGGCAATGACATAATATGAATGAATCCTTAATTTGTGAGCCCTTCGTTCAGGGAGAAACTGAACCCATGTATTGCATTCTTAACGCCCTTCCCTTATTGGCTATAAGTTGGGGACCATTGTAGTAATTTCTTTAGAGTTGTGAATAGATGATTGAGCTCGGTCGTGTGATTTGTTGAGTCATAACATGAATCGTACTCGAAGAGTCTAATGTTGTGTATGTCCATATGTTGGGATGAGCAACACATGACGTTTGTGTCACATTTTCGATGTATAGATGTTGAATTTGACGAGTGCGGTTTATAGCTTACTTGTTCTTGTTTTGGTATTGTTTTTATAGGTGCATTTGGGTCAAAATTGATTATTTTAAGGATGGGATTCGAGAAGTACAAAAATGCACTTTTCCTTTGCTAATTTACACTGAAAATGGTCCTGACTGAATCTCGGTAGACTCCATCATGTGCCAATCGTCCGAACCAAACTAATGGGAGCATTCAGATGAGTGGAAGGTGTATTGCGGTCGACCGTGTTAATAAACCACTCGACCAGAGGGGATTTTGGTCGACCGGCGTGCTCTGTCTGGTCGACCAGATTTTTGGACAAAGTTTCTTTCCTGATCTCGGATGACCATTCAGTCGAGCGTACCTCCTGTTCAGGTCGACAGAAGGGATATTTTGGTCATTTTTGTTTTGTTTTTAGTTCCTTCAGGTGTTTTCTATAAGTTATTTTGTGAGGTTTTAATGTGTACATTATGTTGTACAAATGGACTTAAACTTGCATGTTTTCACACTCTATTTTGGGAAATCGGGAAAACGGATTTGTCTTATTTGATATTTCATCCCAAGGGTGTTGATGCTTACTGGCTTCATAGCTCATGCCCTTACTTTTGTTTATTTGCAGAAGATGAGATTGTTGATTTTGTTTACGAGGAAGCCTGGGATGGGGATTGTGACGAGTGATCTCTATAATGAACCTTGTGTAATAGTTGAACAATTAATCTACTTTCTTTGAACTTTAAGATGTATAACACATTAAACAACTTTCACTTTTATGCTCGACTTATTTATTTACTCTAATACGGTGTAAGACAGTTAGTTTCTTTTTAATAATGATATAATGGTTTTTGTTTTGGTTATGTGCCTCATTTGCATATGAGGTGCTGCCAGGTCATCACCCGAGTACGGGGTATGACATAAGTGGTATCAAAGCAGGTCGAACCTTAGGGCTTAAACCTGGAACAAAAGGTTAAACTCGGATCTTTCTCTTTCTCGAAACAGTTTCAAGGGGGAGTATAATCAACGCAACTCTAAGAAGGTCAATTATCAATGGAGGCTGAAACACCATAACTCAAGAATGAATGAACTTCTACATAGAAGTTCAATTCACAGGTATATAAGGAATAACCTTAACAAACATAATATATCAAGTCTAAGTAATAACTAGGCCGAATTCCTTCTTAAATAGAGTGGAATTTCGTCCAAAAAAGAACCCACAAAGGAAGAATCCTAATCTAGCTAGAATTCTTTAATTTTAGAATAACAAACTAACTATAATAGCACCACTATCTAAACACATGGACAACATGTCCTTTATTCTAGCACCCCTAAATGAGGCACCTAAAAACAATTAGGAATAATAATAATAAAGCTGAAATTCTAATTAAAGTCTAGAATAGACTTAAATTTACAAAGTTCCTAAAATGCCCTTTAACCCTTTTCCTTCCAATTGTGTATCTTTCCTTCAAATGAGATTAAGTGTATTTTATCTTTATGTCTTGCATTATTTGAAGGCTTATTTGTCCCATGAACCTTTAGATTAAATACTTTAAGAACTTGGAACTTAAGCTTTCTTCGGAAACTTGGATTTGGAATGAATGAGTTAATAACTTGGTCATTTGGATGAATGACTTATTTTAGCTTCATGGATGATCCCTCATCAGTTGAAGCCTTACGAGAAAAAAACTACTATACACATGACTTGGAATTTGCAACGGTCGTGTTTGACTTAAAGATTTGGAGGAATTATTTGTATGGAGAACCGTGTGAGGTTTTTACCGATCACAAAATCCTAAAGTACTTTTTCACACAAAAGGAACTTAATATGAGACAAACGAGGTGTTTTGAGTTACTTATGTACTACGACCTCATGATTAGCTACCACCTCGGGAAAGCTAATCGGGTAGTCGATGCCTTAAGTAGAAAGAGTTCGGGGCAGCTGTCATGTTTGATCACCGACTAATATAGTTTTATTTCAGATCTTGAGAGGTTAAATATAGAGTTTGTTGAGTCAACCGATAACGTGTTGGCAGCATTGGTAGCTCAACCGACACTCTTGGGGTCAGATTAGAGAAGGGGCAGAAAACAAATTCAGATTTGGAAAGGGAAGGAATATGGTACAGTTAGGGTTCATGAAAATGGTAATTTGAGGTATCGTGGTCGATTATGTGTACCATCTGAATTGGGGTTCAGAACAGAAATTTTGAAAGAAGCTCACAGTTCAAAGTTATTCAGTGAATCTCGGGGCTACAAAGATGTATGAAGATCTACATGGTAATTTTTCGTGGAAAGGTATGAAACGGGACATAACTGATTTTGTAGATAAGTGTCTTTTATGTCAACAAGTAATGGTGGAACATCAAAGACCCGCCGAGTTACTTAAGCCTTTAAAAATCCCCGTTTGGAAGTGGGGACATATTACCATGGATTCTTTGGTCGGTTTGCCCAAGGATAAAACCAGAAAAGACACTGAAATGGGACACACCAAAGGATTTCAACATTTCACTAAGAAGCTCTCTTCACAACAAATGCAAGGTGGGAACGACCTTTTACAAATGCCTCACCAATGAGGAATTTTGCTTAAAAAAGAAGAATCCACTCATAAAGAGGGTTTTTTCTAGTTCACAAAAAACTAAGCTCACAAAGAAAGTCAATCACACCAATGAGATACAGTTGCCTCACAAAGAGCTTTCCTAACTCACTAAGAGCTAGTTCTCACAAAGAGAAATAGGAAACTATTCTATTTAAAATGAGACTTTACAATTAAGCTCCCTTACAAAAAAATCCCTCTTGGATTGAATATACAATTGAAGCTCTAATCACTTTGGAGAATAGAAGAGATAAGATATGTTTAAGCTCAACTCCAATTGATGTATTTTGAAAGAATGCTTTGAAGATTAAAGCTCTTGAAGGTGTTTGTTTTGCTTGTAATGAAATGTATAGCCTATGTCCTCTTATGGCTTGATTGATTATAAAAATTCAGTTTAGAAGCTTCATATAAGGCCTAAATAAAAAGGCAAAATGAGTTACAACGACTATATTTTTTGCCTGGACAGTAGGTCGTCCACAGTGCTTCCGAAGTAAAGATTAAAAGGTCTTTGTTATCATCTGAGTCGACTGAAGATGTAGTCTGGTCTTCCAAAGAAAAGTTCGGTCGACCGACCTATTGAAAGGTCGTCCGAGAAAATATAGTCATTGGAGCTTTAGAACATTCAAAATCTGACTATGGACAAAAACAACCTCGGTCAACCGGACAACACAAGTCGGCCGAACGAACTTCATCAAGTCGCCCGAACCATTGAGTGAAGTACTAAAGTGGTTTTTCCACTTAGTCAACTTCCTAATATTCTTAAACTCATGCCTAAGCATTTTTTAAAGATATAAAACACATTTTAAAGAACTTAGACATTAACCAACACTTATCTAAGTTTTCAAAACCTTTTCAACGATTGAAACAATGTAAACATGTGGTTTTGATAACATGCATCGTTGAGCTTTAAACATTCTATATCATAGTATTCTCAAATGAATATTAGTCACAAATATAATACCTATGTATACTAGACTAATCTTCTTCGAGGTTTCAAGTCTTGTAGTTGAATTATTCTTAGAGCTTTGACTTGAAGCCTTTGATCAACCTCTTTTTTGAGTGATGAAGTCCTATAGCAATCTTGGAGTTGTATAGTATTGGACTTCAACACATTTTTCTTGTTAAGGAGCATACCACTTGATTCTTCTCTTGTATTGAGTAGCTATTTAACTTGTTGATCTTCATTATTCTTGACTTTGCAAATCCTTCCAAGGAACGTGGATTGACTTCAAGCATATTCCATGGAGTCTTGCAAAGTGTAGCTTCTTCTTGTGTGTGTGATGATACCTTTGATATACACAAGGAGCTAACATACCTTTGATACCTTTGATGATACATTAAGTACTGCCTATCATCCCCAAACCGATGGGCAATCGGAAAGGACAATTCAGGCCTTGAAAGACATGTTACGGGCTTGTGTGTTGGACTTCAAAGGTAGCTGGGTGGACCATTTGACTTTGGTTGAGTTCGCCTACAACAACAGTTTCCAGGAAATCATCGGTATGGCGCCTTATAAGGCATTGTATGGTAGGAAGTGTCGGTCGCCGGTATGTTGGGATGACGTTAGGGGAGAAAACAATAACAAGGCCAAAATTGGTTCAAGTGACAATGGAAGTGGTACCGTTGGTTCGGGAAAGGTTAAAGGCAGCTCAATATAGACAAAAATGTTGGGCTGATTGCAAGCAAAGGTCATTTGAACTTGAAGTAGTTGATAAGGTATACTTGCGAGTTTTGCCAACGAAATGGGTCATGCAGTTTGGTAGAAGCGGGAAGCTAAGTCCGTGGTATGTAGGGCCATATGAGATTTTGTAAATGGTTGAAGACTTAGTGTAAAACACAAGAGGGGGGGTGAATTGGGTTTTAGTCAATCTTGTAAACTTTTTCAATCTATTCAATGCTAGTGGAAGGTTGAGCAAGATGAACAATAGCAAAACAAAACCCAATAACAAGACAAAGGATTTAGAGTGGTTCGATTCACTTAGAATCTACATCCACTACCTTGAGCCGCACCCAAGGATTTTCAACAACTTCACTAAGAAGACTTTTTACACTTGTGGACAACTCACTAAGAGTTTTACAACACAACCACAATACAAAACTCACTAAGAGTTACTTGCCCACACTAAGTAGGACTTTTACAAGAATAACCCAATCACTTAGAAAGGGAATAAGAATGTTTAAAGAACAAGGTTGTTCACTCTTCTAAGTGAAAGATATATACCTTTGAAGTACATCAATTTCAGCTCTTTAGAACATATGAAGCACACTCTTAGTCTTGCTTTTGAAATTCACCTTTGAATGATTTAGATCATGGCAATGAAGTGCATTTTACTTTGAAAGTGTTCAGACTTGATAAGAAATCAATGTCACTTTGATGTACAAGCCTTAGAATCATTCTCAGCTTTAGAGTATATATACATTTAAAAAATAGGCTGAAAAACGACTCATTAATGGTCATATAACGGCTAGAAATTGCAGAGTTTGGTTGACCGAACTGAGACCTCGGATGACCGAACATAGGCTCGGTTGAGCCTTTGAAGACTTCGGTTGAGCCGACCCTATCTCGGTCGACCGAGATGAGCCTTAGGTCGACCGACCTATGTTTGTTCCAAATTGTTCAACTCTCTGTTTCTCTTCGGTTGATCCGAGGAAAGCTCGGATGATCCGACCTTCTGAGCTTCGAGAGATGTTGATTTTTCACACGTTTTGAAATCTATTGAAGTCTAAAAGGTTTTCTCAATATGTAACAAGTAAGAGCCTTTAGAAAACCATTTTAAAAGACTTATACTTTGAAATCAAAGGCTTTTGAGATATGAATACATATGAGAATCATTTTGAAACTTTAGCCTTTTGAAAACGTGTTTATGAAAACATACAAGACTTGAGTGTAGAACTTATGTTCAGGAGAGCATTGGTTAGTGCTTATAAGATAACGACTTATAATGACAAAGCTAATCTAACCAAACCTAAGTCTTCAATCTTCAATCTTGAAAGATGAGCCTTGAATAATATGACTTTGAATCTTGATCATGGCTTGATTGAAGTACTTAGAGCTTCCATTATAAGTTCCGATATTCTATCACTAAGATATAAAACATTAGATACAACATCAAGTGTTTGTCCATTATCAAAAACCGAGTTCGTTCGCCCTTAGGGCTTACAATCTCCCCCTTTTTGATTATGACAAACTTTGATGTAATTAGATAGAATATGGACATAATTAAGAAAAGGAAGCATGGCAAAAGGATATAAGAACAAATAAGTGAAAAGCCAGTGTTTAGAGGATAAATCCAAGAGAGAGCAGGAGACAAAAAACACTAGCATGATAAGTTCTTTTGCCATAAACATTAGGGACTCTTTGAAGAGCCCTATATCCCATCCATCATCCTTTCCTCCTTCCTTCCATCATAAGGCTAGTTTTGAGAAATATAATATATTCAAAATATAAATGCTCCCCCTCAAAACATGCCGGGGTAAAAATGAGTTAGAGATAAAATAACACTAAGCAAAGATTACACCATTTTTCTCTAATCATGATTACACCAATCACTAAGCAAGATTACACCATTTTTCTCCCCCTTTGGCATAATAAAAAAGACTCCAAAGGTAGTTCGAAAGTATAAGCATAAGCAAAAGGTGTACTTGCGAAGCTAAGACAATGGAGATAAAGAATAAAACTTTAAAACAATCTCCCCGTTAAACAAACATACAATGTTAGCTATTTAAGATAAAACCAAGTTTGATACCAAATGACCAATTGTAAAACACATTTGAAAATATAGCTAACAAAGTTAGTGGAAGTGATACCATGAATTCACAAGTTAAGCACATGTATCACAACCAAAAGAAGCAGAGGAAGTGTAAGATGACACTTTGAGTACATTCCTCTAACAAGTTAATGGTTAGCTACATGAGTGTAACAACTCTTTAAGTAATACTAACCAAAAACCATAATGAGATCTCAAAGGATAAGAAAATGAAGAATATGATCTCAAAGATATTTAAGGAGAACACATGTAGAATATGAACATGTATAACTCCCAAAAAAACTAACACATATTGGCTATAAAATATGAAAGATGAAAAACAAGCCAAACAAGTGATGTGATGATTTAAGATAAGAACAATTTAGCATACATCACATATTGAGTTTAACATCCTCAGTCAAGCATCTAGACGATCAACCACATAAGATTAATGCTATAGACTAGAATATAAACACAACAACACCCCTATATGCAATAAAGATCAAGTAAAACTAAACATAGCATTTACAAACTCCCCCAAAGCATAAGACACTAAATAATAGAGGGGAGGGGGTTTTAAAATGAGATTTCATCACAAGGATATGAAAGAGATTGAGTTTAGAAATTTCTCATTGAATTTGATGAATGCTTTTGCACTTTGAGTTCCTTCAATGAGTTCCAAGTGATGAAGATATTGGATTGACACTTTGGCTCTTGTCATCACTTGATGCTTTGCTGTTTGTATTTAAGCAACTTGATTCTCCAATTGGTTAACATTTGATCTTTGAGAATCCAAGTGTTAAGGAGTGCTTTTGAATTTCTTCTTTTGGCACATCTCCTTTGATTTACAAGAACCTATAAGAGCAAAGGAAGAGTAACTTTTGGTACCCACTTTTGTTTGGGTCCATGGGGGTTAGTCAAAATACGCTTAACTCTCCAAACGGTTTTTACTCCTTTTTCAATTTTTCTCTTCACATAACATCTAGCACTAGTGTGACCAAATTTACCACAATATGTGCAACAAGTAGATGGCTTAGCAAATTTGTGAATATGCTCATGATAACTATTTTGCTTATGTGAAGTACTAGCATGCACAAAGTGTTTTCTAGGTAACTTGGAAGAGCTAGCAATATCAATGTGAGTTGAATGTATATAGCCTAATCCATGTTTAACATTTGAAGCACGTGGCACAAAAAGATTTTGATCAAGATCTTTAGTTCCTTTGGTGAACTTATCAACAAGTGAGGTAAGATCAACAACTTTGGCTTTTAAGCTATCAAACTCAACAAGTTTGCATTCAAGAGAAGATAATTTATCAAATGCTTTTTGATATTTCAATGATGATGTTTTGCAAGTAGTCATAAGCTTTTCATTTTCGATTTTCAAGCAATCAACATCATCACATAGCTTTTTGTTATCATCAACCAACTTAGATCTTTCAACAAGCAAAGATTCAATTTTAAGCTTCATTTCCTTGTTTTGCTTTGCACATTTTTTCAATTGATCATACATATCAATTAAAATCTCATTAGGATCATCCTCATCATCATCATCATTATCATTATAAGAATTTGAAGTGGAGGGGGAAAGATGTACCTCATTACCAAAAGCCATGAAGCAAACATTTGCATTTTCATCTTCTTCTTCATCACCACTCCCTTCTTGATCCCATGTGCTTAGCATGCCCTTGGCATTCTTTGGTTTAAGGAATTTTTTATTTTTGTCTTCCTTGATGGCGGGGCACTCTCCTATAAGATGTTGATCGCTTCCACATTCATAGCATCTCATCCCATGAGGATTTTGTTTTCTTCTATTTTGGAAGTGTTTTCTTCCTTTCCCGGAAAACATTTTCTTCATGCGCTTTACCACCATATCCATGGTCTCATCATCAAAGTTGATGTCTTCTTCATCACTTGAATCATTGGATTTATCAAGATCAAGAATAGCCTTTAAAGCAATACTCATCTTTGCCTTTTCAAGATGCTCATCCTTTTTGTGTGTTAGCTCATAAGTGAGAAGAGAACCGATGAGCTCCTCCGTGGGATAAGTTGTCAAGTTCTTTGCTTCTTCAATAACTAGAGCTTTTCCTTCCCAACTTTTAGGAAGTGAGTTGAGGATCTTCCTATTCATTTCACCCATTGAGTATTCCTTTCCATAAGATCTCAACCCATTGACAACATTGGTGAACCTAGTGTTCATCTCATTTATAGTTTCATTGGGCTTCATAGAGAAAAGCTCATATTCCCTCACAAGCATGTTGAGCTTTGATTCTTTGACTTGATTAGTCCTCTCATGGGTGACTTCTAATGTTTTCCACATCTTGTGAGCGGATTTGCTTCCACGTACCCGATTGTACTCATCCGGATTAAGAGCACAACTAATGATGTTCATAGCTCGATAATTGAGAGTCATTTTCTTGGACTCATCTTCATTAAACTCTTTGTCCAATTTTGGAACTTGAACACCATCCACCTCTTTCATAGGTACATAAGGACCTTCTTCAAAAATATGCCATAAGGAGTAGTCTATAGAGCACACATAAATTTTGAATCGGTCTTTCCAAGCATTAAAATTGTTTCCATCAAAGAGAGGTGGTCTAATTGTGGAAGATCCCTCTTGGTAAGCTAATGCGGAATTTCCGGCCATTAATCTTTTCTTCAAGCGATTAAGCTAAAGATGAAGACGAGGCTCTGATACCAATTGTAAAACACAAGGGGGGGGTGAATTGGGTTTTAGTCAATCTTGTAAACTTTTTCAATCTATTCAATGCTAGTGGAAGTTTGAGCAAGATGAACAATAGCAAAACAAAAGCCAATAACAAGACAAATGATTTAGAGTGGTTCGATTCACTTAGAATCTACATCCACTACCTTGAGCCGCACCCAAGGATCTTCAACAACTTCACTAAGAAGACTTTTTACACTTGTGGACAACTCACTAAGAGTTTTACAACACAACCACAATACAAAACTCACTAAGAGTTACTTGCCCACACTAAGTAGGACTTTTACAAGAATAACCCAATCACTTAGAAAGGGAATAAGAATGTTTAAAGAACAAGGTTGTTCACTCTTCTAAATGAAAGATATATACCTTTGAAGTACATCAATTTCAGCTCTTTAGAACATATGAAGCACACTCTTTGTCTTGCTTTTGAAATTCACCTTTGAATGATATAGATCATGGCAATGAAGTGAATTTTACTTTGAAAGTGTTCAGACTTGATAAGAAATCAATGTCACTTTGATGTACAAGCCTTAGAATCATTCTTAGCTTTAGAGTATATATACATTTCAAAAATAGGCTGAAAAACGACTCATTAATGGTCATATAACGGCTAGAAATCGCAGAGTTCGGTTGACTGAACTGAGACCTCGGATGACCGAACATAGGCTCGGTTGAGCCTTTGAAGACTTCGGTTGAGCCGGTATGTGTCGGATCCCAGTCATGTATTGAAAGTGGAACCATTGGAACTTCGTGAAGACTTGTCCTATCCATAAGTGCCGGTAAGGATAGTAGATCGAAAGGATCAGATTTTGAGGCGAAGAACCATACCCTATGTCAAGATATAGTGGTCGAATCACATGGAAAGAGAGGCCATTTGGGAACTTGAGGAAGAAGCTCGTCAGAAGTATCCACAACTGTTTGAATCCCGAGGTGTGCAAGTTTCGAGGAAGAAACTTCTGTAAGGGTGGGGGGGGAGGATGGGTTAACATGAACTTTTTGGAAGTTAAATGAAAGAATGCTAATTGATTTTATGTGTTACATATTTTTATTATATGCTAATTGTGGTGTTTAATTGTTTGAGGGTTGCTTTTATATTGTTTGTAAATTGGGGGACTAAAGTATCAAAACTAGAAACTAGTAGGGATAGTTTGTCACCTTTTGAATAGTTATGTCTCATGGAAGTTAGTGCAGGAACAATAAGAGGTTAGAAGAAAGGAAGTTAGAGAGAAAAATGAGAGAAAAGAGGAAGAGAGAAAAATCTGAAAAACAATAAGAGATGTGAGTATTTGAACAAAGTTTCCCTCTTGGTCTCGGATGACCATTCGGTCGACCGGACCACCTGTTCATGTCGGCCAAAAGGGTATTATGGTCATTTCAATTTTCTGTTTTGTTTCGGTTCCTTCTGGTGTTTTCTTAAGGTTATTTTGTGAGGTTTTAATGTGTACATTGTGACGTACAAAGGGACTTAAACTTGAATGTTTTCACACTCTAGTTTGGAAAGTCGGAAAACGGATTTGTGTCTTATTTGATATTTCATCGCAATGGTTTTGATGTTTACTGTGCTTCATAGCTCATGCCTTTAATTTTCTTTATTTGTAGATGATGAGATTGATGGTGATGTTTTCGAGGAAGCTTGAGATGAGGATTATGGCTAGTGATCTCTATAATGAACCTTGTGTAATAGTTGAACAATTAGTCTACTGCTTTTGAACTTTAAGATGTATAACACGTTAAACAACTTTCACTTTTATGTTGGACTTATGTATTTACTCTGATATAGTGTAAGACTGTTAGTTTCCTCTCAGTAATGATATAATGGACTTTATCATTTCTACTTTAGTTCTGTGCCTCATTGGCATATAAGGTGCCGCCAGGTCATCACCCGGGTACGAGGTGTGACAGTAAAGAAGGGTTGCTTAGTGCGTAAATGACTATTTGTTGACCTTACCCTCGAAAGATTTCTTGGTGAATAAAAAGCCATTAGTTGGTTTTGTCCTTTCGTGTAAAGATCTCTCAACCAAGTTCATGTATGTGAAGATGCTCAATCATGTGGAATATGCTTGAGGCATTTTATAAAGGCAAAGTTGAAGTGCAAGAGCCAAATGTGGTATCTCAACAGTTGGAGACTCAATCTTGTGAAGGCATTGAAGAAGTCTCAATCACATCTCAAGCAAAAAATGATATAATCAAAGAGTGTGATATAGGAGAACTCAAACGTCATTATTGAATGAGCTCTAAAGAAAATTTACAAGTTGAGCCTTAACAAGATGAGAAACTTGAAGAGATGGTGGAATCACAAGATGAAGATCTTCAAGGGGATACAAAATATGACGGAGACAATGGAGATCATACATCTTATTAAATGAAAAGAAAGAACATGTCAATAAGATTCAAAGAGAAGTCGCATAAGGATGGATCATTCTATGAAGAATGAAGATGTTGAAAGGAGATCTTTCAAAAGGAAAAAGTAAAAAACAATCCATAGCACTTGGAATTTCCAAACCTCAAATACTATCCCAATGGAAGATCCAAGATGTTTGAGGACTCAAAACAACAGATCAAGTGATGACAAAAGATTCAATGGCAATCCAACCTTCTCATCACTTGGTAAGAAAGGAAATGTGTCGACTTCACTTTCTCAAAGCTCTTTACTTGATGATATCAGTAAACTACAAAATGACTTTGATGTATATACTTGTAATCTTGTTTATGTTACCGCTTTCCTTCTTAATGCTCACAGATGTATAGATATCTTGAGCACGATCTCTATAAGTTCCAAGATTCTTTATTAAGTTATCTATAAAGTGGAACATCATCAACTTGAATGATTCTTGTTCATAGTTGCCCATCTAAATGTACGAATCACTCTTGTTGCTTTAATAAAATTGATTATTGTGCATGTGCATGCCATATGAGAAACAAAGCTAATCTTGAAGGACCTTCTCAAAAGGTACCAAGTATTTCTCAAGATTTCCTTGTAGGTTCTAAATGATCAAAGCTTCACAATGAAGTTATAACAAAGAAGGAATGGCAAACACGAACAAAAGCTCTAAGAAAAGAGTTACATTCCAAGGACAAGAAGATTTTAGAGAGTTCATCAAGAAATGACATTTTATCTATCAATGATGACTCTACACATGTCATGAAAGAAGTGAAGATTGCTTCCATTGAGTTAGTCACATATGAACAAATAAGAAAAGGAAAAAAATCAAAGGGTAAACTCTGCAAAAGGAAATGAAAGTCTTGATGAAGGCAAAGATCACACAAAATGCCTTATTAGATTTATTGATGATGAAGATCAAATTGAAATTCAAAGTCCAAACTCCTAGAGTGATGAGGTACATATTTCTAGCTCAACTCTAGATAATTCCTCTTTAGTACGTTTCGAAGGTAATCGAAAGGGCTACGAGTAGGAAGTAACAGATATGCGTTTGGAGTTTCCAATAGAAAGTAATTGAAGTAGGAAGGCCGCTAATTTTCTGGGATTTCTGTGATTGTATTTGCTTGCTTATAATTTCAAGTAAGGATCTTCACCCTTGCATTTATGTCCTAAAATTTATGAACCGAATGTACGACAATCACCACACATTGCCCATACAATACACCCGATTACAACACCGTTTAAACACTAAGAACATCACTACCGCTATGATACAACAATCCCACCACATGAGCTGACTCATCTATTCAATCCCAATCAACAATAACGGTAATGACCCCAGCTATTATCCGAGCTAGGACGACTCAGAAAATGCAGGTGCAAATTTGGTACGGTCCCCAAAACGACGGGCCCAAGGTTTAATGATCAATTCATTACATTTTGTCATCATCTACCACGTGGACTCCACAAAGCCATTACCGTCCCAATGATAGCCTCATTGGGCGAGGGCTCAGAACAGAAGACCTCTCTGGGTCACATAATCAGTAAAAGATGCAGTAGTTGAACATATCCTGCCAATCAGTCGTTCCTAGAATAATGATTATCAATAGGGGGTCACATAATCAACAATTAGCTCAATAGGGGGCAACGACTCGGTCGACCAAAACCACATATGACTAGAATAATGAAACGAATTAGGACGACTCCAAATAATGGTAACTAACAATTAAGCAATTAAGGATAACCAAATTAAAGAAAAGGATCCCCAACGAACCATAGTTCAGCACACATACAAAACAGATTATATATGAAACAATTAGAAAGATGTAACAGGAAATCAGATTATAGAGAAATTTATCAAGTTCAAAGCAATATTCAATAATCAAAGCAATAAAACTTAATTCATGCAATTACTAGTAAATTCAACAATTTATGCGATATATAACCTCCCAAACAGTTCGAAAACATTATCCCAACATTACCCATTGTTTATACATGATTATATGAGAGAATTATACGAAGATACACTTTATCCCCAACCTGAAATTCCACCTTCGTAGGTGAAACCCGAAGATGCCCTTTATCCCCAAACTGAAATTCCACCGGTCTTCGTTTACTATCAGCCCAACTCATCTGTCTGTGTTGTGTTGTTTTGATCCATTCCCGAATCAACGGTACCTTCTCCATAGTTACTTGAACCAATTCCGAACCGGTTATCAACTTCTCCCCGATATCGTCCCAATAAATTGGTGATCTACACGTTCTCCCATACAGAGCTTCATACGGTGCCATGCCCGATGCTTGATTGATAACTGTTGTTGTAGGCAAACTCAACTAAAGTCAAATGGTCTGCCAAACTACCCATGAAATCCAAAATGCATGCCCGAAGCATATCTTCCAAAATCTGAATTGTCCTCTCGGATTGCCCATCGGCTTGAGGATGATAAGCAGTGCTCAAAGAAAACTTAGTCCCCATGGCTTCGCTGAAACTCTTCCAAAACCGAGATACAAACTACGTGTCCCGATTTGAAACAATACTAACCAGTACCCCATGAAGACGGACAATCTGATCCATGTAAAGTTGAACCAAGGAATCCATAGTCGTTGTAATCTTCATCGGTATAAAGTGAGCTGATTTCGTAAGTCGATCCACAATCACCCAAATCCTATCCTTCCCGGTCTTATCCTTAGGTAACCCGACTACAAAATCCATAGTAATGTGTTCCCACTTCCACAAGGAAACCTCAAGAGATTTAAGCTAGCCAGTTGGTCTCTGATGTTCCGCCTTAACCTGCTGACAAACAAGACACTTAGCCACAAACTCGGCTACTTCTCGCTTCATACCATTCCACCAAAAATTATTCTTCAACCACGTATACATCTTCAACCCTAAATCTGAAGGTACACACAATCTGCCCTGAAACTGAAGACTACCATCTTCACGTGTCTAAAATTCCGATTTTGCCCCTGACAGTACCAAGTCCATTTCCTTACTCAAATCTGAATCCAATAGCTGTGCCTACTTAATCCTCTCCCAAAGAGTTGGTTGAGCTACCAAAGCTGCCACAACATTTTCGGTAGACTCAACAACTTCCAATTCCAGTTTCTCAAACTCGGCAATTAACTCCCGCTTATCGGTTATTAACACCGCAAGCTGCCCAGATATTTTCCTACTCAAAGCATCGGGCACACGATTAGCCTTACCAGTTTCGTAATCTTTCAACAACTAAAACTATCGGCTCTGCCTCACGTTAAGCTCTTTTTGTGTAAAAAGGTACTTAAGACTCTGGTGATCAGTGAAAACCTCACACGACTCTCCATAAAGATAATGCCTCCATATCTTCAAGGCAAACACGACCGCTGCCGTTTCCAAGTCATCTGTAGGGTAATTCTTCTCATAAGGTTTTAGCCATCTGGAAGCATAAGCTATAACCTTTCATTTTGCATCAACACACATCCCAAACCGACTCCCGAGGCATCGCTATACATGGTGAAACCTCCGGATTTCGATGGCAAAGTCAACATTGGTGTTGTAGTCAACTTCTCCTTCAATACCCGGAAGCTATCCTCGCATTCCAGCCCCCATTCAAACTTAACTAAGTTTTGGGTCAAACAAGTCAAAGGAGCGGAAATACGAGAGAATTCTTGCATGAACTTCCTATAGTAACCTGCTAACCCCAGAAAACTCCTTATCTCTCCCACGTTCTTAGGTGTAGGCCAACCAAAGATCGCCTCAATCTTGTTCGGGTCAACGGATACCCCCTCGACTGAAACCACATGCCCTAGAAACGATATATTCTTCAACAAGAACTCACACTTGCTGATTTTGGAGTATAACTTCTCATTCCTCAGAATCACCAACGCCAATCTCAAATGCTCCTCGTGAGCCTCATCCGACGGTAAGTAAACCAAGATATCGTCGATGAAGACCACCATGAACTTATCAAGACAATCCCGAAAGACTCGGTTCATCATATCTATGAATGTCGGTGGTGCGTTAGTCATTCCAAATGGCATAACAAGGAAATCATAGTTCCCATAGCGAGTTCTAAAAGCACTCTCCGGAATGTCCTCGGGCTTAATCCTTAATTGATGATAACCCGACCTCAAGTCAATCTTAGAGAACACCTTCGCCCCCTTCAATTGATCAAACAAATCATCGATACGAGGTAGAGGGTATCGATTTTTTATCGTGATCTTATTTAACTCTCGGTAGTCGATAAACATCCGCATACTACCATTCTTCTTCTTCACAAACAAAACCGGAGTGCCCCAAGGTGAAACACTCGATCTTATAAACTTCTTATCAGTTCTTGGAGTTGAGCCTACAACTCCATAAACTCCGTTGGTGCTATCCGATACGGGGCCTTAGAGATTAGCTCTGCACCAGTTTGCTACAAGTTTCCAAAATCGATCTTTCGAGTTGATGGAATGCCCAGTAAATCGTCGAGAAACACATCCCCGAATTGCTTCACTATAGGAACATCCTCCAAACGGACTTCCTTATCATCATCCGCCACTGCAAAGCCAGAAAAGCCTTGCAACCCTTCTTGATACACTTTCTTTCTTTCATCACCAAGACGATAGGCATACTCCGTCCATTCATCTTCTTAATGGACACCTAAAACTCAAATACATCTTGTTCCCCGGACACAAACTGAATCTTCCGGTCCCGTCAGTCAACCAAAGCATGATGCTTGTACAACCAATCCATTCCCAAAATCACATCAAAGTCAACCATCTGAAGCTGAATGAGGTCAACCTCAAATACTCTCGAATCTATCTCAACCCGGCATACCTTATGAACCAAGTTGGACTCTAATACATTTCCACTAGGCACCATAACTCTATAGGTCTCCAAAATACTAACGGGTGAGGTATTAAGTATTTTAGCAAACTTTCGAGACACAAATGAGTGGGTAGTTCCGCAATCAAATAACATATACACAGGTACAGAGTTGATGAGTAACGTACCTAAAACCACATATGAAGCATCTCCAGCTTCCTGCTGCGTTAAGGCAAAGACCCTAGCATTAGGCTTCGACTTGCTGTCTCCTACCTTAGGTGCAGTCCCAGAAGTCTATCCCGCACCTGGTGGTGGCTCTACAGAATCACTAACCATGTGGCCCAACTTGCAACACCTGAAACAAGCCCCAGATAACCAACGGTAGTTCCCACTATGTGCCTTTCCATACCTACTACATGTTGCAGAAGGCTAAGCAGCAGTTGGTGCCCCTGTGGGTCCCCCAATCTTGGTCAAATTAGCTCAGTCCTTACCCCTGGCCTAAAGGTGTTGGTAGTTTCCGAGGTAGGAGTGAACCTCTTCCTAGCCAAAGGTGTAACAAAGTTAGGACGAAAACCTTGACCCTGAGACATAGCTGAGTATGGCTTATTCCTATCAATCTCGGAAGTTTTGAACTCCGCTTCCACATCTAAACTCCTTCGGTACGCATCCATAAATGTAGTAGGACGGTGACCGGACAACCTTCCCATAATACGAGGCAACAACTCCCGTACAAACCTCTGAGTTCTCATATTCTTGTCCTTGATAGTGGAATTAGCATACTTCCCCAAACGGTTGAACTTGCAGGCATAAGTTGAAACAGGCATCCCCTCAATCTACCTAAAGTCGAAGAACTCATTCCGCTTCGCCACCTTAAAGGCCTATAGGAAGTACTGATCTAAGAAAGCTTCATTGAGCCTATCTCAAGTGATAAGCCCAGCTTAAGCATAAACTAGTTCCACACATTGAAGGGATTCATGGGCGGAAACTCGTTCCAAACACCCATGAGTCCTCCCCTGAAGGTTCCGCTCATACGTAAATAAATCGAAAAACATCGAAAATTACTTACGTTTTCGGCTTAAAGGTTGTATCTTTCAAATGAGTGTTCTGCCAATTGATTTCCCTTTGCGGAATGTCCCTCTACCAGTATCCACGCGACGAAACGAACAGCGATTGCTAGCTCTTCGTTTTCTGAGTTTCTAGAATTAGAGAGAAAATGGAGAGGCAGAATCCGAAATCTAATTTCGGGTGTGTTTTTGTTAATTGCGGCTGAAGCAAGGGTTAGCTAGGGTTTCGGCTGAGAGATAATTATATAGGGTGTGAGAGTTTGTTCTCATAACCAACTCTCACGTCCTCTACCTCTCTCAGCAGTGGGAGTTTTAAACTCCCACGTCCTGTCAACCTCTTTTGTCAGTGGGAGTCTATAATCCCACGTGCTCTAGACTTCTGTTGGTAGTGGGAGTCTTTATCGGATAATAACTCCCACGTAATCCCAGCTATACCGAAAATTCCCCTTATCTCTAATTCGAATAATAACGCTTTATTATTCTCGAAAAAGTGAATGTCAGATACAATGAACCTAGACACATTCTAGATTCATTGAATCTGGACATGAAGCTCGTTAGCTCGTCTATGCGTGTGACCCTGTAGGTTCATATCACAATGGCAATGAAAACACACTTGGTAGTAGTGTGAGTTCATAAATCACAAGCGGTCCCTAGCAGGACATTGTGACTACCCAAAGTGAATGAATATACAACGGAACCTAATATCAATCCACTATTTAAGCACGACCAGACTGTTCCAACAAATAGTATCTGATAACCACTTTATCCAATACATTTGAGCACGGCCATGCATTTAGACAGTCTTTCCCTATCGAGGGGCCCATGGATATCTCTCTCTAATAATAGAGAGGGACAAATTCCTTACAATTCCTCTCACATTCAAGCCATGATAGGACGCTACATCAGATCATCAGTTGTATTGATTACTCGATTAAAAGCAACGTACAACTGAGTCCAAACGTGGTTCCATTCATGCTAGAATCAATGGAGACATAAGGTCTAAGGATTCTAAAATAGTATTGAGGAAGTAATACTTATGACTAAGGACCATGATCACGTTTGATACGATATATCTCAATACATTGCATCTATGATATGATTTGTACTCATTACACATGATTAGTAAAACGTAATCATCAATCAAACATCATACTAGTTTTATTTCATTGTAAAATAGATTACATAAAACTAGGGACAACTAGAATAGTAATTACATAAGCAAATGAGTTTTACTATCAAATCACGCATTTGATGTTCATAAGCAAAATTAACTATTCATATAAAATGCTCAAATAGATATAAAACGTACAACATATGCTAATGGTCCTAGGGCACTACTAACAATCTCCCACTTGCCCTAGGTTCAATCATACATGATCCTCAATCCCATTGACCTAGTATGACTCTCATGTTTAGGCTGTGGGAGTGGCTTGGTCAATGGATCTGCAATGTTGTCGTCTGTATGAACTTTGCAAATACTAACATCTCCTCTGTCGATGATCTCTCTAATCAGATGGAAACGCCTGAGAATGTGTTCGGATCGTTGGTGAGATCTAGGTTCCTTAGCTTGTGAAATGGCACAAGTACTGTCACAATAGAGGTCCACTGGGTTCACAATGCTAGGTATGACACCTAATTCATCAACAAACTTCCTGATCCAAACAGCTTCTTTAGCTGCTTCAGAGGCAGCTAGATACTCAGCTTCTGTTGTAGAGTCGGCCACGGTTTCTTGCTTTGAGCTCTTCCAGCTCACAACACCTCCATTCAAACAAAACACAAAACCAGATTGCGATCTATAATAGACCCAATGGTTGGAGCATATGGGATCTTACTCATGTGCTCTTGGTCCTCCTTTGTGGAAGGTCCTTGAGTTCTGCTGAGTTTAATGCCATGTGACATGGGCAAGAATCCCTTTTTTGGAGTCTTGCAAACTGAACCGTTTCAGTACCTTGTCAATGTATCCACTCTGGCTTAGGCCAATCATTTTGTTAGATCTATCTCTATAGATTCTAATACCCAAAATGTATGTAGCCTCGCCTAAGTCTTTCATGGAAAAGCACTTCCCCAACCAAGCTTTTACGCTTTGTAATGTGGGGATGTGATTTCCAATCAGTAAGATGTCATCCACATAAAGCACAAGGAACACTACTGCATTATTAGTTACTTTCTTATAAACACAAGGCTCGTCTTCATTTCTGATGAAACCGAATTCTTTAATACGTTCATCAAAGCTACGATTCCAGCTTCGAGATGCTTGCTTCAATCCATAAATGGACCTTTGAAGCTTACACACCCCTCAGGTTGTGTCATATACACATCCTCGAGAAGGTTTCCATTAAGAAACGCAGTTTTAACATCCATTTGCCATATCTCATAGTCATAATATGCAGCTATGGCAAGTAAAATCCTAATAGACTTTATCATAACGACAGGAGAAAAGGTTTCGTCATAGTCAATACCATGAACTTGTCTATAACCTTTAACTAGTAGTCGAGATTTAAAAGTGTGTACATTACCATCCATGTCAGTTTTCTTTTTGAAACACCATTTGTTATCAATGACCTTACACCCTTCGGGTGGGTCAACCAAAGTCCACACTTGGTTATCGTACATGGATTGCATCTCAGACTTTATAGCTTCTAGCAACTTTTCTGACTCAGAACTACGAATTGCCTCTTTGTAGGTAGTGGGTTCATCTTGATCAATTAGTTCGACCTGATGATCATCAGTCACGAGAAATCCATATCTCTCAGGCTGTTGATGTACCCGACTCGACCTCCTTGGGCCTTGTGTCAAAGATTGAAGCTCAGTATCAGCACGTGAGCTTGCTTGAACTTCCAAATTTGGTTCAGATGTTGTTTGGGGATCTTGAATTTCCTCAACATGGATCTTACTCCCACTATCCTCTTTGGAAATAAATTCCCTTTCAAGGAATAAACCATTACGAGCAACAAACACTTTGTTCTCTGATGGAAGATAGAAGTAATATCCTTTAGTTTCTTTAGGATATCCCATAAACAAACACTTGTCAGATTTAGGGGCGAGTTTATCAGATAACAAGCGTTTTACGTACGCCTCGCATCCCCAAAATTTGAGAAATGACAAACTTGGTCGTTTCCCAGTCCATGTCTCATATGAAGTTTTCTGAACCGCTTTAGAAGGAACTCTATTTAATATAAATGCAGCAGTTTCTAGGGCGTAGCCCCAAAAGGAAATTGGAAGACTTGTTTGATTCATCATAGATCGAACCATATATAGTAAGGTGTGATTCCTCCTTTCTGATACACCATTCCATTGTGGTGTGCCAGGAGGAGTTAATTGCGAAACAATTCCACAACCCCTAAGATGTTCGTCAAACTCTTGGTTAAGGTATTCGCCACCTCGATCTGATCGAAATGTCTTAATACTTTTACCAAGTTGATTTTGTACTTCATTTTGAAATTCTTTGAATCTTTCAAAAGATTCTGATTTATGTTTCATTAGATAGACGTAGTCATATCTACTGAAATCATCTGTGAATGTAATGAAGTACTGGAACCCTCCTCTAGCACTTGTGTTTATTGGTCCACAAGCATCTGTATGTATGTGGCCCAACAAATCAGAAGCTCTCTCACTTTGTCCAGTAAAGGGAGCTTTAGTCATTTTTCCTAACAAGCAAGAATCACAAGTCTCATAAGACTCTAAGTCAAATGATGTCAAAATTCCATCTGAATGGAGCTTTGATATGCGTTTCTCATTTATGTGGCCCAAACGACAGTGCCAAAATTAGGTCTGGTTTAAGTCATTTGATTTAAACCTCTTAGTATTAATGTTATAGATGGGCCTTTTAATGGAATCATCGAGGTTAAGAACATAAAGCCCATTCATCAAAGAGGCATCTCCGTAAAACATACGATATTTATGAATGGTGCAAATTTTATTCATAATATTTAATTCAAAACCTTCAATATCCAAACAAGAAACTGAAATAATATTCCTACTCAAAGTTGGAACATAAAGACAATTATTCAGTTCTATAATAAGGCCACTTGGCAAAACTAAATTAAATGTCCTGGTAGCTAAAGCAACAACTCTTGCTCCGTTCTCTACTCTGAGGTCCACTTCTCCTTTTGCCAGTGATCCACTCCTTTTGAACCCCTGCACATTTGCACAAATGTGAGATCCACAACCGGTATCTAATACCCACGAAGTAGGAGCAGACATGTTAATTTCAATAACATAAATACCTGGAGAGACAGTCAAACTGGCCTTTCCCTTTTTCTTCTCTTCCAAATAGAGTTTCCAGTTCCGTTTCCAATGGCCTGGTTCGCCACAATGGAAGCAAACCCCTTCCTTTGGTGCCTTGGCTTTGGGCTTGGGCTTGGGCTTGTCATTGCCTTTGCCTTTGCCCTTCTTAGCCATGGGATTTCCCTTTCCTTTCTTCTTGAAATTCCCTTTTTGAACCATTAAGACTTCAGGGGTCTTCTTAATGTTCAATTCAGCCTGCTTGAGCATCCCGTGTATTTCATGTATGGTCTTCTCCATGGCATGCATGTTGAAGTTCATAACAAATTGCTCATACTCCGGTGGGAATGAGCCCAAGATCATATCTGTGGCCACGTCGTGACCTACGGTAGCCCCAAGCTTCTCAAGTTGGTCAAAATAGCCCTTCATCTTAAGAACATGTGCACTTACAGAGGTGCCAGGGGCCATTTTGCAACTATTCAACGCCTTAGTTGTGAGGAATCTTTCATGACGAGCTTGCTCTTGGAACATTTCCTTGAGCTAGCCCATCATCTGGAAAGCCTCAACTCCTTCAAACTGTTTTTGAAGGTCAGTGTTCATTGTGACTAACATGAGACAAGTCACATCGTTAGAGTCATCGAAATGCTTCTTCCAAGCATCTCTTTCATCTCTAGGGGCGTTGTTTGCAGGTTGTTCAGGAATATCCGTATCAAGAAAGTACAGCTTTCTTTCCTGCTTAAAGACAATCCTTAAGTTGCGAGCCCAATCAAGGAAATTGGTCCCGCTTAGTTTTTCCTTCTCATGGACTGATCGCAATGAATTGTGTGATGTATTGGTTGCCATTATCTACATTAAATTATTTGCAAAGTTATTAGTTTTGAGCAAAAACATTTTCCACAATTTCAACACTTGATAAATAGTGGGGAAAAACATTTTACAGTAGTTATAGGAAAGCTTTGGCTTAACACCCCTAATTAAAGTAAAATCATCTAATGGGAATGACATCTATATGTCCCGGCTATTTCCCATTTTATGCCCTAGGCCCAAAACTATTTTGATGGCCTAGCTAAGTTGAACCATGTCTAAGCTTATGGAAATCACTATTTTCCCATCTCTCTTTGCTTAGATAACCACTTGTCTGTTGCTTTGGCAAGCAGACAAAATGATGATCCAAGCTCAATGAGTGCTTAGAGTATGGTAGGCATTTTAAGACTTAGTTAAAACGTTCGGTTTGAATAAGACAGTAAAACGCGTAATACAATTATACAAGCATCTCATGCAATATATAAAGCATAAAAATTAAACGTGAGATAGCATGGCCTAATCCTATGATGACTCCCACGAGCCTTGTGGGAGCCAAAGGTCAATCTAAGTCAATATCCATCTCATGGATAAAGTCTTCGACTCGGCGTCCTCCAATCTTGTTACATAATTACATGGGCATACCCAACCTTCAATGTAAAGCAGTAAAAAAAAATCTAAGAAAGCGATTACAATTTTACAACATTGAAAAACGGCTCGCAGGCCGTATTATAAAATTACAACCCAAAAATATGTAAAACAAGAGGTATACTAGGCCATGCTATTCACAATGCTAAAATCACATAGAGCACAATGAAATTAACAACGAGTACATACACAAAGTCTTAGGTCAACGGAACGACGAATCTGCGCGACGAATCTTAGAAGAAAAATCTGATTCTACATCAGCTCATCGAATGAGTTTTTCTGCCCCAATTTTTCCTTACTTACATAATCGGATTATGCATTGGTTAATCAGATTAACAGCAGGAGACATACAATCAGTTTATGCATAATAACCGAATTAATCAAATTAAACGATAACATAAGCAGGTTATGCGGTATAAACAGATTATTGACAAAATCATAAACAGTTTATGCGGTATAATCAGATTATTGACAGAATCATAAACAATTTATGCGGTATAATCACAGGAATATATGATAGGCAGTCAAAGAATCAATCTTTTCTGTTTTTCACAAATACACATACCAAATCGAATTTGATATATGTTATGATGTGATTAACAATATCGAATTCGAATCGTATGAGCAAGGCTATGATACCACTGAAGGGATTCATGGGCGGAAACTCGTTCCAAACACCCATGAGTCCTCTCCTGAAGGATCCGCTCATACGTAAACGAATCGAAAAACAGCGAAAATTACTTACGTTTACTGCTTAAAGGTTGTATCTTTCAGATGAGTGCTGCTGCCAATTGATTTCCCTTTACGGAATGTCCCTCTACCGGTATCCACGCGACGAAACAAACAGCGATTGCTAGCTCTTCGTTTTCTGAGTTTCGGGAATTAGAGAGAAAAGGGAGAGGCAGAATCCGAAATCTAATTTCGGGTGTGTTTTTGTTAATTGCGGCTGAAGCAAGGGTTAGCTAGGGTTTTGGCTGAGAGATAATTATATAGGGTGTGAGAGTTTGTTCTCATAACCAACTCTCACGTCCTCCACCTCTCTCAGCAGTGGGAGTTTTAAACTCCCACGTCCTGTCAACCTCTTTTGGCAGTGGGAGTCTATAATCCCACGTGATCTAGACTTCTGTTGGTAGGGGGAGTCTTTATCGGATAATAACTCCCACGTAATCCCAGCTATACCGAAAATGCCCCTTATCTCTAATTCGAACAATAATGCTTTATTATTCTCGGAAAAGTGAATGTCAGATACAATGAACCTAGACACATTCTAGATTCATTGAATCTGGACATGAAGCTCGTTATATCGTCTATGCGTGTGACCCTGTAGGTTCATATCACAATGGCAATGTAAACCCACTTGGTAGTAGTGTGAGTTCATAAATCACAAGCGGTCCCTAGCAGGACATTGTGACTACCCAAAGTGAATGAATATACAACGGAACCTAATATCAATCCACTATTTAATCCCTTTGTCTCACGATATCCTAATTAAGCATAAGGCATGGTGGTCGTCACCCTTATAAAGCTTAATTGTATTTATGCTCGATCTCCGGATAGACTGTTCCAACAAATAGTATCTGATAACCACTTTATCAAATACATTTGAGCACGACCATGCATTTAGACAGTCTTTCCCTATCAAGGGGCCCATGGATATCTCTCTCTAATAATAGAGAGGGACAAATTCCTTACAATGCCTCTCACATTCAAGCCATGATAGGACGCTACATCCGATCATCAGTCGTATTGATTACTCGATTAAAAGCAACGTACGATTGAGTCAAAACGTGGTTCCATTCATGCTAGAATCAATGGAGACATAAGGCCTAAGGATTCTAAAATAGTATTGAGGAAGTAATACTTATGACTAAGGACCATGAAGTATTACTTCTCTAACGCATCACGTCCAATACGATATATCTCAATACATTGCATCTATGATGTGATTTGTACTCATTACACATGATTAGTAAAAGTAATCATCAATCAAACATCATACTAGTTTTATTTCATTGTAAAATAGATTACATAAAACTAGGGACAACTAGAATAGTAATTACATAAGGAAATGAGTTTTACTATCAAATCACGCATTTGATGTTCATAAGCAAAATTAACTATTCATATGAAATGCTCAAATAGATATAAAACGTACAACATATGCTAATGGTCCTAGGGCACTACTAACACACATTTCCACCACTCAGAAGCCTCAGACGTGAGGAAATGTATCATTACATCAGTCTTCATGTTTTTAGGTACCCTCATGATGCAGAAGTGTTGCTCAACTTCCTCTAACCAATTATCTGCCTAATCAGGTCCTACCCCTCCATCAAAAGACGACACACGCATCTTCTTCATGCGATCGCAGTACATACCAGGATCTGATTCAACCCGCTGACCCCTCTTGAAAAACACAAGAAGGGGGGGGGGGGGAGTGAATTGGGTTTTTATAAAAGTGGCTTCTTTTTCAAAATTCTGGAATGTGGAACTTGTATTTGAAGCTTGGAGAAAATGGAGCAAAGATAAAACAAGGAAAGCAAGACACGTGATTTAGAGTGGTTCGATTCACAAAGAATCTACGTCCACTACCTTGAGCCTCACACAAGGATTTTCCAACAACTTTACTAAGAGAAGTAATTGCACATGTGGCTAACTCACAAAGAGTTTTACACAAATAACCACAATTATAAACTACACTCACTAAGAGTACAAAGCCCACACAAAGTAGGACTTGACAAAAGAAATACCCTATCACTAAGAGAGGGAAAGATGGAGATATAAAGAGAGAGTTACACACTCAAAAAGTGGAGGATAGATACCTTTTAAGATCTTACTTTAATGCTCTTAGAACTTGGGATTCAACAACTTGTGTCTTGCAAGTGAGATCATGATTTTGAACATTTCAACAAATTAATAAAGTTGGATATGCTTTGAAAGTGCTAAATATTTTTGTATAATCAATGTATATCAGTTCTGGTTGTTCTATTAAAGATTCTACAGCTTTAGAGCTTTTATACTTTTCAAAAGAGTCCAAAAACAGTTTTAAACGGTCATATAACAGCTAGTTTTTATAGAGCTCGGTTGACCGCAAGTGTCCTCGGATGATCCGATCAAAGGATCGAACGATCCTAAGTTTACATAGGTCGACCGGGACAGAAAGTTCCCAAAAACTCAACTCTCTGTTTCCAGTCCGGATGATCCGTGCAATGCTCGGATGATCCGATTTTCCTGGGCTCAAGAGATGTTGATTTTTCACAAGTTTTGAAATCTTTTAAGGTCAAAATGGTTTTCTCAAAAGGGTAACTAACACTTGAAAAACAATTTTCAAGGTCTTAGACAATGAAACCAAGGGCTTTTGAGAAGGGAACATGTTTTAAAGACCATTTTTTAAACTGAGCTTTATGAAAACTATTTCTAAAGGTGCAAGACAATAGTGTTGTGATCCTAAGTTCATGTGAGCAATGGTTAGAGCTTTAAGATATATAAAAAAAACGCTAAGCTATTCTAACCACACCTAAACCTTCAATCTTCAAGTCTTGAGAGATGTGCCTTAAAGAATCTAATCATTAAGTCTCGAGCACGGCTTGATTGAAGTACTTAGAGCTTCCATTTTAGTGATCCATTATTCTATCAAAACGATTGAAACCATTAGATACAACATCAGATGTTTGTACATTATCAAAAACTGAGTTTGTTCGCCCTTAGGGCTTACAATCTCCCCCTTTTTGATTATGACAAACTTTGATGCAATAAGATAGAATAAGGACAATTTAAGAACAAGGAAGCAAGGCAAAAAAAAAAAAAAAAAAAGACTAAGAACAAATAAGAGCAAAGACTAGTGCTTAGAAGATAAAACCTAGAGATAACGGGAGACAAAAGCACAAGAATGATAACTTCTTTTTGCCATAGCATCTAGGGACTCTTAGAAGAGCCCTATATCCCAACCAACCTCCTTTCCTCATTCCTTCCATATAAAATTTTGAGAAATATGATATATTCACAAAGCACTTCATTAGTTGAACCAAAAATAATGTCATCAACATATATTTGCACAAGTAAGATGCATTTGTTTTAATGAAAAGGGTGGTGTCAACAAGACCTCTTGAAAAACCAATAGAAATGAGAAACTTGCTCAAACGCTCATACCAAGCACGAGGAGCTTGTTTTAAACCATACATTGCTTTTGTAAGTTTGTAAACATGGTTTGGAAATTTTTCATGCACAAAACCGGGAGGTTGTTCAACATATACTTCCTCCTCAATAAAGCCATTTAGAAACGCACTTTTCACATCCATTTGAAATAGTTTAATACCTTTAAAACAAGCATAAGCAAGAAGCATTCTAATAGATTCAAGTCTAGCTACGGGGGCAAAAGTTTCCTCGAAATCAATGCCCTCCTCTTGATTGAATCCTTGGGCAACAAGTCTAGCTTTGTTTCTTATAATCTCCCCGAGCTCATCAAGTTTATTACGAAAAATCCATTTTGTTCCAATAATAAGGCGATCAATAGGTCTAGGGACTAATGTCCAAACTTGATTTCTTTCAAATTGATTAAGTTCCTCTTGCATAGCCAAAATCCAAAAGTAATCACGTAAAGCTTCATGAATGTTCTTAGGTTCTATAGAAGAAAGTAAAGCAAGATTATCTATGAAATACCGCCTTGTTTTGACGCCAACGGATGGATCACCAATGATTTGCTCTTGAGGGTGACCTTGCTTGTATATTCAATCCTTTGGTAGCTCACTTGTTGAAGGATCATTGCTTTGAGTGACTTGGGGATCATTTTGAGTAGTTTCAATGTCCTCCTCATCCTTAGAATTATCATCCAACATAGGAGCTTGATGGATTTCATTTACACTTTCCAAGGGCATACCTATATCATCATCATCTTTTCTAGGCATGTAGATGTTAGATTCATCAAAAAAAATACATGCATGGACTCTTCAATACACAAGGTTCTTTTTATTATATACCCTATAAGCCTTTTTGTTTGAAGAATAGCCAAGAAATATTCCTTCGTCGGATTTCTTGTCAATTTTTCCAAGGCTATCTTTAATGTTGAGCACAAAACATTTGCAACCAAAAACTTTGAATTATGAGATTGAGGGTATTTTTCTAAAGATAAGCTCAAAAGGAGTTTTTCCAACAAAAGGCCTTAAAAGAACTCTATTAACAATATAACAAGCAGTGTTCACGGCTTCGGCCCAAAAATATTTTGGTAAAGAATTTTCACTAAGCATAGACCTAGCCATTTCTTGTAAAGTTCTATTTTTCCTTTCAACAACCCCATTTTGTTGAGGCGTTTTTGAAGCCGAAAAGTTATGTGTGATGCCATTTTCATTACAAAACTCTTCAAAAAATTGATTGTTAAATTCCCTCCCATTATCACTTCTCAAGGTAACAAGTTTTAGTTCAAGCGAGTTTTGTACCTTTTTGAAAAGATTTGAAAACTCATGGAAGGTGTCATCTTTTTGTGCAAGAAAAAGTACCCAAGTGAATCTTGAAAAATCATCCACAATAACAAAGGCATACCTCTTACCACCTAAGCTAGTGGTCCTCATTGGTCCAAAAAGATCAAGATGAACAAGTTCAAGTGGTTTAGAAGTGGAAACCATTTGTTTAGGCTTAAAAGACGTTTTTGTTTGTTTTCCAAATTGACAAGCATCACAAAGACGGTTTTTCTCATATTTCACTTTTGGAAGCCCACGCACTAGCTCTTTAGAGGAAAGATTATTTAAGAGATCCATGCTCACATGACCAAGCCGACGGTGCCATAAGAAGGCATCCTCTTCATTTATGGATAAGCATTTAAAATCGCATGCAACAAGATCATCCAAAGACAGCATATAAACATTACTGGTTCTATTAGCAACAAGCACTTTTTCATGAGAAGAGCTATCAACAATAGAGCAAGCC
This sequence comes from Vinca minor, assembly GCA_026122235.1. NCBI lineage: Eukaryota > Viridiplantae > Streptophyta > Magnoliopsida > Gentianales > Apocynaceae > Vinca > Vinca minor. Next base: position 921,110 of record JAOCZM010000105.1, read on the forward strand.
TTTTTGCTAAACATAACATCAAAACCATTATCACAAAGTTTGCTAATACTAAGCAAATTATATTTTAGGCTATCAACAAGAAGAACATGCTTAACAAGAGTTGATGAACCTTTACTGACATTTCCAATGCCAAGGATTCTACCCTTCTTTTTGTCCCCAAACGTGACATAACCTTCATAGATAGGTTCCATTTCTTTGACTAATGAGGCGTCTCCGGTCATGTGGCGACAACATCCACTATCAAGAAACCATTGAGCCGGAGTATTTACCTTGCTTGCAAGTACCTAAGACAAAGGAGGAGGAGTGAATTTTGGTACCCACACTTGTTTGGGTCCTTGAGGGTTAGTTAAAATACGCTTGATTCTCCATACAGTTTTTTCTCCCTTTTCAATTTTTCTCTTCACATAACATCTAGCACTAGTGTGTCCAAATTTTCCACAATATGTGCAACAAGTAGATGACTTAAAAAATTTGTGAATATGCTCACGATATGTATTTTACTTATGTGAGGTACTAGCATGCACAAAGTGATTTCTAGGTAACTTAGAAGAGCTAGCAATATCAATGTGAATCGAATGTATATAGCCTAATCCATGTTTATCATTTGAAGTACGTTGCATACAAAGAATTTGATCAAGATCTTTTGTTCCTTTGGTGAACTTATCAACAAGTGAGGTGAGATCAACAACTTTGGTTTTTAAACAATCAAACTCAACAAGTTTGCATTCAAGAGAAGACAATTTATCATAGGCTTCTTGATATTTTAATGAGGAAGTTTTGCAAGTAGTCATAAGCTTTTCTTTTTCGATTTTCAAGCAATCAACATCATCACATAGCTTTTTGTTTTCACTAAACAACCTAGATCTTTCTTCAAATAAGGATTCAATTTTAAGCTTCATTTCTTGGTTTTGCTTAGCACATTTCTTAAGTTGATCAAACATATCACACAAAAGTTCATTAGGATCATCTTCATCATCATCAAGGGAGTTAGAAGTAGTGGGTGTAAGATGTACCTCATTCCCGAAAGCCATGAAGCAAACATTTGCGTTTTCCTCTTCTTCTTCATCGCCACTCCCTTCTTGATCCCATGTGCTTAGCATGCCCTTAGCATTCTTTCGTTTGAAGAATTTTTTCTTTTTGTCTTCCTTGGTCTCTTTTTCTTTGGCGGAGGGGCACTCTCCTATGAGATGTTGGTTGCTTCCACATTCATAGCATCTCATCCCATTAGGATTTTGTTTTCTTCTATTTTGGAAGAATTTTCTTCCTTTCCCGGAAAACATTTTTTTCATGCGCTTTACCACCAAAGCCATGGTCTCATCATCTAAGTTGATGTCTTCTTCATCACTAGAATGGTTGGATTCATCAAGATCAAGAATAGCCTTTAGAGCAATACTCTTCTTTGCCTTTTCAATATGCTCATCCTTTTTGTGTGTGAGCTCATAAGTGAGAAGAGAACCAATGAGCTCCTCCGTAGGATAAGTTTTCAAGTTCTTTTCTTCTTCAATAACTAGAGCTTTGCCTTTCCAACTTTTAGGAAGTGAGCTGAGGATCTTCCTATTCATTTCACCCATAGAGTATTCCTTTCCATAAGATCTCAACCCATTGACAACATTGGTGAACCTAGTGTTCATCTCATTTATAGTTTCATTTGGCTTCATAGAGAAAAGCTCATATTCCCTCACAAACATGTTGAGCTTTGATTCTTTGACTTGATTAGTCCCCTCATGGGTGACTTCTAAGGTTTTCCACATCTTGTGAGCGGATTTGCTTCCACGTACCCGATTGTACTCATCCGGATTAAGAGCACAACTAATGATGTTCATAGCTCGATAATTGAGGGTCATTTTCTTGGACTCATCTTCATTAAACTCATTGTCCAATTTTGGAATTTGAACACCATCCACCACTTTCATAGGTACATATGGACCTTCTTCAAAAATCTGCCATAAGGAGTAGTCTATAGAGCACACATAGATTTTGAAACGGTCTTTCCAAGCATTAAAATTGTTTCCATCAAAGAGAGGTGGTCTATTAGTGGAAAATCCCTCTAGGTAGGCTAAAGCGGAATTTCCAGCCATAATCTTTACTTCAAGCGGTTAAGCTAAAGGTGAAGACGAGGCTCTGATACCAATTGAAAAACACAAGAGGGGGGGGGGTGAATTGGGTTTTTATAAAAGTCGCTTCTTTTTCAAAATTCTGGAATGTGGAACTTGTATTTGAAGCTTGGAGAAAATGGAGCAAAGATAAAACAAGGAAAGCAAGACACGTGATTTAGAGTGGTCCAAAACACAAAGAATCTACGTCCACTACCTTGAGCCTCACACAAGGATTTTCCAACAACTTTACTAAGAAAGTAATTACACATGTGGCTAACTCACAAAGAGTTTTACGCAAATAACCACAATTATAAACTACACTCACTAAGAGTACAAAGCCCACACAAAGTAGGACTTGACACAAGAAATACCCTATCACTAAGAGAGGGAAAGATGGAGATATAAAGAGAGAGTTACACACTCAAAAAGTGGAGTATAAATACCTTTTAAGATCTTACTTTAATGCTCTTAGAACTTGGGATTCAACAACTTGTGTCTTGCAAGCGAGATCATGATTTTGAACATTTCAACACATTAATAAAGTTGGATATGCTTTGAAAGTGCTAAAGCTTTTTGTATAATCAATGTATATCAGTTCTGGTTGTTCTATTAAAGATTCCACAGCTTTAGAGCTTTTATACTTTTCAAAAGAGTCCAAAAAACAGCTTTAAAACTGTCATATAACGGCTAGTTTTCGCAGAGCTCGGTTGACCGCAAGTGTCCTCGGATGATCCGATCAAAGGATCGGACGATCCTAAGTTTACATAGGTCGACCGGGACAGAAAGTTCCCAAAAACTCAACTCTCTGTTTCCAGTCCGGATGATCCGTGCAATGCTCGGATGATCCGATTTTCCTGGGCTCAAGAGATGTTGATTTTTCACAAGTTTTGAAATCTTTTAAGGTCAAAATGGTTTTCTCAAAAGGGTAACTACCACTTGAAAAACAATTTTCAAGGTCTTAGACAATGAAACCAAGGGCTTTTGAGAAGAGAACATGTTTTAAAGACCATTTTTGAAACTGAGCTTTATGAAAACTATTTCTAAAGGTGCAAGACAATAGTGTTGTGATCCTAAGTTCATGTGAGCAATGGTTAGAGCTTTAAGATATATAAAAAAACGCTAAGCTATTCTAACCACACCTAAACCTTCAATCTTCAAGTCTTGAGAGATGTGCCTTATAGAATGTAATCATTAAGTCTCGAGCACGGCTTGATTGAAGTACTTAGAGCTTCCATTTTAGTGATCCATTATTCTATCACAACGATTGAAACCATTAGATACAACATCAGATGTTTGTACATTATCAAAAACTGAGTTTGTTCGCCCTTAGGGCTTACAATCTCCCCCTTTTTGATTATGACAAACTTTGATGCAATAACATAGAATAAGGACAATTTAAGAACAAGGAAGCAAGGCAAAAGACTAAGAACAAATAAGAGCAAAGACTAGTGCTAGGGACTCTTAGAAGAGCCCTATATCCCAACCAACCTCCTTTCCTCCTTCCTTCCATATAAAATTTTGAGAAATATGATATATTCAAAAAATAAAATAAAAAGCTCCCCCTCAAAACATGCCAGGAAAAGATATTTACAAAGTTAAAAACAAGTTAAGAAAACTCCCTTTAGTTTTAGTTAGTTAATCTTTTTTATAAATGTAGACTAAAAAATTGTAGTCTTTTTTGTATAATATTGAACTAGTTATGCACGTATTTGATTATTTGAAATTGATTTTTGTATGTTATGTACTAGTTATGTTTTTTTGTATAATATTGACTAGTAAAGTTTTCTGGTGATTTTGGGATTTGTTTGGGTAAGTTTTCTAGTGAATTGTGGCAAGGGATCGATTGATTTTTTACCTTTCTATCTATAAATATTGGACAGATTAACGACCGACTTGCGGCGGAATAGCCACCGTTTTAGGGTATAGGGTTAGGGTTGGGCGATCGAATTCGTCAAATCGGTCGCCAGTCGGTCACTATTCAGAAACCGTCTTTTTAAAAAATAGTGGGTTCTTTTTAAGAGATAGAAACATTTTGCCTATTTGAGGTACTATTACACACACACACACATATATATACACACACATATGAATAGTCATAGTAATAATTAGCCTTTCTATCTATAAATATTAGACAGATTAGCGATCGACTTGCGGCGGAATAGCCACCGTTTTAGGGTATAGGGTTAAGGTTGGGCGATCGAATTCGTCAAATCAGTTGCCAATCGGTCGCTATTCAGAAACCGTCTTTGTAAAAAATAGAGGGTTCTTTTTTAAGAGATAGAAACATTTTGCCTATTTGAGGTACTATTACACACACACACATATGAATAGTCATAGTAATAATTAGGGCTAAAGGTACTAAATGGCCATGAAGTATTTCACTATTTCGGGTTACGGCCGAAAACATTTATTTCTTCGACATTTAGCATAAAAAACTTACGGGTCGCTGTATTTCGATTCCGATGACAATTTCGTCAATTTTGACCAAGTCTTCCCTCACGTGTCGGCCACGTGAGGGGTATTTTGGTCCTGAAATTTTTAGCCCCTCATCGCCCTCCTGAAATTTTGAATTCTTCACCATGGAAGCGACCACAGCGTCATTTGGCGGAGCATAATTGAAATCGAGAGTCGACGTTGACGTCGAGTCGGGGTTTACGAGACAGTAAGATAAAGACATCGCTTTCACCTGAGAAGGCAATGATAAAGGGCCACCGCCTAGCCCTATTTGTTAGTAGTGCCCTAGGACCATTAGCATATGTTGTACGTTCTATATCTTTTTGAGCATTTCATCTGAATAGTTAATTTTTCTTATGAACATCAAAGGCGTGATTTGATAGTAAAACTCATTTGTTTATGTAATTACTATTCTAGTTGTCCCTAGTTTTATGTAATCTACTTTACAATGAAATAAAACTAGTATGATGTTTGATTGATGATTATGTTTTACTAATCATGTGTAATGAGTACAAATCATATCATAGATGCAATGTATTGAGATATATCGTATCGGAGGTGATCCGTTAGAGAAGTAATACTTCATGGTCCTTAGTCATAAGTATTACTTCCTCAATACAATTTTAGAATCCTTAGACCTTATGTCTCCATTGATTCTAGCATAAATGGAGCCACATTTTGACTCGATCAGATGCGTTGCTTTTAATCGAGTAATCAATACGACTGATAATCGGATGTAGCGTCCTATCATGGCTTGAATGTGAGAGGCATTGTAAGGAATTTGTCCCTCTCTATTATTAGAGAGAGATATGCATGGGCCCCTCGATAGGGAAACACTGTCTAAATGCATGGCCGTGCTCAAATGTATTTGATAAAGTGGTTATCAGATACTATTTGTTGGAACAGTCTACCCGGAGATCGAGCATAAATACAATTAAGCTTAATAAGGGTGACGACTACCATGCCTTATGCTTAATTAGGATATCGCGAGACAAAGGGATTAAATAGTGGATTGATATTAGGTTCCGTTGTATATTCATTCACTTTGGGTAGTCACAATGTCCTGCTAGGGACCGCTTGCGATTTATGAACTCACACTACTACTCAGTGTGTTTTCATTGCCAGTGTGATATGAACCTACAGGGTCACACACATAGACGAGCTAACGAGCTTCATGTCCATATTCAATGAATCTAGAATGTGTCTAGGTTCATTCTATCTGACATTCATTTTTCTGAGAATAATAAAGCGTTATTATTCGAATTAGAGATAAGGGCATTTTCAGTATAGCTGGGATTACGTGGGAGTTATTATCCGATAAGGACTCCCACTACCAGCAGAAGTCTATTGGACGTGGGAGTTAAAGACTCCCACTGCCATAAGAGGTGGAGCGGACGTGGGATTTGTTCTGGAAACAACCTCTCACTCCCTATAAAAACCTCTCTTGGCCGAAACCCTAAGGTTAGACAATTTTCAGGCGAAATACCAAGAAATCCAGAAAACTGTTTTCTGCCTCCCTTTCTCCCTAATTCCCGAAACTTAGAAAAAACTCAGAGCTAGCACTCGCTGCCCGTTTCGTCGCGTATACCGGTAGGGAGTAATTCCGCAAGGGAAGACTCAAGGTGATCTTTGCTGAGAGCATAAAGACAAAATCTTTCATTCAAGAATCAGATTCTTGAGCCACAAAACGTAAGTCTTTTTTCTTGTTTTTCTGATTCGTTTTGTATGAGCGGATCCTTCAGGGGAGGACTCATGGGTGTTTGGAACGAGTTTCCGCCCATGAATCCCTTCACTATTATGCCGGCGGAGGCCGTGAATAAGCTTTCGTTATCATAGTCGCAGCCGATAGCAACGTTATTAACGGTACCAGAATTACCAAACAATAGCGTTCGGTAGCGAAATCTCTGACTGTGTAGGACCCATCGCCATAGGAGACCTGGTAATTACATCTGTTACTACAGGGTTTGAGCTATAAAGCACTACACTAAGGGGACCCACAAGTTAACGGACGATAATAAGATGATTTAGACGGGTCGAATACCGGGTCAGTTTGTTGGTAACAGTCGGTGCAGGGTTGACACTGGAGCCAGCTAATATCACTACCCGTATCGATAACCATGTAGTACTCTTTCCCGGGTTGACCCACTCCGAATTGGGCAAAGTACTCCCCGCTCCCTTGGCTTACCCCTGAAGTCACCGGCGACTGTAAATCCTCAGGGTTTAGGGTTAATTTTTTTTTAAAATCCCCAAATTATTGAGGATCTCATGTAATCTACTAAAATGGAACTAGGTCTCATCAATTTCAGTTGATGAGAAATTTTTTATTTGCAAGGTTCCATTTGAAAGGTTCCAAATATGGGTTTCTTTTGTAACTGATTTGAAAGGTTCCATTTTTGCAGTCTATGGCTTACTGATGGGTGGAATTGGTAGTGGTGCGGGGTGGAATTGGTAGTGGAAGGGTGCTGTGGGATGGAAATGGTGGTGGAAGGGTGGCAGTGCGGAGAAGGAGAAAGATGAGCCGGGGTGTCCGGATTTTTGGATTTCAGGACCAAAATGCCCCTCACGTGGCCGGCACGTGAGGGCTGACTTAGTCAAAATTGACTGAATTTTCGTCGGAATCTAAATTCTGTAAACTTTAATTTTTTTATGGCTAAATGTCGAAGAAATAAATGTTTTCGACCATAACCCGAAATAGTGAAATACTTGATGGTCATTTAGTGCATTTAGCCCTAATAATTATACTTATTTATAAAATATCTAAATAGCCTCGAAGCAGAACAATTCAAGTAATACATTAGTGTATACATTTAAGTTAATCATTAAGTGATTGAGTTAAAATTTTAATAATTACTTATTAATAAACAAATAATTACTAGAAATATTCATACTAGTTCGTATTCGCATTCTGAACGATGTCAGTTTTTAGATTTATAATTTTTTTAACTGAGTCTGTCGCTAATTATCTCAAGGGCAACCGATTAATGACCGAATTCGTCAAATCGGTCGCAAGTTGGTCGCTATTTAGAAACCGTCTTTTTAAAAAATAGCGGGTTCTTTTTTTAGGAGTCCAAAACATTTTGCCTATTCCATTGCTAATTATCTCAGGGGCGACAGAATAGGTCAAACGACGACGTTTTGGTGTTCCATCAGGTGGTTAAAAGATAACTAAAAAGACGTCGTTTTGGACTTAATGAGCGAATAGCGACAGAATACCAAAACGACATCGTAAACAATTGATAATCGAACATAACAAGAATATAAATACATCGTTCTACTAAACAAAAAAATCAGAACAAACAAAGCTTTAGATAAGATGTCATTAGTAACATAATACGTAAAATAATTTTCGTGCTATTACACCGAACAATAGTACTTACCACACATTAGTTACTTGAAAAATAAGGTTCAAAATCTTCAAACATAAGGTTCAAAGTTATAATGCATTTACTTATTAAGACTTGATATGTGCAGATATTGTGTTTATAATGGAGGATAATTCTAGAAGACTTATGCCACGAAACAATTATCGAAAGATGCTTCGTGATGCCGCCGGACCAAGTTTTAATGAGCCGGATAATAGGGATGTGGAAGAACCTCCCAATCCAGAGGCACAAATGTACTATGAATGATTGCTAGAATGTTGAGTATTAAGTCCGAAGACAACTTATCTGAAATTATTATAGATAAATTTGCGCAGTTGATTAAAGAGGCGCTTCCTCCCAAAAATAATGTTTTAGACGACTTTTACCAAATGAAGAAATTGATTAAAGGCCTTGGATTGCCGGTGCGAAATATTGATGTTTGTTTTAACGGTTGTATGTTGTACTGGAAAGATGATGTTGAGAGTAGAGAATGCAAGTTTTGTGGTACATTAAGAAAAAGAAATCTAAAAATAAATGGCAGAAAGAGATTGCTTGCAAAAAGATGTATTATTTTCCAATTACTCCGAGATTACAAAGATTGTACGCATCTGAGAAAACCGCAAGACACATGACATGGAACTCAGACAGTGAGAGGGAAGAGGGAATAATGAATCACCCGCGGGGTGGGGAAGCTTGGCATCATTTTGATAGAACATACACCGATTTTGCAGGGGAACCTCGGAATGTAAGGCTTGGGTTATGTACAGATGGTTTTGCACCTTTCGACATGTCATGTAAGCAATATTCTTCTTGGCCAGTTCTTTTGACACTTTACAATCTCCTCCCCCCCCCCTTGGATGTGTATGAAGAACAATGTAATGTTCTTAATTATCATTATACCTGGACCCCAAATTCCTAAACACAAGATTGATGTGTACTTGCAGCCTCTCATCGATGAATTGAATTAGGTGTGGGGTGAAGGTGCGGAGACTTATGACATCTTTAAAAAGCAAAACTTTAACCTGAGGTCTTCCTTACTTTGGACAATTAGTGATTTCCCAGCATATGGAATGTTGAGTGGATGGAGTACAGCTGACATTCACGCTTGTCCATATTATATAGAGGAAACACAAGCGTTCCATTTGCAGGCTGGCGGGAAACAATCATGGTTCGATTGCCACAAATGCTTCTTGTCACCTAATCATCCATTTAGAAGAGATGCAATTGGATTTCGGAAGGACTGATGACATGAGCGAGCAGAACCGCCCTCTCGCCTAACTGGTGATGAAATGTATTTTAAAGTTAGAGATTACAAGAAAATTACTGATACAGTTGAAGAGGTTGGTAAAGAGCACGACAAAGGTCGGGATCACAGTTGGGCCAAACATAGCATATTTTGGGACTTACCTTATTGGCGGACACTTATGATAAGACACAACATTGAGGTCATGCATAATGAAAAAAATGTTTTTGATAACGTCTTTAACACCGTGTTGGACGTGAAGGGTAAAACTAAGGACAATGTTAAGGCCAGAGTGGATGTTGAAAGGTTTTGTAGTCGACCGGAGTTGAGTATTAAACATGATGGCCGAGGTAAAGCAACGAAGCTAAATGCATGTTTCACCCTTACCAAGGCACAAAAAGAGATGGTTTTGCAGTGGGTGAAAGAATTAAGGCTCTAAGATGGCTATGCATCGAATTTGGCGCGATACGTTGATATGAAAGAGTTGAAAATGCCTGGCATGAAGAGACATGATTGTCATGTATTCATGGAGAGACTTATCCATATAGCTCTCATAGAAGTACTATCGACAAATGTGTGGGTACCCTTGGATGAACTTAGTCTGTTCTACAGAGATTTGTGTTCCCCAAAGTTGACTGTGGTGCATATGCATGAATTGGAGGACAATATCTCTATATTATTATGCAAGTTAGAGAGAATATTTTCCCCGAATTTTTTGATGTCATGGAACACTTGCCGATTCACCTTCCGTACGAAGCCAATGTTGGTGGTTCAGTACAGTTTAGGTGGATGTACCCGATCGAGAGGTAACAACTCATGTCTTTATGATCTCAACTTCATTTTTGTTTTCCATGTATTTACAATGTGATTAAGTACTCATGCTTTAATTAGATACCGGTACCATCTAAAAAATAATATAAAAAACAAGGCTAGAGTTGAGGGGTCAATTTGCAATACATACTTGGTGGAAGAAGCTGCTACATTCTTTAGCTATTATTTCGAACCCCACATGAAAACGAAAGTGGACCAGATGTATTATCAATTTGCAACGTACCTGGATGATCATTTGGAAAAAAAGAAAAGATTTCATTATTTTATCAAGATTATAAAACAACCATTAATTATATCCTTATAAATTGGGAAGAGGTTGAACCATACCTTCAGTAAGTAAAGACATCTATTACTTCCGTTTTCCTATATAATTAAAAGTAACCAAGTAATAATATTGTCATTTGATTTGTAACTCAGGAAATTTGTTAGTGAAGTAAATGACCAAACTCCCAGATAACGAAGGATGAACTGCAAAGCCGGGTTTATAGTGATTTTTCCACATAGTTTGGAACTCATGTAAGTTGGTATTATGTAGAAATGTATTTGTTTTAAGAAAGCTTAAACTAATTAACTTTTGTTGTTCTCAACATATACATAGCCGTCTGGAACATTCCGAAAGGTTGTTGAAAAATCTTTCATGTGGCCCGACAAGAAGAGTAATGTCATATTCTGGTTACTTTGTTAACGGTTATAGATTTAACACAAAAGCACACAGTGATGGAAAATGAACCACTAACAGTGGGGTATGGGTTAAAGGCGATTACTACGGTGAGTTGAAGCAAGTCCTTGAGGTTGAACTTGTTGGAGTACGAGTCCAAAAAATAATTCTTTTCAAATGTGAATTCGTTTGATTCAACTCCAAATAGAGATTTGATGGTGCATCCTCAATATAAGCTTGTAGAAATTAATAGGGAAAAAACGTACCAATGTTACGATCCATTTTGTATTTACTTCCCAAACTCAACAAGTCTACTACACGCCTTATCCAGGTAGTAAGGCAACATCTATGGCTGATTGGTGGGCTGTTTGTCTTTCCAAACCACGTCTAGTTGACGTTCCTAATGTTCCGGTATCATATAAGGAGGAAGTTCGCGTGGAGGAGACCAGGCACATTGATCCAACTTTTACTGAAGTTGGTCAACTTGCACACCAGTCAGGGGAAATCGAAGTTGTACTTGTGATCGGTACGGGCCGTGTTAATGAAGATGATGATGATGGATTTATGTCGAGTGGGTACAATTCTGAAGAATGATTAAAAATAGAATTATTAATTTGGTTATATATTTGTTGTTGTGCTTTAATTCTTAACTTTCTTTTATTAATTCATTTTTCATGCATGATATATATTTTGATTTTTTGTTTTTTTTTTAATTTACCCAATTTTATATGTCTCTTTCTCGTTTCACACTAAGAAGCCACTTGAACTATACAAATTGAAGTTGAACAACTAGCTTCTTGGAATTCCACATATTGAAGGTGAGTAATATTCGTAGGTTTAGTTTTAGTACTTTATAAGAAAAATTAAGTATAACTTTATTACTATAATTTAATTGCCGTATTGTATAACTTTTTAACATAGTTCAAAATGGTAATTTTATTTCCATAAATTAATTTGATTCTTGAATTTTCAGATTACAACTCATGCATTTGCAAGGATATACATATAAGTGAACCTACAAAAGATATGGGACACCAAGGAGTATATTGCAAGGTTATAAAGAAACAAAAAAAAAGGAATTGGTGGAGTGGAGTTCACACTTTGATTGTGAGTGTTGTCACGTACATGAAAGTGTAAACTTGTGTTTTATAGAATGTATTAGTAAAATAATTGGTTATGTGATGTTATTTTTGGGTTTTATTGATTAAGTTTTCTTTTTGCGATCTTATTGATATTATTTCTGGTTCATTGATGTGCGTATTGCTGTTTCTTATAATAAGGATTTAATTAAATTTCAGAATTTATTTTTTTAAATTAAAAAATATTTAGCGACCGTTCGTTATATCGGTTGCTAGAGGTTTAAAGTCAAAGTCAAATTAACTAGACTCAGTTGCTAATCCATCGCTAATTATCGACGAAATATTCCGTCGCTACATGAGCTGTCGGCAATCGGTCGTTAACAAGTCAAAGTCAACATTGTTGACCGTTCGGTCGGTAATTTGCGACCTAATATTTCGTTGGTAAAAAAGGGTCGTGGGTAATCGACCGTTAACAAGTCAAAGTCAATGTCAACATTGATAGACATTCGGTCGCTAATCCGCCGGTATATAGCGACCAATTAATTGGTCGCTACATAATCCGCCGGTATTCGGTCGCTAACATGCTCCTCTTTCATGCTTGGAAATTTTCTGCTAAAATGAGCTTCCAGTAACTTGCATTTGAGCGGGAACGACAGTTACAACTGCTCTGATCATGCGGTTTCTGAGGTGCAATATGCTGCTCCTCTCTTCTAGAATGTTCATTTGCCAGCTCAGACTTGTGTTGTTCCAATTTTGTACAATCTGATGTTGAGTGTGAGCTTCCAATGGCTGCTGCAGCTTCTGATATTTGTTGTTGTTGCACGTCAAAGTCCTTTGAGCTCTTCTAGTATGCTCTAACCCTTGTTGTTGAGCTGTTTGAATTTAGATGAGGATGTAGTTTTGACAAAGGCATTGGCATAGTGGTCAAGGTTGAAGCTTCAAGTCATTAAGGTCTTGACTTCAAACTCAGTCCCCACTTCTAACTTTCCCATAATTTTTAATAAAAAAAATAATAATTTAAAATGGATTTTGAGACAGAAGTTCAAAATGTGCAAGTCTTTTATTTAACAAACTCCATTTCCCACAATAAAAAAGAAAATAAAAGGAAAGGAAAATAGAAGCGAACCAAAACAACAAAAAAAAACGGAAATTTTAGGTAAGCGGACAAAACAATTAAGGTTAATTGTATATAAATTAGGTTTAATTTTAACCCCATGAAGTTAGGAGTCAAATCTAGTCTTAATACCGTCTGTATCTAAATTCATCTTAATAAAAAATTCCTATAGGGTTTGGTTATTTATTTATTTATTTTGCTTTTAGTTTGTAATTATTTATAATTTATTTTTCTTTATAATTATTTATTTTTCTTTATTATTTATAATTATACATATTTATTTATTTATTTATAAATTATAAAAATTTATTAAATGACCAATAATTCTGCAAATCTGGAAATATCTTCTTTATTGTTATTTACTTTTTAGAATTATTGGTCATTTAATAAATTTTTATTCTATTAAATGATTGATTAAAATACCAATTCCATTTCATTCTATCATACTATCTAACAATCCAAATTAATAATTTAAAATTCAATATTTACGTGCATAGCATGGGTATTTTGCTAGTATTCAAAAAAGATGTTATTTACAGAGAATCAAAAAGAGTATTAAATTCAAAAATAAAATTTTGCTGTTATAAAAGTTTGAACAAAAAAAATAAAAATGAATGGATGAAATTAATTATGCCCCATAAACCTCTGATAAACCAATAATTTCTCCTATCTCTCTCCAAACTCATTCATATTAATACAAATCATTTGCTCCATTCTTAAATATTCCCCATATTGAATCCTCTGATCAACCAATTATTTCTCCCTCTCTCTGCCATTATCATACCATTTCCTCATTTAAAGAATAAATTAAACCCCCTTCTTGTGGCTTCATCCTTTGAGCTCTAGGCCAAGTATTTTGAAAGAATTAGACTCCACCAGATTGAGTCTAGATTAGTCTCAACAAGGCTGGATATATCCAGGGACGAAACTAGAAATTTAGCGTTGGGGGCAAAAAAAAAAACCTCAAATACAACATTGTGATTGATCAAAATTACTTCAAAGATGATGGTAGGAATTTCCAAACTTTTGAGTTTTTTAGGTTTATTCCTCGTACTTGTTGGAAGATTCAGCTATGTAGAAGCTTATGTGGGTCTCAATTGGGGAAGAATGGCTAACCAAAGATTGATACCATCTATGGCGGTCGATATGTTTTTACAAAATGGGATAAAAAATATAAAAGTTTATTCAACAAGTGCAAATGTTCTTGAATCCTTTAAAGGAACTGACGTTGATCTTGTTGTGACGATTCCCAATGGTGATTTAAAGAATTTTACTAGCGTTGATTCTGCCAAAGCATGGTTACTACAAAGAATCGTCCCATTTCCTGATATCAATATAAGGTACATATATGGTAATTTTAATTCTACAATCATTTTCAATTAATAAAGCTTCTTGTCCAAAATTTCAGGCCCATAATAGAATTTTTCTTTTATCGAAGAACAAAATATCCGTTCTTCTTTTTAAATATTGAAATTTTCAGAAAGATCATTCAAATTTTCATATTTATTTCCTCAAGAATTAAGTAAAAATTATTATAGTTTCCATCCTTTATACCGACCTTTCTATAGAGGTTGCCCTACAATTATCTGGGACGGAAATAGAGCCTACACCTGAAATGATATTTTAAAATTTTTTTATTATTTTTTATAGAAATCTAGCGTTTTAGAAAATGTATACAAGGCGACCGTCATCCCCTGACTCTTAGTTCTACCCTTCATAACAAGAAATTTTTTTGTACTACCTTCGTCCCAAATTATTCGCAACGTTTCACCTTTTGAGGCATTCCAAATTATTTGTCACGTTAAAAAAAAAAAACCAATGCATCTTTATTATTACTTTTTTAGTCTTACCCCGATTTATTACTCAACTAGTAGTAATTTTTTCAGTCATTAATTGAGGGGTATTTTGAACTTTTTTCTTATATTAATTACTTTCCAATCATTTCCTTAATTTTAGTGAAAATGTGAAATGTTGCAAATAATTTGGGACGGAGATAGTATATGATTGTTAATTAAGTATTTTTTGCATTTTCCTATGGTTCTAAAACTTGTGTGGTTTACAGGTATATTACCGTGGGGACACAACCATTATCAACGCTTTTCAACAGAACATACTATCATGTAGTTGATATATTAAAATATGTGCAAGTTGCTCTGAAAGAATATGAACCAGTAAAGGAAAGAGGTATTAAAACAGCCATAACTCAGTTCACAGATGCTTTGATTCCAGTACAGCGGCCATCAGAAGGCGATTTCAAGCCGATAATCAAGGACGCCGTGATTGAATCATGTCGACTTCTTATTCAAGACAATTCTTCTATTTGGTTGGACATATTTCCTATTTATGATATTATAAATTTGTTTAACAATGATCTTGAGTTTGCATTTTTTGAGAATAACTCAACATCAAAATTTATGGATGGGGATCTACAATATAATAATATTTTTGAAGTAATGGTTGATACATTTATTCATGCAATGAGGAAAGCTGGATTCTATAACGTATCAATAATTATTGGGCAAGCTGGTTGGCCAACTGATGGAATATATGGTGCCAATGTACAAAATGCAAAAAGGTTTCTTACTGGTTTCATTGAACATATTGCCAATGGTAAAGGGACTCCTCTTTATCCAGGTCCTATTGATGTCTTTGTTCATAGTATGGCAGATGAGACTAAGTTGAAAATTAATATAGGTGGATTTACGCGTCATTGGGGAATGTACAAATTCGACGGAAAACCTAAATATAGTATTGATTTTTCTGGAGAAGGAAAAGATGTAAAACAAGTCAGTGGGAAAGGGATCACACATATGCCGAAAAGATGGTGCGTCTTCAATAACGATACGACTGATCTGAATCAAATAAAATATCACTTCGATATTGCATGTAATGTATCTGATTGCACAAGTATGTTACCTGGAGGATCTTGTGGTGACTTGGAATTTCCGCATAATATTTCCTATGCTTTTAATATGTATTTTCAGTCAAAAATTCAGAAGGTGAGTGAAGAGGCATGTGATTTTGGTGGACTTGGTCTCATTATCCCAAATGATCCATCAAGAGATACATGTTCATTTCCTATTGAAATATTATCTGCTGAAGTCTTTGGTGGAGAAGGTATCCTTTTTGATAAGGCTGTGAGACATATTAGTATAGAATTTCAAATTATTTTGAACTTTTTGTTTGTATTAATCTTCTTTGTATTGATTTAGGGACTGAAGTACAAATAAATGTATTCAAGATGTATCTTGTCATACATATAATTTTAATAAATATATACTAGTCTAATGACCCGTGCTATGCACGGGAGTAAACTTTTTCTTAGGGAAAATACATGTTGTCTTCACAATTTTAAAATCTAAATTGTATAACTGTAAAAGCTAACATGTGCTACGCTCGGGTTACATTTTATTTTAAAATATCAGTTGCAATAGAAAATTTATGATATGACCAATAATTTTTAAAAGTACATAACAATAAAGAAAATAAAATAATGAGTTATTTAACTTTTAGTTGATAATTGTTTTCAATTTATTTCTTATTATCAATTGGAAGATATTTTAAGATTTGGAGAGATTATTGGGGAAGTGGTTTAATACTTGAAGTTTAATAAGATAAAAATTAGTTTCTAATTAATTCAATTGATCTAAACACTTCTAAACCAATCATGTTTTTGTAAAACAATTTAAAAAACAAAAAAATTCTAGAAAATTCCACGTTGGATTTCTAAGTCTTTGATTGGTTGAAACTGAAAGCAGGTTATTTAATATAAATATAGATAGATTGTTAGATTGTTAGATAGTATGATAAAATAAAATGAAATTGGTATTTTAATTAATTAATATTAAAATAAATTTATGATATAACCAATTATTCTAATAGTACATAAAAATAAAGAAATCTAAAAACATAAAACATGAGTTATCTAACTTTTAGGTGATAATTGTTTTCAATTTATTTCTTGTTAGCAATTGGAAGATATTTCAAGATTTGAAGAGATTATTAGGGAATTGGTTAATATTTTATGTTTATTAGGATAAAAATTAGGTTGTAATTAATTTAATTGAATTAAACTCTACTAAAAAAATCAAGTTTTTTGTAAAACAATTTAAACACAAAAAATTCTAGAAAATTCCACGTTCGATTTCTAAGTCTTTGATTGGTTAAACTGAAAATAGATTTCTGCAATATGAATATAGATAGATTGTTAGATTATTAGATAGTATGTTAGAAAAAAATGGAATTGATATTTTGATTATTTAATTAACTAAATAGATTTATGGTACCAATAATTCTAAAAGTAATAACAATAAAGAAATGTAAAAAAATAAAACATGAGTTATTTAACTTTTAGTTGATAATTTATTTTTCAATTTATTTCTTATTATCAATTGGCATATATTTCAAGATTTGGAGAGATTATTGGGGAAGTGGATTAATATTTGAAGTTTATTAAGATAAAAATTAATTCTAATTAATTTTATTAATCTAAACTCTTCTTAACCAATAAATTTTTTGTAAAACAATTAAAACACAATTTTTTTTTATAAAATTCCACGTTGGATTTCTAAGTTCTGTAATATAAATATAAATATGCATAGATTGTTAGATTGTTAGATAGTATGATAAAATAAAATAGAATTTGTATTTTAAATAACTATTTAATAAAATAAATTTATGATACAACCAATAAATTTAAAAGTATATAACCATAAAGAAATCTAAACAAATAAAACATGACTTATTTAAGTTTTAGTTGTTAATTATCTTTAATTTATTTCTTATTATCAACTGGCAGATATTTCAAGATTATGAGAGATTATTGGGGAAGTGTTTTAATATTTGAAGTTTATTAAGATAAAATTTAGTTTGTAATTAATTTAGTTGATCTAAACTCTTCTAAACCAATCGAGTTTTTGTAAAAAACAATTAAAACACAACAAATTCTAGAAAAATTCCACGTTGGATTTTTAAGTTTTTAATTGGTTGAAACTGAAAACATATTCTAGTAATATATATATATATATATATATATATATATATATATATATATATATATATATATATATACACACACACACACTAGCCTAATAACCCGTGCTATGCACGGGATTCCGTGTTACTATATAATTAAGTGTATATGAAAATCAAATGGCTCTTTGAGCTAATTTTTATTTTTTTTTAAAAAAAAACAAATTGATTATTGGAATGAAAATTTTGAAAAGAAAATTGAATTTTGCACTAAATTTAATGGGCTAAACATCAACATACCAATTCATTCAATTGAAAAGCATGCTCAACCCCTTTATTTATAATGTTTTCAAACTCCAAAAAATTTGTGCATTTTCAATGTGGGATCTTGAATAATATTGAAAAGGAAAAAGGAAAATCTAGAAAATTAGAATAGAAAAAAAAGGAAAAACATAAATATATTAAATTATACAATTTAATTTGAATAAGTTAAAGATGTCAATCAATACATCAAAAATTTGGACATTAGATTGAGAACATGAAAACTCTATAGTGCTAAAAACCCGGAAATGCCTTTGATTATATCATATACTCCCTCTAATTCAAAATATAAGTCATTTTAGAAGTTGTAACACAAATTAAGATACTAATCAAGATGACTAAAGTACCCCTAATTAATACTCCAAAAGAACAAATAAATTAATGAAGAGTTGCATGGGAACTACATATTTTGACAAAAATGAATATATGGAGAAAATATTGTATAGGTAAATTAGCTAATAAATGCACAATTCTTGTAAAAAGACCTATATTATGCAACAAAAAATAACTCTTAAAAAAAAATCTATTTTGAATCGGAGGGAGTATAAATTTTATACACATTAATATTTCTTTTATAGTCTTGTCATTTGTCAAGTTTTCAAAATAATAACTATTTTTTTATTTGGAGTCTTTATTGTTGTTAATTCTCTTATTTGACTTTAGATTAATATTTTTTACTTTTTTTATATTATTAAAAATTAAAATTTCTACAAATTAATACTTTAGTTTTAGAGAGTTTAGAAAAAGATTCACTTGATTTTTTGCAGTATAAACGAAGATAATTGATTTTTTTTTTCATTTTTAAATATCCATATTTATTTATTTTTAAATAGATATTATGAAAATAAAAATTCTATATAAGAATAAAAAACAAAAATGAACATTGCATAAATCTAAACTAAATCGAACTTGACTGTAAGCTCAATCGGAATTCAGAGGACCCGATAATCTGAATTACCCGTTATTTGTTAAAACTTTAACTATTTATATTTATATAAATAAAAAATATAGGAAGCAAATAAGTGGGCTTCCCTTTATTTATATTGTCAAACTACAAAAATTTCGTACATTTTGAATGTGGGATCTTGAATAATATTGAAAAAAAATAAGAAAAATCTTGAAAATTATAATAGAAGAAAAGAAAAACCATAAAAATATTAAATTGTTCGATTTTGATTTGAATAAATAAAATACATTAATCAATACTTTTAAAATAATTATAAAAAAAAATTTAAAAAAAAATTGGAAATTAGATTGAGGACCCGAAAACTCTATAGTGCTGAAAAACTCTAAATGCCTTTGCTGATATAATATATAAAATTTTATACACATTAATTTTTTTTTTTAGTCTTGTCATTTGTTAAGTTTTAAAAATAATAACTAATTTTTTTTATGTGAGTGTCTTTATTGTTGTTAATTCTCTTATGTGACTTTAGATTAATTTTTTTACTTTTTATTTTATTAAAAATTAAAATTTCTACAAATTTCTACTTTAATTTTAGAGAGTTTAGAAGAAGATTCACTTGATTTTTGCAGTATAAACGAAGCGAATTGATTTTTTTTTCATTTTGAAATACCCATATTTATTTATTTTTCAAACGATATTATAAAAATAAAAATGCTGCATAAGAATAAAAAAAGAAAAAAAATGAACATTGCATAAGTCTGGAGTTTGCATTAGACTAACCATGGCAATCAAAATAGTTGGGAAATAGTTTTTTCTAAGACGGAAGTCCCACATCCGTTCTGGACTGACGTGGCGTTCCCCAAACGCCCCTTGCCACGTCAACCCAAAACGGAAGGGGGACTTCCGTCTTGGCCCCACAAGTCCCATAATTAAAATCCCACAGCCGCTTCTTCTCCATTTCACGCGAAGTAAAGAAAAAACAAAAGCCCTAAAGCAAAGGGAAAAAAAAAACCCTGCCGCCTGTCTCCCTCCCTGCCGCCGTCGCCTACCGCCTCCCCCACCACTGCTTCCACCACCAATCTCCACCACCTTGCTCTCTCTCATCTCTCAATCTCTCAATTTCAAAGGTATAAACCTTTTTTTTTTTAATTTAACTTTAAATCTACAAATTATGTATATAAATAGTTGTGAATTTTGTAATTTAGAGTAATTTGTTGATTTTTTGAACTTTTTGTATTTTTGAATTTAGGGCATTTATGAATTAAGGGTTTTTGTGAATTGTGAATTGTTAATTTGTGATTTTGTGAATTTATATTTAGAGCATTTGTGATTTTGGTGATATAACATGTGTTTTTTCTGATAAATTGTATGTTTTTTGTTTTTTTGTATAGATGTCTATTCCTACTCATCTTCTGCCTGCTTCTTATGATGATCGTGTTTTAAACAAATAGACATCTCATAGATCTTTAAGAATATGGCACGGGGATGAGTTATTAAACAATTCACTAAAAATTATTAGAAACTACAAACAGTTTTTTTAGGCGTACCAAAGAGAAACCAACCAGCGAGTGATTCACTTGATAGACCAAATAGGTTTTGGGGGATGTTGTAGGATAGGAAAAATGAAGGTAGATCACTCTTTAGTGACTGCATTAGTAGAGAGATGGCGCCTTGTGACCCATACTTTTCACCTACGTTGCGGTGAGGCGACCATTACACTAGAGGACGTAGGATGTCTTCTAGGACTACCTACTATGGGTAGTGTCGTGGCATGAGGACTACAATATGTCTCCCACTTAGTGGATTGAGCATGTGTTCGTCCTGTTAGGATTCCGACCCCTATCGGCTTCAATTTTGGGAACCATCATCGCGCTATTAGAGGTTTATGCCCATATTAGTGAGTCCTTAGACAATGATGTTACTGAATTGGCGATAGAGCAGAGGGGTAGGGCTTTGATTTTCCTCTTGATGTCTACTTTTCTTTTTCCTAATAAGTCGGGGGTCCGGGGGAAAATGCGTTATCTCCTCACCATTAGTGGTTTACTCGAGCAAGACCAAACTTCTTGGGCTAGCGGTGTCCTTGCACATTTGTACCGCCAAATGTGCATCTCATGTATGGCATCTTCCAAGGACATGGCCGACTGCTGTTTGCTAATTCAAGTTTGTCTAAATTATATAAAATTTATGTTTAATATATAATTTGAATATTTAATAATTGATGATCTTTGTTTTTACCAGTTGTGGGAGTGGGAGAGAATTTCATGTCTCCGTCCTGCGAACCGAGGCCCGATTCTAATGATATTCCCAATGACGGTAGAGCTTACGGGGCACAGTGGAATATAGGCCGGAGTTTCCTTAACGCGCCTCATCCGCAACTGGTGGTGTTTCCTGATCAGCTAGATATGCTGACGGGCGCAAAAGAAGTAAGTTAATTTCGGTAATCTCGTATTTTTTTTATTTAAATTAAATAAATTATTTTACATTATCTTGAAAAAAATTACAATTTATGTGGAGACCGTACCCTGACTGGGTAATTTCCGAGAGAGCGGCTTGAGATGAAGGCTTCATGATGAACTGTCGAGCCCGTACGCCACTCGATTGCTTCGAGATGGTTGAGTACCACCTGCCTGACAGGGTTGCGAGACAATTTGGCTTCAAGCAGGTGGTACCAATTGAGGCGGGGACGGAAGGAACTACCTAGTGTGTTGACCTCCACACATGTAAGGCGGATCCGAGACGGAATTGGGAAGACTACCACCGCATATACAGAGATTTGTGGGACAACCGCATCGAAGCACTGGCGGACGCTGCTCCCGGTCCCGGTAATGTTATTGCACCAACCCGTGAGTATATGGATTGGTACAATCTCATTACCGTTCACCTTATGACGAATCCACAAAATAGGGATCTCGGGCCACTACCGATGGCCTTTCAACCCATCGCTACATCTGAGACTATTTTTGTTAGTTTTATTCATTTCGTTGTCAAACATTAATCTTTTTACTTTAAATATACTAATTTTAATATTTATGTTATAGGAGGAGTCTAACAGAGTGATGCTGGAGGAATTCGGGAACAAATAATCAATACAAGACTCTCATCGCCTGGGCTACCAAAACCATAAAAGATGCATTCGTAGCGGCTGGGAAGACGGTTTCATGCAGATCGCGCGCTGCCAATGTAGTAGATGGCGTAGTTCTGTATCCAGTCACACAACCGAGGAAGCATGTTGTAGGTAGGGCTGCGGTTGGGAGGCAGGATACTCGCCGGAATCGGAAGGCCACTAAGGAGGACCTTGGCGCGCAGCGCCTTCGGCAACGTGGTGGTGTGCCGAAACCGTCTCAACCGCAAGAAGATCCGACGCAGCTTCATACTTAGTTCACGACTAAGGCTGATATACCCACCGTATATCAATTTCAATTTGGGTATTCAGACGGGGGGCATCCTGGAGCGGGTACCTCTACATCGGGATAGCCGGGTGTCTATTCTGGTGCGTCGCCATCGTTTAGGCTCGACCTGGACTCAACTCAAACGCAGCAACACATTCCACTGCCCCAGCCAGATTCCCCCGAGGAGCCGATACATATCGACCTTGAAGGTGTAGAATTCTTCGCAACGGAGCATGGTAGCGCCCTGCGAACGAGAGATGGCCTCACGTACTCTCTCTGAAAAGACCGGAGAAGGCCCAATAGATACATACCATCGGGGCCTTAGATAGGATTTACTTTGTTTTTCTTACATTCGTTTCATTTTTTTTTTACATACAATTTGACATATTTATGTTATAAACAATTTGTTCGTTTTTTATTCATAAAGTCGTTTTTTCCATAGTAATTTTTGTACACAAATTTTGTTAAATATTCTGTTTTAGTGATTTTTTATGTTGTAAAAATACCAATGAAAAAAATTGTAGCAAAAAAAAAACTAAGTGTTTTTGCCAAAACTCTCTGCCAGTTGAGAACGGAAGTAGGACTTTCGTTCTGGTGCCAAAACGGAAGTAGGACTTCCGTTCCCACTTCCGTCTTGGGCTGACGTGGCAAGGCGCGTTTGGGGAACGCCACGTCAGCCCAGAACGGAAATGGGACTTCCGTCTTGGCCCCAGAACGAAAGCCCACTTCTTTTCTGGACAAAATGTTCTCCCCAATATTTTGACTGCCATGATATGACCATTCTGCTAAACCATGGTTATTCTAATGCAAAACTTCATAAGTCTAATCTAAATCTAACTTCAAGATAAGTTCAATCAGAATTTAGAGGACCGCTCATCCGAATTACTCGTTATTTGTTAAAACTTTAACCATTTATATTTATATAAATAAAAAATATAACAAGCAAATAAGTGTGTCTACCTAATTTGATGGGCTAAAATGTCAGCCCAATTTCCCACTCAAAATAACATGTGAAAGTAGTCTCTTTATAGTGTTGTCAAACTCAACAAACAATCTACCTTTTTTATGTGTGATGCATTTACTCCTTTTATAAGAGTTCTTAGTCTTCTCCTTTTATTTTATTAAAAAAATACAGAACTCTCGAAATTACACGTAGAATTCTATAGAATGTGATTGGTTAAAAACAAAAACACATTACGTAATATAAATATAGTTATATTAGATAGATTAGATAGTCTAATAACATGTGCTATGATCGGGATCCCATTTTACCATAAAACAAAATAATAAGCAGGTTTTCTCACATGTTCTACCAAAAATCAAATGGCTCCGTGAGCTAATTTTTTGTTTTAAATTTTTTTTGTTACTATTGGAATTAAAAAGTTGAAAAGAAAATTGATTTTGCCACTGAATTTAATGGGCTGAATATCAACCCACCAATTCATTCAATTGAAAAACATGCTCAATCCCTTTATTTATAATATTGTCAAACTCCAAAATTTTCGTACACTTTGAAAGTTGGATCTTGAATAATATTGAAAAGGAAAAAGAAAAATATAGAAAAATAAAATAGAAGAAATGAAAATTAATAAATATATTAAAAACCATAACTTTAGATTAATATTTGAGAAAACCACTATTTCTACCCATCAAATATCTTTGAAAGGTAAGTTACGACCATTAATTTTTTTAGGTGCCAAAATTGCACCTGAGAATTTATGAGGTGCTATTTGTAGACAAAATGAGCGGATTCCCGCGAGAGCGGGCAGCGTTCCACATGTGCAGCCAGCACATACACATTTTGAGGGTATAATAATTATGACAATTTTTCCATCCTTCTTCTCAAGAAGAATATAAAAGAATAAAAGAAGAAATCACAGGCGGAGTAGAATGGACCGCCGCTGGAGACCTTGAATGGCTCGAACGGCCACTGGCTTCATCATTACCATAAGCTTCATCACTGGCCACTGGCTCGAACGGCCACTGAACAGTGTGTTAAGCACACCTTATTCAATAACTCTAACAATGACATCAGAAATCATTTTGGAGACAACCCTTTCAAGTCAGACCCACCATGAGTTGTTTATTATAGAACTAGCAACACTTTATTTCGTAACCAATTGAATCACTTAAATAAGAAATCATCTACAGAAAACCACAAAATTCCAACAAAAAATCTCAATTCCCCCAAAACTTTACCAAGTCAAAACCCTATAAATTACAAATTCAAGCTAGTAATACCTGGGATTCAATCCCCTACAGAAGCCGTCAATGGTGAGAAGGAAAGAGCGGAGAATTGGGAAACCACCGGAGCAGTTCCGACGAGGAGTGACGCCATTGGAGAGGACTTCCAAGTTGAAATCTGCAAGTTTAATGGGTTTGAATCAGAGAAGAAGAAGAAGACTACTAATTGGGTGAAGCCTAAATGGGCTATTCCGCTTTCAATTTTTGGGGAGGACGAGAAAGAGAATGATTCACAAGATAATGATGGTAAGAGCCTGTTGTGGAATTAGATCTAGGGGCAGTGGTGGAGGGTGGGGTGAGTGGTGGAGAACAAGAGGGAGGGTGGGGAAGGGGTTTTTGCTTGAATTTTCTATTCTTGGTTTTCTTGACAGTGGTGGTGGAGATGGCGTAGTGGTGGACGGTGGGGTGAGTGGTGAAGATCAAGAGGGAGGGTAGGGTGGGGTTTTTTTCTTGAATTTGTTTTTCTTCATTTTCTTGACATTGGTGGTGGAGATGGCGGAGGGATGGAGGTGGAGGAGATGGCTGAAAGAGGGAATTCAAGTGCTTTTTTTTAATTAAAATTTTGTTTAGACGAAATTATCCCTGATATTTCGTATGTGCCGGCCGCACATATGGAACGCCGCCCCTCTCGCCGGATTCCGCCCATTTTGTCAACAAATAGCACCTCGTAAATTCTCAGGTGCAATTTTGGCACCTAAAAAAAATTAAAGTTCATAACCTGCCTTTCAAAGATACTTAAGGGGTATAAATGGTACTTTTCTCTTAATAGTTTTTACTTATTTTTATTTTATTAAAAATTAAAATTTCTACAAATTAATACTTTAGTTTTAGAGAGTTTAGAAAGATATTCGCTTGTTTGCAATATAAACGAAGCGAATTGATTTTTATTCATTTTTAAATATCCATATTTATTTATTTTTCAAAAAATATTATGAAAATAAAAATGTTGCATAAGAATTAAAAAAACAAAGATCATTGCATAAGTATAAGCTAAATCGAACTTTATGGTAAGCTTAATCAGAATTCAGAGGATTCGGTCATCTGAATTATCCGTTATTTGTTAAAACTTTAACTATTTATATCTATATAAATAAAAATATAAGAAGCAAATAAGTGTGCTTCCCTAATTTGATGGGCTGAAATGTCAGCCCAATTTCTCACTCAAAACATGTGAAAGTACTCTCTTTTATAGTATTGTCAAACTCAACAAACTATCTAACTTTTCATTGTGTGATATTCTTATGAGCCAATCAACAGTTTACAACAAAAGTAAAATTTAACCAACCAATCAAAATTATATAAAATAATTAATTGAACAAAAATTCATTGAAATTACACATAAAATTTAGAATAATGTGATTGGCTGAATCTGAAAACAGACTCTGTAATATAAATATACTAGCCAATGAACCAGTGCTATGCACAGAAGCCATAAAATCCAGTAAACAAATGTCAATGAAACTCAAATTATAAAGGCAAACTTTTAATGTGGGATACTCTTATAAGCCAATCAAGAGTTTACAACAAAAGTAAAATTTAACCAACCAATCAAAATTTTATAAAATAATTAATTGAACCAAAATTAATGGAAATTACACGTAGGATTTAGAAGAATATGATTGGCTGAATTTGAAAACAGACTCTGTAATATAAATATACTAGTCAATGATCCCGTGCTATGCACAGAAGCCATAAAATCCAATAAACAAATGTCATTGAAACTCAAATTATAAAGGCAAACTTTCAATGTGGAATACTCTTTTAAGCCAATAAAGAGTTTACAACCAAAGTAAAATTTAACCAACCAATCAAAAAAAATTTATAAAATAATTAATTGTGCCAAAATTAATGGAAATTACACGTAGGATTTAGAAGAATGTGATTGGCAAAACCTGAAAATAAGCTTTGTAATATAAATATAGATAGATACTCCCTTCGATTCAAAATATAAATCTTTTTAGAAGTTTTCACACAAATTAAGATACTAATCAAGATGACTAAAGTACCCCTAATTAATACTCCAATAGAACAAATAAATTAATGAAGAGTTGCATGGAAACTACATATTTTGACAAAAATGAATATATGGAGAAAATAATATAAGTGTAAATTAGCCAATAAATGCACAATTCTTGTAAAAAGACCTATATTTTGCAAAAAAAAAACAACTCTTACAAAAACTTCTATTTTGAATCGAATGGAGTATAAATTTTATACACATTAATTTTCTTTTATAGTCTTGTCATTTGTCAAGTTTTAAAATTAATAACTATTTTTTTTAAGTGGGAGTCTTTATTGTTGTTAATTCTCTTAATATTAATATTTTTTACCATAACTTTAGATTAAATTTTTTTACTTATTTTTATTTTATTAAAAATTAAAATTTCTACAAATTAATATTTTAGTTTTAGACAGTTTAGAAAGATATTCAATTGTTTGCAGTATAAAAGAAGCGAATTGATTTTTATTCATTTTTAAATATCCATATTTATTTATTTTTCAAAAAATATTATGAAAATAAAAATGTTGCATAAGAATTTAAAAAAAAAAGAAAAGATCATTGCATAAGTCTAAGCTAAATCAAACCTTATGGTATGCTTAATCGGAATTTAGAGGACCCGGTCATCTGAATTACCCGTTATTTGTTAAAACTTTAACTATTTATATTTATATAAAAAAACTATAAGAAGCAAATAAGTGTGCTTCCGTAATTTTATGGGCTGAAATATCAGCCCAATTTCTCACTCAAAACATGTGAAAGTACTATCTTTTATAGTATTATCAAACTCAAAAAACAATCTAACTTTTCATTGTGTGATATTCTTATGAGCCAATCAAGAGTTTACAACAAAAGTAAAATTTAACCAACCAATCAAAATTATATAAAATAATTAATTGAACAAAAATTCATGGAAATTACACGTAGAATTTAGAATAATGTGATTGGCTGAATATGAAAACAGACTCTGTAATATAAATATACTAGCCAATGAACCAGTGCTATGCACGGAAGCCATAAAATCCAGTAAACAAATGTCAATGAAACTCAAATTATAAAGGCAAACTTTTAATGTGGGATACTCTTATAAGCCAATCAAGAGTTTACAACCAAAGTAAAATTTAACCAACCAATCAAAATTTTATAAAATAATTAATTGAACCAAAATTCATGGAAATTACACGTAGGATTTAGAAGAATGTGATTGGCTGAAACTGAAACAAGCTCTGTAATATAAATATATTAGCCTAATAACCCGTGCTATCCACGGGATTCCATTTTATTATATAATTAAGAGTATATGAAAATCAAATGACTCTATGAGCTAATTTTGTTTTTTGAAAAAAAATCGATTGTTGGAATGAAAAAGTTGAAAAGAAAATTGAGTTTGCCACAGAATTTAATGGGCTAAATACCAACCCACCAATTCATTCAACTGAAAAGCATGCTCAACCCCTCTATTTATAATGTTGTCAAACTCCACAAATTTCGTACATTTTCAATGTGGGATCTTGAATAATTTTGAAAAGGAAAAAGAAAGACCTAGAAAATTAGAATAGAAGAAAAGAAAAAGAATAAATATATTAAATTATACAATTTAATTTCTTTAAGTTAATTTTTTTTTGAAGCCCGGATGGGCGGTTGCCCCATAAGGGGAGAGAGAAGCGCCTCACAAGAGGAGAAGATAGCCCTAGAAAGGGAGACAATTAAAGCTTGCCCAATTGCATGGGGAGGGTATCGAACTCACGACCTCATGGCCGTGGGCAGGCCCTTTCCCCACTTAACTAAGAAACCTTTGATTAATTTGATTAAGTTATTTTATTTTATTTTTATTAAGTTTAAGATGTCAAGCAATACTTTTAAACTAATTATTAAAAAATCAAAAACAATTGGAAATTAGATTGAGGATCCGTCCCGAGAACTCTATAGTGCTAAAAAACAACAAATGTCTTTGCTGATATCATATATAAATTTTATACACATTAATTTTCTTTTATTTTCTTGTCATTTGTCAAGTTATAAAAAATAATAACTATTTTTTTAGGTGAGAGTCTTTATTGTTGTTAATTTTCTTATGTTACTTTAGATTAATATTTTTTTATTTTTTATTTTATTAAAAAATAAAAATTTTAAGTACTTTAGTTTTAGAGAGTTTAGAAGAAGATTCGCTTGATTTTTGCAGTATAAACGAAGTGAGTTGGTTTTTTTTTTCATTTTTAAATATTCATATTTATTTATTTTTCAAAATATATTATGCAAATAAAAATGATGCATAAGAATTAAAAAAGCAAATAATGAACATTGCATAAGTCTAAGATAAATCGAACTTCATTGTAAATTCAATCGGAATTCAGAGAACCCGGTCATTCGAATTACCCATTATTTGTTAAAGTTTTAACCATTTATATTTGCATAAATAGAAAATATAAGAAACAAAAGTGTTTTTCCCTAATTTGATGGGCTGAAATGTCAGCAAATTTCTCATCAAAACAACATGTGAAAGTACTCTCTTTTTGTGTTATCAAACCCAACAAAACACTCTAACTTTCAATGTAGACATGCATTTACACATTTTATAAGAATTCTTAGTCTTCTCCTTTTTATTTTATTAAAAAAAATACAGAACTCTCGAAAATTACACGTAGATTTCTAGAGAATGTGATTGGTTAAAAACAAAAACACCTTATGTAATATAAATATAGTTAGATTAGATTAGATAGTCTAATAACATGTGATATTCTCAGGATTCCATTTTATCATATAATTAAGAGTATATGAAAACAATGGCTCTGCAATTTTTTTTTTTAAGTTTTGACTCTTTAAATGAAAAACAATAATAAACATGTTTTCTCGCAGATTATACAAAAAATCAAATGGCTCTGTTAGCTAATTTTTTGGTTTTTTAAAATAAATAAATTTGACTATTGGAATGAAAAAGTTGAAAAGCAAATTGAGCATGCCACTGAATATAATGGGCTAAATATCAACTCACCAATTCATCCAATTGAAAAAACTTGTTCAACCTCTTTATTTATAATGTTGCCAAACTCCAAAAATTTCGCACACTTTCAATGTGAGATCTTGAATAATATTGAAAAAGAAAAATTAAAATAGAAGAATAGAAGAAAAAACATAAATATATTAAAAACCATAACTTTAGATTAATATCTTTTTTACTTATTTTTATTTTATTAAAAATTAAAAATTCTACAAATTAATACTTTAGTTTTAGAGAGTTTAGAAAGATATTCACTTGTTTCCAGTTTAAAAGAAGCGAATTAATTTTTATTCATTTTTAAATATCCATATTTATTTATTTTTCAAAAAATATTATGAAAATAAAAATGTTTAGAAATATTTTTCCTAAAAAAATGACACGTGGCATTATATATATGCAAATCTGAAAAGGTGCTATATGCTATATATATATATATATATTAGAATAATTAGCCACTTTGATCATCAACGTTTTTTCGTCTAGCCACTTTGGTCAAAATTCAAGTTTTTTAACTTATTTCATCATTAAACATTTTTCGGCCTGCCATTTTGGTCAAAAATAATTTTTTTAACTTTTTTCATCACTAAAGTTTTTTATTCTGCCATTTTGGTCACTAAAGTTTTTAGTTCGCCATTTTGGTCAAAAATTTTAGTGACCTAAATGGCAGAATGAAAATACTTTTGTGATCAAAATGGCAGATAGAAAAAACTTTAGTGATGAAAAAAGTTTAAAAAAAACATTTTTGACCAAAATGGCAGGCCGAAAAATGTTTAATGATGAAATAAGTTAAAAAACTTGAATTTTGACCAAAGTGGCTAGACGAAAAAACGTTGATGATCAAAGTGGCTAATAATTCATATATATTCTCTAGCGTATAAACCCGTGCTATGCAGGGTAATATTTTAGATTTAAAATAAAAAGCCCTAAAAAAAAAAAATCTGAATGTATAATAAATTTAAAGCAACAATTAATTACAAAAGCTACAACTTGATGCAAGAAATGTAAGTTATGAACAACCCGTCGACCCTCACCCAACATGTTTTGGTAGATCGGTTTTCGTGCATCATCCCGACTAATCTGGTAGACATATGTTTAAAATAAACTTGATAATGTAACATGCGATTTTAAGTGACTGAAACTCTTAAATCAAAGGCAAAGGTAGGTGAAACTAAGCCCAATTGTTTCCTTGGGAGTGCCTTGTTAATTGCCTTCAAAATAGGAGAAAATACCAGGTATAGTTGTATGTAGTAATGCTCTTTAATAATATTCATTTGACGGCTCTCATCAAGTGAAAATAATATCACATTAACAGTTTATAGTATTTTGTTCTATTCAAAACATTACAATGCAAAACGGGTACTTATAACATGTGAAGATTTTGTGCTATATTAGTGTATTGTTTCTACATGTTTCTTGTAATAAATTATCTTGAATATTGTCACCAAAATGAATTCTTTCTTTCCTACTTCAGTCATGTTATAGTAATCAATCATCATCTAATATTACTTTGGAAATGTGCCTGTAAAATAGAAAGTTGTGTTAAATAAGTAAATAGAGACGAATTGCATAACAGGAAAAAAAAAAGATATGTAGGAAAGAATATGAACTTTTTGTTGCAAAATTAAAGAAACATGTAAAAATAAATAATATGGACTTTTTTTTTAATCACAGCTTAGGAAAAAATGAGGGCTATTATTCTCAGCAATAATGAATGCATGCAATTACGTCACCATTTATTATGAATTTGTCAAAATTCTTGAAGTAAATATGGTGGATGTCAATTTCAACCAAGAAATCAAACCATAAACTCAAAATATATATTAGGAAAAAATCTGTCATTGGTATTTGGTCTCTAATTTTGATAAACCACAACCTACGTGTAAAAGAAACCCAAGAAGAAAAATTCATTAAGTATTTTAGATACAGAATTACACACTCTTGAATGAATGTAAAAAATCTGACCATTTAAGTTCTAAGCTCCGTCTTCTCAGATTATCACTATACATATCAGTAAGAGAAAGAATATTCGATACTCCAAAAAAAATTGAAATAGATAATCCGAACAAAAAATTGAAAAATCCTTCTTTAATTAGGGAAAAAATAAAGACATTCTTTAGGCTTTTAAATTGCAAAACAAAAATTATAATACGATAATAAATTTGAAAAATAGAAAATTAAAAATACTATAACCACGCAGAACCCATCCTTAGGGACTCCAAAAATTAAATTGTTGTACATCTCAAAATAAAAAAAAATTTAAAAAGAACATTGTACACAATATTTTATTCCAAAAAAAAGTGAAGCAACATTGTACACAATATGGATAATATAAAGAGAAATACGTGTAACCATTCTGCACAAAGTGAAAAAAAGAAAAGAAAAAAAAAGATTGATAAGTGGTTACCAAGAAAAAAGAAGAACAAAGTGAAATCAAACAAAACAGAAAGAGATGAACAAAGGAGAGATCATAATACCAATCAAAGAGAAAATATCCAAAATTAAAATATAGATTCTCCTCCGTTTGAAGCTTTGATCTGAGCCAACCTGTATAATAACCAACAGAAGTATGGAATCATAAAAAAAGAAGCAAAATATACACAAATTTAAAAAGAAACAATGAAGAAAATAAATATGATGTATTTGTTGAAAATAAAAGAAACGACATCAACTTGGTAATGAATCAAGAAGAGTTAGAAACCAACAGTTACTAATATATAAGAATAAGTAACAAACTATTTGAATGAAAAAATTGGATTTGTCACTCAATTTAATGGACTAAAAACCAACTCAATCAATTTATTCAATAAAAAATCATTCTCAACCCATTTATTTATAATGTTGTCAAATTTCAAAAACTTCATAAAATTCCGATGTGAGATCTTAAAAAATACAGGTTTACCTGTAGGTTAATTTATAAACTAAATGATTCGTTAAACTAATTTATTTTTAAAAAAAAAACTTTAACTATTTGAATGAAAATATTGAAAAGAAAATTGGGTTTGTCACTCAATTTAATGGACTAAAAACCAACTCAATCAATTTATTCAATAAAAAACCATTCTCAACCCATTTATTTATAATGTTGTCAAATTTAAAAAACTTCATAAACTTCCGATTTGGATCTTGAATTGTATTGAAAAGAGAAAAAATAATAAAATTGAATAAGAAAGATAAAAAACTATTAAAAATATTAAAATTAACTATTTCATTTGAATAAGTCAAAGATATCAAGCTATATCATTAAATTAATAAATAAAAATCATCTCAACCATTCATGTTTTTTGAACTAATTAAAAACCAAACAATTTCATAAAATCACACGTAGGATTGTAAAGTATTAATGTGATTGGTTGAAACTGGAAACATATTTTGTAATATAAATATAGATAGATTGTTTAATTGAACCATCTGAAAAACAAATAAAGTTTGCCTCTCAAATTTCATTGGGAAAATTCCAACTTAGTTAATGATACTCTAAAAACTAATGGCTAGATAAAAAAATATATTTTTTAAATATTTTTTACTCTTTTAATGAAAACGATTAGTGAACAGGTTGACCTGCTGGTTAATTATTAAACTAAATGATTTTTTGAACTAATTTTCTTCAAAAAAAAAAAAAACTTTAACTATTTGAATGAAGAATTGAAAAGAAAATTGGATTTGCCACTCAATTTAATTGACTAAAAACTAAGTCAATCAATTCATTCAATAAAAAAATCATTCTCAACCCATTTATTTATAATATTGTCAAATTTCAAAAACTTCATAAACTTCCGATGTGGGATCTTGAATTGTATTGAAAAGAGAAAAAAATAATATAATTGAATAGGGAAAATAAAAAATTATTTAAATTAACTATTTCATTTGAATAAATCAAAGATATCGTGTTATATCATTAAATTAATAAATAAAAAATAATCTCAATCAATCATGTTTTTGAACTAATCAAAAATCAAACAATTCCATAAAATTACACTTAGGATTGTAAAGGGTTGTGATTGGTTGAAAATGAAAAACAGGCTCTGTAATATAAATATAAGTAGATATAGATTGTTTAATTGAACCATCTGAAAAGCTAATAAAGTCTGCCTCTCAAATTCATTGAGAAAATTACAACTTAGTTAATGATACTCAATACTAATGGCTGGATAAAAAAAATATTTTTTAAAAGTTAATAATCTTTTAATTAAAAAGAGTAGTGAGCAGGTTGACTTGCGGTTTAATTAATAAACTAAATGATTCGTTAAACTATTTTTTCTTTTAAAAAAAAACTTTAACAATTTGAATGAAAAAAATTGGATTTGTCACTCAATTTAATGGAATAAAAACCAACTCAATCAATTTATTCAAGAGTTAATAGCTATTTATAGCACTAAACTATTTACGAATTTCTCTTTATAGTACTAAACTATTTTTTTATCTAAATATGTCACTCAACTATTTACGTTTATCAAAAAATATACAACCTCCCATTTTTTGGGTGTTTTCCGGCCAGCGATGTCACGTGAGTTGCTTCAGAACATGAACAAAGGTGAAAAGGAAAAGAAATATTGGAAAGCGTCGAGCCATAATCGCTCAATTTGACAAACCCGTTTGCCCCTGCAACAACAAATTAAGCGAGTTATCGCTCGACATTTCCAAGATTTCTTTTTCCTTTTCGTCGTTGTTCATGTTCAAGCAACTCACGTGACATCGCTGTCAAAAACACCCAAAAAAATGGGTGGTTGTATATTTTTGATAAACGTAAATAGTTGAGTGACATATTTAGATAAAAAAATAGTTTAGTACTATAAAGAGAAATTCGTAAATAGTTTAGTGGTATAAATAGTTATTAACTCATTTATTCAATAAAAAACTATTCTCAACCCATTTATTTATAATGTTGTCAAAATTCAAAAACTTCATAAACTTCCGATGAGGGAATTTAAATTGTATTGAAAAGAGAAAAAAGAATAAAATTGAATAGGAAAAATAAAAAACAATTAAAAATATTACAATTAACTATTTCATATGAATAAGTCAAACATATCAAGCTATATCATTAAATTAATAAAAAAAAACATCTCAACCACTCATTTTTTTAACCAATTAAAAACCAAACAATTCCATAAAATTGCATGTATGATTGTAAAGGGTTGTGATTGGTTGAAATGAAAAACAATCTCTGTAATATAAATATAGATAGATTGTTCAATTGAACAATATGAAAAGCTAATAAAGTCTGCCTCTCAAATTCATTGGAATATCCAACTTAGTTAATCATACTCTAAAAACTAATGGCCAAATAATTTTTTTTTAAAAGTTTATACTCTTTTAATGAAAAAGATTAGTGAGCAGGTTGAACTGCGGGTTAATTTATAAACTAAATGATTCGTTAAACTAATTTTTTTTTTAAAAAAAAACTTCAACTATTTGAATGAAAAAATTGAAAAGAAAATTGGAATTATCACTCAATTTAATGGACAAAAAACCAACTCAATCGTTATTCAATAAAAATTCATTCTCAACCCACTTATTTATATTGTTGTCAAAATTCAAAAACTTCATAAACTTCCGATGTGGGATCTTGAATTGTATTGAAAAGAGAAAAAAGAATAAAATTGAACAGGAAAAATAAAAAAATATTAAAATTAACTATTTCATTTGAATAATTCAAAGATATCAAGCTATATCATTAATTTAACAAATAAAAAATCATCTCAACCAATCATGTTTTTTTAACTAATTAAAGCCAAACAATTTCATAAAATTACATGTAGGATTGTAAATGGTTGCGATAATTTGAAACTAAAAACAGACTATGTAATATAAATATAGATAGATTGTTTAATTGAACAATCTGAAAAGCTAATAAAGACTGCCTCTCAAATTCATTGGGAAAATTCCAACTTAGTTAATGATACTCTAAAAACTAATGGCTGAATAAAAAATTATTTTTTAAAAGCCTATACTCTTTTAATGAAAAATATTAGTGAGCAGGTTGACCTGCGGGTTAATTTATAAACTAAATAATTCGTTAAACTATTTTTTCTTTTTAAAAAAAAAAAAACTTTAACTATTTGAACGAAAAAATTGAAAAGAAAATTGGATTTGTCACTCAATTTAATGGATTAAAAACCAACTCAATCAATTTATGCAATAAAAAACCATTCTCAACCAACTTATTTATATTATTGTCAAAATTCAAAAACTTCCGATGTGGGATCTTGAATTGTATTGAAAAGAGAAAAAAAAATGAAATTGAACAGAAAAAATTTTAAAAAAATAAAATTTAAAATTAACTATTTCATATGAATAATTCAAAGATATCAAGCTATATCATAAATTTAATAAATAAAAAATCATCTCAACCAATCATGTTTTTTGAACTAATTAAAAACCAAATAATTTCATAAAATTGCATGTAGGATTGTAAATGGTTGCGATTAGTTGTAACTAAAAACAGACTCTGTAAAATAAATATAGATATATTGTTTAATTGAACAATCTAAAAAGCTAATAAAGTCTTCTAAACTAATTGTGGTTTTGTAAAATAATTAAAATTTAGAAAATTCAAGAAATTAAATGAGAGGTTTGAAGGCTCCATTAAAAGAATTAAAGAAAAGAGTTTTCAAATACCTGTTAGAGTAGTTGGCAATGTGGTGTAGTATTTAACCTGCATGTTGCGGGTTCGAATCCCGCCTCCTCTAGATTAAATAAAAAAGTTCAAATATATTGCACCAATCAATTTTTTTGTAACTAATTAAAAATATAAAATCCTAGAAAATGACACGTGGCATTATATAGATACAAAAGGTAAAAAGAGGTTCGGTAATATATATACTAGCACTACAAGAAAACAGTTAAATAGCGACCGACTTTAGCGACCGAAATTTTCGGTCACAAATTTAACGACGGAATACCGACCGAATAGAAACCGAAAACAAATCGGTCGTTATTCCGTCGCTCATCCGTCAGCCACATCGGTCTCGTTGACCAAATTGAAACGTCGTCGGTTTGTTCACCCTTAACGACCGAATACCGACGGATATTAACGACCGTTTACCGACGGAATATACAACGACTGAATACCGACGGAAGTTAACGACCGAATACCGACGAAATACATAACGGTGTTTATTTGTATAGTAATAAATGAAGGACACAAAACGACGTCATTTTATTTTCGTTAACGACCGACTACCGACGGACTTTAACGACGGATTACCGACGGAAAATTTACCGACGGAATAACGACCGAATAGCGACCGAATAACGACCGAAATTAGGTCGCTATTATTTTCCAATTCCGTCGCTATTATTTTTCCGATTTCCGTTTTTTTATAAAATAGCGGGGTTTTTAAGGATATATAGAAACATTTTACCTAATAGTAACTAAAATAGGAAAAATACATATACAAAGTCTTAGGTCAGCGGAACGACGAATCTGCGCTACGCAGACGGCGGTTCTTCATCTACTCATCGAATGAGTTTTCAGTCCCGATTTATAAAATACCGATATATACTCAAAGCAGAACAATTCAAGTAATACATTTGTGTGTGCATTTATGTGAATCATTAAGTGATGGAGTTAAAATTTTATTAATTGATTATTAATAAACAAATAATTACTAAAATATTCATATTAGTTCGTACTCACATTTAGAACGATGTCGGTTTTCGGATTTATAAGTTTTTACTAAATCCGTCGCTATTCGGTCGCTATTAAGCTAAGGGGCGACCGAATAGCGACGGAATTTGCGAAGGCCGTCGCTATCATTTTTCTCGGATTCCCTTTTTTTTATAAAATAGCGGGGTTTTTAAGGATATATAGAAACATTTTGCCTATGTTAGTTACTATTAGGTAAAATGTTTCTATATATCCTTAAAAACCCCGCTATTTTACAAAAAAACGGAATCCGGGAGAATAATAGCGACCGAATATGCTATGTCGGTCGCTATTCGGTCGCCCTACCCTAACCCTAACCCTAATTCCGTCGCTATTCGGTCGCTATTATTAAATGCCTAAACGACGTCTTTTTGCCATTTCGCGGGCTCATTTATTTGAAAACTGGACAAGTGTTTAAGCATGCTAATTGGCGACCGAATTGGCAAATTCCGTCGCTATTCTGTCGCTATTATTAAATGCCTGAACGACATCGTTTGCTTTTTTGCGGGCTCATTTATTTGAAAAATTGGACAAGTGTTAAGCATGTTAAGTGGCGACCGAATAGCGACGGAATTGGCAAATTCCGTCGCTATTCGGTCGCTATTATTAAATGCCTAAACGACATCGTTTGCTTTTTCGCGGGCTCATTTACTTGAAAAAAATGGACAAGTGTTAAGCATGTTAAGTGGCGATCGAATAGCTGACGGAATTGGCAAATTCCGTCGCTATTATTAAATGCCTAAACGACATCGTTTGCTTTTTTCGCGGGCTCATTTATTTGAAAAAATTGGACAAGTGTTAAGCATGCTAAGTGGCGATCGAATAGTGACGGAATTGGCAAATTCCGTCGCTATTCGGTCGCTATTATTAAATGCCTAAACGACATCGTTTGCTTTTTCGCGGGCTCATTTACTTGAAAAATTGGACAAGTGTTAAGCATGTTAAGTGGCGACCGAATAGCGACGGAATTGGCAAATTCCGTCCTATTATTAAATGCCTAAACGACATCGTTTGCTTTTTCGCGGGCTCATTTATTTGAAAAATTGGACAAGTGTTAAGCATGCTAAGTGGCGACCGAATAGCGACGGAATTGGCAAATTCCGTCGCTATTCGGTCGCTATTATTAAATGCCTAAACGACATCGTTTGCTTTTTCGCGGGCTCATTTACTTGAAAAATTGGACAAGTGTTAAGCATGTTAAGTGGTGACCGAATAGCGACGGAATTGGCAAATTCCGTCGCTATTATTAAATGCCTAAACGACATCGTTTGCTTTTTCGCGGGCTCATTTATTTGAAAAATTGGACAAGTGTTAAGCATGCTAAGTGGCGACCGAATAGCGACGGAATTGGCAAATTCCGTCGCTATTCGGTCGCTATTATTAAATGCCTAAACGACATCGTTTGCTTTTTTGCGGGCTCATTTATTTGAAAAATTGGACAAGTGTTAAGCATGCTAAGTGGCGACCGAATAGCGACGGAATTGGCAAATTCCGTCGCTATTCGGTCGCTATTATTAAATGCCTAAACGACATCGTTTGCTTTTTCGCGGGCTCATTTATTTGAAAAATTGGACAAGTGTTAAGCATGCTAAGTGGCGACCGAATAGCGACGGAATTGGAAAATTCCGTCGCTATTCGGTCGCTATTATTAAATGCCTAAACGACATCATTTGCTATTTCGCGGGCTAATTTATTTGAAAAATTGGACAAGTGTTAAGCATGCTAAGTGGCGACCGAATTTGCCAATTCCGTCGCTATTCGGTCGCTATTATTAAATGTCTAAATGACTTCGTTTTGTGCGTTTTATTTCTATAAATATATCTGAGGCAGGAAGCCTCTCCCTCATTCTTCATTCTACCCAACCGCGACCTCCACCTTCACCACCACATCTTCCAGTGATTTCCCCCCAAATCCCCTCCCTCATTCCAGCGCCACCACCTCCGGCACCTCCAAGGCATCGCCACCACCTCTGATTTCAGTTGGGTTTTTTTAGGGTTTAGGTGAGAATCTTGAATTTCTAGCTTTTTTTCTTAACAATTGGAATAAATACATCTATTTTGAGAAGATTAAAACAAAAATGGAGGGGAGGTAGTACTGATTTCTGCTTGGATTTTAATATATGGGTTTTCTATAATGTCTTGCAATTTTTTTGCCAATTCTTTTAATTTCTTGCAATTTTTTTTGCCAATTCTCATTATTTTCTTTGTTTTTCAAATGTAGTTTTTTAACATCCAATGTAGTTTTCTTGGTGTATTATTGAAATGTATGCTAATTGTATAATATGTGAGTTTTGATAATTCAAAGTGTGTGAGTGTTGATTGTGAGTTTTGATAATTCAAAGTGTGTGAGTGTTGAAATGTAATGAGAAGTGCACACTGTGATTGTGAGTGTTGTATTGTAAATGAGAAGTGTAAACTTGTGTTTTTTGGGTTTATTGATTATTTTTGCTATTTGGGATCTTATTAATACATGTTTCGGTTTGTATTTTTGTGCGTATTCATTTGTTTTTTTATAATAGGGATTTAATTTAATTTCAAATTTATTTTTTTAAATAAAAAATAATTTAGCGACGGAATAGCGACCGAATATTCGGTCGCTAAATTTCCTGTCGGCATTCGGTCGTTAATCAGTCAAAGTCAAAAGTCAACAATATTGACCATTCGGTCGCTATTCCGTCGGTAAATAGAGACCGATTATTCGGTCGCTAGACTTTCCGTCGGCATTCGGTCGTTATATAGTCAAAGTCAAAAGTCAACAATGTTGACCATTCGGTCGGTATTCGGTCGTTATTTACCGACCGATTATTCAGTCGCTAGAATTTCCGTCGGTATTCAGTCGTTAACCAGTCAAAGTCAAAAGTCAACAATGATGACAATTCGGTAGGTATTCGGTCGGTAAATAGCGACCGAATATTCGGTCGCTATATATTCCGTCGGTAATTTGCTTAGCGACGAAAAATACACGACCACGTCATTCGGTCGCTAAACTCAGTTTAGCGACCGAATGCCGACGGAAACGGCCGTCACTGTTTCCCTGTTTTCTTGTAGTGTAGCCAATATAGCACGGAAGCCATAAAATCCAGTAAACAAATATCAATGAAACTCAAATTATAAAGGCAAACTTTTTTTTTTTTTGACGCCCGAAGGCGATTGCCCCAGAAGGGGAAGAGCGGAGAGTACCCTAGATAGGGAGATTGTAGCATGCCCCATGCCTGAGGAGGGAATTTAGCCTCACAAAGGGGAGATACGGGAATCGACCACGGGACCTCCGTCCCGTGGCCGGGTAGCCTTACCACTTAAGCTACCTGATTCCTGTTAAATTTATGATACTCTTATAAGCCAATCAAGATTTTATTCAATTTAAATATATTGTTAAATATTATTGTTTGCCTCACAAGAGGAGAAGATAACCCTAGAAAGGGAGACAATTAAAACTTGCCCCATTGCATGGGGAAGGTATCGAACCCGGGCAGGCCTTTTCCCCACTTGGCTAAGGAACCTTTGATTAATTTGATTAAGTTTTTTTTTTTTGATTAAATTGAAGATGTCAATCAATACTTTAAAATAATTATTAAAAAATCAAAAAAATTGTAAATTAGATTGAGGATCCGACCCGAGAACTCTATAGTGCTAAAAAAAAAACAAATGTCTTTGCTGATATCATATATAAGTTTTATACACATTAATTTTCTTTTATAGTCTTGTCATTTGTCAAGTTATAAAAATAATAACTATTTTTTTAGGTGAGAGTCTTTATTGTTGTTAATTTTCTTATGTTACTTAAGATTAATATTTTTTTTATTTTTTATTTTATTAAAAAATAAAATTTGTACAAATTAAATACTTTAGTTTAAGAGAGTTTAGAAGAAGATTATTTTTGTAGTATAAACGAAGTGAGTTGGTTTTTTTTTTCATTTTTAAATATTTATATTAATTTATTTTTCAAAATATATTATGCAAATAAAAATGATGCATAAGAATTAAAAAAGAAAATAATGAACATTGCATATGTCTAAGCTAAATCGAACTTCATTGTAAACTCAATCGGAATTCAGAGAACCCGTCCGAATTACCCGTTATTTGTTAAAACTTTAACCATTTATATTTGAATAAATAGAAAATATA
This sequence comes from Vinca minor, assembly GCA_026122235.1. Lineage (NCBI taxonomy): Eukaryota > Viridiplantae > Streptophyta > Magnoliopsida > Gentianales > Apocynaceae > Vinca > Vinca minor. The sequence goes on from JAOCZM010000105.1 coordinate 962,548, forward strand.
AGAAACAAAAGTGTTTTTCCCTAATTTGATGGGCTGAAATGTCAGCCAAATTTCCCATCAAAATAACGTGTGAAAGTACTCTCTTTTTTGTGTTGTCAAACCAACAAAACAATCTAACTTTTCAATGTGGACATGCATTTACTCCTTTTATAAGAGTTCTTAGTCTTCTCCTTTTTATTTTATTAAAAAAATACAGAACTTTCGAAAATTACACGTAGATTTCTAGAGAATGTAATTGGTTAAAAACAAAAATACCTTATGTAATATAAATATAGTTAGATTAGATTATTACTTAGCAAAAAAAAAAAAAAAATAGTTAGATTTGATTAGATAGTCTAATAACATGTGCTATTCTCGGGATTCCATTTTATCATATAATTAAGAGTATATGAAAACAATGGCTCTGCAAATTTTTTTTTAAGTTTTGACTCTTTAAATGAAAAATAATAATAAACAGGTTTTCTCGCAGATTATACAAAAAATCAAATGGCTCTGTTAGCTAATTTTTTATTTTTTTAAAATAAATAAATTTGACTATTGGAATGAAAAAGTTGAAAAGTAAATTGAGCTTCCCACTGAATATAATGGGCTAAATATCAACTCACCAATTCATTCAATTGAAAAAACATGCTCAACCCCTTTATTTATAATGTTGTCAAATGATAACTCGTAATATAGTCTATTATTTCGTCTTTTTAATAGCAATTTTGTATATTGCTATGTTGCGTTTTGAGCTTAGAATGGTATAATCCTCACTTCTTTGTGCTTTTAATCATAGGGGCAAAATAGTACTTTTGAAGCGTAAAAGTGAATCGAACTTGCAGAATAAGAAAGAAGCTGTTGGAATTGGAAAGATGTCTTTACAGACTAGAAGAGAAGATATGACAGCTACTTTAAAGGATGTTGATGAGTTTTGGTTTATGGCAACTACTTTAAAGAATCTTGAAGAGTTGTATTTTATGTCAACTACTTTAAAGGAGTGTGAAGAGTTTTGATCTATGTCAATTACCTTAAGCTAGGAGATTTCTATTGCTATAAATACTCTTTAATAGTCATAGGAAATATATTCAGTCATTATTAGATTATTCTAGGTTTTAATTTGTTATTGAATTTTTCTCTAGTATGAGCTAAATAATTATTCTAAGGCCATGATGTAGCTAGATTAATTTTATATGTTATTCTTGTGATTTTGTTATTCGATGAGTGTTGTGGAATTAATTTCTTATTATTATTCTTAATACTTTTGTGTGATTAGCTACCACTCAAATTGTCTTTACATTAACTTGGAAGATTTGCGACAGCTGACCTTGTTAATTAGGTTAAATAATATGAACATAAATTGCATGCAAGATAGACATATACTTGTATGGTTTGTGCGATCTTTATGATTTCATATGTTTAATGCATTTTTATGGGTTAAAATCAACATAGAAATATAGTTGGTTTATTCATGAGAATAGGTTTGATAAGCCTTGAAAGAGGTTATTAGATATAATTGGAAATCGATCGATTAATGAAACTCACTTTAGAATAACATGTCGTAAGGATAATATATTGGTTAATTTAGTGAATTCATGTGCCTTAGATCTTTCTCTTATCAAACTTCTTATTTAAATTATTTGTTTATGTTAGTTAATTAATTTAGTTTAATTTAATCATCATCAACCGTCAAATTTATTTTACTTGCTTTTGATCATTGTAGAATTATTTACATAGGAATTAATTAATCAGTATTCTTTGTGGGATCGACCTTGACTACTACAACATCGACCTAGTATACTTGTTAGTATAGATTTTGCGTATCATCAAACTCCAAAAATTTCGTACACTTTCAATGTGGGATCTTGATTAATATTGAAAAAGAAAAAGAAAAATCTAGAAAATTAAAATAGAAGAAAAAACATAAATATATTAAAAACCATAACTTTAGATTAATATTTTTTTTACTTATTTTTATTTTATTAAAAATTAAAAATTCTACAAATTAATACTTTAGTTTTAGAGAGTTTTGAAAGATATTCACTTGTTTCCAGTATAAACGAAGAGAATTAATTTTTATTCATTTTTAAATATTCATATTTATTTATTTTTCAAAAGATATTATGAAAAAAAAAATGTTGCATAAGAATAATAAAAAAAAATGAACATTGCATAAGTCTAAACTAAATCGGACTTGATTGTATACTCAATCGGAATTCAGAGGACCCAATCATATTGTTAAAAATTTAACTATTTATATTTATATAAATAAAAATATAAGAAGCAAATAAGTGTGCTTCCCTAATTTGATGGGCCGAAATGTCAACCCAATTTTCCACTTAAAACATGTGAAAGTACTCACTTTTATAGTATTCTCAAACTCAAACAAAAATCTAACTTTTCAATGTGGGATACTCTTATTAGCCAATCAAGAGTTTACAATAAAAGTAAAATTAAACCGACCAATCGAAATTTTATAAAATAATTAATTGAACCAAAATTCATGGAAATTACACCTAAGATTTAGAAGAATGTGATGAGTTTTGAATTTTGAAATTAAGGAACATAATATAATTAATGTATATTATTATACCATACAAAAAATACTATTAGTTTAGATTTGTTAGATATCATGGAAAAGTTTACTTAAATTACCATTCCATTGAAAGAATTTAAATAAAATTAGTTGTCAAATACCTGCTAGAGTAGCTGGCAATGTGGTGTAGCATTTGAATTGCTAGCCTGGGATCGAATCTATCAACCCCCATTTTAAATAAAATAATTAATTCTTTTGCACCAATCAAAAGTTTTATAACTAATTAAAAATATAAAATCCTAAAAAAATGACACGTGACATTATATATATATATACAAATCTGAAAAGGTGCTCTTTAATATATATATACTAGCAAATGACCCGTATTATGCACAGAGATAATTTTTTATATTGTTTTACAATTACAATATATTAACAAAAATGCAAATATTTATGTATTTAAATAGAAAAATATAAGTATTAATTCTTGTCATGATAATGAAAATTGAAAGTTCCTTTTAAATGTAAATTTATTAATATTATATAAGATTGTTTAGAATTTAGTAATATGTTACTAATATAAGTGTAAACAGAACTAACATTGGATACCGTGGAGGTTATTTCATTATTTCTTTTTGCTTTTTACTTTTTTTTTCCTTCAGAAGGGAAGGTGGATGAGGGGATCGTGAAAATGGATGAGCATGCGGCCATCAACGTCAAACTCAAGATCTCTCAATTTTAGAAAGGAGCCCTTTACCATTTAAACTACTACTTTAGATACATTAATTTCACTTTAGTGACTTCAGATTAGAAGGGTTGAATTTATTTTGCTAAGCGTTTTATTATTAAATTAGATTAGAAGAGTTGGATATTTCGTAAATCAAAAATATTTTGAGAAAACAATTACCAAATGAATATGTAAGCACGTTTTCGCTATCATTTAAAAAAAAAAAAAACAATTACAATATTTACCACAGTTACGTTGAAAAATTACGATTAATATAATTAGATGAAAATAATCACGTTTAATAACCGTCACGTCAAACCCTCCATAAATGCGAACATATTAATAACAATAGAAAAGTAATAGTAATAACAATAATAAAGAAACATTAACCAAGAGTTGTGGCATTTGAGAAGGAATTGTAAATGCCATCCATGACAAATATGTTAGTGGTTTGAATTGAAGTCTCATATTTTACCAAGCCTGGTGGTCCAGTTGAGCATGCAATGTCCTTATTCGCTAAAATTAATAATATTATGATGTACACTAAAATAATAATAATAACAACAACAATCACTAAAAATAATAGACTAATAATGATAATAACAACAACAATAAAACGTGTAACTTAGAATCCAATCCCATGGATTTGCAACTAAAAGTAAAACTCCATTTAAATAAGCAACGTAGATTGAATTTAATTCAAATACTACTTAGGGAAGGGAACAATAGATAAATTATTAAAGATTAGCAAGAGACAGTGCTTTAAAAAATTTCAAACTTTTAGATAAAAGAATTTAGAGGATAATCTGTGGCGGGTGAGAGTGGTAAAATAAATTTCCAAAGCTTTATTATTCTTCATAAGGATATCAAATCATTTCATGCACTCATAAGGATAGGAGAGAAAAAAAAGAAAAAAAATAGGTAATACTTAAATCTCTGTCTCCATGGAATGCCTATCAAACTATTTCGTGCACTCATAATTATTCATGGAGTAGGTCGGGCAGTCTCCCCGTAAAATGTGCGGCATACTATTGCACTTTTTCGTCCAAACCTAAAAGTCCTTTCTTCGTCCCCTGCTTACATGAAAACTTGAATAACTTCAATAAAATGTATTTTTTGGGTGGAAAATATATTCAATCAAATGTTACCATTCAAAGAAATTGTAGTAACAGGAGCAAAAATACAGTACCTTTCTTGGAATGAGTATCTTAGGAATAACCTTGGACATATCAGGCATTTGACAAAAAAAAAAATGGTACTGAAGGTTTTTTTTTAAAAATTTTTTTTATTGAAGGTTAACAAGATAAATAAGAATACATTATATACAATTATAAAATTATATAAAAACAATATGATCAAAAGGAGTAAAAGGAGTAAAGAGAACCTTAATCTGTAAGGTAAGAACACTACAAAGAAGAATACCATTTATACTACATTTAAAGGCAAGCAATCACAATGTCGCTATCCATCACGTTAAGAGAAATTACATGTTACTGCAGCATTTCAACGGGAAAAGCTTAGCAAAACAAGAAGTTTATGATACAGAACTTGTGAACTATGAACTTAGTCGTTACCCTAAATCCTTCAGAATGGCCATGAAGAATTTAATTCATCTAAACAAAGAAGTCTCTATAAAATTTAATTGAAAGGGTATCTAAATCAATTTGCTTCTAGGTATTTAAGATGTCCAGCAATAACAATATGATTTTATGAATCCTAGAAAATGACATGTGCCATAATATAGATACAAAAAAGTAAAAAGGGCTTACGTAATATATATATATATATATATATATATATATATATATATATATATATATATATATATATATATATATATACACACACACACTAGCCTAATCACCCGTGCTATGCATGGAAACAAAATTAATTGTTTAAAAAAATTAAATAGCATAAAAGTGAAAAATGACATTCTACACGGATATTGTTGTTTATTTTTCAACATACCTATATAGAAAAAAGAAACAATATTAGAATTTTGTATTTATATGCAAAATATCACCAGTCGCATTTTTTAAAAATGTTCCATAAAATTACACATAGGATAGTAAAGCGTTGTGATTGGTTGAAACTGTAAACAGACTCTGTAATATAAATATAGATAGATTGTTTAATTGAACCATCTGAAAAACTAATAAAGTTTGCCTCTCAAATTAATTGGGAAATTCCAACTTAGTTAATGATACTGTAAAAACTAATGGCTAGATAAAAAAAATATTTTTTAAAAGTTTTTTACTCTTTTAATGAAAACGATTCGTGAACAGGTTGACCTGCTGGTTAAATACTAAACTAAATGATTCGTTGAACTAATTTTCTTTAAAAAAACATTAACTATTTGAATGAAGAATTGAAAAGAAAATTGGATTTGCCACTTAATTTAATTGACTAAAAACTAACTCAATCAATTCATTCAATAAAAAATCATTCTCAGCCCATTTATTTATAATGTTGTCAAATTTCAAAAACTTCATAAACTTCCGATGTGGGATCTTGAATTGTATTGAAAAAAGAAAAAATAATATAATTGAGTAGGGAAAATAAAAAATTATTAAAAATCTTAAAATTAAATATTTCATTTGAATAAGTCAAAGATATCGTGTTATATCATTAAATTAATAAATAAAAAATCATCTCAACCAATCGTATTTTTTGAAATAATCAAAAATCAAACAATTCCATAAAATTACACTTAGGATTGTAAAGGGTTATGATTAGTTGAAAATAAAAAACAGGCTCTGTAATATAAATATAAGTAGATATAGATTGTTTAATTGAACAATCTGAAAAGCTAATAAAGTCTGCCTCTCAAATTCATTGGGAAAATTCCAACTTAGTTAATGATACTCTAAAACTATAAATAGAAAAAAAAAAAGTAAACAAAGGAAATATGTTAGTAGTGATATTTCTAAAACTATAAAAAGATTTAATAAATTATATTTATTTAAACAAAAGAAGGGCGAATGAGAGGTCAGAAAAATAAAGGAATGTACACGTATCATCACATACTTCTCATCATTAAAATTGATCAAATTATACAAATCTGCAATTAATGTAGTTAAGTCTTAGAAAAGAAAAATAAATGTGCCAAAAATAAAGAATTGAACTAACATTTAATATCTAAAAGAATGACATCAATCAAGGCCGTCTCGAACAAAATATTAGGGTCCCAATTTTCAGAGGCCCTATTTCGTAGGGCATTTGAAACCCCTCATAACCGAGCCTGCAATATCATGATCCATATAAAAACATAAGAAATATAGTAAAAGAGTTAATAACTATTTATAGTACTAAGCTATTTACGAATTTCTCTTTATAGTACTAAACTATTTTTTTTATCTAAATACGTCACTCAACTATTTATGTTTATCAAAAAATATACAACCACCCATTTTTTGGGTGTTTTCCGGCCACGATGTCACTTGAGTTGCTTCGGAACATGAACAACGACGAAAAGGAAAAGAAATATTGGAAAGCGTCAGTGATAAGCGCTTAATTTGTTGTTGCGAGGGGCAAAGCGGGTCTCATCAAATTAAGCGGTTATGACTCGGCGTTTCCAATATTTCTTTTCTTTTCGCCTTTGTTCATGTTTCAAGCAACTCACGTGATATCGTTAGTCGAAAACACCCAAAAAAATGGGTGGTTGTATATTTTTTGCTAAACGTAAATAGTTGAGTGACATATTTAGATAAATGTAAATAGTTGAGTGACATATTTAGATAAAAAAAATAGTTTAGTACTATAAAGAGAAATTCGTAAATAGTTTAGTGCTATAAATAGCTATTAACTCTATAGTAAAAATATAAATATACAAAGATTGAAATATGAAAAAAATAATTAAATCAAACATAAGAGAATATATAATTAGTAGGGTTACTTATAAAACTACAAAACGATCTAACGTTCTACTATAAAACCCTCTCAGGAGTCTTAAAAAAAATTAAATAATTAAATTAAAATTTAAAAAAAAGTAAACAGAAGTTAACAAAATCGACAAAAAAAGAAAAGAAAAAAGATTAAATTGCTTACCAATCTTTCTTCAATAGATGAGGTCCTGATAGGAGTTCTTTGTTACCAATCCAGAACCTTAAACCACAAGAGAAGGGAAAATACAAAATAAATCAAATTTGATGAATTAAAGAAAGTGACCGGAAAAAAAAATACTCATACTTTCTTGTGTACACAAATATTAGAGTAGAGGAAAGAAAAAAGTTATGAGGAGAAGAAGATGATTACAGTTATGTTTCGTCATGAGAATTTTAAACGATAAGGGATTAAGGAGTGGTAATCATTTAGATGTTACGAGATGGAGGATTTTTAGGAAATAATGGAGTAGTTGATTAGAATTCTAAGATTTAAGATAATTGTCAATTCGTAAATATTTATGAGAAGAAGATTCTTAAATATTGGAAATCTTCCATCTACATAGAAACTTTTCCATGTTTATGAGTCATTCTATTCTAAATCAAAATTTTAATGAATATAAAACAATTCCAAGGCTCCTAAATTAAAGCCAGTTACAACTCAATTATTCATTCTCAACTCAATCTGTACATATTCATCTTCCTTTTAAAATCCAATAATATATCACAATCTTTTATCTTGGGTTACTTGGGTGGAATATGATTGAAGATAATTGTTAATTCGTAAATATTTATGAGGAGAACATTCCTAAATATTGGAATTCTTCCATCTATATAGAAACTTTTCCATTTTCATGAGTCATTCTATTCTAAATCAATTTTTTAATGAATATAAAACAATTCAAAGGCTCCTAAATATAAGCCACTTACAACCCAATTATCCATTCTCAACTCAATCTGTACATATTCATCTTCCTTTTTAAATCTAATAATATATCACAATCTTTTATCTTGGGTAGTGGGAGTGGAATAGAAAGTTATTCAAATAAATTTTAGTTTTAAATTAATTTAACTAATCTAAATTTTCTCAACCAATCAAAATTAATAAACTAATTAAAAAACTCAAAATTACCAGAAAATTAGATTAGAATTTTGGAGACTTTTGATTTGTTGAAATTGAAAAGAGCTTCAGGAAGCTGGGATGAGGCTACAAAGGTCGATTTTAGAGGTCTTATCTGAGTTTTTTTTTGCCTAAAGCAAAGTTTAGAACAAAAGGTAAGATTTTATGGTTTGGTTTTTTTTTGGAAAAACCTCTATTTTTTGTACTGAAAAATCCCACAGAGGTTCTTGTAGTTGTGCTTTCCTTTTCACCGAAATTGAAGCAATGGCCAGGAAGGTGGTGGTGGGCGTGGGCGGCGGCGATGTTAGATGGTCAAGGTGGGGAGGGGGGAGATGTGGAAGAAAGGGGTAGGGTGGGGTGTTTGTGGTGGGGGTCGGGAGAGTGTAGGGAGGGGGAGAGGAGGGGAGGGGTTAATTGAAAATATATAAATACCCTTATAATTTGATTGTTGACCAAATTCAAATTTTAGATTAATAGTTGACTTTGGCTTTTTTTGGACGGAAGGATTGAGTGCGGAAGGATTGAGTGCACCAATCGTAAATTGTTTTAGGATAGAAGCTGTTGAAAAAATACTTTCTGAACCCGACTTCTAAATGACAAATGGTTTCTGAACCTAGGATGCCAATTTGCCATGTTGAAATCATAAACCCTGAAATTTAAGAAAAATGAAAATATATGTGTGAATTAGTTTACACTTAGACCAAACAGGCCTTCTTATGTTATTTAACTTTTGAGAGAATAAGCTCCACAAGATTCCTTAATTAATGATCTATGTAAAATGGAATAAAGGGAAAAATCTCGCCGCAATTAATAAATAATGAATAATTACATTGAACTATGAAGTCATATAATATGAGCCTTTAAACTTTAAAAATTACAAAAGCAGAAAGACATAAAATATAAAGGATTACTTCATAGAAAAAATATATGCTTTTAGAAGTTGCATTTTTTTTTTCAAATTATCTTAATCTATCTAACTAAAAATGTAAAAGTAACAAAATACAACAAATCATAGCTACGAAAATAGTTTGAATAGATTAATTTAGCATGCGATTAATAGATTTAATGATCTACCCTAAATTGCGTACTCCATATGTAACAAAATCCGCCAAACCCATCCAAACCATGATTATACTAATATGATACCCTCTAAATAATTAACGATTAATAGTTTTTAAAGGACTTGTTCAAGTCATCCAACCGCATGAAAGATCAATCCTTTCACCCCGCGGCTTTACTTTGTGGAAGGAAGCAAAAGGTAAAGAAATGGTGACACAAAAGACCAAATAATAAACAGTCATCTACAACATTAATAAATAAATAAATAAAATACCCAATATAAAACAAACGTTAGAAACAATTCATCCCTGCAATTATGAATATTATTATTTTTTGCCTTATTTTTATTGTCACAAACAATATCAACAGCAGGGTAAAAAGGAAACTGAAAATCATATGTTTTAATCATCATAAATAAGTTTTTGAATTGCATAATAAAGCGATATGAATTCAAGTACGGGAAATAAAATCGATGCTAAATCTAAATCAATAAAAGAAAATTGGTGGAGCATATTACTTGAAAAGATAAAATTGAAACATTTTCAATTTCCTTCACTTCGTTTCTTTCTCAGCATTAGTGATTCATGTGACCTTTTTGTTTCCTATTTTTCATCTTCTCTGTAGTGTCCAGAAGAAAATAAGAAACTATTATTCTCTTTTTAAAACAATGTACCAAAAGATTTTATTGAAAAAATTGTCAATTTTTTCAATAAAATGTATTCACAATTTACCTTAAGCAGATGGAAAATAGGGGGAGAAAGCCTACATTACCGATATATGAACGGGGAAAAAGGGTATGACCTTAAAAGTAAAAATGAAGTAAAAGCATAAGAACAATATTTTGAATAAGAATTTGGAACTCAATATTTTGTTAATAAAATAATAAATCGAACTGAAAAATTACCGGAGTAACCATCCCGCGTCAGCACATAGGTCAGCCTCCGGGGAAGATGTGAGTTTTAGTGGATATGTAGGATTCATAAGAGGAGATGAAAATAATTTTAGGGGTAGAAGGTGAACTGATATTTAAGTCCTAATCTCTTGAGATATTCCAGTATAAGATAATAATTTCCTAAAATTTTGATCTAATTTATGAAGATAATAATTTAATTATGGCTGCAATATGGATGGGGAGTCATCGAGATCATGAAATCTTCCTATTAATATTATACAGGAATATGGATAACTAAAGATGGTTATTTCCTTAAAAGCCCTAATAATATATTCAATTATCTTTATATTTTTTGAAAAATGTTTAACAAATTGATTAGGGAAATGAAATTATTAATTGGGGAAATTATAAATCTTATAAACAATTAGATGATAATTATAATCTTTAGATGGCATGATTATGTTTAGGAAATTATAATGGAAGAAATCAATTTAAATCCTTGGCATAGTAAGAGCTTCCCTAGGATAAATAAAGATTTTATATTTTATTATCTAATTATTTAAAGTAAAAATTGATTGAGATACACTAAATTAAATAGCTACATAGACCTTAACAATTTTTTCTTTTCTCTTTTTAGACATTAACTCTTTTTTTTTTTTTTTTTGTATATTTATAGACTCAAACAATTTATGGGGCATTTCGTTATAGAAAAATTCAATAATTCCGGGGAAAAACAAGCACGTAAACAACATGTGCCGATCTTCTTAGGGGTAAAAATGTCCACTAACATATTAAAAAATCTGACACACTTTTAATCCATTGAACACGACCCACCCGAATGCCTACCCGACCAACCTGCACTCTCCACCCTCATTTAAACCCTTCACCACCAGATCCTCTACCTGATCCGCCATAACCACCTCCATCACGGCGTGGGCCTCCACAGAATCCTCCACCGTTAGTGTGTCACACTTTGGCCTTTTAATTCAGTATTAAAGGTTTAAAGGGGGGTTCGTACCCGAGTTTGGATAAATTGGGACTTGGATCAGTTCGCGGGTCAGCTGTGACCCGGTTCCTAACTCCCTATATAAGGGAAGCAGTTAGGATATTTTAGGCAGCTCTTGGTCATTAGTTCTATTTCGAGAATATTCTCTTCTCATCTCATTCTCTCTCATTTCTAAGAGCTGAGCTCTAATTCATTTTCTCTTCTCATCCAATCTGTAATTCTGTAGTAATTCTTCAATATAATGTTGTTATGATGATGCTATTAGTTTGATTTGTGTTTTGGAATCCTTAGACACAACATAGTGCCGCGACCTCCGCTTCCGCGTGACTGAGCCTCGTTCACAGTGATATTCCTACCGTCGAGAGTTTGGCCATTCATGTTCTCAATAGCGTTTCTCATGGCATCCTCATCCTTGAAGGTAACAAATCCGAATCCCCTGGATCTTCCAGTCTCACGATCGTTAATAATCTGCATCAAATTTTCAAATTAAACATCAGATCTAGAAAATCGAATTAATCAATTGAATTTGTTTTTGAAGGCGGTCAACCCCACTTCGTTGCCGCCTCCTCCCAAAGCAGAAGACCCGGGGTTTTTGCATTTGATTTGCTTAGGCCATGAATCTTTTTGTTTGTCCTGTAATAGTTCAGAATTCGGCCTTGAAGATGTTGTTGCCATTGTTGACCAAAATTTTCTCTCTAATTTCTTTTTTGTTTTCTGCAGAAGAAGAAGACAGATTTTTTTTTTTTTTTTTGGTGATTTATTTCAATTTTAAGTGATGTTGATGAATGGCCTTATAGCTCAAACACTTGTCTTCTTGAGAGATGAATTGAAAAAATTGATGGTGTAAGGTGGCAGAAGTGTTTGGCGGAAGAAGAAGTGGTCAGGTGGGTGGGTAGGCAATCTGGTGGGATTAATGGGGAAGGGGTGCGGGGCTGGGTGGGTTATTTGATGATGAATGTAGAGAATTATATATTTAAAAAACAATTAGTTTGTAGTATGCCAAGATACCCCTTGTCAAAACAGCGTTGTTTTGTTCACAAGTGAATTTTTTACCGGATTTTTTTTATAACGGAATGTCTATAAATTGTTTGAGTCTATAAATATACAAAAAAAAAGAGTTAATGTCTAAAAAAAGAAAAAAAAATTGTTAAGGTTTATGTAGAGCCATTCGTTCTTAAATAGTCGTATAACATTTTCAAATGCTTTAAATTAATTTTTTTTATCGAACTAAAAAAAGTAAAAATCGTAGAAATTTAGAATGGAGTGTTGAGAATAAAATAGTAACATTTTTTATAATATTTATATTCATATATATATATATATATATATATATATATATATATATATATATATATATATATAAGATTAGGAGGTCTAATCTATAGAAATAACTATCCACATTCTAAACCACTCTAATTATTTAATAGATAAAAGAATATTGAGAATTAAATAAAATTTTGTTAATAATTAAAAAATCAAAATCTTGTTCCAAGAATTCAAATGATCAATGATCATTAAATATTTAATCTTTAAAAATGTAATTAAGGAGTGGTAATCATTTAGGATGTTAAGAGATGGAGGATTTTTAGGAAATAATGGGGTAGTTGATTAGAATTCTAAAATGTATGATAATTGTTAATTCTTAAATATTTATGAGGAGAAGATTCTTAAATATTGGAAATCTTACGTCTATATAAAACTTTTCCATGTTCATGAGTCATTCTATTCTAAGTAATTTTTGTAATGAATATAAAACAATTCCAAGGCTCATAAATTAAAGTCACTTACAACTCAATTATCCATTTTCAACTCAATCTGTACATATTTATTTTTCTTTTTAAATCTAATAATATATCACAATATTTTCTCTTGGGTTAGTGGGGTATAATATGAAGTTATTCAAATAAATTTTAGTTTTTAATTAATTTAACTAATCTAAATTTTTTCAACTAATCAAAATTAATAAACTAATTAAAAAATTTAAAATTACCAAAAAATTAGATTATAATTTTGGAGGCTTTTGATTGATTGAAACTGAAAAGAGCTTCTGTAAATTACAGATAATTTGGAATTTTTAAATAAAGGGTTCAGGTGATTTTTTCAATACTACCCCTTATATTAAACGTTGGAGAGAGAAGAGAAGGTAGAATTAAATTGTGACTAATATTAAATATGGTCATATTTGACATTTTACTATATTACACTATAAAATTTGATGAAATCTTAATTTCCGTGCAAAATACAAAGTAAACAGATAATTTGGGACGGAGGGAGTAATGTTTTGACCATCTTAAAATATTTAGTAGCAATGTACACGTGAACCTAAGAGGTAATTCTTCTTTTACTTCCCGTGTAGCCTACTGTTTAATTAATTTTTGGTTCTTAATTTCTAATCCCTCGACTTTTTTTGGAAATTTTAATTTGATTTGATTAAAGGGGAGGAGAGATAGAAGAATAGTTTTGAAAAAATTCTTCAAATATTTATAATGTAGATTAGATAATAAAATAGAAAAGAGTAGTGGCTAGAGGCGTCTACTACAACAAGGGAGGAGCGGGAGGAAGAAGTGAGAGGATTTGGGGTATGGCGAGTTTTGTGTGGAATAATGTGTCGTTCTTTTAATCGTAAGTTACTAAAAGACTTTTTTTTTTTTAATATTAATTCGTGCCATAAGACCTTTAATTGTTAATAGAAAAATAATTCACTTCAATATGGGGAAAGACCAATATTAGAGATGTGTTTTTGGAATGAACTATAATTTTGATATGTATGAATTAATGTTGGAAGGAGCCAACATTATTAAGTTTTCATATATACTTACCAAATGATACACCTGCCACAATATAAAATGTGATTGAAAATAAATGCACAAATTTTTCAAAAGAATATTACATTTTAATATATATTGGTTGGTAGTTAGCAAAAAAAAATATATATATATTGGTTGGTAATATTGTAAGAGCAAATTCTTTCCTACCACAGCAACATTTTTTTGCTCAAATGACAATGTAACCCTTCTTGGACAACTACTCATTTTCATTTTTTTCTTTTTTTTTGGGGTAAAAAAAAGTTTGGGTGGGTTCGGCTCCAGCCACCACAACTACTCATTTTCTATCCTATTGTGTATTTCTCATTCTCACACGGTCGAAGGGTTCACTAACCCGATCGATCTACTCAGACTCTCTCATCGTCCGTTTGCTCCCAGTACTTTGAGTCGGACAACTAGTTGAAGCTCCGGTCGACTGAAGTTCAGTCAGCCAATTTTTCTGTACAAATTTGTGAAGGAAATGTGCATTTCTGCACAATCCGGATTCCAACCCCAAAAGTACCAGTTCTGGTACATATGAAAATATAAATGACAATGACAAACAATTAAGTAAGTAAGACATAAACCGTACTTGTTAAATCAAACATTTGCACATCGGAAATGTGACACAAGTCAATGCTTTCACCTATCCAAACATACAGACATATCTAACATTGGATTCTTTGAATACGACTCATTCTATGACACAACATTCACAAGGAAGAGCTCAATTGTCTATTCAAAACTCTAAAGCAATTACTACAACGGTCCCCAACTTTTAAGCCTAGAAGGGCAGAATTTCAATGCAATACACGGGTTCAGTTTCTCCTCGAACGAAGGACTCACGATTTAAGGATTCCTTCATGTGTAACATTGCCCATCCTTGTGGACTCCACAAGACCGTCGTAATCCCTAACATATCTCCCGGTTAGGAACGGGTTCTCACTAACACTCAAGTCGAGAACTTCCGGGTTCAATGACAAAACACTCATTCATGTACAATCGAAAGAATGCTGCAATGAGGTTGTTCCTAAACAAGAGCTCAGCCACTGACAACTCTATAGAACACAAAGAATTTAAGGCCCCAAAAGAAGTAACAAATAAACTCAAATGATCATGAACAATGATGGCAATTTAACATGCACAATCAAGTTCCATAATCAGTACACAAGTATGACAATTCAATGCTTCATCATATGAAGGAAAACATGTCTTTAAAATACTTCCAATGCACAATTCCAAGAGTATAAAGTATACATTTCATGAATTTTACTACAGAAAATACAAGGGTGAAGAGTCTTACTTGGAAATCAAAGCAAGCAATACACAAACCAAAATTCTGCACGAAAGCAGTAACTTCAAATACGAAAATCCGTTCCCTGGGAACATGAAATCAATCCTCGTTTATTCTTATGTATCCTTATGGGTTAGGTTTGATTATCAAGAAGAATTACTAAATTTGGAGTTCGATTGCTACTTCAATTATGAATTCTCCCACAAGCACTCTGTTTTCCAGAATTTTCTTTCTCTTTCTTTTCCTCTATTTTCTTACCTTTTCTTCTTTTTAACCTCTCATAACTTCTAACTCCTAAATTTTCCTGCACCAACCACCCCAAGAGACACACATTTTTAAAAGGTGTCAAACTAATCCATAAGTTCCAACCAGTCTACACTTACGTCTTTTAAGTTAGGTTCATTTTAAAAGGCCACCCAAAATATTTGTACATCAAATTAACACATAATAATTCAATTATGCATATTATTTTAAATGTCAAAAGTTTCAGGTTATCACATTATTGAATTCTTTGTGATTCGACCACTGTATCTTAACATAATGAATGGTGTGTCACCTCATAATATGATCATTGCGATCCACTATCCTTACCAGTACTTCTTGATAGGACAAGTGTTCTCGAAGCTCTAAAGGTTCCACTTCCAAAACATGGCTAGGATCTGGCACATAACGCCTTAGCTACGACACATGGAATACATTATGTATTCGTGACAGCGTTGACGGTAATGCCAAACGATAGGCAAGATCCTTTACATTTTCCAGTATCTCATATGGTCCAACATACCTTGGTCTTAGTTTCTCGCTTTTTCCAAACCGCATCCTACCTTTCGTTGGTGAAACTCGTAAGTATACCTTGTCACCTACCTCGAGCTCCATTGGTCTTCTCGTGTTGTTCCCTCAAATTTTCTTCCTACCTTGAGCTACCTTCAACCTTTCCCGAATAAGTGCACCACTTCCATAGTTACTTGTACCAATTCTGGCCCTAATATCATCCCAACATACCGGTGAGCGACACGTTCTGCCATACAATGCCTCATACGACATCATATCGATGCTTTCTTGGAAACTTTTGTTGTAAACAAACTCTACAAATGTTAGATGATCCACCCAACTTCCTTTGAAGTCCAATACATATGCCCTTAACATGTCTTCCAAGGTTTGAATCGTCCTTTCTGACTGCCTATCGGTTTGAGGGTGATAAGCAGTGCTCAAGGACAACTTCGTTCCTATTGCTTCGTTGAAACTCTGCCAAAACCATGATACAAATCCCGAATCCATGTCTGATACGATGCTTACTGCACCTCGTGAAGTCTGACTATTTCGTTCATGTACATTTGCACCAAAGTTTCCATGGAGGCTGTCATTCTCATAGGCAAGAAGCGAGTAGATTTTTTAAGTTGATCAACGATTACCCAAATCGTGTCTTTTCTGGTTTTGTCCTTGGGTAAACCGACCACAAAATCCATAGTGATGTGCTCCCATTTCCAAAGGGTATTTCCAAAGGTTTAAGTAAGCCAACGGGTCTTTGATGTTCCGCTTTTACTTGCTGACATACCAAACACTTAGCAATGAAGTCTGCTATGTCCCGATTCATGTCTTTCCACCAAAAGTTACCCCAAGATCTCGATACATCTTTGTAGCTCTGGGATGTATTGACAACTTGGAACTTTGAGCTTTTTGCATAATTTTCGTTCTCAACCCCCAATTAGAAGGTACAACAAACAACCCCCCGATACCTAAACTACATTTTTTATGAACCCAAAATCTGATTCGTCACCCGACTGTACCATATACCATTCACTTTCCAAATCTGGATCAATTTCTACTTTTTTTTATCCTACCCAAGAGTGTCGGTTGAGCTACCAAAGTTTCCAAAACGTTATTAGTTGACTCAACGACCTCCAAACTCAGTTTCTCAAAATCAGCTATCAAACTGGGTTGCTCGGTGATCAAACATGCCTAGCTGTTCCAATTCTTCCTTCTTAAAGCATCAACTACCCAATTAGCTTTCCCATAATGGTAGATAATCGTGAGGTCATAGTCCTTAAGCAACTCCAACCAACATCGTTGTCTCATATTGAGTTCCTTTTGGGTGAAAAGGTACTTCAGGCTTTGGTGATCGGTAAACACCTCACTAGGTTTACCATAAAGGCAATGTCTCCAAATCTTTAATGCAAAAACAACCGCTGCCAACTTTAGTCTGTGTAGGGTAATTCTTTTCATATTGCTTCAACTGCCTCGAAGCATTGGATATTACCTTACCATTTTGCATTAATACACACCCCAACCTTATGCCTGATGCATCAATGTAGATAGTAAAACCCCCGGACTCTTCAAGTAGTGCCAAAATAGGTGTTGTAGTCAACCGTTCTTTCAACTTCTGAAAATTTTCTTCACAATCTAAACCTTATTCAAACTCCACCCGCTTCTGTGTCAACTTTGTCAACGGTGCAGAAATTTTGGAAAACGCTTCAACGAATTTCCGATAATACTCGGCTAACGCCAGAAAACTTGGAATCTCTGCCACTGTCTTCGGTCGAGGCCAATAAAAAATAGCTTGGATCTTGCTTGGATCAACTAACACCCTTTCAGCTGATACCACATGCCCCAAACATGTTACACTTCTCAAACAAAATTCACACTTGCTAAACTTGGCTTTCAACTTCTCCTTTCTCAATATTTCCAACGCCACTCTAAGATGCTCTTCGTTTGATTCATCCGACGACGAGTAAATCAGAATGTCGTCGATAAAGACCAGCAAGAACTAGTCAAGACAATCCCTCAAACACCCGATTCATCATGTCCATGAATGCCGCCGGTGCATTAGTCATATCGAATGGCATAACGAGGAACTCATAGTGCCCATACCGGGTTCGAAAGACACATTTGGGAATGTCTTCAGGTTTGCTTATAAGCTGGTGGTAACCCAGTCTTAAGTTAATCTTAGAGAATAATTTTGCACATTTCAACTGATCAAACAATTCGTCAATGCGAGGGAGGGGATATCGGTTATTAATTGTTATCTTGTTAAGTTCACGATAATCTATGCAGATCCTCATACTTCCATCATTCTTCTTCGCAAATAAAACCGGATCGCCCTAAGGTGAGACACTCGGCCTTATGAACTTCTCGTGAAGTTCTTGGAGCTGATCCTTCAACTCCCTCAACTCTGCAGGTGTCATAAGATCGGGGACTTAGCGATTGGCTCCGCATCGGGATGAAGTAAGATTTCAAAGTCAATTTCCGAGCAGGTGGAATACCTGAAAAATCATTGGGAAAAACATCCCCGTACTCTTTTACTATAGGAACGTCCTCAAATCGGACTTTCTTCTTGTCATCCTTCAGCACCGCGTATACTAGGAAAGCTTCATAGCCCTTTTTGATGAACTTTCTCACCTTCCTCGCTGAAATCACAGGCATGCTACGACCACTCTTCTTCTTATCAGAACCCAGAAACTCTACCACTTCTTGTTCCCCAACTGTAACTGAACCTTCATTTCCCGACAATTCACTATGGCGTGATGTGTATACAACCAGTCCATACCCAGAATTACATCAAAGTCTACCATCGATAACTGTGTATGGTCAACTTAAAATACCTTAGAGTCTATTTCTACCAGGCATCCCTTATGTACAAATTAGACTTTAATTTTTTTCCCTTAGATACCATTACTCTATAGGTGTCCAAACAATAAGTAGGGGAGGTCTTAAGTACTGTAGCAAATCTATGTGACACAAAAAAATAGGGTAGCTCTACAATCAAATAGTATAAATGTAGGTACTGAGTTGAATATAAGAGTACATGTGACCACATTAGAAGCATCATCTGCTTCTTGTTGAGTTAGAATAAAAACTCGAGCATTAGCTTTCCGTCTTGTATCACCAACCTTTGGTATCACTGTTGAATTCTGCCCAGTAGTTGGAATAGGCATGGTGCTTTGACTTACCACATGTCCCTGCTTCCCACATCTGAAGCAAGTTTTGGTGTCCCAACGACATTCCCCCAGATGTCTTCTACCATACTTGTTACATACTGACACAACTTGATACCCACATGATGCTCCTGCAACTCTCCCAATGTTATCCATGTTGGCTCCAGTCCTTACCCCTGGCCTAAAAGTATTGGTAGGTCCCGATGTTGGTGTTGGACGTGAGCCTTGTCCTTGTGACATGGTTGCAAAGTTTATCTTGCTTGTCCTCTATAAATAAGACCTCTTGAATTCAGCCTCTATGCTCAAACTTCGCTGACAAGCCTCCTTAAAAGTGGTAGGAGGGTTACCAGAAAGTCTACCTCTGATCTTGGACAACAGTCTTATCATAAATCGTTGAGTTCTCATCACTGGGCCTTGTATTATCGTAGCAGCGTACTTCCTCAAGGCATTGAACAGACCTGGATATTTAGACACTGACATACTTTCCCCCTACTTTAACTCAAAGAACTGTTTTTTCCTTTCCATTCTGAATGTGTGTAGAAAGTATTGATCCAGAAAGGAATTCCCGAACTGTACCCAAGTGACGGGTTGTCCCTCTTGTTGGTAGATAGGGGAAATACCCCTCTACCACTCTGATGCCCTGACAGTGAGGGAAGTCACTACTACACCAGTTTTGGCACCCTTGGGTACCCTCATTTTTCTCAATTTCTGCTCCATTGCTTCCATCCATTCCCCATCTTGGTCTGCAGCCATAATACCATCGAATTATACCATCCTCATCTTCTTCAAACGTTCATTGTAGCTTTTCTGTATCGGCTTCAACCTTTGGTGGCCTGTCTTGCCCCATGTTCTGGTTAATCCGAGTTTGTAAAAGTTGAGTTATGTTCTGTTGCGTCTGTTGCGTCTGTTGCATGTTCTGTTGTTCTTTTTGCTGAGTCTATACCATATGCGTAAGAAGGTGAAATGCAACCCCGAAATCTGATGGCATGAGAGGATTTACTGGTGGTGGTGGTGGTAAAATTTTGGCCTAGTCTGGTTGCCCCCAACCAGTTGCTGGCTTGGTGAACCCGTAAACTAAAGTCGATTTCCCCTAGGACCCTGACAGCCCAACTCAGCAATCGAGATGTTCAAGTCGTCATCATTGTTGTTGACTTGGTTTAGGTCCATCTTTCCCCACAGAATACTGTGGTATATGGCAAGCGATAAATTCACATAGCATGCTCAACAAATTGAAAACATAACATGGTATAACATACATATCACATAACACAGCAACAAAGTATAAGAAGTAAGTAAACAAGTATGCCATATTCTAGAGTCTCTAGCCATCACACATCTCACATCTTATATATCAAGTTCATCTTATATTCATTCCAAATTTTATCCCTAAGGTTCGACCTGCTCTGTCACACCCCGAAATCGGATGATGACTTGGCAGCACCTCATATGCCAATGAGGCATAGAACCAAAGCAGAATAGCAAAGTCCATTATACTATTAATAGCGGAAGCATTAATTACTACATTCATTATCCAAGTTAAACATAATCCAACAGAAAAAAGTGAGTAGTACTATATTATTACAAATCAAAGTTTAACTATTGAAAGGAAAATTATTCTATTATAAAAAAGTTTATGAATCACTCGAAGTCCTCCCCATCCCATGGTTCCACATAAGCAACGTCAACATGTATATCTTCATTTGCAAGTAAAGAAAAATAAAGACATGAGGTATAAAGTCCAGTAAGTATCAACACTCTTGGGATGAAACATCAAATGACACTCAAACACTTTATCCGATTCCCAAATAAAGTTTGAAAACCATCATATTTAGGTCCCTTCATTAGACACATTACACAAGAAACCTCACTAACAAACCTTGAGAAAACACTAGAAATGAACCAAGACAACAGAGAAACATAAAAGCCAAACACCTCCACTCCAGTCGACCTAGACGCTTCCACCGGTCGACCAAATGGTCTTTAGAAAACAGGACAACACACTGCCCAAAGTCCGATTGACCAGTACAACCAACCGGTCGACCGACTTGACCTTGGTTGAGGGGTTCGCTAACCCGGTCGACCTACTCAGACTCTCCCATCGTCCTTTTGCTCCCAGTATTTTGGGTCGGACGACGGGTTGAAGCTCTGGTCGACCGTGTCAGCCAATCTTTCAGTACAAATTTGTGAAAAAAATGTGCATTTATGCACAATCCGGATTCCAACCCCAAAATGACCAAATTTGATGCATATGAACATATAGATGACAATGACAAACATATAAACAAGTAAGACATAAACTGTACTCGTTAAATCCAAAATGAACATATAAGAAAGTAAGATCAGAAATGTGACACAAGCTCCATGCTACCATATATACCAACATACGGACATACACAACATTGGATCCTTCAAATACAACTCATGCCATGACACAACATTCAGACGAAAGAGCTCAATTGTCTATTCACAACTCTAAAGCAATTACTACAACAATCTATGACTTTTAATCCTATAAGGGCAGACTTTCAATACAATACATGGTTTCAGTTTCTCCCCGAATGAAGGACTCACAATTTAAGGATTCCTTCGTATGTATCATCGCCCATCATTGTGGACTCCACAAGACCGTTGTAGTCCTAACATCTCTTCCGGTTAGGAACGGGTACTCACCAACACTCAAGTCGAGAACTCCCGGGTGCAACGACAAAACACTCATTCACGCACAATCGAAAGAATCTTTCAATGAGGTCGTTCATAAAGGAGAGCTCAACCAATGACGACTCTATAAAACACAAAGCATTTAAGGCCCCAAAAGCATTAACAAATAGACTCAAATGATCATGAACAAAGATGACAATTTAACATGCACAATCAAGTTCCATAATTAGTACATAAGTATGGCAATTCAATGCTTCATCCTATGAAAGAAAACATGTCTTTAAAATACTTCCAATACAAAATTCCAAGAGTATAAAGTATACATTTCATGAATTTTAGGACTGAAAATACAAGGGTGAAGAGTCTTACTTGGAAATTAAAGCAAGCAATACACAAACCATAATTCTACAAACAAGCAATAACTTCAAACACATAAATACGTTCACTGGGAACTCGAAATCAATCCCCGTTTCTTCTCACGTGTAGCATTATGTGTTAGCGTCGATTATCAACAAGAATTACTAAATGTGGAGTCTGATTGCTACTTCAATTATGCATTCTCCCACAAGCACTCTGTTTTTCTTGAATAAATTGTTGATTCAGGGAGCCTCTAATCATATTTGCAACATTGCATGTTATTTTGATTCTATGCAAACTCTTAACTCTTCTTACATAACATTGCCTAATGGTCAAAGTGTACTTGCCACTCACCAAGGCAAAGTAGTTCTCAGTTCTGGTTTTGCTCTCCAAAATGTGATATATGTTCCTAATTTCAAGTGTAACTTGATTTCTTTGAGTAAGCTTACTGATAATCTCAATCTTCTAATTCTTTTTCAATCCAATATGTGCATAATCCATGATCATGCACTTTCCATGATTGGGAAAGCTAAGAAAGACAAAGGATTATATGTGTTGGATCATCAATCCTCCTTAATTGCTGACAATTTTAATTCACAAGGTTGTCAAAGTACTTCCTTAGCTAATTATGTGTCACCTAATAAAGTTCCTTTTAGTGTTTTTTTCTTGTAGCGCCAATAAAACTTGTCTTGATTCTAGTTGGTTGTGGGATTATAGACTAGCACACATGTTTGTACCTAGAATGAGGCTATTGCAGCTTCAAAATTATTGCCTTTTTTTTTACCTAAAAGACATGATTGTTCTATTTTCCCTATTGCAAAGATGAAAAAGCTTTCTTTCTCACTTAGTGATTCTATCACTGATGAGCATTTTCAGTTAATTTATGTCGATATTTGGGGACCCCTACAAACATAAAAATGTCCATAATCAACAATACTTTCTAACTATAATTTGTGATCATAGAAGATACACTTGGCTGTTTCTTAAGAAACACAAATCAGAAACTAGAAATCTCTTGATATATTTCATCCCTCCTTATTGAAACTCAGTTTTCTTCCAAAGCTAAAATCCTCAGGTTTGATAATGGTTTATAGTTTCAAATGCTTACTTATTTTGCATCAAAAGGCATAATACATCAAACTAGTTGTGATGAGACTTCTCCACAAAATGGCATTGTTGAGAGAAAACATCAACATTTGTTAAATGTGGCTGGAGGGTTAAAATTCCAAGCTAACATACCTTCTTCTTATTGGGGTTATTGTGTTTTACATGCTACTCATCTTGTCAACAGATCCCCTACTACTATCCTTCAGAACAAAACACCATTTGAAATCCTTTTTAACAAACATCCACATTATGATTCTTTTAAGAGTTTTTGCCTGCCTTGCTTATTGTTCTACCTTAGAACAGGGGAGAAGCAAGTTTGATCCTAGAGCTAAAGAACGTGTCTATCTTGGTAATTCAACTGTTAGTAAACGGATATATCCCTGTAGATATATCATCTAGACAACTCTTAGTATCTAGGAATGTTAAATTCCAGGAATCAGTATTTTCTTTCCTTGACTCTTCTTATATCAATGATAATTATTTCACTGAAGGTAAGGGTCAGATTCAACTGGTAAGTAATCAACCAGTTCCTCTCCCCATTTCAGTTTTCTTTGATGATCCACCATCATATCCAGTACCTTCTTTTCCTTCTAATATTTATGATGTTCCTGCTAATCCCATTTCAAATCCCCCCATTAGAAAATTTTTTGATGTCATTCCAACACCTGCATATCTACAAGACTATTATTGTGAAAGTGTTTTTACTTCTCATCACAAAAGGCATAAAGTTCTCGCATATGTTCATTGATTTCCTGATTATAGATATTACATTTTGAATATTACTTTGAATGTTGAGCCTAAAAACTATGAGGAAGCCGTATTGGATCCTGCTTGGATGAAGTCTATGGCAGATGATATTGCTTCTTTAGAAGCTAATCATATATGAGAAATTGTTGATTTACCACCTAGTAAGGTTCCCATTGAGAACAAGTGGGTATATAGACTCAAATACAATGATGATGGGACTGTTGAGAGACCTAAATCCAATGTAGTTGTTAAAGGCTACACACGACTTGCAAGCGTAGAATTTCTGGATACTTTTTCACCAGTGGCTAAGGTCACTTCCATTAGAGTTTTATTGTCTATAACCGCTATTAAAAGTGGGTTTTTGCACCAATCGAACATCAATAATGCTTTTCTACATGGGGATCTCACTGAAGAAGTTTATATGGTTCCTCCAGTTGTTTTTTCTGCCCCACCTAGGAAAGTATGTAGGTTGATCAAGTCAATTTGTGGTCTCAAACAGGCTAGTAGGCAATGGCATGCCAAATTGACTTCCAAGTTGTTTTCCATTGGATTTTGTCTGTCTCAAAGTGATCCTTGCTTATTTGTGAAGTCTACATCTCAAGTTTTTCTAGAACTCTTAAACCTATATTGATGATATTGTGCTATCCTGGGACTAGTTTCACAACTACTCAAGAGGTTAAGAGTAACTTTCACAAAAGCTTTTAGAATCAAAGATTTAGGGAATTGAAATACTTTATAGGATTGGAAGTAGGCAGGTCTAAGGGGGCATTGTATTGGATCAGAGAAAGTATGCTCGAGACCTGCTCAATGATGTTGATTTCACTCCTACAAACCTTTATCTGTACCTATGGACTACACTTGCAAATTGGAGAAGAATTATTCTCCCATTTTGCATTCCAACACTCAGTACAGAAGTATTGTAGGAAAGTTGTTGTATCTAACCATTATAGGACCGGACATTGCATTTGATGTGCAACAATTAAGTCAATTTCTTGACTGTCTTACTGAGAAACATATGCAGGCAACTCACAAAGTACTCAAGTACTTGAAGTCTTCCCCAGGTCAAGGAATTTTTCTGTCATGTAGTTCTACATTGGAACTTACAGCTTACTTTGATTCAGACTGGGCTGGATGCTCAAAAACCAGAAAGTCCATATCAGGGTTTTGCATATTCTTAGGAGATTCACTTGTTTCTTGGAAAGCCAAGAAACAAACAACAGTTGCCAGGAGTTCAACAGAAGCATAATACAGATCAATGGCAAACTGTGTTTGTGAACTTCAATGGCTCCTATATATACTTACTGATTTGCACATACAATATCCTAAATATATCCCTTTATTCTGTGACAATCAATCCTCAATTACATTGTGGAAAATCCAATTTATCATGAAAGGAGAAAACATATAGAAGTTGATTGTCATTTTTTTAGGGGACAAATATTTAGTAGGAGTCATTAAGCCAATGCCAATATCTACATTGGATCAATTTGGCTGACATATTTACCAAACCTTTACATCCATCACAGTTTCATCTTTTACTTGAAAGGTTTAGGATAAAGTCCATATATTCACCCAACTCCAGCTTGAGAGGGGTGTTAAATTCATTGATGATGCAGGTAGAAAAGAAGAAGAGAAAGGACAAGATGGCCTTACACATAAAGAAGAAGAAGAATAATCATAGCAGCATGAACACACGACTGCTACCAATTGTTGTTGCAACTTGCAAGCCTTGCCAGTTGTCAAGCTTGTCCATCAAGATGCAATTCGAAGTAGTTATAAAATAGTCAGAGAACTTAATAAAGTGATAGCTAGAAGCACAACAATACAATAGATTAGTTTAGATTGAAGCCAATCAGAATAGAGGTAGTACAAAATCTAAATACATTGTATAGCTAGAATAGAAAATAGGTAGTTAATATTTTCTCTATAAATAGAGAAGCATTGTACATATTAATTATTCAATTCTAATGAGAAAATATCTTCTCTTCGAAAAGCTTTCTAGGGTTCATGATTTTCAACCCTAATTTTCTTCGATTTTCTTAGGATAACTCTAAGAATTTTGTTCGATATATAAGTATAAAGTTAAGTGCTGATGTTATCTTAGGATGTCCATTTGGCATAGAAATAACGGTTCACAAGTGAATATTGTGGGTGTTGTCAAACCCATGAGTTTCCATTCGAGCCCAAATTGCTCTTGCGGTTATTTGTTATGGGCCATAGAGTGCCTAGCCCCGATCCCACATAGGGTCACCAAGTTTGGCTCTTTTGGAACTAAGGGCTCCCATCCATATCCCATGTGAGTCACCATGTATTCTAGGGAGCCTAGCCCCTATGCCCATACACGAGTCACCAAGTGCAATACTGAAACTAATGTCATCTAGTCGGGACTTTTTCCAACTAAGGGCTATAAAGGAACTAATTAAGACTAAGGAAGGTGAATGTGATACTCACATCCCTTTCCATGTCTTTATCTCATATAGGTCACCGTGCCCAATTAAGTTCTATATCATCCCCTGGCGGGTAACGATGATATATAAGGGGTGCGATATCCTTATCCCCATATCACATTGGTCATCACGTAGGAACCGTGCCAAACTAACTAAGTGTTACACTATGCTCTTGTTCACAACAGTGATATATAAGCACGGGCTTACGCCTCATGTAACCTTCAGATGCCTATTTGACCTTGCGAGGAAAGTTTCAGTCATTTTACCTTATTTGAAGTACATAATAGAGAATTAGCCAAATTATTTCTTCAGAAAAGCGAGAAAAATAAAATTGTACCCTTGAAGATAGAGCACCAAAAGAATGTGATGCCTATACATTATTATTATTATTACTATTATTACTACTTCCTCTATCCCTAATTGATTTTTCACTTTCTATTGTAGTTCATCCCATATGAATATTCATCTTTTTTAAGTGGATGTATTTTCTCCCTAAATTCTTAAAACTAACCATATTTTCAAGAGATGCAAACTCCACTAACATATGAATCCTCTATGTTTAAGGATATTGTTGTAACTTACTCATAGTCAAACTAATTTTCTTAATTCTTGTTTAAGTCAGATGTGGATATTCAATTTTAGACGAGGAAGTATTCTTCAATTTGATGCCTTTATAATTTGTTAAAGAACGAAAGGCCAGCTAAGTTTGGACTTTTGTTTTTTAGGGAAAAATAGACTATGTATTTAAATCATAGAGAACATGTGGTAAGAGGAACCCTGGAGGGTCTCCAAACCATTGAGACGAGGATCTAGTCCTCGTAGCATACTTTGCCAATACATCAGTTGGGCAGTTATAAGATCTATGAACATATGAAATATTGGCTCCCCTACGCCCTAACAAATCCCTGATTAGGCTAATAAAATGACATTTCGAAGAGAGATCGTCCTCTATCTGGAGGATACTACTAACAACTCATAAACAATCACTTTCTACTTCATAATGGCCTAAGTCTTGGGTCATGATGAATCTGATACCTTCTAGCAACCCTAAGACTTCAACATGCTCTGGACTAGGGCGAGTTGGGGAGGAATTTTGAGAATCCTGCAATAAATTCACCTTTATGATTTCGGATAATAGCCCCAGTCCCTGCTGATCCCGTAACCCACGACCCATCGATATTAAGTTTCAGCATTCCATACAGTGGAAGACACCCTTTGGAGGTTGAGATCACTTGTCGTTGAGGTCTTTGTCTGCTTGATAGGGTTACGTCCCTAACCGGATCAGGAAAAACCTTGGCTTTCCCTTTAATTATATTCTGAATAAGGACAGTCGTAGGCACAAGATTGCGAGGCTTATGTGTTAGAGTTCCTTGAAGATCAATGACTTGTTTGTATTCAGCCCCATCAACAAGTATGAGTCCACAATCTCTGTTGTAGGACGCCTTATTCTGCCGAATATAAACCAGTTCCAATTGCACCATATGTTCCAAGCCAAGTAGACAAACTGAGTTGCAACCTCTACACCTCCATCTAGTATTCTGAGGAGATTTATTGGAAAAGTCCCCTTATTGAGCAACACATCAGGGTCAAAGACCGTTAGACGCCAAACTCCATCTGTAGAAGGGCAATCTAGGATGGCATAACCTATTGATTTAGGTACTTGCCTACATAAGGGGCTGACTGACCGGACATTTTTAACGCGTTTAGACACCATTAGACATGTAGGAAAAATCCCCAGAAATATCTTCCACATAAAAATCCTGGACCGGAAGGTGCCATATTGTGTTCCAATAGCTCAAATTAGGGCTTCTTGATGTAAAAGCCCTAAAATGTGACTTTTTTTTCAGTTCCACCCGAATGTGGTAGGAGGACTTGACTGAGAAGGAACCATTCTTCGTGTAAGCATAGACAAGGCAGTTCCGGGGCCAAGAATCGCATAGACGAATCTTTAGGATTTCGGATACCTCATACGGCGAAAAATAATGCTGAAGGTAGTCAACGTCCCAAGATGCACTTTGGTAGTTAATGAAACTAGACACCGCCATTATGCTTTGCGAAAAAGGCATGTTAGGTGGCTCAAGAAGTTTAAAGGAGTGAGGTGTTGTGAGCCATTTATCCTTCCAGCAACTAATCCTTGTTCCATCTCCAACGCGCCATCGCATATCTTGGAGGAGCAACTTCATACCTTTTCAGAATACTGCGCCAAATAAGGGATGTTAGGCCGTGTAGAGGGACCGTTAGAAAACGGTCCAGAGGGAAGTACATAACTTCCAGGACTCGAGAACAAAGAGACAGAGGATTCTGAACAATGCGCCATCTTTTTTTTAGAAATGATTGCTCTGTTAAAAGCTCCCAGATCTCTAAGACCTAGCCCTCCTTGTGACTTTGGTTTACACAAATCGGTCCAGGCCCTCCAGCAGATCTTCATATGGTTCTCATCACCACCCGATAAAAACCTTCGGATCATGCC
Source organism: Vinca minor (assembly GCA_026122235.1). NCBI lineage: Eukaryota > Viridiplantae > Streptophyta > Magnoliopsida > Gentianales > Apocynaceae > Vinca > Vinca minor. The sequence continues at coordinate 991,564 of JAOCZM010000105.1, forward strand.
AGTTATCCGATCTAGAATTCCTTTCGGCAGAGTAAAGCAAGACATCACATATGTCGGAATGGCTTGAACCACTGACTGGATTAAAGCTACTCTTGCGGCAAATGATAGTGTTTTATCTTTCCAGCTGCTCAACTTTTTCCAAACCTTATCCACCACAAACTGGAAGAATTTCTTCTTTGAGCGGCCAGTCATATAGAGCAGCCCTAAGTATTTCCCTTTCCCAACCCCTCCTAGATTTCAAGGATAGCTGAAGCAAGCTCTTTTGTTTCAGTTGGTGTATTCTTGCTGAAGAAAATGTTGGATTTATCGAAATTTATCATTTGTCCAGAACATGCCTCGTAGGTTCGCAGAATATCCTTGAGTTTCCTAAAATAGCTTTCGTCCGCTTCAGAAAAAATGAGAGAATCATCTGCGAACAGAAAATGAGAGATTGAAACACAGTTACTGATGGGAAAGCCCCGTAGCGTACTTCGTTCTTCTGCCAAGCATATAAGGGAAGAAAGACCCGTTGTGCAGATTAAGAAGAGAAATGGTGAGAGTGAGTCTCCTTGCCTAATGCCTCTCGAAGGTTTGAAAGTTCTAGTTGGTGTGCCATTTAGTAGAATAGAGTAATTCACTGGTCTGATACAATTCATAGTTAAGCTTAGGAACTTCGGTGGGAAATTCATGCTTGTCATCATTGACTCGAGATAATTCCATTCGGCACGATCGAAAGCCTTACTCATATCCAGATTTAGGGCCATTTGATATGCCACAGAAGGTTTGACAATCTCTAACATGTGGAAGACCTCAAAAGCGATAATAGCGTGATCTGTGATAAGCCTATTACGCAGAAAAGCGCTATGAGACTCATCAATAACAGAATTCATTACCCGTTTTAGCCTATTTGTCATGGTCTTAGAGATCAGCTTATAAACCACATTACTTAGGCTAATAGGTCGGAAATGTGCCATCAAAACTGACTTACTTATCTTAGGAACAAGTGCAATGTGAGTAGAGTTGATTGCAATAATATATACAGTCCCTCATTTAGGACACCAATGATAGATCTTAGGACCGAGTCCCCTAAGATATGCTAGAGTTTTTGGAGGAAAAACACATGCATTCCATCTAGACCAGGAGCTTTGTGAGGGTGCATATGTTTTTAAAGCCTTAATAACTTCTTTCTTTATATAAGGCATATCAAGCATGTTTGCCTCTTCTTGACTGAGCTGGCTAGTAATCAGTCCCGGGTGTAAAGAAGCTCCATCCCGTTTACCTTCAACGGGAGTCCTAAAATAATCCACTGCTACCATCTCAATGTCGTCCTCCTCAGTTTTGAGAGACATGCTTGAAATCTACTATTTCCTCAATTGTACTTCTCTTACGTCTTTGGGACGCCCTATGGTGAAAACAGGTAGTATTACGATCTCCTTCTGCGAGCCAGGTGGCCCTACTGCGCCCTTTCCAGTAAGCTTCTCTTATATCCTGTACCTTGCCTAACTCTCGCGAGATGGAGAGTTCATCCTCAAACCTGTAAGAAGACAGCCCTCTTCTTTGTTGAATTATCTTAAACTCTTGTTTTGTCTATTTGAGTCTTACCTCTAAATCCCCAACAGTTTTTGAGCTCTACTCAACAACTTTCTGTGCGAAATTGGCTAAGGGAACTAGATAAGGCCACAGCCGACCAGTCATCTAGTGGAGTCCAAGCGCTGCGCGCAAAGTCCAAAAAGCCCGATTCTTTGAACCAAAAAGGCTCGAACCTAGGTGGCATGTGCTTGTATCGTCTTTTCCCCCTTTTCTTTTTCTTTAGCGGGAGGATAATAGTATAGGTAGATGGTCAGACTCTTTAGTATATAGATGATGCACAGTTAAAGTAGGAAAGAGTTGTTGCCACGAGGGAGTGGCTAATGCTCTGTCCAAACGGACAAAGACTTCACCATTTCCATCTCTAAAATTGTACCAAGTATAGGGGTTACCGCTGAACCCCAAATCACTAAGATTACAGTCACTGATTGCATTTTTAAAGTCTTTGCATTTGCCTTGGAATCCTTTGGAAACGACCAGTTTTTTCGCTATTACTAGTAATTTCATTAAAATCGCCCATGCAAAGCCAAAAAAAAAAAAAAAAAAGCCGTGGTAGAGAATTAATGGAACCAAGACAAGACAACAAAGACCATGATTGAGGCCTAAGTTCAACATCCGGGTTTCCATAGAAACCAGTGAATCTCCAAACAAAGTGGTACACAGAGGACGAAATTTTTGCATCAATGTGGCCTTTAGAGTAAGATAAAATGTCAACTATTATTGAAGAATTCCAAAATAAACAGAGGCCTCCACTTAGGCATTGCTATTAACAGAAAAAAGCGAAGGAAATCCTAATCTATTACGAATTGACTCTAATTGAAAAGACATAGACTTAGTTTCAGATAAAAAAAACTAGACACGGACTATGAAGTTGACAAAGGCGATCTAAATCCTGAACTGTCCGAGCATTTTGCAACCCCCGACAGTTCCATGCTAAAGCAATTCATTTGTCATGGTGGGGTCTCTTGACGATCTCCACCTTACCCTGATCTTCAACATGAGCCACTGTTGTGTTGTCCAGAAAAACTACCAAGTCCTGACCAGTTGCAATATTAACATTGATTGGGACAATGTCCCAGTTCCAACCAGGCTCGTCAATTATTGACAAGACAAAATCATCATCATCCTTCAAACTTGGTTCCGTTTTGTGCTCCCAATTGGGAGTCGTTACTTCAAAATCTTCGAGAGTATCATCATTTATAACCATAGGAGGCGACAAAACTTGCGCCTTGCGAGGCCAATTCGGGTCACGAGAATCCGTAACTTGTTTTTTTAAAGGCCGAGTTTCAACCTCACTCACGACCAAATTTAATTCTCGTTTTTTGCTCAAAGTGACATTAGACTCAAAGCGAATCTTCCAATTTTTTGTCGAACAAAATCCTTTGAACAGCCTTCCTCTTTTGCATGATACCTTTTTGGTGTTTCGACACAGTCAAAGTCTTGCCAAAGTCAGCCTTCTGCCCCACTACATTTGCACTAGCCATAAATTTTTCTTTACTATTTGTTTGCCCAGTAGTTCCATTTTCAGCTTGGGGCTCGGTGTCGTAAGCCTTTCCTTTACCTTTCCTTGCTGCATCAGTGACCCGAAGCCGCTCCATTTCTGGTACCAAGTCCGAATCATTGACACTGTTTCCATGTCGAGGAGCAAGCCTCGAATGCACAGGACGATCGGCCCTCGTCACAGTAGTTGTGCTTACAACAGTTTGTTGTGGCTGTGCATTTTTCGCCCCAGCAGAACCAGCACTTCTGGGCTGATCATGGCGACCAGCAGTAAGACCCGAAGTGCCACGATGCAGGGCCAGATTCATTCTATTACGCTGCGCAACTGGAACCTTAATGAATTCGCCATTTCCATTTTTAATCCAAGCTGATGTAGCTGTTGCATTAATACCCATAGAAGCATGTTGCAGTAACCCAAATTCAAAAATTTCTCTATCCAAAGGCTGTCACCGTTCGGAAGTTCAGGACACACCTTAAAGGCACAGTAACATTAACATCCATACGGTAACGCAGAAAGCGATTCGTTTCCTCATCCACGCGCACTTCCACTTCAACACAATTGTCTAAAGTACGCGCAATTTTTAGCGCCATTTCAGGAGTTGAAATGATGTAATTATCGAAATGTAACTGCACCCAAAAGCGCCATTTCCGAGATAGGTTATTGAAGCCCCAATCGTTTTACTACCAAAAGGTCATTGCAGAAACACCAAGGGGCGCAGTTCACAACACGCTCCACATCTTCTTCCGACGTCAAGAAAAAGCGATAAGTGTTAAAGGATAATCGATGCGGAGTAACACTAGAACACTTCCATACATGGTACATTAAATCTAGAAAATGTCGGGGGTTAACAGCTTTGATGTTTAAAAATCGGCCCACAAAGCTTGCCTTGGCTTCCTCTACCCCAGCTTGAACATCAGCATCGTCGAAAAATAATGTCTCCTTTTCTTTGCCAAGCAGTGTTATTCGCCGCGAAGCAGTAGCACCACTCTTCATGTCACTGGGAGCCATGATATCCGCAAAAAAGGAGGGAAAAAAGAGCAAAATGATACTCCCTCCATTCCTAAATATAAGACTCTTTAGACAATTTGAGAAAATTAAGGAAGTTGTCATTTTCACCTAAACTTCCAATATTACCTCACCTTCCCTCTCTCTCACTAATATATCATAAAGAAAAGAAAGGAAAATGTTGAGGGTATAATTGAAATAAATTGTTGACAACTAATAAAAGAACCTTAAACGACAATTAATTTGGATACCTAGATATCTCCTAAACGACAATTAATAGGGAATTGAGGGAGTAGTGTTTAATGGTTGCTGTGAGGGAGGAGCTAAGTTTGGACTTTGTTGGGTACATTTGAAAATGTCTAAAATAAAGAGTAATTATCATGTAATTCGAATTATTTAATAAGTTTAGTTAATTGAACTAAGATAGTAGTTTAGTTGGTCAAACACTCATTATTAGACTAGGGGGTTTCTGTTTCCATACTCACAAGCATCCAGCAAAATAAAATATTATAGAACACTCCATAATAAGAAAATATTTCTTAGATAATTTTTTTCTGAAGCCATTTATATTAGAGCAAAATACATCAAAATATCTGTTCGGTATATATTAGTATACAATCCAATTATAGGGAAACTCCTAACAAAAAATCTATATCAATCGTACATTAATTTATAATGTTACGATGAAGATGGTCAGTTCAAATGTATTATAATATATAATGCATTGTGCTCAAATATAAGTGTTACATAAGAGAAAAAAACATAAAAAAATAATTTTTCTAAAACAATGTAATTGAAATTAATAGTCCACTAAGGATGCTCAAAGCTCTCCCCACGCTAAGTCTTGTGCCAAAACTTTGTAGTGCTATTGGAAAAAGGCAATTTGATGTTGAAAGATTTTTTTGGACGATCTTGGCAAGACCTTCAAAATCACATGCTTCTACATCTTGATTTTGCATTTGAAAATACATATTAAATGCATAGGAAATATTCCCTTTTTGGTCCAAATTATTGCATGTTCCTCCATAACCCATACTTGTACAATCTCCCATTTGACAAGCATATTCCACATTAGATATAACATCCTTAGATGATAAATTTTTACTACTATCAAACACACACCATTGTTTTTGAAGATATTGTACTTTTTTTGCAGCAATCGGAAACTTATCGGTCCCTTTGCCAGTGAAATCAACAGGAAACTTAGGGCGACCGTCGTATTGATAAATTCCCCAATGTCTTTCAAAATAGCCAGGAGCAATACTCTTCAAATTCTCATCAAGTAAACCAAATAGGTATACTTCAATTGCACCAACATGAGTAGGAGTTCCTTTCTTATCGGACGCAACTTTCTTGAAAAATCCATCATAAAATTTTTGAGCCAATTTTGAATTTGCATTTATATTTCCATCTGTTGGCCAACCAATTTCCCCTACAATTATACTAACATTTGGAGCTCCTGCTTTCTTCAAAGAAAATACAAGTGTATCTAGATTTGCGTCGTACATATTTGTATATACGACATTTTTGTCAACAACGGGTTTAGCTCCTCCATCAAAAAATGCAAAATTAATTGGAAAATCAGGGTTTTCGTATAAGCTAAGAAAAGGGTATATGTTGACTATGAATGGGGCATTGTTTTCTTTAAGAAAAAGTGCGATTTGAGTCATAAGACCCTTAATGTCGTTACGAAAATGCCCTGAAGATGGAGCAGGAGTATCAGATATATAGACATCTGCATTTTGGGGAATTGTTGCTTTAATTTTATTCCCAAGTCCAGCTTCATTAAGAGCCTTTTGAATGTTCTTCAATGCAGGGAAAATTAATTTCTCAAATGAACCATTATAAGCCTTTAGGAAGGGCTCATTCCCAACTGCAACATATCTGTAAAAATGCATGCAATAATAATTAATTTATTGTAGGATCAAGAACAAATTACTACATTCCTACCAAATTGTTTGTAACGTTTCGGTTTTTGACACATACCAAATTGTTTCATACGTTTGAAAGCCAATGCATCTTTATGGTTGTTTTTCCGGTTATACCCATAATTTATTACTCAATTAATCACTATAATAACTTTCTAGTCATTAATTAGGGTCATTTTAGATCTTTTTTTTCTTTTTACTATGCGTAAAAGTGCAAATATTGCAAATAATTTCAGACGGATGTAATAATTTGCAACGTAAAAAGAAATAAAAACAAATTTTATTGTGGGTTTTTCTTTTCTAAAGAAAGGGTAATGCAGACCCATATTTATTAGAACGAAAGAGGAATTAATATTTAAAATTTGGAGGAGAAAAATCCACTTCTAACAACATAGAACACAAAATTATAAACACAAGCCAAAAAAGGTTGTGGACATGTTTGATAGTAAAAGCTAGGGAATAGTTTAACAATTTGAATGTTTGATTTGTAGTTTAAGAAATTATAGATCAATTATTAAACCTTAAGTAGTAATTTCAAGAACAAAAAAGTATAAGAATCCTGAGATGAAATGAAGATGGAAAGAGGGTTCTTACTTAAAAAAAAACTTTAGATGAAAATGAAAATAGGGTTATTACTTTAAAAACTTTAGAATGTTAAGAAAAACTTTAGACTTACAAAAACAAGTGAGTTATTTAGATATCGATTGTTTGACTCGTAACTCAAAGTCAGGGATGAAAATTTCATAAAGAAAAAAACATGAACATAGATTAAATGAAGATAGAAAAATGGTTCTTAAGAAAGAAAGAAAAAAGAAACATGAATCCAAAGATTAAATAAAGATAGAAAAAGGGGTCTCACTTTAAAATGTTAAGCAAGATTTTGGACTAACAAATTAAAAAAAAATGAGTTATCCAGGTATGAATTGTTTGATTAGTAATTTAAGACTAACAATAAAACTCTAACGATTTCAGAAAGAAAAAAAAAAATGAATCCAAAGATCAAATAAAGATAAGAAAAATGATAGTTCTGATATGGATCACATTCATCGGACCATTAGGTTCAAAACTGAGCCACATCATTACTATAGAATAAGGAGAGATATAATTTTGTGATTATATGGCTTATTCTAAACCACAAGGTGGACCTGGTTCATATCAGAATTTTCCTAAGAAAAAGGGGTGAAAATCGGCTGTCCCCGTGTACGTCGCTATAAATGTATCCAACCAATCAGAATTCGTTATGTGGACTTTTCTTCCAATTATATATACACAGGACGAATTGTGATTGGTTGGGTACAGGAATAAAAACATACACCGGACAAATGATGTTTTTGCCAAGAAAAAGGGGTTCTTACTTTATGTCAACACCTCCATCATACAACTGTGATGAAACATTCTTTTTAACCCATTCTTGAGCATTATCATAATCATTAATACTTTTTAACTGATTATTTGGAATGCCAAGCATTACTTGAATACCAGTACCAGCAAAATGTTTAACAGTCCAATGATCAGAATCAAAAAGCTTAATCTTCTTTATACCATTGTCCTTGAGCATTTGAATCACAATATTAGGATCCAAAACTTGAGTTGCTTGTGTTCCCCAATTAACCCCAATAGTTTCCTCAATGCCATTAATAGAATTAATATTGGAGATTATGAACAAAAGTACAAAGAATGCCCATACCAGAACTACCCTGGCACGAGCCATTGTTGATGAAGAATATGGTATGATGAATAAGTGTTGATGAAATAACAAAATGGTTTGCATTTTTGCAAAATTAATGCAACTTCTCGTTTTATTAATTAAATGTCTAATTATTTGGAGGCTAGAAAATAACTTAAGTAAATTATTGGTATATAAGGGAGAGAAGAACGGCTTATCTCAAGATTTTCATTTGACAATATCAACTTGTTCGAGACTATGTAATAACCCCTGCCTCACGTTAAAAAAAGGACAAACATTCACTTAGAAAGAATATATAGTTTCATATAATTATAGAGTTAATAACTATTTATACCACTAAACTATTTACGAATTTCTCTTTATAGTACTAAACTATTTTTTTATCTAAATATGTCACTCAACTATTTACGTTTATCAAAAAATATACAACCACCAATTTTTTGGGTGTTTTCCGGCCAGCGATGTCAAGTGAGTTTCTTCGGAACATGAACAACATGCGAAAAGGAAAAAGAAATCTTGGAAAGCGTCGGGTGATAAGCTCGCTAATTTGTTGTTGCAAGGGCAAGCGGGTCCGACAAATTAGCGGTTATGGCCCGACGTTTCCAATATTTCTTTTCCTTTTCGCCCTTTGTTCATGTTGCAAGCAACTCACGTGACATCTCCGGCGAAAACACCCAAAAAATGGGTGGTCATATATTTTTTGATAAACGTAAATAGTTGAGTGACATATTTAGATAAAAAAATAGTTTAGTACTATAAAGAGAAATTCGTAGATAGTTTAGTGCTATAAATAGCTATTAACTCTATAATTAAATACATGCTGATATATTTAGTATAGGAAGTCATTGAACCTACTAAAAAACCATAGTATACGTTATATTAAATATAAAATATCATATTAATGTATTTTGTTTATTAATTTTCATTCAATTGTATCTTAGAAGAAGATTTATTCAGCTTTTTTCGTGACTTTTTCTACAAATGAGAACACTTATAGTATTAATATGGTATTCTTTATTTAATATAACGTATACTATGCTTTTTAGTAAAATAATAATAATAATAATTTCAGTAGAACCTATTTCAAGAAAGCATCTCTTGATGCTTTTTTAGATCAGGATTTAAGTTTATTTTAAACTTATTGGGTCAATAATCAATTTAAAATGTATCAATGATTACATATTTTGGTAGTTTGTTACGTTAAAAGCTATTTGAGGACGAAAATTTAAACGAAATTAACTTTTTGACTAAAAATTTATAATATATGATAGGTTAAATATCAATATAATCATATGAATATCTTTTAATTTCTTATTTCTCCACTGATTGTATTTTGGAAGAAAATTTATTAAAAGTTTCGATAATTTTTACTTTTAGTAAATAAAAATATCTAAATTTATTAAAAACAAAAAATTTGCATTTATAAAAGTATCATAAGGTTGCTCCCTGGTGACTCGGCGTGGTTAGTGAAAGCTTATGTGATTTCATTTTAAACAATGTGTTCTTTTAGGTTGAAGATATTGTGAAGTACAAAGTGATGGCACTCCAGTAAACACTTCACATGAAACTTCAAGAAACTTGGAAGCTAAGAAATGAACTCGACTTGGAGAGAAAAACTTCTCATTTTCATTGATTTAATCTGAAAGAAATTACAGGTATTTATAGGATTTGATCTCCTATGTACAAGTATACAATGTACAGCTAATTTAAATTAATTTCTAAATTAAGTGCAATGCCTGCAAGTTGCAGTTTGAGCGAGAAAATCAGTCGCAATTTATGTGGCTATGATCAGCTGCTTCTCTGATTCTAGATGTTTCTTGTGACGGTGTCTTGTTATGTTGTCGACAATCTGTCCAATTGGTTACTCGCAGGAAGCTGTAGTTTGCTTCCTTGGATTGCTGTTGTGAAGTGCTGCTATCTTTGGAGCTCCTCTTGGCTGCTCCAACTTTGGTTGTTGAGCTCTAACTGTTGTTGCTGCTGCATAGTTTTTATGCCTTCCTTTGATCCTTCTTTATATTTTGATACCCCCATAATCTGAACCAGTCAAAATATATTGAATATTTAAGGAATAGAGTAATGGATAAAAGACTGAAGGATCTAAGACTTTAGTAAAGATATCAGCCAATTGTAAACTGCTAGGCATAGGAAGAGGTTTGAGAAGATCAATTTGATATTTTCCCTAACAAAATGGCAGTCTAGCTCGATGTGCTTAGTTTTTTTGTGAAATACTAAATTTTCAACAATATAAAGGGACAAGAAGCTGGATAGATATTTTAAAATATCTTAGTAGATAGACTAGCCATTGAATTTCACAAGCACTTGAGTTAAAGCTCTATACTCAGCTTCTGCTGAGCTTCTTGATAGGGTTGGCTATTTTTTATTTCCAACTTAATAAAGAATTCCCAAAGAAAACAAATAACCTGTAATATATTTTCTTGTGTCGGTACATCCGGTCCAGTCTCAATCAGAAAAAGCTTTAAGTTGCTAAGGATAATTTGCAGCATAGAAAATGATTTGTCCTGTGTCATTCTTGATGTATCTCAGCAGTATGTGTGCAACCTTAAAATGTACCTCAGTTGGAACATCAAGAACTTGATTCAATTGTTGTACTGCAAATTGAATGTCATGTCTTATTATAGACAAGTATAAGAGCTTCCCAACATGTCTTCTGTAAGTCGAATTGTCTTGAAGCAAATGTGAATCGCCAAGGCTTAGCATATGCTTGGAGTCAATAGGTGTAGCAAAAGGTTTACAATCCAAGAATCCTTCTTCTCTCAGAAGATCTCGTGCATATTTTCTCCAATGATAGATTGATGCCTTGTGAAGTTCTTGAAACTTCTAGTCCTAGAAAATATTGAAGGTTTCCTAGATCTTTGATCTTGAAAGTTTGATCTAGGAACACTTTAATACTGTTTAGTGAATCAATATCACTTCATGTTAATAGGATATCATCAACATATACCAACAAAGCTAGAAAATCTACTAAAGAAGTTTTTGTGAACAAGCTGTAATCAGATTTAGATTGAACAAAACCATGACTAAGTAGTGCAACTGTAAACTTAAGATTTCATTGCTTGCTTCAGTACATACATGGAATTTTGTAGCTTACAGACCATAGTTGTTCCTGGAGGATAGTTAGGAACTTCATACCCTGGGGCTAATGTCATATAGACCTCTTCATCCAAGTCTCCATAATGAAAAGCATTATTGATGTCAAGTTGCAGCAAATGCAAGTTATTAATGGCTGCTAAGGCTAGTAAAAGTCTAATAGTAGAGATCTTGGCAACTGGTGAGAAAGTATCTAAATAATCCATGCATGCTTGCTGGGTATATCACTTGGCTACCAATCTAGCTTTAAGCCTTTCAATAACTCCCTTACTCATGTATTATACTTTTTATACCCATTTACAGTCTATAGCTTTCTTTCCTGGTGGAAGAGGAACAATAATCCATGTTTTTGTTAACTCTAAGGCAATGATTTCAGCCTTCATAGTTTCCTGCCATTCCTGAAACATTGCTGCCTCAACAAAAGACTTAGGTTCATGTGTAACATTTAAACTCATAACATATGTCAAGTTAGATTCAGGGAGCTTTGAATAAGAAACAACTTGATTAACAGGATGGAGAAAATGATGAGGAATAGAGTTGTAAACAAAATCTTGTAGGTAAGTAGGAACAACTCTTGGTATGTTAGACCCTCTAGGTGAAGTAGGATTGACAACATTTTTTTATCATTAATAGATGATGCAAGTTCATTTGGAGGAAAAGCATGATCTATGCCTCTGATAGAAAGATGTAAAGGAAGATCTAGGATAGAAAAATCAGTATGACTAGCATTGCTAGAATACGGAAACAAAGTTTAATGAAACTGAACATTTCTTGAAACAAAAATTGTAGCATCTCACTTCGTGAACATTTTTGTGTGCTCCCATTTTTTTTTGTTATGTTCCGATTTTATATTTGATTTTGTGATTTCTGAAATTTTTGGGATAACACCACTTTTATCTTAACATGGGTTAAAATTTTAACAAATTTAAATGTGCTTGTGAAATGTAGTTTGGCTTATTATAATAATAATAATAAATATATAAATAAATAAAAGAAAAAAAACTTGGGCTCCAAGGGGAGTAGGCTCCAAGTATTTTTTTAAAAAAAAGAGAGAGAGAGAGTAAGAAAACATACCTCTGCTAGCCAAATGTCATCCACCTGTCAAAACCCGGCTAATTAGTGCATTATGTACCTACGCCACTATATAAATGAGAAATTGAGTTTAATAGAGTCATTCTTCACTCCTTACTCTCCACAACTCCCTCCTGGTAAGTCTCTTATTTTTTTTTTTTACGTTTTTTTTCTTCTGTTTTCTTAGTTTGGTAGTTTAGGGTAATATTATTATCTTCGATTGGAGTTTCGAACATTTATTTTTATATGAGAAAAAATGGGAATAAAGTCTATTATCTTCATCAAGTGTGATTTTATATATCAAGGTTAAACATTTTTGTCATTCTTATATGAAGATCCATTGTGTTATGCTTCTGCAATTACAAAATGGAATTTAACCGATTTTAGGCCAGAGATTTTAAGAGACTTTTGTTTGTGTAAAAGGTTTTGTATTTTGTTTGGTCAGTAAAAAAAATGCAATTTGATAAAGTAAGTTATTTGGGTTTGTAGGAAGTTATCGTCTACGTGAAGGACTTGGTTAGCTAGCACTATCAGGTGAATTTCGCAAACCGAAACTTATTAGATTTACAGTATTAACGACATTTTAGAAAAGTGATTCCATTTTTTATGTATATTTCTTTCGAAAGTTTTAAAAATGGATAATATTTACTCTTGAGCATGTGTTTATTCGTCAGTTACATTAAATTGGAAAGGTTCTTCATAACTTATGTATATGAATATTAGAATTGCATAGGAGCGGTGCTCCATTTAGGAATATATGGTTTTGAATAACTCTTTTTCGCAGGTTTGCATAAACAGGTAAGTTTCGGAAAATGTTTTAATATGTGAAAATTGCACGATTTTGGAAACACATGTGCATTGTCATGTCATGTTTGATAAATTACGTATATTTATATATTTAGACTGGAGGGCGGGGTAATTATTTCAACTTGAGTTTGAATATAGTCTTGTTGAATGGTCTTTACCTTGACTCTTTGATTTGTGAAATTTGCATTAAAACCCCGTTCCGACCAGCTTTGGTTTAGATACGATTCGTAAATATTTTTATAGCCTGAAACGTTAGTGGATTGCACTGTACATGGTTAGTCACATGTACTAGGGCCTCTTCTGCTGGCGTGGAATGCATAGACTATGGATTGTGGTACCACTTGAAGGGGGCGTAGTATTCGGGAAAGGCTCGACCCAACCGGTACTGCGTTTATTTGTGTGCAACATCGTTTTGTGGTGTTCGGCTGCTCGACGACAAGTCAGGAGGGGCTCGTCGTCGGAGTTAGTCACCAGGTGCGGACTAGTAGGTGCCCCAATTCTTGTAGTCTGGTTTTGTAATTAGGGAGGCATAAGGTATGAACAATCGAGCTTGTACTGGTGTGAGGCTGGTATTGACTTCATGTTCCAGACTTGTTTCCGTTCAGCCTGACTTTTTTTTTTTAAAAACGTGGGTCTCGAGGTTGCGCTAATGTGTCTTGATTCGCTCAAACTTTCCGACTGCATCACTACCCTTCATGTGATTTCGCATTTGGATTTGAAACTGAACAAAATATATTTTATCTGCATTAAACGTTATTTCGAGAAAACATTTGCATACACTTATGAAAATATTATTTTAAAACACAATGGCACACATGTGAACTCACTGGGCTTTTTGGTTCACACGTTTATTTATGTCATTTTTCAGATTGAGGGGATTAGGAGATCAAAGCCTGAACACTTTATTCGAATCAACAAGAAGTTTATGGAACTCGTCGTGTTTTGGTTACTTATATATGTGATTAGTACAACTATATAACTCTCGGTTTACGCGAAACTAAATAAATAAATGTTATCGTTGTTAGTAGTGCCCTACGACCATTAGCACATGTTGTGCGTTTTATTATCTTTTGAGAATGTAATTGAATAGTTAATTTTACTTTTGATTATCAAATGTGTGATTTGATAGTAAAACTCATTAGCTTATGTAATTACTATTCTAGAAGTCCCTAGTTTTATATAATGCTTAATTACTATGAAATAAAACTAGTATGATTGTTGATTGAAGATCTTGTTTTACTGATCATGTGTAATGGATACAAATCACATCATAGATGCAATATATAGGGATACATTGTATTGGACGTGATCCGTTAGAGAAGTAATACTTCATGGTCCTTAGTCATAAGTATTATTTCCTCAATACTATTTTAGAATCCTTAGACCTTATGTCTCCATTGATTCTAGCATGAAAGGAGCCACGTTTTGACTCGATCAGATGCGTTACTTTTAATCGAGTAATCAATACGACTGATGATCGGATGTAGCATCCTATCATGGCTTGAATGTGAGAGGCATTGTAAGGAATTTGTCCCTCTCTATTATTAGAGAGAGATATCCATGGGCCCCTCGATAGGGAAAGACTGTCTAAATGCATGGCCGTGCTCAAATGTATTTGATAAAGTGGTCATCAGATACTATTTGTTGGAACAGTCTACCTAGAGATCGAGCATAAATATAATTAAGCTTAATAAGGGTGACGACTACCATGCCTTATGCTTAATTAGGATATCGCGAGACAAAGGGATTAAATAGTGGATTGATATTAGGTTCCGTTGTATATTCATTCACTTTGGGTAGTCACAATGTCCTGCTAGGGACCGCTTGTGATTTATGAACACATACTACTACTAAGTGTGTTTTCATTGCCATTGTGAGATGAACCTACAGGGTCACACGCATAGACGAGCTAACGAGCTTCATGTCCAGATTCAATGAATCTAGAATGTGTCTATGTTCATTGTATCTGACATTCACTTTTCTGAGAATGATAAAGCGTTATTATTCGAATTAGGGATAAGGGGCATTTTCGGTATAGCTGGGATTATGTGGGAGTAATTATCCGATAAGGACTCCCACTAGCAGCAGAAGTCTGGGGGACGTGGGAGTTAAAGACTCCCACTGCCGAGAGGAGTTGAGGGTGTGAGAGTTGGTTATGGGAACAAACTCTCATACCTTATATAATGATCTCTTGGCCGAAACCCTAGCCTATCAATTTTTCAGCCGAAAAATCACCAACTCTCTGAACGGTTATATGAACTATTATGATATAATCTGTTTTCGGTTTTTTATTATGCATAAACTGTTTCTGTGAATATTGATTCGGCATAAACTGTTTCTGTGAATATTGATTGTGCATAAACTGTATCTGTGAATCTGGAATTAATCTGATTAATTCTATTCAAACGCATAAACTGTTATTAACTCGATTAATCCTACTGTTAATCCGATTAACCAATACATAATCCGATTATGTAAGTAAGGCAGAAGAGGGGTAAATCTGGGAGGAAAAACTCATTCGATGAGCTGATGTAGAAAACCCCGCAAGGGGGCCGCTGCCCCCTTGACCCCCCGCCCGCTAACCGGCTAGCGGGACCGCCGTCTGCGTCGCCTCGATTCGTCGTTCCCCCCGAATTAAGACTTTGTGTATGTACTCGTGGTTAATTTCGTTGTGCTTTATGTGATTTTAGCATGGTGAATAGCATGCCCTACTATACCCCTTGTTTTACATATTTTGGTTGTACTTTTATAATACGGCCCGCGAGCCGTTTTCAATGTTGTAAAATTGTAATCGCTTTATTAGATTAGCTTTACCGCTTTACATTGAAGGCTGGGTATGCCCATGCAAATATGTAACAAGGCTGGAGGCTGCTGGATCGAAGACTTTATCCATGAGATGGATACTGACTTAGATTGACCCTTGGCTCCCACAAGGCTCGTGGGAGTCATCATAGGATTAGGCCACGCTGTCTCACGTTTAATTATTATCCTTTATATACTGCATGAGATGCTTGTATGAATGTATTACGCGTTTCATTATCTTATTCAAACCGAATGTTTTAACTAAGTCTTAAAATGCCTACCATAATCTAAGCACTCATTGAGTTTGGATCATCATTCTGTCTGCTTGCCAAAGCAACAGACAAGTGGTTATCTAAGCAAAGAGAGATGGGAAAATAGTGATTTACATAAGCTTAGACATGGTTCAACTTAGCTAGGCCATCAAAATAGTTTTGGGCCTAGGGCATAAAATGGGAAAAAGCCGGGACATATAGATGTCATTCCCATTAGATGATTTTACTTTAATTGTGGGTGTTAAGCCAAAGCTTTCCTATAACTATTGTAAAATGTTTTTCCCCACTATTATCAAGTGTTGAAATTGTGGAAAATGTCTTTGCTAAAAAACTAATAACTTTGCAATTAACTTAATGTAGATAATGGCAACCAATACACCACAAGATTCATTGCGATCTATCCTTGAGAAGGAAAAACTAAGCGGGACCAATTTCCTTGATTGGGCCCGCAACTTAAGGATTGTCCTTAAGCAGGAAAGAAAGCTGTACGTTCTTGAAACGGACATTCCTGAACAGCCTGCAAACAACGCCCCTAGAGCTGAAAGAGATGCTTGGAAGAAGCATTTCGATGACTCTAACGATGTGACTTGTCTCATGTTAGTCACTATGAGCACTGACCTTCAAAAACAGTTTGAAGGAGTTGAGGCTTTCCAGATGATGGGCCAGCTCAAGCAAATGTTCCAAGAGCAAGCTCGTCATGAAATATTCCTCACTACTAAGGCGTTAAATAGTTGCAAAATGGCCCCTGGAACCTCTGTAAGTGCACATGTTCTTAAGATGAAGGGTTATTTTGACCAACTTGACAAGCTTGGAGCTACCGTAGGTCATGACATGGCCACAGATATGATCTTAGGCTCACTCCCACCGGAGTATGACCAATTCGTTATGAACTTCAACATGCATGCCATGGAGAAGACCATACATGAAATACACGGGATGCTCAAGCAGGCTGAACTGAACATTAAGAAGACCCCTGAAGTCTTAATGGTTCAAAAAGGGAATTTCAAGAAGAAAGGCAAGGGAAAGCCCATGGCCAAGAGAGGCAAAGGCAAAGGCAATGACAAGCCCAAGCCCCAGCCCAAAGCCAAGGCACCAAAGGAGGGAGTTTGCTTCCATTGCAATGAACCAGGTCATTGGAAACGGAACTGCAAGCTCTATTTGGAAGAGAAGAAAAAGGGAAAGGCCAGTTTGACTGTCTCTCCAGGTATTTATGTTATTGAAATTAACATGTCTGCTCCTACTTCATGGGTATTAGATACCGGTTGTGGATCTCACATTTGTGCAAATGTGCAGGGGTTCAAAAGGAGTAGATCACTGGCAAAAGGAGAAGTGGACCTGAGAGTAGCGAACGGAGCAAGAGTTGTTGCTGTAGCTACCGGGACATTTAATTTAGTTTTGCCAAGTGGCCTTATTATAGAACTGAATAATTGTCTTTATGTTCCAACTTTGAGTAGGAATATTATTTCAGTTTCTTGTTTGGATATTGATGGTTTTGAAATTAATATTATGAATAAAATTTGCACCGTTCATAAAGATCGTATCTTCTATGGAGATGCCTCTTTGATGAATGAGTTTTATGTTCTTAACCTCGATGATTCTAATAAAAGGCCCATCTATAACATTAATACTAAGAGGTTTAAATTAAATGACTTAAACCAGACCTACTTTTGGCACTGTCGTTTGGGCCACATAAATGAGAAACGCATATCAAAGCTCCATTCAGATGGAATTTTGACATCATTTGACTTAGAGTCTTATGAGACTTGTGATTCTTGCTTGTTAGGCAAAATGACTAAAGCTCCCTTTACTGGACAAAGTGAGAGAGCTTCCGATTTATTGGGCCTCATACATATAGATGTTTGTGGACCAATAAACACTAGTGCTAGAGGAGGGTTTCAGTACTTCATCACATTCACAGATGATTTCAGTAGATATGGCTACGTCTATCTAATGAAACATAAATCTGAATCTTTTGGAAGATTCAAAGAATTTCAAAATGAAGTACAAAATCAACTTGGCAAAAGTATTAAGATACTTCGATCAGATCGAGGTGGCGAATACCTTAACCAAGAGTTTGACGAACATCTTAGTGGTTGTGGAATTGTTTCACAATTAACTCCTCCTGGCACACCGCAATGGAATGGTGTGTCAGAACGGAGGAATCACACCTTATTAGATATGGTTCGATCTATGATGAGTCAAACAAGTCTTCCAATTTCCTTTTGGGGCTATGCCCTAGAAACTGTTGCATTTATATTAAATAGAGTTCCTTCTAAAACGGTTCAGAAAACTCCATATGAGATATGGACTGGGAAACGACCTAGTTTGTCATTTCTCAAAATTTGGGGATGCGAGGCGTACGTAAAACGCTTGTTATCTGATAAACTCGCCCCTAAATCTGACAAGTGTTTGTTTGTGGGATATCCTAAAGAAACTAAAGGATATTACTTCTATCTTCCATCAGAGAACAAAGTGTTTGTTGCTTGTAATGGTTTATTCCTTGAAAGGGAATTTATTTCCAAAGAGGATAGTGGGAGTAAGATCCATCTTGAGGAAATTCAAGATCCCCAAAAAACATCTGAACCAACTTTAGAATTTCAAGCAAGCTCACGTGCTGATACTGAGCTTCAATCTTTGACTCAAGGCACAAGAAGGTCGAGTCGGGTACATCAACAGCCTGAGAGATATGGATTTCTCGTGACTGATGATCATCAGGTTGAACTGATTGATCAAGATGAACCCTCTACCTACAAAGAGGCAATTCGTAGTTCTAAGTCAGATAAGTGGCTAGAGGCTATGAAGTCTGAGATGCAATCCATGTACGACAACCAAGTATGGACTTTGGTTGACCCACCCGAAGGGTGCAAGGTCATTGATAACAAATGGTGTTACAAAAAGAAGACCGACATGGATGGTAATGTAAACACTTTTAAATCTCGACTAGTAGTTAAAGGTTATAGACAAGTTCATGGTATTGACTATGACGAAACCTTTTCCCCTGTCGTGATGATAAAGTCAATTAGGATTTTACTTGCCATAGCCGCATATTATGACTATGAGATATGTCAAATGGATGTTAAGACTGCGTTTCTTAATGGAAACCTTCTCGAGGATGTGTATATGACACAACCTGAGGGGTTTGTTGATCCAACAAGTCCTAGCAAAGTGTGTAAGCTTCAAAGGTCCATTTATGGATTGAAGCAAGCATCTCGAAGCTGGAATCGTCGCTTTGATGAACTTATTAAAGAATTTTGTTTCATCAAAAATGAAGACGAGCCTTGTGTTTATAAGAAAGTAACTAATAATGCAGTAGTGTTCCTTGTGCTTTATATGGACGACATCTTACTGATTGGAAATGACATCCCCACATTACAAAGTGTAAAAGCTTGGTTGGGGAAGTGCTTTTCCATGAAAGACTTAGGCGAGGCTACATACATTTTGGGTATTAGAATCTATAGAGATAGATCTAACAAAATGATTGGCTCGAGCCGAGTGGATACATTGACAAGGTACTCGAAACGGTTCGGTTGCAAGACTCCAAAAAGGGATTCTTGCCCATGTCACATGGCATTAAACTTAGCGGGAACTTAAGGACCTTCCACAAGGGAGGACCAAGAGCGCATGAGTAAGATCTCATACGCCTGACCCATTGGGTCTATTATGTACGCCATGATATGTACTCGCCCTGGGATGTCTCATTTGCTTTTAAGTATGACTAGCGAGATATCAATCTGACCACTGGTGAGTCACATTGGACTGCAGATCAAGAGCATTCTTAAGTACTTGAGAAGGGCCAAAGATATGTTCTTAGTTTACGAAGGTCAGGAAGGAAGTCTGGTTGTAAATGGTTACACATACGCAAGCTTCCAGACCGACGTAGAAGATTATAGATCGCAATCTGGTTTTTGTTTTGTTTGAATGGAGGTGCTGTGAGCTGGAAGAGCTCAAAGCAAGAAACCGTGGCCGACTCTACAAATGTAGTTTGAGTATCTAGTCGCTTCTAAAGCAAAGCTAAAGAAGCTGTTTGGATCAGGAAGTTTGATGATGAATTAGGTGTTGTCCCTAGCATTGTGAACCTAGTGGACCTCTATTGTGATAGTACTGGTGCCATTTCACAAGCTAAGGAACCTAGATCTCACCGACGATCCAAACACATTCTCAGGCGTTTCCATCTGATTAGAGAGATCATCGACAGAGGAGACGTTAGTATTTGCAAAGTTCATACAGACGACAACATTGCAGATCCATTGACCAAGCCACTCCCACAACCTAAACATGAGAGTCATACTAGGTCAATGGGATTGAGGATCATGTATGATTGGACCTAGGGCAAGTGGGAGATTGTTAGTAGTGCCCTAGGACCATTAGCAAATGTTGTGCGTTTTATTATCTTTTGAGCATGTAATTGAATAGTTAATTTTTCTTTTGATTATCAAATGTGTGATTTGATAGTAAAACTCATTAGCTTATGTAATTACTATTCTAGAAGTCCCTAGTTTTATGTAATGCTTAATTACTATGAAATAAAACTAGTATGATTGTTGATTGAAGATCTTGTTTTACTGATCATGTGTAATGGATACAAATCACATCATATATGCAATATATAGGGATACATTGTATTGGACGTGATCCGTTAGAGAAGTAATACTTCATGGTCCTTAGTCATAAGTATTACTTCCTCAATACTATTTTAGAATCCTTAGACCTTATGTCTCCATTGATTCTAGCATGAATGGAGCCACGTTTTGACTCAGTCGTACGTTACTTTTAATCGAGTAAGCAATACGACTGATGATCGGATGTAGCGTCCTATCATGGCTTGAATGTGAGAGGCATTGTAAGGAATTTGTCCCTCTCTATTATTATAGAGAGATATCCATGGGCCCCTCGATAGGGAAAGACTGTCTAAATGCATGGCCGTGCTCAAATGTATTTGATAAAGTGGTTATCAGATACTATTTGTTGGAACAGTTTACCTAGAGATCGAGCATAAATATAATTAATCTTAATAAGGGTAACGACTACCATGCCTTATGCTTAATTAGGATATCGCGAGACAAAGGGATTAAATAGTGGATTGATATTAGGTTCCGTTGTATATTCATTCACTTTGGGTAGTCACAATGTCCTGCTAGGGACCGCTTGTGATTTATGAACACATACTACTACTAAGTGTGTTTTCATTGCCATTGTGAGATGAACCTACAAGGTCACACGCATAGACGAGCTAACGAGCTTCATGTCCAGATTCAATGAATCTAGAATGTGTCTAGGTTTATTGTATCTGACATTCACTTTTCTGAGAATGATAAAGCGTTATTATTCGAATTAGAGATAAGGGGCATTTTCGGTATAGCTGGGATTACGTGGGAGTAATTATCCGATAAGGACTCCCACTAGCAGCAGAAGTCTGGGGGACGTGGGAGTTAAAGACTCTCACTGCCGAGAAGAGTTGAGGGTGTGAGAGTTGGTTATGGGAACAAACTCTCATACCTTATATAATGATCTCTTGGCCGAAACCCTGCATTTTCGGTATAGCTGGGATTACGTGGGAGTAATTATCCGATAAGGACTCCCACTAGCAGCAGAAGTCTGGGGGACGTGGGAGTTAAAGACTCCCACTGCCGAGAGGAGTTGAGGGTGTGAGAGTTGGTTATGGGAACAAACTCTCATACCTTATATAATGATCTCTTGGCCGAAACCCTAGCCTATCAATTTTTCAGCCGAAAAATCACCAACTCTCTGAAATCTGATTTCAGTTTTCGGTCTCCCTTTTCTCTCATAATTCCGAAACTCAGAAAGACGAAGAACTAGCACTCGCTGCCCGTCTTGTCGCGTGGATACCGGTAGAGGGATATTCCGCAAAGGGAATTCCGTTGGTGGCAACAAAGCATCCAAGAAACGTCATTCTCCATTCAAGAAGTAGCTTCTTGAACCTGAAATTGTAAGTCTTTTCTTGCTGTTTTTCGATTCGTTTTGTATGAGCGGATCCTTCAGGGGAGGACTCATGGGTGTTTGGAACGAATTCCCGCCCATGAATCCCATTCAATCGTAGTTTGTAATACTTTTGGAATCTTTTACGTAATGTTTCCACTTTTATTATTATTATTATTATTAGTTTGTTTGTTTGTTTGTTTGTTTTAGATGATAATTATTTGATTAGTACGGTTGACCATAAGTTTTAATTTGTAGCTTATCAGTATGACAGATCATGGAACAAAACCCCATTCGGGGCACAGTTGGGTTGTGCAGGCAGGCACTATTACTGACACGATAGCCGTATCGGGACATTCTTCACCTTATTCTCTTAGTTGCTTGATCCAGAGATTTCTCATGTACCTATTGTTGACCTTTCTGATAATAAGACAGTTGATGGCCTGGTGTTAGGCGATCCGTCCATAGGAGTGATGGAGGAGGATCTTAAGGAGTTATTACCGGCTCCTAAGAAATTGATACCGGCTCCGGAGGCGGTAACCCTTTTTTACGTCCTCATGTCCCTCCCCCCTCCCGTGTGGCGACATGTGGGCGAAAGAATGAAGGAGAATGATGGGGTTTCTCTCGCTTTTGGCATAGCGGGCCCCAGGAGGAGGCTCACACGACGGTGCACACCGATGCTGGTATAGGGATTCATGCTATAGGAGATATATTGGATTCTTCTGGGCAGTACATCTTTTCCAACCTTGAGCTCTCTATAGATTTCTTGGTCCCGCTGTCACCACAGACTTCATTTCGACCCCTTCACCACTATGTAGGTCATCTAGCTATGTCCATTGTTTTCAGTGTATGGTGCACATGGACTGCATCCAGTGCCGGGATGCGCAGATTGGAGAGCTACACCAATAGCTGTATCTGGCAGATGTTAAACTTAGCACCGTCTGTAGTACTTGGCATGTAGAGTTAGCAAAGCTTACTCGGGATCGAGACCGTTTTTTAAAAGATACTCAGGCAGTTTGGTAGGAGGAGTGGAGCTTTAGCACATGAGGCACCCCTTATGAATCAAATTAGACTCTAATACTTTTCCACTATGCACCACAACTTTAAAGGTATCTTAAATACTAACATGAGATGACTTGAGTATTTTAGCAAATGTACGAGATATAAAGGAATGGGTGGCTCCACAATCAAAGAGCACATAAGCAGGCACAGAGTTGATGAGTAGCATACTTGTTACCACATCAGAAGCATCACTCGTTTCCTGTTGAGTCAAAGGAAATATTCGTACATTCGGCTTAGTCCTATCACCTCCAGCCTTAGGTGTTGTCCTCGAAGTCTGTCCTGTCACTTGTGGCAGATTTGTACACTCACTGATCCAGTGGTCCAAATTATCACATCGAAAACATGCCCTAGATGACCATCTACAAACTCCCGTATGCTTCCCACCACATTGTTGACATACCGACATCGTATCAAAGTTGACAGGTGTTCTTGGATGTCCTCCAATTCTAGCAAGATTAACACCTGTCCCAGCTCCAGGCTTGAAGGTGTTAGTTGGTCCCGACGTGGGAGTGAACCTCTTCTTTGCAGTCATAGGTACACCAACGTTAGGACAAGAACCTTGAGTCATGGAGGAGAAAGGCCTTTTCCTATCAACTTCAGCCAACTTAAACTCTTCTTCCACATCTAGAGTATGCTGGAATGCATCCATGAAGGTAGTATGACGGTATTCGAATAGTATTCCCTTAATGCGAGGCAACAATCCCCGCACAAACCTCTGGGTTTCATCATCTTGAATTGTCGCAGTTGCGTGCTTACCCAGCCTATTGAACTTGTTGGCATAAGCAGTCACCAACATCCCCTCGGTATGCCTTCGATAAAAGAACTCATTCTGGCGAGCTATCTTGAAGTTCTTGGGAATGTACTAATCCAAGAATGCCTTCCTAAACCTCTCTCAGGTATAATAGGCCCCTCTTGAACGTACACGAATCCTACACCCTTCCACCATTCAATGCCTCAGCTACCAGAAAAGGCTCAACCACATCAGCCTTCATGATTTTCGGTACCCTCATGATACAGAAATGATGTTCCACTTCTTTCAACCACTTCTCCGCCTGATCTGGCCCCATCTCTCCATCAAAAGAACTCATAAGTATCTTCTTCATGCATTCACAGTAAATACCCGGATCCATTTTAACCCGTTAACCCCTTGGAGCCCCGGCTCCCTGATTCTGTTGTTGTTATGGCTTCGGTTGTTGTTGTTGTTGTTGTTGCTGCTGCTGAGCTTGAAACATATGGGCTAAAATCACAAAGGCAACCCCCTACATCAGGTGTTGCCCCTGCGTTGTCTTGCGGTGGTTGTTGTGGCATGTTATATTGTGGCGGTGCATTGTAGTATTGTGGATGAGGGTTGTATTGTGGTGGTTGAGGATATTGGTGGTCGATTGTATTGTTGTGATTGGTAGTATTGGGGTGGTGGGTAATATTGAAGAGGTGGTGGAAGATTATTATTCTGCGGTGGTGGTGGTGACATGTTTTGTTTGATATTTGGTTGGGGGATATTTTGTGATGGTGGAGGTGATGGATGTGGTGTTACAAACCCATCAGTGTTATCCTATTGTTGTGGTAGTGGAATCTCATCATGTTCCTGACTAGTAGACCCTACAAACTATCTCGTTTCCTTTCTTGGCCCTCGACGGCATATGTAGCAATAGGCAAATCGAAATCATCCCAACTCTCTTGATTAGGATCCATCTTCAACCCCCCACAAGTATATAACAGAAGAATAAGTATGTAAAGAAATAACACAAAACAAGTAGAACATGTGAAGCATATAACAGATAAGGAATGTGAAATAGGTAGCATGGTATAAGAAATAACATCCATGTAAAATTTGTAAGGTAACAAAATACAAAGAAAATGATGTAAAACGTAATGTAAGCAAAAGCATCCTAGTACATAGTTTCTACCCATCACACACCTCACATTATGTGTTCTTGTTATCTTGAGTTCATTACACGTTTTAACCCTAAGGCTCGACCTGCTCTGTTGCCATTTATGTCACACCCCGTCTCCGGAATGATAACATGTCAGTGTCCCATTGGTAAATGAGACACCAAAGCCTACGAAACAGAGTTAATATAAAAGGAAATTCATTTATGTAATCCAAAAATCATGTGTATTGGGAAATTAAGGACTGAAAGGGAAATTCCTGAGTTATTACATCAAAATTATGTTTAATTGTGCAAAGGAAAATAACATAAAGCAGTAAAGTGTTACATGCTATATAAGTTATTCTTCATTCGTCAAAAAACCTAATCCCAAGTCTCTTCCTCGTAATAGGGTTCATCCTCATAATCACCTGCACAAATTAGCGAATGGACTGAGCTTCGGTGCTCAGTATGATCCACATAATCCCTATACAATATAACAAGTAATGTCGGAAATACACGAAATATTTTCCCATTCCCGACACGTCCTCAAGGAGAAAACAAGTCTCGACACGATGCGCGATGCAGGGATATAGAAAATATACTCCAAAACATAATACAGTATTCATGAATCATGATATACGAATCACGGAACAGAGAGAAAAAGAAAACACTTCAGCACAGGTCGCAGACGAAGGCCACGGACGAACAAAAAGTCTGCGGTATTGTTCGCAAAAGAAGTGCCAAAAACCCAGATGATCGAATCGTCTACAACCGGTCAACAACAGCTACTCGCAAACGAAATGTATCGTCCACGGTATCTGTCTGCACAAAGTCAGTAGCTCCCAGTAGTTGTGCGGACAATCTTGCTGACGAATGCTTCATTCGCAGGTTTTAGAAAGCAGTTTTTCATGTACAAATTTGTACATGAAAATCCCATTTCTGCACCAAACGATTCCCAACCCAGAAAATAAATTGTTGACACTAAAGCCAAGTAATAAAAGGGACCAAAACAAGAATAAACACATAGGCAACAAATTAGTCAACCATTCTCTTCATATCACACACGACACTTCGAAAAAGCTACGAGGACCATGCTCCTCTCATATTCACAACAGAAGTACACATTGTGTGAAACTACGAGAAATGGTTAACGCTAATATACACACACTTCCCACCTTATGAGCTCAAGTACATATTCAAGAGATAAAGGACAGTAACTGTAACGACCCTATCATTGACCAATTTAGGAAGGTTCAAATACTCCATGCATATGTTCAAGTTTTAAGGATCCATCCTATATTGCATCCTCGCCCATTACCATGGACAACACAACACCATTATAGTCCCAATGATAACCTCGTCAGGTGAAGGCCCGCAAGACGCTCAGGATCCGCAATGTTCACGCAGGACCCCTCAAAATCTTGCAAATTGGCATGACTCTCGGAATCCGCCACACTGACGTAGGATTTTCCCGGCCACCGACCCGACCCTAGGAATCCACTACATTCACGCAGGATTTCCTAGGCGTCCACAATAACCACATCGCAGGACCCGGAATCCGCCACATTCACGTAGGATTCTCGGCGTCCCCTAAAATGGTTTATCACAACATGAGATCTCACGAGATATATTCAGATCACGCTTCTCACTGTATCGAATGAATCCTGTCATCTAATCCATTCTAAGTACGAGCTCATAAAGGGATGACGACTCGGTCGACCAAATCAAATAGAACAACACACACTATTAAAAAAAAGCACTTTCTGCGTCAAGCGATGACTACCATAAAAGTACCTTTACCGACGCAAAAATGTTTTTACGTCGGTTATACGACGGCAATTGAAGGGTCGCATACGAAGGCGCTGCAAAAACTTAACGACGAGAAGCGTCTGACGCAATTAGTTTTTTTAACGGGAATTTTACTAATTGCGACACTTATTTCTCGACGTGAAAACCTAGCAAAAACGACTAGTTCTTGCATCGGTTATAATTTCCGACGCAATAACTGACACAAAAACATATAATGCGGCACCTTATACATTGTCAAAATTAGTTTTTCGAAGTCGCAAATATTATAATAAATTTATATTTATTATTTTTTCGTAATGACACGGTCTGTCGAAAATAATTTTTCGCCGTCGCAAATGATATGCTGCCTCGTGACCCACAACGGTGCAATACTCATCGCCCCATGGGATCGGGTCAAACCTTCCCCGCCCCGTTCTTTTTTTTTTTTCAAAATCAAAAGTCATATAATTGGAAAACACCAACTAATCATGCAACATTCACCAAAAACACAAATGATCCTGCAATATTTTTTAACCCAATTTAGTAGTAACTATCTTCCAAGATTGAAAAACATCAACAAAATCCACAAATCCTTTTTTAGAAGTACAACAAAAGTCTACAAATCTTAAACACAATAGCAAAGTCGACAAGTTTTACAAAACTAAAATCTAAACCACTATGAAAATTGCAAAACTAAAACCTTCCAAACTTGTCTTCGGCTCCTCGATCCATATCCAAATTTGGGTTGAACTTCTTGATCATAAAGGTATGAATTCATCCTAGAACAAAAAAATTCAAATATAGTTAATACATTTTACCAAAAAAGAAAATGAAAATATCAACATACAAATGAATATTCTGAAACTATATCGTACAACAATTTTGATCATACCATAATCTCGCTGTTTTCATTCTCTGAATCAAACATCACCGTTGCATGTTCAAAACCCTTAGATGAATGACCTGCGTTTATTAAGAAGATTCATCATGTAATATAAATACAAGCAACAAATATATTTAAAATTTGAAATTCTAAATATTTGTCACAGCAATAAAAAAAATTACCACTTAAGTCGTTAAATAACCAATTATGGGCGCATATTAACACCTCCATAATCTTTGGGTGAAGTCTACAGCGATGTGGGCTAATCAATCTTCCAGTTGCACTGATAACAGGCTCTGAAACAATTGTAGAAACCGGAATTGATAGAATATCTTTTACAATCTGGTGTAAAATCGGATATGTGCCCCTGTTTGACTTCCACCATGATAAAATATTAAAATTACCAGTGCATAGTATAATATCATCTTCTAAATATTGATCCAACTCTGACCTCACAGGTCGTTTTCTTTTCTTTTGAGAAGAAAACCTCTCAAATTCAAATGAATCACTCCATTCAACATTATCAACATTAATCTCAGTTGAACCCCCATCTTATCATTTCCCTTATATCGCTATTTGGCTTCATATTGCCCAAGCAACTCACAACATCAATTAATGATTTCCTCTACTTCCTTATCAACAATATTAGATGCACCGGAATAAATCTTTGTCAAATAGAACTCTAATAGAGTTACTTTATACCGAGGATCCAGAATAGCTGCAATGCCCATTATTCCATGCACAACTATCCAATATTTATCAAAAAAAATTACCGTATTCTTAGACATTGACTCAATAACCTCAACACCACAAGAAACCCATTGCTTTAGAGCCACCTTGATCTCACAAATTTTTGGGAAAAACAAATTTGTAGTAGGATATTTTGTACCAGAGAAAAGCTTAGTTGCACTATTAAATATTTTCAGTCTAAAACAAATTTCTTTAGTCAAATCCCACTCATTCTCACTAGGCAAACATTTATACTTTGGCTCAAGCTGCTTCAAGCGGAAAAAAACATCTTTGTAATCTAAGGCAATTTTGTAATCAAGTGTGAGTTCCTTGCCAAAGAACTCTACTGTGAGAGTATGGAAAGAAGAGAAGGGATCAGCGGAGTAAAAAGGAATAAAACCCTACCTTTTCTAGAATATATATATATATATATATATCAGTACTATTATTATATACAAATGGATTAGAATGGGGCGGGGAGGATTACACACTATATCCAAATCTGACCTGTTTTGTCGTTTGCACACGCAAAAAATCTACCACCAAAACTAATAATAAAATTTTGATCGCTTGCATCAACTTTTTATGTGACGGGAGAATTCCATCGCAATTTTTGGTTATTTGGGGCAAAACCTTTTGCATCGAACGAAGCCCGTCGCAAATATGGTCATTTGCATCACCTTCATATGTGACGTGAGAATCTCGTCGCAAATTTTAATTATTTTTGGGGAAATTTTTTGCGTCGACAGAAGCCCATCACATATATTCCTCTTTTCATGACGAATTAATTTGCTGACACAAATAATGATTAGCGGTCGTAAATGCATATCATAAAACAACGTCGTGCCATTATTTTCGTTGGTGTGTCATTCTTGACGCAAATTACAATTATTTGTAGCGGTAAACACCCGACGCAAAAAATCTCATCACAACAACCTATATTTCTAGTAGTGACGACTTAACCAAATATGATGACGCCAATTAACTCGAATATTCAAAGCAATAACAACAAATCATATAGGCAATTTAGTATGCAATTTTCGAAACCAATTAGGCAACAAGTAATCCCAATTACATACTCTCAATTCACAGTTGTCAATTATACCAATAGCGTAATAAAAGTTCCATTTGGTAAATTACAATAACGTAAATCTGTTTATGCTTCAATAATTCAAGATTAAGACATACGAACTAATACCCAACATCAATATACAAGAAGGACTGGACACATACCTTCAATTAAGCAAAGAAATCAATTATCACCAATTTAAAGTGTGCAGAAATTCCCAAAAATAGCCCCTGCTCTCGCTGGAATATCTCCGAACCCCGGACTCGAAATGCAATTCCGCTTTAGCTACCTCGAAGCTTGTCTCGCTGCGATCGATTTCTGTGTATGGTACGTCGAAATCCATCAAGGATTTCCCACTCGCAAGTTTCCTCAAACTTTCATCTCTTCTCTCATTTCTTTCTCTTCTTCTCTCTTTCTTTCTAAATTTTTTAACTCCCACAATGGCTAGAGAAAACAGCCATAACTCCCTCCACATTCAATTTTATTTTCATTTTAAGTACCTCACTTCTCACACAATGTGCACTCATGTCATCCCACAACTCCAAACATCATTTAGGTTTATACAACACATAAACATGTTAAGTGAGACATATCATTTAATAATTAAGACGTTAAATTTTTTATAAAAGCTATAAAACATGTTATGACGTAATTAAAACACATAATCACATAAGCAAAAAGTCTCAGGTATTACAGTATGTTTTGTTGTTTTATTCATATAGGCACAACCTTAGGGGGAATTTTCAAATTTTTCATCCATCACCCCCCTCAAAATTTGTGATGTATGCTTATTTTCATATTTTACATCATCACATCACTCGTTGGCTTATTTTCATCTTTTATCTCTTATAGCCAACTTGTGTGAACTATTTGGGAGTTATATGTGTTATTGATGCGGTACCAACCTCAGGGCCACCCAACTCAAGGGAACGTGTATTGAGATACAAAGAGGACTCTAAATTACATCTAGGAATGTTGTACAAGTCAACCTCTTAAGTATCACAAGTGTACAAGGAATGGACACCTTTCCTACTGTTTGGTATAATGATTATAACTTTTGATATAGTTATCCAATGGAGCTGATTGTAGTTGCATATGAAAGATAAGAGGCATATCTACAACTTTCGTGAAGATCACAAGACCAGATTCTGTCTTCTTGATATCCACAATTGTCATGCAAGTTGGCCCCACAAGCTGTCCAGAATTGGGACGAATTTAAGGGGCATTTTAGTCTTTTTACACATTAAAGTCTATTCTAGCCTATTCTAGACTATTCTAGACTTTAATTATTTTCAGCATTATTGTTATTCTATTTTAGGCGCATATAGCAAGTGGTTGCTATAATAAAGGACATGTTGTCCATCATGTTAGGTAGAATTCCATTTAAAGTAGTTTACTTAAGTTTGTTAGGCAAGAGTCCTACTTCTTCAAGGACTCTTCCTTTTTGTTATTGTTGTAACCGAAATTCCTCTATTTAAGAGTGATTTCGGCTCCCGTATTACTTACGTTAGATATATTGATATTTTGGTTAAGGTTATTCCTTAGATACTTGTTTATGAATTTCCGGTAGAACTTCATATTCTTTGAGTTACTGTATCAACTAGCTTGTTTCTCTAGTTGTGGTGTTTCAGCCTTCATTGATACTTAGCCTGCTTGGGGTTGTGTTGAGTATATTCTCATAGACACTATTTCGAGATAGAGAAAGATCTGCTAAAAATCCGAACCTTGATATAAAACATCACGGTTTCGCATCAAGTGGTATCAAAGCAAAAGGTTGATCTCTATCTTGGTGTACCTTGTGTTTTAAAAAAAAAATTCTTGTTTGCTTGGAATAGACCGAGAAAGATAACAAAAAAATATTATTACTACCATACGCAATAGCCACCCGGAAGTAAAGAAATTGGCAGCCGGGTTATCCTATTTAGACAAGGATCAAACCAAAAGCAAACTTCCTTTGTATAAAGGAATTGGCTCTTGATCCCTCTTATTCTTGAAAAGCCGCCATCATCATCATCATCAAATCAAGGTAAAATCTTCCTAATCCGGAGTTCTTGATCAAGCGTGGCCAAGAAAAGGGTAAGTCTTTGGTAAAAGGTAAAGAAAGAAATCAAGAAAATATTTTTTTGAAGATTTTAAAATTTTCGGTACTGTTCACAGCACTATTAATCCGAGAATAAATTTCAGTTTTTCAAGAAATCAAGAAGCGTAAAGGTTACATCTTTTTAACGATTACTCTTTTTTTTTCTTAACTATTCGTGTAGGTCAAGATAGGAATTCTTTCCCATATTTTTCAGCGTTTCATCAACACAACATTAGGAACCTTTAAATTCATCTAGAGTTGGAAGTTCTTGACAAGTATTGTTGGAATATTGAGAGAATTTGTTTTTCCTATATAACGATATGTGTGATTTCTTTGCAAAGATAATGTCTTTTGATGAAGGTACTTCGCAGCAAGGTGCTGTGGATGGTGACAAACTATTTCAAGAATCAATGCAACAAACCATGAAGCAGTTGCTACAAAAGATGGATAACATTAAAGAAAGATTGGGAAATCTTGAAATTAAAAGGCCACCTTGAAGAGGTAAAGCCGTGGATGTTGATGTTGGAGATGATAATGAGTTTCAAGAATCCAATGAACCACCTTTGAGAGACAATTTTCGGCACAAAGTTGATAATGTTCAATACCAACCGAGAGCAACTCCAAGAATGGAGGATAATTTGACATTTGAACCGAGAGCAAGTTTTCAAAATCAAATGTATGATAATAATCTGTGTAATAAAGACAAAGATCCAATCTTTACAAGGTACGAATGATCCTTAATTATTTTTAGATTGGACTCGCAAAGTTAACCATGTTTTTTATGTTCACAATTATTCGGAAGAGAAAAATGTTAAATTGGCAGCCATGGAGTTTGGAGAGTATGCATCAATTTGGTGGGATAATGAGTCCCATGAACGGAGAAGAACGGGACAAAGACAAATTGATTCATGGGATGAGATGAAAGCAGTCAGGACACGGAGATTTGTACCTAAAAGTTATAATCGTGATTTATACAATAAATTGCAAAGATTGAGGCAAGGGACAAAGACCGTTAATGAATATTACAAAGAGATGGAGATGGAGATGGCGATGATTAGATTGAATATTCAGGAAGATGATGAAGCAACTTTGGCTCGGTTCTTGGCTGGTCTAAATGATAAGATCCGATCAAAGATAGAACTTGCTAATCTTGATAATATTACATTTATGTTGTATTATGCAGAACATATTGAAAGGAAGCAAAAGGAAAAGAGTTTAAGGGCAAAACCGGCAACTTTCCAAACTTGGGAGAAGCCGAATCCACTCCAGATTTTTCTACTATTTTTTCAAGCCAAAGCAAGGATAAAGAGGTCATAAATGGTGCAAAAACAGCCACGGGTCAGTTTGAGGCAGTAAGGTCACAAAATCCAACCAAATCGGCCAATACGAGGGTAAATTCTACTCCAAATCTGTGTCGGGAATGTTCTAAATGTGGGGGCAAAGGCCACTTTGCTATGGACTGCCCAAACAAGAGTACAATGATAAAATTGGATAACAGATCATGGATAAGTGAGGAAGAAGCCGAAAAGGCTGTTTTGAAAGGAGAAAAAATAGCGAGATAGAAAAGAAACGAGTGACCCTACCCATGAGGTAAAATTCGAGAAAAAATGATACAAAATCCATAAGCTTAGTGAGAAAAAAGGCAAGCTCACAAAAAGAGAAAAAATAGTGTTTATTCATTAATCCCGGAAAGGTAGATAGGGCAATTCAAGCAAAACAACTTGTTGTTTTGTTCGATTTGAAAGGAACCACAAGGAACCTTTTTACTAACACTATTTCTTTTGATGTAACATCTTTTTCTACATCTAGTCTTGCTATTTTTCAGAAATTTCATGAAGTTTTCCCTAAGGAGTTGCCGAGAAGGTTGCTTATTAGCCTTCAAAATCGTGAAAGGTATAAACCATCCTTAGGTACAAATCAGCAAATTAAAAACAAAGGTGAGTTAATTTGTGCAAAGAAGGAGGTAAGTGAGTCTTTAATTCCTTATTTTAATCCGGTAAATATTGCACCTAAGCATGAAAGGACTTTTAGAATATATACGAATAGTCGAAATATTAATCACATAACTTCTAAGTATAGACATCCGATTTCTTGCTTTCATATTGAGCTTGTTTATAGTAAAACACCCGAGAGCCTCATATCAAACATCTTAGGGCTGTTTTTACTATTTTAAAAGATAATACTTTGTATGCTAAGATTGGAAATTATGTTTCATACACTAAATCTAATAACTTTCTTAGTTACATCGTGAGTTTTCAAGGTCTTAGAGCTGATTCGGAAAGAGTTAATGCAATTGAGGAATGGCCGCAAACAACTAGTGCAATTCAAATGCATTCATCATATGAGTTAGCAAGCTTCTACAAACGTTTTGTTCATGATTTTTGCAAGCTTACTGCCCCATTAAATGCAATTGAGAAGGTCGATATCCCATTCTGTTAGGACAGTCGCAAGAGAATTTCTTTAAAAGGTACGTACGGTGAACCTTTTACTTTCTATATGTCTAACTTGCTCCCTTATATTCATTTTTCAGATTATAACGCTAATTTTTGGGATGATTCGAGGACGAATCCTTTTCAAGAGGGAGGGGATGATGCGGTACCAACCTCGGGGCTGCCCAACTCAAGGGAACGTGTATTGAGATACAAAGAGGACTCTAAATTACATCTAGGAATGTTGTACAAGTCAACCTCTTAAGTATCACAAGTGTACAAGGAATGGACAGCTTTCCTACTGTTTGGTATAATAATTATAACTTTCGATATAGTTATCCAATGGAGCTGATTCCAGTTTCATATGAAAGATAAGAGGCAGATCTACAACTTTCGTGAAGATCACAAGACCAGATTCTATCTTCTTGATATCCACAATTGTCATGCAAGTTGGCCCAACAAGCTGTCCAGAATTGGGACGAATTTAAAGGGCATTTTAGTCTTTTTACACATTAAAGTCTGTAAAACACAAGAGGGGGTGGGGGGGGTGAATTGGGTTTTAACTAATCTTGCTAACTTTTTCGAATTCTAATCAAGGCAAGTGTTTGATTGTGCAAGATGAATAAAGAACAAGATAATTCACTCTTCTAAGTGAGAGATATATACCTTTGAAGTACAACAAATTTAAGCTCTTTGAACATATGAAGTTCACTCTTTGTCTTGCTTTAGAAAGATTGCTCTTAAATGATTTAGATCATAGAAATGAAGAGCATTTGCTTTGTAAGTGTTTGGACTTGATAAGAAATCAATGTAAATTGTATGTGCAAGTCTTGGAGTCATTCTAGAGCTTTGTAGTATTTATACATTTCAAAATTGGCTGAAAAACGACTCTCCAACGGTCAAATAACGGCTAGAAACCGCAGAGTTCGGTGGACCGAACAAGAGACCTCGGATGACCGAAGCCCAAGTCGGTCGACCGACCCTAGCCCTAGGTCGACCGAAGTTCATTTGTCCAACTCTCTGTTTTGCCTCGGTCGAGGTAAACTCGGATGATCCGACCTCTGAGCTGATTTTTCACACGTTTTGAAATCTTTTGAAGTCTAAAAGGTTTTCCCTAAAGGTATTAAGTAAGAACACTCGGAAAATCATTTTAACGGACTTAGACTTAGAAAACAAAGGCTTTTAAGATACGAACACATTTAAGAATCATTTCAAAAACTAAGCCTTTTGAAAACGTGTTTATGATGCATGCAAGACTTGAGTGTAGAGCTTATGTTCATGAGAGCTTTGGTTAGAGCTTTATAAGATAACGACTAATAACGGCAAAGCTAATCTAACCAAACCTAAGTCTTCAATCTTCAATCTTGAAAGATAAGCCTTGAATATAACTTTGAATCTTGATACCAATGGCTTGATTGAAGTACTTAGAGCTTCCATAATGAGTTCCGATATTCTATCACAAATATTAAGATCATTAGACACAACATTAAAAGTTTGTCCAATATCAAAAACTGAGTTTGTTCGCCCTTAGGGCTTACAAAGTCTATTCTAGCATATTCTAGACTATTCTAGACTTTAATTATTTTCAGCATTATTGTTATTCTATTTTAGGCGCATATAGCAAGTGGTTGCTATAATAAAGGACATGTTGTCCATCATGTTAGGTATAATTCCATTTAAAGTAGTTTACTTAAGTTTGTTAGGCAAGAGTCCTACTTCTTCAAGGACTCTTCCTTTTTGTTATTGTTGTAACCGAAATCCCTCTATTTAAGAGTGATTTCGGCTCCCTTATTACTTACGTTAGATATATTGATATTTTGGTTAAGGTTATTCCTTAGATACTTGTTTATGAATTTCCGATAGAACTTCATATTCTTTGAGTTACTGTATCAACTAGCTTGTTTCTCTAGTTGTGGTGTTTCAGCCTTCATTGATACTTAGCCTGCTTGGAGTTGTGTTGAGTATATTCCCATAGAAACTATTTCGAGATAGAGAAAGATCTGCTAAAAAGTCGAACCTTGATATAAAACATCATGGTTTCGCATCAGTTATACATGTTTATTTCTTACATATACTCTCCCTTATAACTTTAAGATCATATTCTTCATTTTCTTATCATTTGATCTCATTTATAGTTCTTGGTTAACCTTACTTTTAGTGTTGTTACACTCATTTTAAGCTAAACATTAACTTGTTTAGAGGAATGTGCCTAAAGTATAATTTTACACTTCCTCTACTTCTTTGGGTTGTGATACATGTTCTTAACTTATGTATTCATGGTATCACTTCCATTCTTACTCTGTTAGCTATGCTTTTAAACTTGTTTTCATCTTAATAAGCTAACATTGTATGTTTGATAAACGAGGAGATTGTGCTTCAAGGTTTTACTCCTCATCTTCTTTGATTTTAGCTTAGGTTGATGGATTCATTTTTTAGCCACATATGACCATCTTTAGATTTATGTGTCATTATGGACTCTTGGTATTTTGAAATCAACCAAGCTTATTTAAAATTTATCATTCTTCAAATATATTTTTCGAAAGAAGTGAACAAAGAAGATGAACAGATAAAACACGAGCGCAAAAGTAAATTTTTTAAAGTGAACTGTTTGTCGATTTAGAATCACCTATTTATAAGGGAAGTAAAAATTAACTTCTATGCGGTTATTTATTACTGATGTGGACGTTACACATTGTTGGAAAACGAACAGTTCGTTTTTGCGAAGTTATAAAGATAAGTATTTCCTAAAGAAAGAATCCGGTATTTTCTCGATTGACAAAATCGAGGTTTGTGAATATAATCCCCATGAGAAATGTCAGTTCCCGAACATGTTCGGCGATATCTCCCTATTATTGTCTCCAAATTTTCAGCGGAAGAAACCCTGATGTCGTATTTACATGAGATAGCATATACCCGACAGCTATGTCCCCGGAGCAATTAGTTGTCTATACACTTAATCCTTTTGAATATTTCATATTGAGCATGCCCAAGCTGGGTAATGACAATCTGATACGTTATTCCTGATATCAATTTGTTCAGGATAGATTTACTCAGAGAGGTGTCCAACACAAGTTGTACAATCTGAACATTTTTGCAAGGTTCAAGGCCTTCATGATTCTTAATCTGGCCCATTTGTTGATACTGGTTCAAAATCTCAACTTCAGACATCTTCACCTAAAGTCTTGGGGGGTTTATGGTGCTTTCCGGCCAGTCATTCATATTGGGGCCACAAACTTCTCCTAGCTCAGGTAGCCCCGCATCATTATATACTGACACGTGCGAATATACATATCCAATTTATGTCAACTACTAAACAAATCGACTTCTCATGGGACTGTGTTCCCTAAACATTTTCCGAATCAAAACACTTATTGTAAGTCTAGTTCTAATCAAATTGATAACTCTTATACTCTTGGAATTTTATCTACTACAAATAACATGTATGTTTTACTGGATTTATATTCTGATTATTTGCCTTCTTGACATTGAGTTTTATCTATGTGTCTCTTTCTCTCTTAAAGTAAACTTAAGCATTGGACAGTGGTTGGGAATATCCACTACAAGAAAACAGTTAAATAGCGACCAACTTTAGCGACCGAAATTTTCGGTCACAAATTCAACGACGGAATACCGACCGAATAGAAACCGAAAACAAATCGGTCGTTATTCCGTCGCTCATCCGTCGGCCACATCGGTCTTGTTGACCAAATTGAAACGTCGTCAGTTTGTTCACCCTTAACGACCGAATACCGAGGATATTAACGACCGTTTACCGACGGAATATATAACGACTGAATACCGACGGAAGTTAACGACCGAATACCGACGGAATACATAACGGTGTTTATTTGTATAGTAATAAATGAAGGACACAAAACGACGTCATTTTATTTTCGTTAACGACCGACTACCAACGGGCTTTAACGACAGATTACCAACGGAAAATATACCGACTGAATAACGACCGAAATTAGGTCGCTATTATTTTCCAATTCCGTCGCTATTTGGACGCTATTATTTTCCCGATTTCCGTTTTTTATAAAATAGCGGGGTTTTTAAGGATATATAGAAACATTTTACCTAATAGTAACTAAAATAGGAAAAATACATATACAAAGTCTTAGGTCAGCGGAACGACGAATCTACGCTATATAAAATACTCATCGAATGATACTCTTCATCTACTCATCGAATGAGTTTTCAGTCCCGATTTATAAAATACCGATATATACTCAAAGCAGAACAATTCAAGTAATACATTTGTGTGTGCATTTATGTGAATCATTAAGTGATGGAGTTAAAATTTTATTAATTGATTATTAATAAACAAATAATTACTAAAATATTCATATTAGTTCGTACTCACATTTAGAACGATGTCGGTTTTCGGATTTATAAGTTTTTACTAAATCCGTCGCTATTCGGTCGCTATTAAGCTAAGGGGCGACCGAATAGCGACGGAATTTGCGAAGGCCGTCGCTATTCGGTAGCTATCATTTTTCCGGATTCCGTTTTTTTATAGAATAGCGGGGTTTTTAAGGATATATAGAAACATTTTGCCTATGTTAGTTACTATTAGGTAAAATGTTTCTATATATCCTTTAAAAACCCCGCTATTTTACAAAAAAAAGCGGAATCGGAGAAATAATAGCGACCGAATATGCTATGTCGGTCGCTATTCGGTCGCCTCTACCCTAACCCTAACCCCTAATTCCGTCGCTATTCGGGTCAGCTATTATTAAATGCCTAAACGACGTCTTTTTGCCATTTCGCGTGCTCATTTATTTGAAAACTGGACAAGTGTTTAAGCATGCTAATTGGTGACCGAATAGCGACCGAATTGGTAAATTCCGTCACTATTCGGTCACTATTATTAAATGCCTAAACGACATCGTTTGCTTTTTCTCGGGCTCATTTATTTGAAAAAATGGACAAGTGTTAAGCATGCTAAGTGGCGACCGAATAGCGACGGAATTGGCAATTTCCGTCGCTATTATTAAATGCCTAAACGACATCGTTTGCTTTTTCGCGGGCTCATTTATTTGAAAAATTGGACAAGTGTTAAGCATGCTAAGTGGCGACCGAATAGCGACGGAATTGGAAAATTCCGTCGCGATTCGGTCGCTATTATTAAATGCCTAAACGACATCGTTTGCTATTTCGCGGGCTAATTTATTTGAAAAATTGGACAAGTGTTAAGCATGCTAAGTGGTGACCGAATTCGATCGCTATTATTAAATGTCTAAACGACGTCGTTTTGTGCGTTTTATTTCTATAAATATATCTAAGGCAGGAAGCCTCTCCCTCATTCTTCATTCTGCCCAGCCGCGACCTCCACCTTCACCGCCACCTCTTCCAGCGATTTCCCCCCAAAACCCCTCCCTCCTTCCAGTGCCACCACCTCCGGCACCTCCAAGACATCGCCACCACCTCCGGCACCTCCAAGGCATCGCCACCACCTCTGATTTCAGTTGGGTTTTTTAGGGTTTAGGTGAAAATCTTGCATTTTCTAGCTTTTTTTCTTAACAATTGGAATAAATACATCTATTTTGAGAAGATTAAAACAAAAATGGAGGGGAGGTAGTACTGATTTCTGCTTGGATTTTAATATATGGGTTTTCTATAATGTCTTGCAATTTTTTTTGCCAATTCTTATAATTTCTTGCAATTTTTTTGCCAATTCTCATAATTTTCTTTGTTTTTCAAATGTAGTTTTTTAACATCCAATGTAGTTTTCTTGGTGTATTATTGAAATGTATGCTAATTGTATAATATGTGAGTTTTGATAATTCAAAGTGTGTGAGTGTTGATTGTGAGTTTTGATAATTCAAAGTGTGTGAGTGTTGAAATGTAATGAGAAGTGCACACTTTGATTGTGAGTGTTGTATTGTAAATGAGAAGTGTAAACTTGTGTTTTTTGGGTTTATTGATTATTTTTGCTATTTGGGATCTTATTAATACTGTTTCTGGTTTGTATTTCTGTGCGTATTGCTGTTTTTTATAATAGGGATTTAATTTAATTTCAAATTTATTTTTTTAAATAAAAAACAATTTAGCGACGGAATAGCGACCAAATATTCGGTCGCTAAATTTCCCGTCGGTATTCGGTCGTTAAACATTCAAAGTCAAAAGTCAACAATATTGACCATTCGGTCGCTATTCCGTCGGTAAATAGAGACCGATTATTCGGTCGCTAGACTTTCCGTCGGTATTAAGTCGTTATATAGTCAAAGTCAACAATGTTGACCATTCGGTCGGTATTCGGTCGCTAGAATTTCCGTCGGTATTCAGTCGTTAACCAGTCAAAGTCAAAAGTCAACAATGATGACGATTCGGTAGGTATTCGGTCGGTAATTTGCTTAGCGACAAAAAATACAAGACCACGTCATTCGGTCGTTAATCGGTCGCTAAACTCAGTTTAGCGACCGATTACCGACGGAAACGGCCGTCACTGTTTCCCTTTTTTCTTGTAGTGATCCCACCACCCTTTCCGATCGTCTTTCTTTTGTAGGTTACTTCCATCTTTTGCAAAGTACCTTAGTTTGCAGTGAGAACGAGGTTCAGAGATTAGAGCACGTTTAACCGGGACGAATCAGTCAGAAAAGAACAATGTTGTTGTTTCTAGTGCTTTTAAACTACTGCTTCAGTTTGTGAGGAAACAAGTGTGTGATAGCTTACTAGGGTCAAGAATTTTGGTTCCCTAAAATTTTGTTTGGAAAATTATTTAAGGTTGTCGGTGATGAGAAAGAAGATAGTCCTTTTCCATTAGTTGTATGGAAAGAACTAATTTACTTGAGATTTATCTACCGCAAAGCAAATTTTTCATTACCCACTGAAGTTTGAAATTTCTGAGAATTATACTTCAAGGTGTGTTTATTTTCATGAATTTGAACATTAGAATTGAAAATAATTTTTCATATCGTATTTGACGCGATGGTAAGTACTTACTATTCGATAGGTCAAGGGTTCGAACTTCAAAAATATTCTTCTTATTAAAAATAAAGGTAAATCTACGTACTTTTTTTTGTATCCAAAGACTTTTCAGTTCTTTGTTCTCATTTTTCCACACTAGGATATCTTTCAGAGAAGGTCGAGTCAGGGACGATTTTAAGGGGTTCCGAAATTTTTAAAAATATTACAAGATATAGTAATATATAGTAATTTTTATATGTAATTCGAATTTTTTTATCAAATTTGCCACCCCCCCCCCTCCCAATTTTTTTTTATTTTTTTTGTAATTTTTATTGGTAAGTTGACATACTGTTGTTGCAATTTTTCGTTTCAAAATACAATTCATAACTTCGTCCCTGTTCCGAGTGATCCCAATTCCTCATGGATTGTTTTAGAAATTTCCTCATTTTCAATTTCTCCAACAGTAAATCAATAAATCCTATTGCATTGGTCCTTGGGAAATTAAAATATGGTGAACCTGGAATTGTTGGGGAATACACAAGAAAATAAATCTGCCGCAAAGGTTCTGAATCTCCTCCTCTAGTGGAAAAAATCCTAGAGCTTTGAAATTCTAATAGTTGGTGCTAATGTGCTTGAAATTCCATGACGCCTTAAATCTCCAACTTCATGTCTTTTTGCTGGTAGGTAGATGGAGAAACTTGCAATAGGCTGCTGAGGAATCAAACCACTCGAGACCAGTCCGGTTCTTATGCGGAACAACTTTTTTTTCGCACATGCAGAATAATTTTTCAAGGCAAAAATATGCGTTTTTGGGTAAAAAATAGCTGTCCTCCAAATCATAATAGATGTTTTTTTAACAGGGCCGTTTCAAATAATATTGAGGCTTGTGCTATTTATCAAAGTTAGGCTCCTAAATTTTTTAAAAATTATAAATTATAAAAGTGTCAAAATATAATTATATACCCAAGTTTCAAATGCGAGCCATCCTTAAATCATATTTTATTTTAAAAATGAGCATCCTTCTAACAGCATCCTTCTAATTATATACCGCATGTCACCTTAGATACCCTTGGAGCCGGGCCTGTTTTTTAAATCAATCTCAATCGTCAAAATTTTAATCCAACGCTTGAAAATTCATCACGCACATGCGGAACAAATACTCATTCTGCACTGGAGCCGTTGTGACTCAAGACAAGTTTGTTTAATTTTTGGCTTGCATTGCATTGACTAACTTTTTCTACCAACTCTAAACACAATGTTTTGAAATACTTTTTTCTTTACCCGGTTCTCTAAAACCCAAACTAGATCGCTGGGTCATCGGTTTGACTGAACAGGTCAATTGAGTTTTGCAAAAGTAAGCATTTTTATACCCCTGCCGGATTTGAGATCTAACTTGACCCATTTTGAAGTACGAGTCGCTAAGTTACTGGTCCGACCAGCTTGGTTGGGTTTCGTTTCAAAACCATGCTGTGCAATCTTAGTATGGCTTTGTATGTACGATTAAATTAAATATTGAAGCACCAGTGGTCTAGTGGTAGAATAGTACCCTGCCACGGTACAGACCCGGGTTCGATTCCCGGCTGGTGCATTTATTTTATTTTTCTCCTTTTCATCTATTGCAATGTAGTTCTACTGGAAATTCCAGAAAATCACGTTAAAGGGTGGGTTTACATTAGACTGACACTGATTTAGCAGAAAGTACAAAACATGGCACTGAAAAATTTGAGGGAGAACATTTTTGTCCGGAAGCCGTTTCGGTCCCGGGCCCAAAGAAACCCTAACCAACCCGTGACTTGGGGATTGAATTGCAACTTCCGTCCCCATATTCCTGTCTTTTTGCAGTGTCAAGTCTTTTCTCGAATTACTTTTTTGACCCACACTGG
Source organism: Vinca minor (assembly GCA_026122235.1). Taxonomy (NCBI): domain Eukaryota; kingdom Viridiplantae; phylum Streptophyta; class Magnoliopsida; order Gentianales; family Apocynaceae; genus Vinca; species Vinca minor. The sequence goes on from JAOCZM010000105.1 coordinate 1,033,954, forward strand.
GGACGAAAATCCAACTTCCATCCCCAATTGGTCGAGACTTTTATCCACCGTAAGTCATTTTTGGGCAATTATTTGGGGCTTATAAATCCTAACCATTCTCCACCAAAATTCCCAACAACTTCACCTCATTTTCTCACATCAACATACCTTGCAACTCATTCAAACCCTTCTACTAATTTATTTCCATAAACAACTTTCTCCCCTAATATAATTTGATAATGAATAGTGAAATGGATCCCGCCTTGGAAGAGTATATCAGACATCAATTTAGAATTTCCGTCGGATATCAAACCGATAGAAAAATGGTAATATTTTGATTTGGTAATGTGTGTAGCTATCTAATTAATTCTGATTTTTGTAGCGCCTACCATCAAAGTACACAAACTGGTTGGAGCACACTGGTCTCGACTTAGCCAGTTGTGTCGATCTGAAGGACGAAATTAGGAATAAATGGTGCGTATATGTAACCAAAATAGATGATACGTACTACTTAGACGGAGGATTACAACAATTTTTGCGTGACAACAATCTCCGGGCCACGGATAAAGTTCATTTCATCTCCTCTCCAATGAATGTACTAGATGTTTCTGTTAAATGAGGGTCCGGGATCGGTTACCTGAAGGGGGCTTTTTTCCGGCAGAGCTTTCGAATAGATATTGACGAAACCAATTCGGCACTTTCTAAACCGGTACGTTTTCTATTATTAAATTTTATGGAATAAATTCGTTCCACTAATAGGTATTGTTGTAATGTTGTTTCTCGTGTTATTTCCCGTGTGCAGTGGATATGGAGAAAGTACATGCAATGGCGTGTTAGAATGCGGCTTAAAATCCCTGAAGTACTACACATGCGCAATTGTCACGGGAACAAATTGACACTCCAAGTGGCTAGAGACGAAGGCGAAAATGATTACTATTTTTTGGGTTGGGATGAGTTTGTTGTGTTTTCAAGATTACACCCCGGTGACCTTGTACAAATTCATCCAACCCCTAACGATATACTTGATTATAGGGCCGGGAATGATGATTTTGCCAATTTATTACGTCAACTTTAACATTAAGTCATTGTAATGTTTGCAATTTTTGGATATTGAATGAAAAAAAAATACATTAAAAATAACTATTACAAAATTGATAATATATACATTCTAAACTATTACAAAATTGTAAAATTTAAATACATTCATTGTGGAGGGGGTGCTTGATCAAGAGATGCTAACATGGGGCAAGTCTTCCGGTTGTGGCCGACTAGTTTACAGTGGCCGCACTTCTTAGCTCTTTGAATACCCCATTTTCCGTGTCCATAGGCATTTGAAATCTCCGCCTTTGAGACCGACCCACTTGCGTACCTTTCATGTTGGGAGGGTGATGTGTCATATCAAAAGAAGGAGGTCTCCAATGAACGGGATCAAGTACCGGATATAAAATGGACTTGTACGTATTCATATAATGATCGAGATAATAGACAGGGTGGATATACTTAGAAGCATCCTCCATGATCGATTTGGACACATCAATTACATGGGAGCATGGAGTTGAATAAGTAGACCACTTATCATAGTTACACGCACGAGCTGATAGGTTCACCGTGTATATTTTTCCCACATTCGTCAGGTCCTCTATGTCGGGACGTGACCCTATAGATACCCTGGTCTCTGTGGTATCATTGCACAGTCAAACTCGTTGCTTTTTGTTCGTACGCGAAGTACTGGTCTCATATTCTCTAAGGGAAAGGTGTTTTACAACTATTCGCGTCTTCCCGGTGTGTGTCAAAATAATGTACAAGCTTGAAAAATATCATCTCAACAAGAGCTTTCAAAGGCAGCGCTCTAGACTGTTTCAAAACGCTGTTAAGGGCCTCTGACATGTTAGTTGTCATGCAACCGAAGCGCTTACCCCTATCGTATGCTAAAGTCCACAGCTCTTTGGGATGCTGCATCAACCAGTTAAATGCATTCTCATCTTTGTGTTTAATTCGGTCAAGAAAAAAATCACACTTGCTTTTTTTTTCTTTTGTGTTGCAGCAGCCCACACATAATCTTTCAATTCTTTTTTTTTTTTGAATAAGTGTGGAAATTGGACCTGAAATGCCTAAGGCAATAACGGTGCATTGCCATTGGGGGTTGCCAGCTTGGTACGCTAGCCACGGCACTAAGAATGCTGGCATGGCGATCGCTGATAAGGCAAACTTGTAATTCTTTCACAACTTGTTCCCTTAAGTTTTTAAGGAACCAAGACCAAGTTGAAATTGCCTCTGATTCGACCAATGCAAACGTCAATGGTAAAATTTGATTGTTGGCATCCTGAGTGCTTGCCACCAAAAGTACCCCTTTATAATTCCCCCTAAGATGTGTGCCATCAATTGAAATTATGGGACGGCACCACTTGTAACCGTCAGCTAACGATTTAAATGTCCAGAACATTTCCTTGAACACCTTAGGCGCATCAACAGCCGCTCGTGGGTGGTAAGCAAATTTGACTATAAAACCCGGGTCAGAATCCTGTAGTGCCCGCATGTACTGTGGCAGTACTTGGAACGTTAATTTCCAAGTACCAAAAGGTGTTTCGATAGCATTTCTGCAGGCATACCAAGCTTTTCTATATGTGCAACTCAAACTCATATTATTCACACATGCAGCCCTAATTAATTTAACAGAAATTTCAGGATCAGCCTGTACAAGGTATAGAATCTTTACCCCAATGTAGCTGGAGGACATGTTGTGTTTTTTGTTCTGGTCCATCAAGCAATAGTAGGACTCGTTAAGTTTGGTAACCTTCCACGTTCCATCCACCCTACTATGGTTAACGCGAATGTACCAACTCCATCGGCTGTTTTATGTTGAGTTTCTACAAACCCCGCTGAACCACTGTTTGTTGCTCCTGTCTCTTTTCCACTCCCTCAAGGCTACCTTGTCATGACACACAAATTAACTACCAACATTACCTCCCGTTTATCCTTGAAGTGCATTCCCAAACACATTTCGGGGAAATCGGGATTCCATATTTTAATTGTTTTTACCCTGTATGTCAGTTCAGGAATAGGTTCCATGGAACCCATATCATTCCAACAGGCAAATTTATGATAGTTGATGTATGTTGACACATTCCATTATGGAATAACTGGGGCGGAGGTAGATGGTGTTGGTTCAGGCTATTCGGCTGTCTCTTCATTACTTACTGCCTCTACATCTTCCTCGATCCCTGTCGTCCTCGTGTTCTCCATCATTATCGTCTGCGAAGTCGTCTTTCGTTTCGGAACACCGTCAATGTCTGATATTGGACCCAAGGAATCCATTACCGAATTATCTATAATAGGTTCGTAACTAGAAGGTGGGGGCATGGTTGGAATGGGATTAGACTCCGAAAAATATGATTCCGGAATATATTGTGATTGTGGGGCAAATTCTGTTGTCAGGATTACAAAACTATCAACATGTCTCTCCAGTGGTTCCAACAAAGCACCAACATGAATCCCTTGTAGTTTGAAATCCGTTTGGATTCCCCACAAATCATGTAGATCTTCTTCGTCGTTAAGATGAACAACATCGTACATCACCATGTTGTACGTCGGCATGAAGAATGGACGAATCATTATCAGCCTAACAGTGACAATCGAAAAATCGACTCATTTGCGCCGACAAACTCTGTGGCAAAGTTGTCGGTATGTAAGTTTTTGTATACCTTCCATGCTTTTTTCGCTTGGCTCTTGAATTCGGGAGAAACCACCATTTTCGTACACTACATAGTGGTCGAAATATAGATACAATCTCATCAGATATTCAAGAGCCATTATTTTTGTACACAAAATATAGGAACTTGAGGTAAGATGGGTTTGGTGGGGAAAAAAGATGGTAGGATGTTGGTTGTAGGGAGAAATATGGAAGAAATGTAGTTGGAATGTATATACATTTTGGGTGGTGAAGGGCTAGATTTTCTATCCCTCAAAATCAGGCCAGAAATGTCTTAAGGGGAAAAATATCTACCCCTTGGAAACGGAAGTGGAACTTCCGTTCCCAAGGCGAGGACGGAAGTTCCACTTCCATTTCCAAGGGGCAGGGATTTTTCCCTGCATGTCCATTTTATTTTATATTTTTTGTGTTGTCATTTTTTAAAAAAAAAAATCAGCAGTTTTGCACTATCAAACATCATACAAATGTTAATTTGGCACGAAATAATTAACACCCAATTCAATTGATATAAACAAAGTTACATTGGAAAAAAAATTACACCCAAGTTACATAAAAACCCTAATTCTTTCGAAAATTTGGCGCAATCCGTTCCCAAACATAAGTGGTGCTGGACGATGCTTCCGACACCGGGTAGTCAGGGGGAGCCTCAAGAGTAATCTCTTCATGGAATTTTGAAAGATACACGGCTCCGTCCACAGTTGCTTTTCCTTCATACCCAAAAATATAACAAAGTTGGTTATACCAGAATTCTCTCTTCCTCCTGTACCGCTTAGTCCTTGGGTGAACCTAATGCAGAGTTAAAATACCACGAAATGTAAGGTATCAATAATTATATTATAAATGTTTGCTGAAATGACTGGTAAATTACCGCAACATATTCCTCCCACTGTGCTTCAACACCACTCACATCAACACTGTTGGTTCTACCGTCGTATGTGAACCGTCGTTGGTGCAAAAGTCCATCAAAATCCCAAAACCGCCTTCGCAGTTTCACCATCCCTACATCGATCATCTCTGTTGTGAAAAAACCGCCGGTCACGGAGTTCATGGCGTAGACAATTTCGTTTACAAATCGGCCCAACTTTTTTCATCGTTGTAACCTTTTGTATTAAAATCAAATAGAATTTTTATCAACGCGTGTTCATAATCTGAAGGTCACTCATTGCTAAAATCAACATCCCTTAATTTTGTAACCATTTCTTTTTGAACAAGTACTGGAAAGTTTGTCATTTTGAACAAATATTTTTTAGGAGAGGAAGGAAATTTGGTAGAGGGCTAAGGAAATTTTATGTTTAGAGTTGTGAATGTTGTTGATTGTGGTGAGGTTATTTATAGATGAAATTTGAAATTCAAATTTTTTTTTAAATATAATGTACGTTTTGGACAAGTCTCTAGAAATTGGTCAAAAAATTTAACGAAAATAGCAGAGAGTTCAGATATTTAAGTTCAATAATAAGTGTGGATCAAAAAAGCAATTCGAGAAAAGACTGGACACTGCAAAATAGCAGGAACATGGGGACGGAAGTTGCAATTCCGTCCCCAAGTCATGGGTTGGTTAGGGTTTCTTTGGGAACGGAATTCCCACTTCCATTCCGGACAAAAATGTTCTCCCCAAATTTTTCAGTGCCATGTTTTGTGCTTTCTGCTAAATCAGTGTCAGTCTAATGCAAACCCCTTAAAGGGTCCCTTACCCTTATTCAGAGGTAAAAAATCGTCTGTTTTTGCCACATGTATATTTTTTAGGAGACACTGAATGGGGACAGAGGATTCCTAGCCTTATTCAGAAGCACATGCCAAAAAATACAAAAAAAAAAAAAAAAATTCCCGAATGAGATACTAGTCCTCCGATTCTAAAATCAATGAAAATCAGTAACTTCAGTAACTTGCCTTGACTGGAATTACAGGAACACACTCAAAGAAAGGCTTTAGCATTGTTCCTCCTTTGCACGTACGGGAGAATATCTAGCTAGGCAACAATATTGAGGCTTTCTCTGCGTGCATATTTGGCCAATTGTCACACCACGTAACCGGAATGGTGACATTGCAGACACCAAAGCCCACAACAGATATAAAGTATAACGGCGTAAGCAAAATACAAAAATGGAAATAGTTCTAACAATACATTAGGAAATGAAAGTGTTCTCATGAAATAAACTGAAATAACTAAGTGTTAACTACTATTCCACTATTACAGAAATAAGTTATGAAGTCACTCTTCATATTCCCCTACTCAGGCGTCATCTCCATAATAAGGTTCATCATCCACGTCATCTGCAAAATAAGAAAGATAAATGACTGATCTGCGAGACTCAGTAATGACCATACGACTCCTAGGATGAAGTAACAGATAGACATAAAAAGAGTTTCCCGTTTTCCAAAATACCTTTTTTGAAAATACACTTGATACGACGGAAACACACTGTAAGAAACTATAAATACACTCAAGGTACATTGCACCTACTCACAAGACACTGGACACGGACACTGCAAGAACATAATTGAAAAATCTTACAACACATCCCGCGGACAAAGCATCATGCGCAAAAAATAACACTGAACTCCGGATGAAGGGAATCGTCCGCACCGGTTGGTCGCAGGTACCCGCGGACGAAGAGATCGTCTGCAGGCCCGTCCGTGACTTCGTCCATGGTAAGCCTACAAATAAGTACCAAATAAGCACCATCACTTCCCAACCCGAAAATAAACAATTGGGTAAAAAGTGCTCACGCCCCCTAAACTATTCCGTTTTTTGGTTTTTGACCCTCAACTAAAAACGGTCAAGTTTTACCCTCTAAACTATTTCGGTTTTTGGTTTTTGACCTTCCATCCATATTCTCCGTTACATCATAACAGAAGTCCAAAAAATGAGGGCATTTTTGGGCAATCTATATACGATCCTAAATTTTTTGTTTTTATAAAAAAAAAAAAACCTATTATTCTGACGAGAAAGAAGAAGTCGCCGGTGAGAACAGTGACAGAAGAAGCCGGAAGTCGGGTACCACTCTTCTTCTCCAACCACCAACTGTAAATTCCAACCTCTAAAAAAATCTTTAAAGGCTCTTTTTTCCCTTTAAATTTAATTCTATTTATTATGAATGATATGATTTTCCCAAAATGCCCCCATTTTTTGGACTTCCGTTATGATGTAACGGAGAATATGGATGGAAGGTCAAAAACCAAAACCCGAAATAGTTTAGGGGGTAAAACTTGACCGTTTTTAATTGAGGGTCAAAAACCAAAAAACAGAATAGTTTAGGGGGCGTCAGCACTTTTTACCCTAAACAATTTTAGACTCTATACCAAGTAACAAATATGACCAAACAAGTCAAGAACAAACAAGTCAAGAACAACAAGTATAAATAACCATATTATTCATGTTTAAACACTTACACAACCAAATGCACGACAAGCAACACGCTTTGCCGACCCGGTACACACGATTACAACATCGTTTAAACACTACGAACATAGCTATCACTATGACACGACATCCCACAATTCGAGCCCAATATTCTATTAACCCCTAACCAACAATAACTGTAATGGTCCTAGTTATAGTTCAAACTATGAGGACCCAAGAAGTACAAACACGTGGGTTCTGTAAAATACCCCAAACGACGAACCCAAGGTATAAGGATCCATTCTTACATTGTATCATCATCCACCGTCGTGGACTCCACAAAACCATTACAGTCCAAATGATATTCTTATTAGGTTAAAGCCCAAGAATTACACATTCCCAAAATCTCCCAGTATCTACACATATCACATTTTATAAGTCGAACGAATCATGTTAATTAGTTGTTCCAAGGCAAGAGCTCAAATAGGAACGACGACTCGGTCGACCAAACAACATAAACGACAAACTACTCAACCAAATAATACAACCCTACAACGACCACAATTAGCAATCCAACAATCAAGTCATTCACCAAGTATGAATATCAATAATCAATTATCAATTATGAAAAATAGTAACAGCAATCCAAGAATAATAATGGCAATCACAATTAAGCAATTCAACATTACAATTCACGACCTTAAAGTGATCAACCACGTAAGATGCAAAATTTATTCATTAAATTATGTAAAACCAGTTCATGCTTATAATCAACATTAAAAGGACTAATTTCATGAGTTTGTACCATAAATTACAGAAATGTATGGTCCTTACCTCGTAAACAATCAAAATCAAGCCAAAAGCACAAGATTCACGACATTCAAGAAAATAGCCCCGCTCCCAATGCTATATCTTTTCACTCCGAACTCCGATTTGAATTCCGATTGTTCTCACACAAAGGTATTTCGAACGTGGTCGTTTTGATATATGGATCGTCCAAAACGGACCCCGATTACTAACTCAATTATACTCTCAAAGTTTGCCCAGATTTTCTTCCCTCTTCTTTTTCTTTCCTTTCTTTTCCCTCGTTTGTTTTGGTAACCGTTATTCTCAAGAGATTCCAGCAATAACTCCCATTCATTCCCTTTAATTTTTATTGCACATTAGGTCCCTCACATTCTTACCATTTGCCCTCATGTACTCACACACCCAAAACATATTTTGTAACATATAACACATCAACAAGTCACAAGACACATAACAATTAAAATATAATTCATGTGATTAAATTGCAAAACATATAAATCATGCATTAACATAATTAAACACGTAAAATCATATAGGGAAAAAATCCAGGGTATTACATCATTCCTCACAAAAGTTTCGTCCCCAAAACTTACTAACATGGGTTATCGAACATGTGAGGGTACTTCAACCAAGCTTCCTCTTCTAACTCCCAAATGGCTTCCCGTTCTGAATGATTAGACCACTGAATCTTCGCATACGGTATTGTTTGTCGCCTAAGAACTTGGTCCTTCCTATCCACTATTCGAACTGGTACCTCAACATAAGACAAATCTTCTCTAACTTCCAAAACGTGACTTGGATCAGGCACATACCGCCTCAACTGTGACACGTGGAATACATTGTGTACCCATGACAGTGTTGGTGGCAATGCTAAACGATAAGCCAAGTCCTCCACTTTCTCCAAAATCTCATAAGGACCAATATACCTCGGGCTTAGCTTTCCGCTATTCCCGAAACCTCATGATCCCTTTAGTTGGCGAAGCTAGAAGATGTATTTTAAGTGTTTTAAAGGTTATTTAAAGTTATGTTATGTTTTCAATTATTTTGGAGTGTCGATAAACGGTCTTGTGTTTTGTTTGACCTTTCATCCAAAGTGTGTTGATGCTTACTGGGCTTCATAGCTCATACTTGTACTTTTCCTCATTCGTAGATGATGAAATACTTGATGATGAATTTGTAAAAGCTTGGGTTGGAGATTATGATGAGGGGTCTCTAAGGAATCTGTAATAGTGAACATTAATTTATTTTTTTGAACTTTTAATATGTAACAACACTTAGTAATGACTAGTACTTTCACTTTAATGTTGGATTTATGTTAGACTGTTAGATTGTTTTGAAAACTAGTGAAAATGAAGACAAATTGTATGAAAAATACTTGGGAGCGGAATTGAATCAAATTGTTTTGAATTTGCTTAAAAACTGTATTGTTTGCGAGAGACTGAATTTCACAAGTGAAATCTCAGGTTTAATTCGAAGATGACGCATTTCGAGAGGGTCTTTTGAGAGATGAAGTTCACAGATAAACAGCGATCTTGTCAATGTCTCCATTGATTCTTAATTGCAATCATGCATATTTATTTGATAGCAATTCTTTTACAGACAGCAATGTACTCCCTCCATTCCCATTTAATTGTTGTTTAAGAAATATATAAGTATCCAAATTAATTGTCATCTAAGGCTATTTTATTAGTTGCCAATAATTTATTCCAATTATACCTTTGATATTTTCTTTTATTTGCCGCCTCTGCCATCCTATTTTTTCCCTTTCTTTTCTTATGCTATAGAAGTGAGAGGGGTAATATTGGAACTTTTGGTAAAAATGAAAAGTTCCTTAATTTTCTAAAATTGTCTAAAGAGTCTTATATTTAGGAATGGAGGGAGTATAAATTATTTGAGAAGAAAGGCATTAAACCTTCAAAATTTCAGAGAAAAAGTATACAAAAGAAGCAACCAATGTCAATAGAATGACAATTTTCATTACAAAAGCAAGATATTGCCAGGTGAAGAGCAAGACAAAGTATGAACTGAAGTTAGCTTCTTGAAATGCATTCTTATTTCTGAGAATTTAATCAAATTCTCATTCCGAACCATTGTTAACTACAAAATGCAACTTACTCCCAAAAGTTTAGAGGAAATTTCTAATGTCTAGCGACTTCACATCGGGCATCTGCTCGTCCTTGAACTCCTCACTGAAAAAAAAAAACAAAAAACAAAATAAAATCTTGAAGGAGAATGAATTAAACCCCATAACAAACTATTTACAAACAAAACAACAATGTTTCGGATTTTGGCTGAAATTTTGAAAAAAATGCCGAACACAAATAATATGGATCTTCTAATATTATACTATCACCTAGTTTAGGATTAACCACTTTGGCGTCTTCGACATGCTGCTCCTTCCATTTCCTCAAAAGAACTAACCCGCCCCAAGTTGTGAGTTTCATAGATAAGGATTAATCTTCATTTGACCCACTTTTTAAAAGAATGGTTTACATGCATGTCAAACCAAGAGACCAAAACTTGAAAAAAAGGTGAGTACCCTCGGCCCCGGGTGTTTTACAATTATCAGAAAGTAGTCACATTATCTACACAAGTCCATGACGAGAAGAATTTCTGGTTTCACAAATATTATTCTTGAATGAAAATATGAAATGTAAAGCTTCATGTATTTCACATTAGCATTGCAAAGATTATGGAAAATAGAAAGGTCCAAGCACTCAGTCACATACCGCTTCTTTTGGGTGTCCATTGCCTCAACGACATCCTTTTTCAACTCCTCTAGCTGAGCTTTAGCAATCTTCAATTCTAGATCTTCCTCATACTTGGGCAAATCCTCCTTCCGAATTCCCAGTCTGGAAAAAGAAGAATGTCCATTAAATCTATATTTATATTAAAGTTAAACATATATTATTTTACTTGCAATTATTTAAACAAAACTATGGAATACTTTGTAGAGTTGCTATAAATTTACAGCTCTACAACCAGCAGCTAGTCAAGCCAAGACATGCTTGTAATCATGCTCTTAACTATTTTTTTAAATAGAGAATAAATAACTTTTCTTAAGAAAGAAGCACAAAAGGTAATAAGTTTACTTGACATCTTCAAGATTACTTCTTTTTTTTTTATAAAAAGAGTAATAAAAAAATTCGAAAAGAAAGAAACAGGAAAGGGTCAACCCCATAAATTCAAAGATTACTAAGATAGTTTTGTTAGATATCTTTCTACAATGGAGGATAACAGAAACACCAAGAATCAGCTAGGCATAACTAATTATCGGGTAGGATGAACAAACTGAAATCATCCCTGCATTCCATACTGTCAATCCTTGCTATAGGCCCCCAGACATTATTGTAATTTAACAAAACATATAAGTTCGCTACCTTGGACAACCATTATTCTCATAACATTTAATTGAAAGGCTTATCTGAGGACATTGACCGTTTAAGTTACGAGACATGGTTGTACCTAATTTTTTCTGAAATTCTGTATAACATTGACCATTTTGCGTAAAAGCGAACAAGCGAATACCAATTATCCAAACTTAAAGCGGAAAAAAGAGATTCTTTCTGCAGGAAGCAAAAGAAAAGAAAATATAGAAGCTAAGAAAGAAGCAAAGGGAACAGAAGGTTATATTGGTGATGATAACCATATTGAACTACTTAGCCCTAAAAAAGGGGATAGAAACGGAAGGAATTAATGCTACTTGAACGATGAAAATCAAAGACCAGTACTGAAGAATATGCATCGAGCTAAAAAGTTTTATTGCTAAGAGACGTACTTCTTGTTGATATTGTCAAACTCTGCCGTTAGAAGAGCCATTCCTTTTTTATCATTCCGTATAAGAGGTTTCTTGATTTCTTTCTCAATCTTCTCCAATGCATCCATCATCATTGCCTCAGCACCAAGCTCATCACTGAGGCCTCTCCTACCAAAATTTATGAAGGAATTTATATTTAGACCTAATTTATGTGATGCAAGCACAGTGGTAAGAACAGTCCTGAATTTCCGTCAAAAAGAAACTATCCATTCTTTGGGATTAAAACATCTAAGGGCCAACGTAGCTAGTGCAAGAGCAAAGCAGATACTTGATTCTTATCTCCTTTAATGTCAATAGATAGGTCCGAGCATCTGGAATATCTTTGGTCTTTGTCTGGATAGTGTATTGTATCCTCTGGGATTCTGAGAAAAGATTTGCCCTGAAAAAGTTAACATTTAGTTGAGTCATAACTTAATCAAACAAGAGTGTCCAACTCTCTGAACTTCTGTAAAATTATGTTTTAACAAGAAGACTGAATAGGTAAGAGTAAATCGAGTCGTATTTTAATCAAACCAGTGTCAAACTCCCTAAGCTACTGAAAAATAATGCTTGAACAAGAAGATATCTAGAAGTCATATTTTTTAATAAAACCAGAGCATCAAACTCCAAAACACAATCAGAAATTAGGTTTGAACACAATTAAGTATCAGGCTAAACCACATTGCAGAATAGCAGCACATGTTTATACCAGAAAGGGAAAAGATACAATATGGTTTCAAAGATCAAGTGAATCCTGATGATGGACCAGATACGAACTTCAACGCACACGAGAATACAAATATCAGAACTCAATTGAACTATTCGTCCAAAGAAAATAAGATTATAAAAAATATTCCAATACCAACAACCATTATTTTCTAAAGGCCCTACTAAGTACTAACAGAATCAATCATCCAGACTAGGTTGTAATATTTTGTCAGTTGCATTTAGTGAAAATATCATATGCTTTGTACAAATAGAATAGTAAGAAAACAGATGTACTTTCTTCCCATGCCGTGCCTAGCACATCTACCTATAAGAGCATATACGCGTCTTTTAGGAGAGGTTCTAACTCCTTTAGTCTCATCTTCTAATCTCCTCAGGCCCCTAGAACCCTGAGGATAGCAACTTCAAGGTATGTAAGCCAGAAGGTAATTGGCCAGAACTAAGAACTCAAGCCAACCTGTTCTTGTATATGCGTGCATATTCAGAAGATGCTAGCTTCTTTTCTTTGCTATCAGTTGAAAAAGAATGATAGCATAACAGTTGCCACTTCCCTCTGCCAAATAGCTACAGAAACTACCATTAATTTTCACTTTAAACTAGAGTAAACAATGAAATTGCTCCATCTACTAGTCTTACAACTTAATCAACAAGTGACGGCTGCAAGAGAATGCAATGGTTGAAACACTTTTACCGCCACATCCTGACCAAAGTCTATCGGAAAACCTTGCCATTTGGAAACTAGAATTTCTAACTGAACAAGACTTTGGATTTTGAATTATCTTCTTTAAGGGAAAAAAAAAAAAAGAATATTCTAAACAAACAAAGAATATTTCAAAAACAAATTTGAACAAAACTTGTTTTAAAAAATTATTTAATAATTATGTCAAGTCATACTATAAAAATTGTACATTTAAGGTCTATTTTTACATCAGCAATAGATACATTTGGCAGTTGTAGTAATTAATCCGTTGTGCTCTCATGTCTAGCCCTTTTTTTAGGGGATATCAAAATAAAACGAGTCAAAATTTAAAATACGCATCTTTTATATATAAATACTCACAAACGTGCGAAACACATTCTCTCTACCTAGATAACTAAAAGGTAAAGATACTCTATGATAAAGCTAATTGTTGCATAATTGTAAGGTATATTATGTTAAATTCTATACATTAATAGGATAAGCATAAAATTTTGATCTTTCATATATGACCACTACTTTAAGTTTTCTCATATAACTTCTTTTATTGTCTCCTGCAGAAAGACAAATTGAGAAAGAGTGAAGGTATGGAGGACAGAAAAGTCAGATGACATGAGATGCTGACACTCAAAAAGGTTAAGAGTCCATCACAGCATAATCAACCTAAGATACTACATACAGTACAACAACTTGCTTTATAATGATATGTACCAATCTAAGATACATGAACAAATAAATAAATTAATAAATATTAGTGTTAATTCAAGAAGCGAAGTATAGATGAACTATAAAAAGGAAAAAGATCCTTACTTCTCTCTAACAGTCTTCATGACCTTGGCATACTGTTGAACCGCCGCAGGATCTTCAGGAGCAATGGTGATCTTTTCGTTCCTTAGTATTCCCATTGCTGTCTCAAACTTTTTCTTAACCTCCAAGAATATGCCTTTCAACATCTCTATCACCTCAATACATATCATAGATCAGAGACAGCAGTTCTTGGACCCATTCATTTAAGATTAACTTTACAAGATTACAGAAAAATACATCAAATATAGAGAGAGAACCATTTAGCAGGCCGTATGAAGATGACAAACAAATCATCAAATGATAAAACATGATGATTGAATACAATAAGATGTAGTTAATATAGAGCCTTAGCAGCAAACATGGGCCACATTACATCCACGTGATTAGTAAGGTTAAAAGGATTCACTAACATGACTATAGCTGCACAGTGCTTCTTAGAGACGCAAAAAATACCAACAATTCGTGGAGACATATGCAGATTGTTGTATATAGTAGCAAAATTGATACTAAGAATGTGTACAGAGGTACTATAAGTCGACATGTGAAGGAAAGTAGGACGAGGACTTGGTTACCATCACCGTCATTTAAGTGAATGAGCTATCAAAAGACTGACAGCTAGACAGGAGAAAGATGCGAAATATATGCCCATGTAAGACTAGATCGATTAACAGGCAACTTACCCAAGGCCACACAATAACTGAAAACAAGAGTCGATGCACCTAAAAACAAAGCACAATAAATTATAGGGTAGATACTATCCTTTACTAGAAAATAGTAGGGGAAACATTTTTATAGAAGACGCAAATAAGATACTTCTCTTGTTAATTGTAATGCAAGAAGCAAAGGAGGATTATCCACTAGGCTTCTTTGATTGTTGATATCACCACTAGACAATGATCTTTTCCATAGTAACATCAGTAGATACTTAAGGCTCCTCTTGGAGTAGTTTTCTATTTTAAATATTTGCATTTTTTTATGGAATTCCAGTTAGTTGTTGCGAGAAAATATGTGGGGTCAAGAGTTGACTTTTTGAAAAAGTTGCAAACTTTTTAAACTGAAAATCATTCCAGTCCAGGTGAATCCTAAATATCATAGCGTAAGCTTTCACAGAGCTCATTTGAACAACAAAAAGAAATTAATAAAGTGAAAAAATCACATACCATCTCCTTTGAGAGCAGATGGAGCAGCAACTTTAGCAAAAAATCGAATCGGAATAGCATTTTCTGGCCTCAGAAGGATCTGAGCAGCAGGAAGCTGCATTAACACCAATAAAATGAACATCCAAAGTTAGAAACCACCGAAAACCAAGAACACATCCTACCCATACAATATTCCAAATTCCACTGCATTTTCAACTGTTAAACAAAATATATTTGTAAACAGAAATATTTGTATATTTTGTAAATATGTAGCGTATTTAAATTGCTGTCTGGCACTGCATTTACAAATACACTAGGAAGTCATACCATTGCATTTTAAATTGCTAAAACGAAATAATATTTCTCAATTTACTACTCCCTCCGTCCCAAATTATCTGTCCACTTTGTATTTCACACAAGAATTAATGTTTCATCAAATTCTATAGTATAATATGGTAAAATGTCAAACATGACCCTATTAAATTTTACTCCAATTTAATTCTACATTCTTTTCTCTCTTTATTATTCTCTCTCCAACATTTAAGGAGTAGGATTGGAAAAAAATCATCATTAATAAACCCTCATTTAAAAAGTGGATAGTTAATTTGGGACAAATTAAAAAGGAATTGTGGATAGATAATTTGGGACGGAGAGGGTATAAGTTAGTTTGTTACCCTTAGTGTGAAATTTGCATCAATGCCACCTTATATCCTAACTATTTCACTACAAAAATTATGAAAAAAAAAAACTGGAAAAATGACAAAATAAATAATTCCCCACAAATACAAACATATCTTGTTCCACAAAATCTCAAAACTCAATGCAGTAACATTTAACCGTGATTTCATTAAATATAAACCGATGATTACTCTAAATTCCTCTAAGATTAAAATTTGCATATAACTCTCCGATTTTGGAGGAAAAAACAAAAAGGATGAGATAGAAATGAGTATAGAAGTAGGAACCTGTTTGGATTTGGATAAGAGACGAGAGGCAAAAGCCATTGTTAACAGTTGAGATCTTAGGGAGCTGGTAATCGTCGTCGTCTCCGGGAGCTGGTGCGTTGTTGATTTAGGGTTGTGGGGACTGTCTTCAGGTGCTTACTTCAGTTTTTAATCAACGCCGTTCTTTTTTGTTATTTTTTTTTTTCATTTTTCATTTTTTTTGCGCATTCTAATTTATTTTTCTGGATTAATTTTTTATTACATAATCCAAATGGAATGTATTTGGCTTGATAAAAGTGAAAAAAATGTATTTTAGATGATAACAAAGTTTTTTTTTTTTTTTTTTTTTTATGGGCCGGGTGCGTCCCTCGGCCGTTTCCACTGTAGCCAGAAGACTCCCACAGATGATAAGAAAGTGTTGTCCAAATACAATTAAAACTTATTTAGAAAACATTTCGCTAAAATGGTGTATTTTAATTGATATTTTGTCTTGAGAATTTTTTAAACTTCGATTTTTTTTATCTCGGAAACTGAAAAAATAATTTTTTGCAAGAAGATATGTAAATCAAACTAAAATTTTGTTTTTAGAATGGGCAAAAAAAAATGCACAAATATTAGTGCATAAAATTTTTAAGTAACAACAAACAAGTAGTCAATTGGTTGAGACAGATTGAAGATGGTGGTACTTTGGTTAGTTCGATGGGACGGAATGAAGACGAAGAATTTATTGGCACCACGACA
This sequence comes from Vinca minor, assembly GCA_026122235.1. Classification (NCBI taxonomy): domain Eukaryota; kingdom Viridiplantae; phylum Streptophyta; class Magnoliopsida; order Gentianales; family Apocynaceae; genus Vinca; species Vinca minor. Next base: position 1,050,639 of record JAOCZM010000105.1, read on the forward strand.
TATCAGTTCGGATGATATATGTGATATTTGTGGGAGTGAAGTGGAAATGTCTCTACATGATGTAAGTAACTGTTTTTAGGTTTGTGACACATGGAAGGGGCTCCTACCCCCAATCGACAACATCTCTTTTTCATTCATAATTTGGCATCAAGTGGTCTATGAAACTTGCGTGGTAATTAACATTGGCAGAAATTATTTTGAATCGAAGTACATCTGTTTTGGTGTTGCAATTTGACCGGAGTTTCACCTTCCATCACTTAAATGGCGTATAGATACAATTTTATTCTATGTACAAGAAATTTACGACGCCTCGGTAGTGACTACAACAACTTTGTTCATTAAGTTGTAATTTGTATATTTTTCCAGCCGGTGATTAATACAAAATTCTTTTTTCTCCAAAAAAAGAAATAAAAAGAAAACAAACAAGTAGTCTTCCTAAGATCTTCTCTGAAACAATGGATTTTGTCTCTCGAGTCTCGCCGCAACAATGACATTCAAACAACAAAGCGCATTTAGAGACCATTTGAAATTTGAAATTTCAAAATTGGTGTCACACTCTACTTATAAAGAATTAAGCTTTTACGGAATTTCAAACCAAATTTGAGATTTAAGATTTATTTTTTATGAAAATATTTGAGATACTATTCAATGCAAGCCAACAATCTTCCGTAGTCTTCTTCCTTAGTTTATATTATTCATTCTATGTGACGTGAATAAATTTACATATCAGAAGCAGCACAGTAACACAAGCAAGAAGCAACAGCACAGGACAATGCAGCAACAAGAACAAAGAAAGAGATAGCCTCTTACCAGATTAAACTAACCTGACTTGAAGCTTTGTAGCTCATCCAGCTCAGCACATTTGCTGCAAGTGGCTAGCCTGCAAGTTACAAAAACAGTTGGGAGGCAGAAGCTTTCAAAAGAAGTCAGTTGAATTCTGTTAGAACAAATGCTAGAATGCACTAGCACTGCATACAAAATTTGTACAACTTGTACTTTCCTCTTTGGCATTGTAATGCCTTGTAATTATTTTGCGTACAACAAGTTGTTAGATTAGCAAGTAGGTAGTTATTGGCTAGCTCAATAGATGTCTATATATATCAGAACTTTGTACCTTTACTTTCATTCAGAAAAAACAAAAAATGAAATCTTCATTCTCCTCGCAGCAAGTTCTTCTCATTCCTTTGCTTTGACTGTTTAAATTCCTCAAGTTTTCTTCATGGTATCAGAGCTCTAGAATTCTGATCCTAGAGTTGATCCTTTTGTTTGATCAGGTTCTTTGTTCCTGCTGTTTTCATATTGATATTAAAGAGAGATTTCGGCCAACATATTACTTAGAGTTGATATATTGATATTTTGATTAAGGTTATTCCTTTGATACTTGTTTATGAATTTCCGGTAGAACTTCATATTCTTTGAGTTACTGTATCAACTAGCTTGTTTCTCTAGTTGTGGTGTTTCAGCCTTCATTGATACTTAGCCTGCTCGGAGTTGTGTTGAGTATATTCCCATAGAAACTATTTTGAGATAGAGAAAGATCTTCTTAAAAGCCGAACCTTGATATAAAACATCACGGTTTCGCATCATGGGTGGCGAAGTGGCTGGGAAGTGGAGGCCGGAGCAGACGTGGGTGGCGAACCAAACGGTAACGAAACTCGAATATTCTTCTTTGGAGGCATCTCTGAAATACATGGATTTTGATCAATACCAAATTGCATATCAATAAATAATGTATTGCGAAAAATAAATTATGAAAGAAACAAAAAAAATAAATCATGATACAAATAAATTTCAACCAGCAAGTAACCTCACAAGCGCAAACGATTAGAAGATCACAATCGGCACAAATCTACGAAGAAAATAATACATTGGGGCAACCTTACCGAATCAAAAACCACAAATCATGTATAAAGTCCTTGCAGATAAAAATCAATCAGACTTCGTAGAGTCATCGTAAGTTAAATACATGCTTACTTATCCTCACAATCAGTACCGAAATCAGAAATATTTTGAAATCCAGCACTATTCTTGTCAAAAGTAAAGCTTCAACTCCATCAGAAAAATACCCAGACATATTGAAGAAAAATGAACATAAAATAATGCTACACATATTAGTAAAATGAATTACCCTGTTAAACTCTACATATTAGCTCAGTATATTGCCTACTGCTTTGTTAAAAATAATAATAATAAATCAAAGCAAATCATTTGACTCTGTCCCTTTATGGATTAAACTGTTTCCAGTTGTAGGTTTCATTCTTTACAAATCAAACAAATAGAAATTTCTTTTGTACTTTGTTAAGAAAATACTTCAGATTATACTTTAAGTACAAGAAGAACTTGCACCAATTTTCAGCAATTCAGAACCTAATTTCCCTGAAAAATGCCATCTTTGGATGCGGAAAACAGAATAAAAAATCAAAAAAATAAAAAAATCATCCAGAAAACTAAAAAATTATAAAACCAGGAATTTTCAAAAAACTTCAGCTAATAAATTTCAGAGAAAAGCATTTCTTACATTCCAAATTCAGCATCTCTCCTCACATTGCACACAGTATCCCAAGAAAAGCTCCAAATTCAAAATTCAAAAATAAGCAAAGCAGTAAAAAAAACAATTACTGCTACTAGTAATCAATAAAGGCAGGATCAATTAAAATTTAATTAATCTTTTGAAAGAACGAAATTGAATACGAAAATGAAATCTCACCTTCTTCACTGGCGGCGTCCGAAGGGGGAGTGTTGCTTCGGTGGGTGGTGAGTGTCCGAAGGGCGTCCAAAGGTCGTCGGTGACTGGGACGGTCGTCTTGTGCCGCTATTCGGTCGGTCGTCGACGGGGGAGGTGGTGGACGGAGGGGGCGACGGGGGATTTCACAAGGGGGGGAAAGAGTTTCGCAAGGGGGAAGAGGAAAGTTAGGGATTTTGACTTCTGTTGAGGGATTTTAGACAACGGAATACCAAAACGACGTCGTTTTTGACTTAATGACGAATGACTATTCGGTCGGTAACGTATTCGGTCGGTATTCCGTCGGTAACGTATCTATATACGATCGGTATTCGGTCGGTAACGTATCTACAAACGACGTCGCTTTAATTAATTTTAAACACTAATTTTTTTATAGAAATGAAATAGCAATACGACGTCGTTTTGACACCGTTATCTATTCGGTCGGCATTCGGTCGGTAAAGTATCTACAAACGACGTCGGTTTAAATAAATGTAAACACTATTTTTTTTTACAGAAATGAAATAGCAATACGACGTCGTTTTGACACCGTTATCTATTCCGTCGGCATTCGGTCGTTATATACGGTCGGTAGTCGGTCGGTAACGTACCTACAAACGACGTCGGTTTAAATAAATTTAAACACTAATTTTTTTACATAAATGAAATAGCAATACGACGTCGTTTTGACACCGTTATCTATTCCGTCGGCATTCGGTCGTTGAATTCAGTCGGTAACTTATAGAAAAATGATGTCGGTTTAATTTGGTCAACGGGACCGATATGGACGTCGTAATAGCAACCGAATACCGACCGAATGCTTTTCGGTTTCCTTTCGGTCGGTATTCCGTCGTTAAATGAGTTGCCGAATATTTCAGTCGCTAATTTCGGTCGCTATTTAACTATTTTCTTGTAGTGAAAGAGAGAAGAAAGAGTGTTTGTTTATCAATTTTGGAAAGGTAGATAGGGCTTTACGTGCAAATAAACCCCTTGTTTTACTGGTTTTCAGAGAAACCGAGAGGTTTTCTCTAACTAACAATTTTAATTTTGATGATTTAACTTCTTCTCTACCTAGTCTATGTGTTGATGTTTTGCAGGAATTCAAGGACATTTTTCCTAAGGAGTTGCCGAAAGGTTTACCCCCAATCCGAGGCATAGAACATCAAATCGACTTCATTCAGGGATCAAATCTTCCAAACAGGGGCATCCTATAGAGCAAATCTGTATGAGACCCGAGAAATACAAAGGCAAGTCGATTTACTCTTAGAAAAAGTGCAGGTACGTGAATCTTTAAGTCCTTGTGCTAGCCCGGTTATTTTGGTACCTAAGAAAGAGGGCACTTTTAGATTATGTACGGATTGTCGCGATATTAATAAGATAACTATTAAATATAGACATCCTATACATCACTTAGATGATATGCTAGATGAGTTAAGTGGTTCTTTATTCTTTTCTAAAATTGATTTAACTCAAGGCTATCACCAAATTAGAATGAAAGAAGGTGATGAATGGAAAACTGCATTTAAGACTAAATATGGTTTATATGAATGGATTGTTATGCCTTTTGGTCTAAGTAATGCACCTAGTACTTTCATGAGATTAATGAATTACATATTTCGGCATTGTTTTGGCAAATTTGTGGTAGTTTATGATATTCTTGTTTATAGTAAAACCTTAGAAGAGCATGTTCAACATCTTAAGGCTGTTTTTACTATATTAAGAGAACAAACATTGTATGCCAAGCTTCAAAAATGCGTTTTTTGCACTAATTCTATTAACTTTCTTGGATACATTGTTAGTTCAAGTGGTATTCAGGTTGATCCGGCCAAAATTGAGTCAATTATAAGCTGGCCGAGACCAACATCAACAGCACAAGTCCGATCATTCTATTGTTTAGCAAGCTTTTATAGATGATTTGTTCATGATTTTAGCTCAATTGCCGCACCATTGAATGAAGTTGTGAAGAAAGATATCTCATTCTTTTGGGATAAGCCGCAAAAAGATAGTTTTAACAAGCTTAAGCAATTACTAACTTCTTCCCCTATTTTATCTTTACCTAATTTTACACTAACTTTTGAAGTTGAATGTGATGCTTCAGGTATATGTATTGGGGCTGTTTTGCAACAACAAAGTAAACCTTTAGCATATTTTAGTGAGAAATTGAGTGGTGCTGCCCTTAATTATCCTACGTATGATAAAGAGTTATACGCTATTGTTCGAGCTTTGGAAACATGGCAGCACTACTTGGTTGGCCGAGAGTTTGTGATTCACACGGATCATGAATCAATCAAGTATCTCAAAGGACAAAGTAAGTTAAACAAGAGACATGCAAATTGGGTTTCCTTCATTGATTGTTTTCCATATGCGATAAAATACAAGAAAGGTAAGGAAAACATTGTTGCCGATGCTTTATCTAGAGGTACTCTCTACTTTCCGTTCTACATGCTAAATTACTTGGTTTTGAACATTTAAAAACATTGTATGAAGATGATAATGATTTTTCAGATTTGTTCAAATCTTGTGAGGTTTCGGCCCAAAAAGATTTTCACAAATTTGAAGGTTTCTTGTTTAAAGGTAACAAATTATGTGTTCCCTCTTGTTCTATTAGAGAATTAATTGTTCGGGAAGCACATAGTGGTGGATTAATGGGACATTTTGGTGTTTTTAAAACGTTGGATATATTTCAAGAACACTTTTTTTGGCCTAAGATGAGAAGAGATGTGCAGAAAATTTGTGAACTATGTTTTAAGTGCAAACAAGCAAAAAGAACTTCAAAAGCTCACGGATTGCTCATGCCTCTACCAATACCTTCTTCCCCATGGATTGATCTTTCAATGGATTTTATTCTAGGATTACCGCAATCCAGAAGAGGTAATGAAAGTATAATGGTTGTTGTTGATAGATTTTCTAAAATGGCTCACTTTATTCCTTGTAGGAAAACAAATGATGCAAGCCATGTTGCGGATCTATTCTTCAAAGACATCATTCGGTTACATGGTGTTCCAAAAACAATCGTAAGTGATAGGGATGTAAATTTCCTAAGTTATTTTTGGAAGACCTTTATGGAGTAAGTTGGGGACAAAGCTTTTGTTTTCTACTTCAAGCCACCCCCAAACTGATGGCCAAACTGAGGTAACAAATAGAACTTTAGGGGGCTCTAATTAGGGGCACTCAATCAAAAGAATTTGAAAAAGTGGGAAGAATGTTTACCTATTGTTGAATTTGCTTATAATCGTACGTTACATTCAACTACTAATAATTCACCTTTTGAAGTTGTTTACGGTTTTAACCCCCTTACCCCTTTAGATCTAATCCCTCTTCCTATTGATGAGTATTATAATATAGAAGTTGATTCAAGGGCTGGCTTTATTCAAAGAATACATTATGAAGTAGCCGAAAACATCAAAAAGAAGAATGACCGAATTGCAACTAAAGCCAACAAAGGCCGCAAGGCAATTACCTTTGAAGCTGGAGATTGGGTTTGGATACACTTTAGGAAAGATAGATTTCCTAAGGAAAGAAAGTCAAAGCTACATCCCCGAGGAGATGGACCTTTTCAAGTTGTTAAAAAAATTAATGACAATGCATACCAAATCAACTTGCAAGGTAAGTATGGTGTTCATTCCACTTTTAATGTTGTCTGATTTATCTCCCTTTGATGTTTCGATTACATTGATGATGATGATGATTCGAGGTCGAATCCTTTTCAAGAGGGAGGGGATGATGCGGGACCATCTAGAAGGCTACCTCATTACAAGCATCCCTTATCAAGCATCATTGGACCAATGACTAGATCAAGAACCATTCAAGTTGAACAAGAACTATCTACATTGATCCGAGAGTTAAAGTCTAAAGAAGAAGCCAAGCTACATCTAGAAGATGAAGTACAAGTTCAACTTCTAACTCTCAAAGACATTCAATTCGGCCCAAACAAGCAAAGTGGCTAAAAAGGGCATTTTAGTCTTTTTACGCATTAAAGTCTATTCTAGACTTTAATTATTTTTAGCAATGTTATTTACATTATGTTAGGTGTGTATAGCCGAATTATAGTCAATAAAGGACATGTTGTCCAAATCATATTTGGTAATGTTTTGTTTTAGGAAGTTTACTTAAGTTAGGATTCAAGAGTCTTACATAAAGTGGACTCTTCCTTATTTGTTGCTTGGAACCGAAATCTTTCCTCTATTAAAGAGAGATTTCGGCCAACATATTACTTAGAGTTGATATATTGATATTTTGATTAAGATTATTCCTTTGATACTTGTTTATGAATTTCCGGTTGAACTTCATATTCTTTGAGTTACTTGTATCAACTAACTTGTTTCTCTAGTTGTGGTGTTTCGACCTTCATTGATACTTAGCACTGTCCCGGGGTTGTGTTGAGTATATTCCCATAGAAACTATTTCGAGATAGAGAAAGATCTGCTTAAAAGCCGAACCTTGATATAAAACATCACGGTTTCGTATCAATACCCGTAACTTTTCGCTTACGTGTAATTAATTTTCGTATATTTAATTTCGTTGACGTGATTTATTCGTGTTAATTAATTGGCTCCGTGCATGTTTAATTATTATAACATGTTACGTGTTATTTTTTGTTACGTTCGTTGAGGAGCGTTTCGCTCGCCTATCGTAATCGGGGATATAATTATAATTCATGTAAATGAGTAATTTAATTAGATGTGAAAATGAGAATTGGAATTAATTAGGAATTTTATTTGGATTAAGATAACATAATATATAGGAAATCACATTTAATAAATAATAAATAAGGAATTAATGTATACGGAATCAATTAAATAAGGAATAGAAAATAAAAGAAAGTAAACCGTGGGGATTAATGAAAGAACCTGGGGAACAGTAGTAGGGAGATTAGAAAATAAAATAAAAAATAAATAAAAATAAAATAGAAAAGTAGAATATAATGGCAATTTCGTGGGATGTGTAGAGTCATGGGGCAGCCTCGGGAACGGTGAATTGTTTGAGAGTATGAGTTATTGTCTGAATTGTGAGGATTTCGAAACAATTATACGTTTTGCGTTTTATCGCTTTCATTATCATTTTTCTGCCATGAATATTAATAATCTCACATGTATACAATATGAAATTGTACTGTTCTTATCTATTTTTATTACGTCTAATGTTGTCGGTTGTTATTATTAATTGTGATTTGGAAATTGTGAATTGTGGAAGTTGAATGTCGATGTTATATGGGTCGTGTTGAACTTGTTTATTTGTTCATTACTTGGGTCGTCCTTTTTGGTTGAGGAGTCGTCGTCTTACTTGGTCTTTTGTCTATTTTCCTGTCGTCATCTATCTGGTTTTGGTCGACCGAGTCGTAGCCCATTCGAACTCTTGTTTATGAAAGATCTGTAGCAGGATACGTCCACTTTTATATCGCCGGAACCCGTGAGTTCTTGATAATTCTGTATGTGGATATGTATGGCTCGGACCCTAACGGAAAAAACAAGTTGGGGTTGCTAACAGTAGATTGTGGAGCTCGTGCGTGGGCAATGACACAATGGACGTATTCTTAATTTTTGGTCTATGTCAGAGGGAAAGATTGATTTGGACTTCGATTTACGTGTGGCTCTTTCTCGGTGGGTTATTACATGGGGACTTTGTTAGCGGTGATTATGGGTTTGATTAGACAATTGAGATTGATTGTGGGATTGTAGTGTCATAGCGATAACTATGTTCAGTAATGTCTAAGCAAATTGTGTATTCGAAGATATTGTAGGGCATACGTTCTTGATGTGGATTCGGTTGTATGAAACTCTTAGACGTGAAGAGTATAGTTATTTAGCTTAAGCTGTTGTTTTTCACTGTTTGGTCTTTGTTCGTTTTATACTCGATTGTCTAACATAACTATTCTTTTGTAGTGCATGAGTAGTATGGGATGCTCGTTGCATGAATTCCGATATGAGTTGTGAGATTTGATAAGTATAGTCGAACATTTGTTTGGGTCATATCCGATACTTGGTATTGAGTCCTTTTAACTTGTATTTTGGGTTGGGGACCCGATTTGGTGCAAGATAGTACACTTGTGTACAAGTTTTGCATTTGTTTTTTCCCGATTTTCGCAAGTTGCGGTCCCTTCGGTCGTCAGGTTGTGTACTAGTCGACCGAAGTCTGCATTTTTGTTTGTGTGCTTACGGGATATCAGCTGGTCGACCGAGGCCGAGAGTGTGGTCGACTGGAAGGCCATAGTGAAGCTGTGCGGTTTACGTGCATTACGCTCTGCTCTGCTTTGCTCTACATGCATCTTGAACTATCCCATCTGCGTTACGAGTCCCATGAGGTTTGAGTTGTGTCGTGTCAAAAACGTATTTTCAAAAGGGGTATTTTGGGAAAAAGGAATATGTTGAGTCTATTTACAGGTACTCTATTATGTATTTATTTATTCTTGCATGTCCTTACTGAGCACGGGAACTAAGTCCATCCGACTTTCTTACTGTGCGAGATGATGTAGATGTTGATCCTGTTTACGTTGATGATACTGGATGGGCCATTCGAGGAGTGATCATAATATACGTAGCTGCTAGACTTGATTTCATGCTCAGTTATTTTATTTAGAACACTTAAATTCATTTCAGTCATGTATTCAAATTTCAGTTGTTAAACATTTATTTTGGATTTAATGCATAGTGAATTTCCTTTTAACAACTCTGTATCGTAGGCTTTGGTGTCTCATCGACCAATGAGACACTGTCATGTAATCACCCTGGTTACGTGGTGTGACATTCTCCCATTCTTAAAAATTGTACTCCTTTTGAAAAACCCTATAACCAAAATCCTTCACTTGATATGGTGAAAGTATTTGGTTGCCTTGCTTTAGCACTACTTTAGAACAAGGCGGGGACCAAATTTGATCCTAAAGGAAGAAAGTGTGTCTATTTAGGTATTTCAGCTCACAACATAGGTTACATTTTGCTTGATACTTCTAATAGACAACTATTCACATTTAGACATGTTATTTTCCATGAGACTTGTTTTCCTTTAATGCCTTTATCTCATGACATTGCAAAATGCAATGAAATTAATCTTAATCCTTCTGTGCAACCTGTTACCATTCATATTATGCATAAATCTGATTCTTTTCCTTCTGATCATATTGATGTTCCAGCATATTACACTACTTCTGCTTCTTATCCCCTTAATCATGATGTCTCTTATAGTCCTGTGTCCAATCCCATTATTCCTGAGTCCAGTACTTCTTCTACTCCTATTCCTGCTAGGAAATCCTCTAGAATCAGTAAACCACCTACATACTTGCAAGACTATGCTTGCAATCAAGCTCTTATCACATCTCCTCATTCTATTAACAAAGTTGTCACATATGATCTCTTGAATCCTAACTACAAGCATTTCGTATTGAATATAATTGTTAACTCGACTACTAATTCTTATAAAGAGGCGAGTTGAGCATGAGCATTGGAAACAAGTCATGGAAGCTAAAATAAAGGCTCTAGAACAGAATAAAACCTGGATACAAACTGATTTGCCTGCAGCAAATGTTATAATAGGAAACAAATGGGTGTACAGGACTAAGTATAACTCTAGTTGTGAAAGGTTATATACATAACAACATGGTATTGACTATTTTGACACTTATTCACCTGTTGCAAAAGCTACAACTATCAGAACTATGTTGGCACTTGTAGCAATTAAAAATTGGCATCTACACCAACTAGACATCAATAATGCCTTCATACATGGTGACTTGGTTGAGGAAGTATACATGGTATTGCCACCAGGGTTCAATGCCCCACCTGTCAAGGCATGCAAACTTGTTAAATCCTTATATGGATTGAAACAAGTCAGCTGGCAATGGAATGCCAAACTTACCTCAGTTCTTATAAATATGGGCTTTGTTCAATCCAAGATTGATTACAGCCCGTTTGTTAGAAAAAATCACCACTCTTATCTTGCCTTACTAGTTTATGTGGATGACAATGTATTGGCTGGCAATGATCTGATGGAGATACAGGAAGTTAAGGCAGTACTGAATCAGTTGTTTGGAATTAAAGATCTTGGCAAACTTAGATTTTTCCTTGGCATAGAAGTCTGCAAGTCTCATGAAGGCATTGTTTTGAATCAAAGGAAATACACCTTAGACTTGTTAAAAGACACTGGTTTCATTGACTGCAAACCTTCATCTACACCTATTAGTGCTAAATGCAAACTCACTAAGGATGATTATGTTTTGTTGGTTCACAACACTAATTATAGAAGTATTGTTGGCAAATTACTATACTTGTGCTTAACTAGACTCGACATTTCCTTTGTTGTTCAACGACTAAGTCGGTTTCTAGATTGTCCCACTATTCTACATATGAAGACAACACATAAAGTGCTTAGATATTTGAAATCAAATCCAGGGACAAGAAGTCTTTTTATCCATTTCGAGATTTTGTGTGTTCCTAGGGCATTCTTTGATCTCTTTGAAAGCAAAGAAACAAACTACCATTGCTAGAAGCAACTCTGAGGCTGAATACATGTCTATGGCTAATTGTGTAAGTGAGCAACAATGACTTATATATCTCTTAAAGGATTTTGGTATTAATCACTCATCTCTTGTTCCTCTTTTTTGTGATAATCAACCAGCAATCTATTTGGTGGAAAATCCAGTTTTTCATGAAAGAACAAAGCATATAGAAATAGATTGCCAAAGGGAAAATTTTCAAGATGGAGTTGTCAAGCCCTTGCCTATTTCTACACACATACATTTAGCTGATATCTTAACAAAACCATTGTCTAAGGCTGAGTTTCATGCATTGTTAAAGAGTCTAAATGTTAAGTCCCTATTTCAGCCACCTCCAGCTTGAGGAGGGCTGATAAATTTACATATCATAAGCATTACAGAAGCACAACAACACAAGGAAGAAGCAGCATCACATGACAATGCAGCAACAAGAACAAAGAAAATGATAGCCTCTTACCAGATTAAACTAACCTGACTTGAAGCTTTGTAGCTCATCCAGCTCAGCACAATTGCACCAAGTGGCTAGCCTGGAAGTTGCAAAAATAGGTAGAAGACATAAGCTTCCAGAAGAAGCCAGTTGAATTATGTTAGAACAAATGCTAGAGTGCACTAGCATTGCATACAAAATTTGTACTACATGTACTTTCCTTTTTGGCATTGTAATGCCTTGTAATTATTTTGTGTACAAGAAGTTGTTAGATTAGCAAGTAGGTAGTTATTGGCTAGCTCAATAGATGTCTATATATATATCATAACTTTGTACCTTTACTTTCATTCAGAAAAAAGAGAAATGAAATCTTCATTCTCCTCGCAACAAGTTCTTCTCATTCCTTTGCTTTGACTATTTAAATTCTTCAAGTTTTCTTGAGACGTTGTTCTAAATAAAATTGAGAATTCTCGAGGCTAATTACTATACTCCCTCCGATTCACAATATAGGTCTTTTTAGGGATTTTTTTGTTACAAAATATAAGTCTTCTTACAAAAGTTGTGCATTTGTGGACTAATTTACCCCTATACCATTTAATCCTACATTATTTAATGTGTAATTCCCAAGTACTATCGATTACTCCATTATCAAGTCTTTGTTATTGAGACTTGTACCTCCAGTATCAAGTATCAAGATTATTCATTTATATATGTGGCAAAAGAGACATAAATCACTATTTCTTGATCCTTCATTTTCTTGAAGCAAGTCATCAATATCTAATTCTAGTATAGGGGCTTCAAACTCTTGGATTGGATTCACATTTAAATCGATCAATAACGTACGTGTCTAAAATGATCTAATAATCATCTATATTATCGGTGGGTTCTATATTAGGATTGTGTGTCTCATAAAAAAGAACTTCCTTACTTTCACTTGTTGGTAGAAGATTGAGGTCAAATTTAAACTTATTACTATTGAATTCCATTGATAAAAAAAGGTGGAGTACATCTAATTTTAGTTAGTACTCCTTTTAAATACACATGTGTTGAGAGAAAAAAAATTAGTTTAGGCTCCATGAATATTTTTTTAATTATTTGGCCAAATTAAAATTTTAATATTGCCACCAAAACTAAAAAAAATTGGCGGTGATTAATAACTCCATGGATTTGGATGTTTTTCATACCATATGTTCTTAGCTAAGTTACTTAGCAAAAAAAAAATAAAAAAATTTCTTAGCTAAGCATCTACTTGGAATCATACATAATCAATCAATATTAAGATGAATATTAAATGTAGCAAATGATAGTTACAAGATGAAGATGGAACATTTTTTGGAGATGTTGATTGTGAGGAGAGGTTTAATGTTATTTAGAGTATTAATTAGGGCTATTTTAGTCATTTAGATTAATATCTTAATTTGTGTGAAAACTCCTAAAAAGACCTATATTTTGAATCGGAGGGAGTATTTGTTTAACTAAACTGCAAAAATACTTACTATATCAAAAACTTTTTACTATTTTTTGTGGAAAGAGAGGATCTGTAATTGTAAGCTATAAGGATAAATTGCAATCAATCTAATTTTGATGATAACAACCCATTGAGAATTTATCATGTTTGTGTGAGTTTGTAATTTAATATTTAGGTATTATATCTCACACCTACTTTGATGAAAATGAGAATGAAAGATAATGCAGTCAATAACTTAAAAGTATTGAAGAAATGTTCAAGAGACTTCACCCTTGATGAGGATGATAAATATGGTCCCAAGTGGAGTTTTATGAAGATGATCAACTTGAAAATTTGAAGACATTTAATCAATCTTGAAGGATGAACTTTAACAAAGATCAAGATTGATGTAAAAGTTTTAGAAGTATATTGGAAGATGATAACAAGCTTTATTAGGAAGACTTTAGATGAAGATTGAAGGAATGATACGTGTAAGCCAAAGTCTCAAGATGAACTAGTTTGGTGTATCTCTTTCTTATCTTTTGTAATTAGTTCATATGTAATGGTTTATACTTGAAAGCTCAAAAAAAATATTTTTAACCTCATATTTTCATTGATAAGATCTTTCAAACCCTAAAGATTTTCATAAGTTTTGTTTCGCTTGCTTACAAAATTTGATTTGGAATTGTGATTCTACATGCTTTTATCCATTGTTTCCAAATCCTTTAGGCAAAGATCTTTAGATGTTTTTAAAATGTTTTGGACTCATGTATTCCAATGAAAAAAGTATTTGACAAGTTATGTTACTCGGACTCTCCGAGTTAGCCATGTCGTACCCGGTATCGACACGACGAGGACACGACAGCTGGGTACTATGGAAAAGCGTACTTGACATGCTCAATTCCAAATGGGTACTTTGACCATGGTTTGCCGTCGTTGTGAATTTGGGTATAGTTTGGAGCTTGAACAAAATTACAGCAATAATTAAAGGGAACATTTAATAGAGAAGACTTTGGTCTGGAATTTGAACTTGGCATGTTTTGAATATGTACCGTGGTTACAATGGTTAGGAGGAGAAAGAGAATAAATTAAGGTTAGTGGAGGGAAGAGACGATGAGTTTGTTTTTTAATCTATTAATTAGCATATGGGAGAGAATAGTGAGAAACAATTGTAATTGTAATTGTAATTGTAATTTTGATTTTTTAATTTTTAATTTTTTAAATTATTAATTAGCACAAGTGGAGAAATTAATGAGAGATTTTTGTGATTTTATTTTATTTTTAAATTCAAATTATATATCATTCAAGATTTTGATCTTATTTTTAAATTCAAAATATATTTATCATTCAAGATTTTGATCTTATTTTTTTAAAAAGAGATAATCACTATTTATGCCCCTGAGATATTTTTCAAAAGCAACTGTTACCCCAGAGGAATATATGGTGCCATAAATGTCCCCAACAATTTACGAGGTGCCATTTATGCCAAAAATTGACGGAGACCGGCGAGAAGTGGTGGCGTAGCACATGTGCGAATCGCACAAGCACATTTTGGGGGTATAATAGTCATAACAAGATTTATTGAAGAGAAGATGGCAAAGAGAGACGATATATGATGCCGCCCTTGCCGCCGCTTCCGATTCTCCTCATCCTCACTTTGAAGGTTTTGATGCCGATGACGTGCTGCCACCGTTCCTTATTCGCCAGGGTTATGCCAATCCACGCCCTCCATTCTCTCACGCATAGAATCTCGGAAACAAGCGATTCTCGAAATCTTCTTCCTTTTCTTTTTTTTTTTTTTGGTTAAGAAAAGTTTGGGTGGGTTCGGCTAATGTCACCACCACGGGTTAGGGCAGGCCTTAGGGACCATAGGTTACAAGGGTACTTACAGATCACCCACCAACACAGCCCTCACGTCGGTAGCGGGAATTGAACACTTGACCTTTATAAGGACGTGTCAAATCTTTACCAATTGAGCCAACTTGTGTTGGTTGAAATCTTCTTCCTTAGGACTAGAAAAATGGGGTTTGTGGCTCAATTTGAAAAGTGCCTGCAAAAAAATTGATTCTTTTTTCCCTTTCACAAATTTCCTCTTTGATCTTCCCTTTTTGTCAATGCATATTGCATGACACCAAAAAATTAGTAGATAAGGGATTACATATTTTGTTTTCTGTTCGATTTTAGTAAATCGGTTTTTTTTTATAGAGGTAGATGTTTTGTGATTTTGAGGATTTTTTTCCTGCTTCGATGTATAATGCAGGATTTCAACATTGTGAACTAATTTTCTTTCAATTATTTTTAGTTCATAATTTGTTTTGTGCTTCATGTTTTAGTAAATCGAATTGATTATAGCGGTAGATGTTTTGATGTTTGAGTTTTTTTTTATTTTTTTTTTTTTTTTTTTTTTTTGTGATTCGATGTAATATTGCAGGAATTCAACATTGAGAAGGATTTCAAGAATCGATTGTTTCCGAGATTCTATGCGTGAGAGAATGGAGGGAGTGGAAGGGCAGAGCTCCGGCAGAAGAGCAACGGTGGCAGCTCGATATACACTGCCGCCGACGATTTATTCGGGTGAAGACATATTGTTTTGTATAGATGTTGGGCCTGAATCCCTAGTGTAAATGAAGATTCCAGGTTCCAATGGAAGATCCTTTACCAGATTGGATTCCATTAAGCAAACCATTCTCTTGTTCAATCATTCCAAGCTTACAATCAATCCGGATCATCGATTCCAAGCTTACAATCAATAAGAATAATAAAAAAGAAATCAAAATGTGCCTAGACATGTTCATATTGGTTGAACTCTCTTGAAAAAAATATGCTAGCATGTGCGGTTTGGGGTACTCTGATATAAGGCGGTGATGGCTGAACTACAGATGATTTTAGCATGTGCGGTTCGCACATGTGATACGCCGCAACTTCTTGCCCGGTCTCCGCCAATTTTAGGGCATAAATGGCGCACTCGTAAATTGTTGGGGGAATTTATAGTGCAATATATTCTCAGGGAGTAACATTTGCTTTTGAAATCGAGGGCGTAAATAGTGATTATCTCTTTAAAAAAAAAGGGAAAATGACTTATATCATCCACAAACAATTGCTCAAGATACGATAAGATCCTTAAAATATTTTGACTTCCTATAAAGTTCTGAAACATTTTACGAAACTGATGAATAGTCCCACCACCAGTTTGGTAGGTTGTTTCCGGCCAAATTCTCCCACGCACCGGGCACGTGACACCGCCTGAAGGGCATAAATGTCCAATAAACACGCGTGCCCTAACCCAACCAACCTCACTATAAAAAGAAAAAAAATACTTAGAACACCCATCTTCTTCCCCTAATTTATTCTAAAATTTCAGCTAGGTTTAGAGACTAGGGGAAGAAGATGGATTATAGGAGATGAGTTCCCCTAATTTATTCTAAAATTTCAGCTAGGTTTAGAGACTAGGGGAAGAAGATGGATTATAGGAGATGAGTTCTAGGTATTTTTTATTTTTATAGTGAGGTCGGTTGGGCTTGGGCACGTGTGTATTTAATGGACATTTATGCCCTTCAGGCTGTGTCACGTGCACGGTGCGTGAGAGAATTTGGCCGGAAACAACCTACCAAACTGGTGGTAAGACAATTCATTAGTCTCGTAAAATATTTCAGGACTTTATAGGAAGTCGAAATACTTTAGAGACCTTATCGTGTCTTGAACAATTCTTTGAGGATGATATAGGCCATTTTCCCTTAAAAAATTAACTGTTAAATTTAAAATGTATATAATTCAGGATTTTGATCTTCTTTTTAAAATTATTGTAAACTTTTAAGTAATGTGGTTCAATTCGAAATATACTAGGAATAAAATAAGATTAAAAAATTCCAAAATATATTAGGAATTGACAACTAAATAAAAGGAATAAAATGAGATTAGAAATTTCCAAAAAATATTAAATTCAAAATGTATTAGAAATTTCCAAATAAATAAATAAAATAAAATAAGATTTTAATTACTTATATATTTTTCTATAAATTGTAAGAGTCTCTAAACAATACATACAACCTCATTCCCAAAGAATACTTTTTAGCAGAACCTAAGAAACGAAAAATGTCGAATAAAGAAAAAATAAAAGCCAGTTCTTCTTAAGCCATCAAATCCACTAGCATGTGATTTTGGTGAAAAACCTTTGTGGAATCAGGTGAAACTCTTAAGCTAAGACCTGGAGATGGAGAAAACAGATCATGATCTTGTAACTATTGCAACAAGATAGTTGCATGATAATATTTCTAAGGTGAAAACACATTTATTAAGACTAGCAAATTTTGGTGTTAGCACTTGCAAATCCATCTCAAAAGATGTTGCTCGCGCCATCTTAAAAGAGCATGAAGAGGCCGAGAGTAAAACATCCTAAAATGAAAAATGAGCCCGTAAACAAAAATGATTATTTGAGTTTACCACAGCGCACGGATCTCTTGCAACAGGAAAAAAAAATAGGTGCATTAGAAAAATCTTTTAATGTTGTTGAGAGAGATATTTCTGATAAACTTTGTTCAAGAATGTTTTATGTTTACGCTTTGCTAGTTTAATTTTGTTCGTAGTCCTTATTTTATAAAATATTCATTGTTTTTGGCAAATAGCAATTTAACTGGTTGCAATCCTCCAAATTTTTATAGGTTTTGCACTACTCTTTTAGCACAAGAAGAAACACATACCAATATTAAAATCAAACATATTAAAGATAGTTGGAACAAAAAAGGGTATCTATTTGTTTAGACGAGTGGTTGGATATACAAAGAAAGCTTCTAATTAATATTATGGCAGCCTCTGAAAGTGAGCAATGTTTATTTCATCAACTAATGCAAGTGGACAGGTGAAGGATGTTGATTTCGTAGCTAATGTTTATTTCGATGCTATTAAAGATGTTGAACTACATAATGTTGTGAAAATCATTACCAACAATGCTAGTAACTACAAGGTTGTCGGGGGAATTATCGAGCAAAATTATCCTTATATTTTTTGGATACCTTGTGTGGTACTTAGCTTGAATTTGACTATTGAACGAATGTGTGACCCACCAGAAAATACAAGTGCTTTTGTTCATTGCACTTGGATTTCTAAATTGATTATTGATTGTCAAATCATCAGAAATTTAATTGTGAATCACGACTTAGCACATTCAAATGTGAACACATATTGTGAAACTCGTAACTTTTACTTACGTGATATTTGACGTGTAATTTAAATTTTCGCGACTAACTGTGTAAGCGTGATTTATTATTGTAATTATGTGACTACGTGCCTAATTAATTGTCACAACATGTTACATATTATTTTTGTGTGCGTTTTATTGAGGGGCATTCCGCACGCATAACGTAGTTGAGTGACTTAATTGTAATTCACCTATATGATTAATTTAATTAATTGGATTAGGAATTTAATGAATTGAATAATAATAGAATTTAAATAACTAAGAAAAGGATTTCGTGGTCAGGGGACATGTAGGATTGATTAAAGAAAAATAATAATAATAAAGAATTAAAAGAAAATGATTTCGTGGGATTGAGGGATGAAAAAGAAAAAAAAGAAAAGAAAAATATAAAGCATATCGCGTTGCTGGGACCAGGGAGAGAAAAAGGGTAATAATTGGCTCTCTTAGGAAACGTGAAAAATAGAAAACAATAAAGAAGCGGTGTTGAGCCGCGAACAACAGAAGAAGAAAGAGATTGCGAGAGTTCATATTCTGTTCAACTTGGGCAAGACTTTTGAGTGGGCAATCCTCAATAGAAATGACTGTCGATTTTGAATTGGCAAATTCGATCATTTGAATTCGATTTTTTTATTTTTTCAATCTTGCAAAAACGATCGAATTAGAAACCGAAATCCAAATTGGCGAATTCAAATGGATTGAATTGGAAGGTTTTCAAAAAATACCAAAAAAAAATATAAAAGAAGAGAACCCAAGTACTGAGAAGCAAAATAAATAGCAACAAGGTTGAACTTTAGAAACTCTTGATGCTCATACTTTGACCTCCAATACAGAGAGACGGAATGAGATCATCAGGAAACATGACGAATCCATTTGCGATATGGTCTCCATATCTCAGTTAGTTCCAACTATGGAGAAATACAGCTGATAACTTTTAAAATTATCCCACAATAATATATTTTGGAGATATACAAAACAAAAAGATATTTTATCAGACAAAGTGAATGTATTATATATATATAAGCCAATCGGCTCAAAGAAGAAGACAACCAAGCTTATGAGAAGCTTAGAAATAAAGAGAGAAAGGAGGCGGCACCAATTGAAGCAAAATGCTTCTGATATTTTCTATTGATGTTGGTATATTATAAATGGAAAACTAGTGCTCTATTTATAGGCACATTGGCCAACTACTACGGGTCAAAGTATTACTCCCCAACCACATCTCACATTAATACAACTAATACTAATCAACAACCAACAATCAACCACTAGCAATTACTTCAGTCAACACCAACTAAACATTACTCCAACTACCACAATAAATATCACAACAATTAAACTAATACAACATTAATTAATATACTAAACTTGCTTTAATCCTATATTGCCTCCCTTAAATCAAGTTCTTCAAACTTGATCATGCCAAGCATCTTCTTGACTTCCAAAATAACTCGGGACTTCAATGGTTTAGTGAAAATGTCCGCAACTTGTTCTTTTTGTAGGACAATATTCAACAACAATCTCTTTGTCCTGAACCAATTCACGAATGAAATGATACTTTATGTTGATATGCTTGCTACGACCATGTAGCACAGGGTTCTTGGTTAAGTCAATAGCAGATTTGTTATCACACAAAATTGTTGTAGGTTTAACTCGTCGATGCTTGAAAAATCAAGAATTCGCCTTAACCAAATTGCTTGAGTAGCACAGTTTGTTGCTGCCATGTATTCGGCCTCTGTTGTAGAAAGTGCTATAACTTACTGTTTCTTTGAAGACCACGAAAAAGCACCAAAACCCAAATAAAATGCATATCCAGAAGTACTCTTATACTTCACAATATCACCGACTCAATCACTATCAGTATATCCCAAAAGACCAAAAATATCAGTACGCGAATAAAGTATACCATCAGATTGCGTACCTATAACATATCTCAAAATTCTCTCAGCAGCTTGCAAATGAGATTGACGAGGGGATTCCATAAATCTACTGATCAAACCCACACCATAAGTGATATCAGGCCTCGTAGAAGTCAAGTATCGCAGACTTCCAACCAATCTTCTGAAATTAGTAGCATCTACTAATTCTCCGAGTGCCATCAATTGACAACTTCGGGTTTTTTCTTCAACAGGGAGTTATAATAGGATTAGCGAGAATCCATCTTAAACTTCTTCAAAATATCACTCGCATATTTTCTCCGAGAAATAAAAATTCCTCCATCAAACTGATTAACTTCCACACGAGGAAGTAAGACATCAATCCCAAATCTGTCATCTCAAAATGATTAATCATAGCCTCCCGAATTCGAAATCAAATTGGGATTGTTTCCGGTGAATTATGATCATCAACATACAAACATACAATAAGAATATCACCAGTCGACATTAGACTTCACATATAGAGTATGTTCATAAGGACATCTATCAAAACCATGACTGTGAAAATAAGAATCAATCCGAGTGTACCAAACTCTCGGTGCTTGCTTCAAACCATACAAAGATTTCTTTAGTCTGTAAACCTTATCTTCTTGACTTTTCATGACATACCTGCAGGTTGCTCAACATAGACTTCTTCTTCTAACACACCATTTAAGAAAGCAGGTTTAACATCCATTTGATAAATGTACCAAGAATTATTAGCAGCAAGAGAGATAATCATACGAACTGTATCAAGTGTAGCAGCAGGTGCAAACACCTCAAAATAATCAATACCAACTTGCTGCTTATAGCCTTTAGCTACCAATCGTGCTTTGAGACGATCAACCACATCAAAGGATTTATACTTAGTCTTATAAACTCATTTGACACCAATAGCTTTCTTACCAAGAGGAAGTGAAGTCAACTCCCAAGTGTCATTTTTCTTAATGGCATGAATCTCATCATCCATTGCATGAATCCAATCATCATCTTTAGTTTGCATCCTCAAAAAGTAACGAGGATCACAATCTGCAAATAAGACAAAGTTCACAATATCTTTATCGGATAAATTAGAACCCAGTAACACAATCCTTCAAATGAGCAGGCATTTGAGTCTCCCTACGAGGGCGACTTGAAGACAGTGCAGAAATGGATTGCACTGATTGCTCAATCTGTTCTCTATCACACTGAACAGTTGGTGACCTTTCTGAAGGTGATTGTACTGGGATATATGAAGATGAAACTGGCACAACAGGTTTATTACCAGACAAATCCCATGCAGATTTCTCATCAAAAGTAACATCTCTGCTGACAATTACCTTTTGAGTATCCGGATTGTACAACTTGTACTCTTTGGTCTCGTGACTATAACCAAGGAACACACATTTTTCTGCCTTATCATCCAATTTCTTCCTTAGAGGATCCGAAACATTTGCATAAGCAACACAACCAAAAACTTTCAAATGACTGATATTTGGCTTTTTACCAGTCCACAACTCTTGTGGAGTTTTTCCATCGTTACTCCTTGTAGGACACATGTTCAAAACATAAACAGTACAATCAACAGCTTCTGCCCAAAATTCTTTAGGCATATTCTTAGCATTCATCATGGATCTTACCATATCCATCACATTTCTGTTTTTCCTCTATGCTACACCATTCTGTTGCAAACAAGTATACCTGGCAGTCATCTGATGTCTAATTCTATGTTTTCTCAGAAAATCATTACAAACAAGATATTCAGTTCCTCTGTCAGTTCTCAAAGTCTTAATCACATAGCCACTTTGCTTTCCAACATAAACTTTGAAACTTTGAAACACATCACAAGCCTCAGATTTATTTCGCAGAAAATAAACCCAAGTCTTCCTACTGAAATCATCAATAAAAGTAATGAAATACTTTTTACCACCAATAGAAGGAACTTCCACATAACACAAATCAGAATGAATTAACTGCAATGGTGTATATGCTCTCCAAGCTCTATCCATAGGAAATGAATCTCTATGCTTTTTCCCAACAATGCATGACTCACATTTTCTATCATCAAAATCAAGAGAAGGTAGTCCCACAACTAAATTTTTCTTGGCAAGCAAATTCAAGCTAGAAAAATTCAAATGTCCAAACCGCATATGCTACAGCCAATGATCATCAAATACAACGGTACTAAAGCAATGTAAACCACCAGAGTTGATATTCAAAGGATATAAACGGTTATTAGTCATTTTTACCTTTGCAATTAGCCTTTTAGCAGGATCACTGACAGTGCACATTTGACCACAGAAATTGATATTGTACCATTTCATATCTAGTTGTCCAACACTCAACAAATTATGTCCAAGACTGGGAACATATACAGAACATCAGAAATAAAGTTAGAATATATATCCTTCAAAGTGATAGCAATTTTTCCTTTTCCTGCAACTGCTACACGTTCCTTATTTCCAAAATTTACAGTAGTCTGAACATATGTATCCAAGTATGTAAACATATCTTTATTTCCACACATATGATTACTACAACCAGAATCCAAAAACTAAATATTACTTTCAGTTTCACCAGTACCAGAGGAAGCAAATAATAAAGTCTCAGAACCATCAATATTTGTTTCAGCAAATTTTGCTTGTGGCTGTCCAAACTGACATTTTTTTAACAAAACAGTCTTTTTTCATGTGGTCATATTTTTTGCAAAAGTAACACTGAATTTTCGATTTATCCATTCTCTGATATGAATTATTAGACTGTTGGTAATTTTGCTGATAATTAAAATTACCTCTACCACGTCCTCTGAAATTTCCTCTGCCTTTGTTGTTGCCTCTGAAATTTCCTCGGTCTCTACCGGGAAAATTCTGAGCGCCTTGCTGACTTGATTCAGCCTGATGTGAAAATCCAACTCTCTCATTTTTCACCTCCACCTGAGCTTGCAATGCTTTTTCCTCAAGTACACTTTGAACATTCTGTGATATTTAGCGTGTAATTTAAATTCGCGACTAACTGTGTAAACGTGATATTTTAATTATAATTATGTGACTATGTGTCTAATTAATTGTTACAACATGTTACATTTTATTTTTGTGTACGTTTTATTGAGAGGGATTCCGCACGCTAACGTAGTTGAGTGACTTAATTGTAATCAAGGTTGTTAAAAACGCGATTCTACATAGACTCGGAGGAGGGGTGGAAAATCGTAAACTCGTGAATCGTAAAATCGTATCGAGAAATTAATATGTATATATATATATTATATAACAATAATTAACATATAAATCATATCATATGAACAAAAAATATGGAAAAAAAATTCATTAAACATAGTTTCACAAGTTTTTTCTTAAAAACTTTTTAAACTTTTCTAAAACTTCTTTGCCTAAGTGTTCACCTTAACAACAAGTATGTTGTTTAAGCACATAATTAGGTGATTCAATTATGATCAAGGCAACTTAGATGACTTAAGTGAAGCAATTGTATAAAGTATGGAAGCATGTGAAAGTTTCTATCCTAAGCACATATGTTCATATAATCAAATATACAATAGCAAGTGTATGAACAATGAAGGAAATGAGTAGGGATAGAGAAAACTAACAGAAGGATTTATAGTGGTTCTATTAAAAAAGAATCTACATCCACTACCTTAGGGCACACCCTAAGGATTTCAACATTCACTAATGGATACCCTTCATAACTAATGTAAGGTGGGTTCTACCTTTTACAATTGCCTCAACAAATGAGGACTTTTGCTTCACAAAGAAGACTCTACTCACTTAAAGTGTTTTGCCTCACAAAGGGGACTTGTGCCTACTCTTATGACTTTTTTGCTTCACTAAGAAGACTTCACTCACAAAGAGTGTTTGCCTCACAAAGATGTCTTGTGCCTACTCTTATGACTTTTTTGCTTCACTAAGAAGACTTCACTCACAAAGAGTGTTTGCCTCACAAAGATGTCTTGTGCCTACTCTTAGGACTTTCAAAACACTCACCAAGAGTGAAGCTCTCTAAGAGTTTTTTTGCTAGCTCACAAAACTAGTTCTCAACTTATGAGAAATTTGGGTAACCTATCTCTTTATAAGGAGATTTACATTTTAGCTCACTACAATGAATTCCCTCTTGGAATATATTAACAATATAATCTCTAATCACTCTTTGAGAATAGAAAACAAGATGAAGTTTAAGCTCAACACAATGCTTTGAATGATTTTGCAATTAAGCACAAAAGTGTAAGCATGTGTGTTGAGAAAGTGTATATGCCTATACCCTCTTATGACTTGATTGGTTATGAAAATTTCAGCTTTGAAAGCTTTTTATATGGAAAGAATACACTAGCTTGGTTGGTCACAACGGCTATAATTTTGGCCTTGAATTGATAGCTCCGGTCGACAGCAACTAGATAGTAGGTTGATCGAAGTGGCTTGAATCAAAGGTAAAAGGCTCTCTGTCTCTATATCTATCTCGGCCGAACGCAATTCCATGGTCAGGTCTACCGAAGCGAAGGTCGGTCGACCTACCTAATATCTCGGTCGTCCGGATAGAATATAACCGTTGGAGCATTGGAGCATTGAAAACTCGAATAAGGACCAAAATACAGTGGTCGACCGATTCAACATGGGTCGGTCGACCGGCCATCAATGGTTTTCCGAGGCTAGGCCTAGGTCGACTAGATGACAGTCCCAAAGTGGGTTTTATACTTGGTTAACTTTCTAATGTTTTAATGCACATGCCTAAGTGCTTTGTAAAGATAGAAAACACATTTTAAAATACTTAGGCATTGACCAACTTGTTTTGAAAAACCTTTTCAAATAAATTAACAAAGTAAAACATGAGGTTTTGAAAACCATGCAATGTTGAGTTTTAAACATTCTTTTATCCTAGTATTCTCAAAAGAAGATTAGTCACAAAGAATATACATATGTAGACTAGTCTAATCTTCTTGGAAGTCTTCAAGTGTTGTAGATGAAATCTTTTAAGAGTTTTGACTTGAAGCCTTTGATCAACATTTTCTTGAAGTGATGAAGTCCTATAGCAATCTTGAGTTGTAGTGTATTGGACTTCACACTTTTTCTTGTCAAGGAGCATACCACTTGATTCTTCACTTGTATTGAGTAGTTCTTGACTTTGTTGATCTTCCTTCTTCTTGACTTTGCAAGTATTTCTATAGCATGTAGATTGACTTCATGCTTGTGCTATGGGGTCTTGTAGCTTTATTGTGTGTAATATACATACCTTAGTTTACACAAGAAACTAATTTACCATTTTCATCAATGTTGGTGTGAGTGTTAAGGATTCTATCATCTGATCCTTGAATGACCTTAGTCCATGTCGGAGGAATCTATTTCTATTATATGCGTCAAAGGGAACATCTGGTAGCTCCTCTAATAGCATTAAAGGTGACGCGTCGGAGGAATCTATTTCTATTAGATATGCGTCAAAGGGAACATCTGGTAGCTCCTCTAATAGCATTAAAGGTGACGCGGAGAGAGAATTTTTTGTAGAACTTTGAGATATATCAGGACATGAACGATACAAAGACTGTCGATCTCTATTCTATTCACAAATAAATGGTAAGATTTGGAATTTGAAGCTCAAGTAAATTTTATTCTTGTAGTTAGTTTGTGAGTGGTAATTTGCTTTCTGATGAATCAATAAAGTTCTTTCTTGGATCTTTGTCATTCCTCAATATTGCAGTTTAATAGTTGCTTTATCATTGGCTAAACCAGGCTAGACCCCCTCATTGACCATCACATAAGTTTTTGATTGATTTATCCCATATCTCTTTTCTTTGTCGTGTACCAATGTTCTTATTTCGAGTGCTTTTGAGAAAAATAAAGCTCCATGTTTTCATTTTGGTCTTATGGTCATGCGTATTTACATTAACCTTAATTGGTTTCAGCTAGTAGTCCCCCGCCATTTTTTCCCCTACTATCTGCATGTCTCTGTCCTTTGTGATTAGGTTTTGTGGTTGTAATTCTTTTCCTGGACCAGAATTTCAATATTTTAGGTGTTACTCTCAGAGACGAACAAAAACAAGCTTGCATGATTGGGCTGCAGAAATTTCAGCAACTCTAGCATCAGGAGGTCCTGGTGGACTTCCTGTTCAGAGCTGTGTCACCCATAAAGCAATTTAGGTTATTGTTTCAAGCCTCCACAAAATAAAGGCTCCAAATTTATTTATTTTTTACTAAAACTTCAAAACAAAAAAAATAGTGGCCCATATAATTACATTACACTAATCTTAGGGCCTAGTCTAAGCCCATTAAAATTCACTTTAAGAGTATAAAAAATGCAGTGACTTCCTATTTTTTCATCATTTTTATCCCTAAAATTTTGGAGTCTTTCAAAAAAAAACCTTTAAACTTTTCAAAATATTTTTTAATATAAGCCTCGGATAAAATTTTGTCTCAAATCCCGTGTCCTATTCAAACGGCCCCGTTCCTGTTCCTTGTATTGTTATATGTAATATGTAACAAGACAGATATGGCTTGGCAGTGGGTTGAGAGGCAGGGGAAATCTGGTGTGGAACTCCCGTTGACTGAGAGTTTTCCTGGTGGCAGTGGACTTCTAGCAGTAAGTCCAAGATGCAGCTTAAACTGATTTATATTTATCTATTTTTAAGTGGATTGCTTTTCTTTTGTTCATGAAATGTCAATGTTGCAGATTTCGCTAGTCGGTGACTAATTGGTTTACCTAGATTATAAGGAATTTTTTAAAATTGCATTATTATATATATTATACTAAACAACCAAATTTTTCATAAAAAATTAACAAAAAAAAAATATTAGTCAAATCACAGTACACAAAGTTCATCCATAATAATTAAATTCATAATAGAATAAGTAATAACAAGTTTAAATACTAAAATTATTGATTTGACCATTGTTTTTACCGACTTTGACCAATTTTTTTACCAATTTTGACCGATTAAATTGGTCAATGATTTTTTACCCCGACTAATCAATTAAGAGTCGACTAGCAACTAGCGACTAGTTGGTCGACTAGCCCGACTTTTACCACACGTGAGATATACATGACAATAGTTATGGATTTCCTGATGTGATAATCTCATTATGACAGTAAATCCAAGAACAAACGTAGAAAGAATAAAGGATATACTCATTTTTTTAAAGTGGGATGCTCGATGCTTCACACTCTTGACGAAGTTTCTTCCTCTATTTTACGATACTCTGGCAAAAATACATAAAGCATTATGTTAAATTTATTAAATTAAACTTACTATTAGTTAAGAGAATATTTAGTTTTAGTAATTACGTACTAGTTTGATTGTATTAGGTTTGCTTTAGTAGTTTTTTAATCAGATTATATTTGTTAGATATCTTTAAAATTTTGTTAGGTTTTACTCTTATATAAATAATTCCGAGTGGCTTCGAGTGTGGTATGAAGTATACTTTTGGTGTGGTTAGAATTATTGATCCTTATTTATTTTGTGAGTTTATCCATATAATATTGTCTACTCATCTCCGTAGTATTTGTGAGATTTGATATCTCTGTGTTTTGTACTCCACCACACACCACCAAAATTGTTTATTCAAAATATATGTGTTTCCGCATCTTTAAAAATTCTACAATTGGTATCAGGGCTAGTGATGCGGGCCCAACCACTTATATCAAACACGCTTTATCCAACATACAAGGTCCAATGACTAGAGTAAGAGTTAGGAAAGTAGATCAAGACATCTCTGCATTGATCCGAGAGTGGAAGACTAAAGAGGAAGCTAATCTACATCTAGAAGATGATATCCAAGTTCAACTCTTAAGTCTACAAGATATTCAATTCGGCCCAAACAAGCAAACTGGCTAAAAAGGGCATTTTAGTATTTTTGTACATTAAAGTCTATTCTAAACTATTCTAGACTTTAATTAATTTCATCATGGTTATTTAATCTATTCAGGCGTATATAACATGTATTTGCTATAATAAAAGACATGTTGTCTATAGTGTGGTTGAGTAGTTGGTTATCTAGTTGTTAAGAGTCCCACATCTTTTAGGACTCTTCACATGATTTGTTATTTTCAGCCATATTTAGCTATGTTAGAAGCCTAGATGCAAGATAATAGGACATGTTGTCCATTATCTTGTTTCAGTGTTTTACTTGATAGCAAGTTGTTGTTGAAGAGTCATATTTCTTCAAAGACTCTTCTTTATTGTTGCTTGGAACCGAATTCTTACTCAATTTAAGAGAGGGTTCGGCCAACATGTTATTTACGTTAGATATATTGATATTTTGGTTAAGGTTATTCATTAGATACTTGTTTATGAATTTCCGTTAGAACTTCATATTCTTTGAATTACTGTATCAACTAGATAGTTTCGCTAGTTGTGGTGTTTCAGCCTTCATTGTTACTTAGCCTTATTTAGAGTTGCGTTGAGTAAATTCCCCTTGGAAACTAATTCGAGATAGAGAAAGATCTGCTAAAAACCGAACCTTGATATAAAACATCACGGTTTTGCATCAAGTGGTATCAGAGCAAAAGGTTGATCTCTATCTTGGTGTACCCTTACGCTTTTTCAAAAAAAATTATTGTTTGCTTGGAATAGACCGAGAAAATTACAAAAAAAAATTACTACCATACACAAAAGCCACCTAGAAGTAAAGAAATTATCAGCCGGGTTATCCTATTTAGACAAGGATCAAACCAAAAGCAAACTTCTTTTGTACAAAGGAATTGGCTCTTGATCCCTCTTATTCTTGAATTAGCCGCCATCAATATACTCAAATCAAGGTAAAGTCTCCTAATATGGAGTTCTTGATATCGTGTGGCCAAGAAATGAGTAAGTCTTTGGTAAAAGGTAAGAAAACAAAATTTTCGGTACTATTCATGCTACTGTTTATCCGAGATTTTTAAATCAATTTTCAAGAAATCAAGAAGTGTAAAGGTCACATCTTTTTAACTATTACTCTTATATTTCTTTCTTAACTTTTTGTTTCGGTCAAGATAGAATTATTTCCCATATTTTTCAACTTTTCATCAACGCAACAAGTTAGGAATCTTTCATTCATCTAGAGTTGAAAGTCTTGACAAGTATTGTTGGAATATTGAGAGAATTTTTTTTCTTTCTATCTAACGGTTGGAGTGATTTTTCTTTGCAAAGATAATGTCTTTTAATGAAGGATTTTCGCAACAAGGTGCCTTTGGAGGTGACAAACTATTTCAAGAATCCATACAACAAACAATGTAGCAGTTGATACAAAGATTGGATGATGTGACAGAAAGATTGGAGAATCTTGAAATCAAGAACAAAGCGGACAAAGGGAAAGCCACGGCAGTTGATGTCCAAGATGATGAAGGGTCTCAAGAATCCAATCAACATTCTTTGAGAGACAATTTTCGGCAAAAAGTTGATAATAATCAATTTCAGCAGAGAGCAATACCAAGAATGGTGGACAATTAAGCCTTTGAACCGAGAGTCAATATTCAGAATCATAGGTATGATAATAATCTTGGAGAAATCAAGACAAAGATCCCATCTTTTCAAGGTACGAATGATTCGGAATTATTTTTAAATTGGATTCGTAAAGTTAACCATATTTTTTCCGTTCACAATTATTCGGAAGAGAAAAAGGTTAAACTGGCTGCCATGGAGTTCGGAGATTATGCATCAATTTGGTGGGGATAAAGAGACTCAAGAAAGGAGAAGGACGGGAGAACCACCAATTGAAACATGGAATATGATGAAAGCGGTCATGACTCGGAGATTTGTTCCTCAAATTTACACTCGTGATCTATACAATAGATTACAAAGATTAAAACAAGGGACAAAGACCATTGATGAATATTACAAAGAGATGGAAATGGCGATGATTAGAGCTGATATTCGGGAAGATGATAAGGCTACTTTGGCTCATTTCTTGGCTGGTCTAAATGACAAAATTAGACCCAAGGTAGAACGTGCTAACCTTCATAATCTTATTGATATGGTTTATTATGCTGAACAGATTGAGAGGCAACAAAAAGAGAAAGGTTCAAGAACTTATTCGGCAAATTTCCAATCTTGGAAACGGCCAAGTCAGCCTCTAAACAATTCTAATATTTTGTCGAGCCAAAATCAAGCAAAGGGCAGTTTGGGAAGTGTCAAAACAGCCGCGGGTACAATTGGGTCAGCCAAGACATCTTCTACATCAAATACAACCGATTTGAGGTCTAGTACATCTAAAAACCATGCTCGAGAAAGTTTTAAGTGTAGAGGTAAGGATCACTTTGCTCGGGATTGTCCAAATAAAAGCGTAATGATCATGATGGATGAATTATCCTCAAATTACCCATTCAGTCTGTAAACGTGGGTCAGTGATGAGGAGGAAACCGAAGAGATTATTTTGGAGAAAGAGGCCGAGAATAGGGAGTCTTTTCCGGATGATGGCAGCAATTATCTTTTGGTAAATATGCAACTTTTACATTCTCAGCCTTTACATA
This sequence comes from Vinca minor, assembly GCA_026122235.1. Lineage (NCBI taxonomy): Eukaryota > Viridiplantae > Streptophyta > Magnoliopsida > Gentianales > Apocynaceae > Vinca > Vinca minor. The sequence continues at coordinate 1,081,246 of JAOCZM010000105.1, forward strand.
ATTTGCATCAACAAAGGAGCAACATTTTTCAAGCAAAGTGCACAGTTCAAGGCAAGATTTGTTTACTTACTATTGATAGCGGTAGTTGCACTAACGTTTGCTCTTTTGATATGGTTACCTCTTTAGATTTACCTTTGAAAGCACATCCAATACCATATAAGCTTTCTTGGTTAAATGATAGTGGTGAGATTAAAGTGGATAAACAAGTTGAGATTAAATTCAGCATTGGACAATATTTGGATTCGGTTATTTGTGATGTGGTCCCGATGACTGCAAGTCACATAATTTTGGGAAGACCTTGGCAATACGATAGGTGTGTAGATCATATTGGTCGAAGGAATGTTTACATGGTTACAATGGATAATATTCGATATACTTTACATCCTATGTATCCAATTCAAGTTTGTGAGATGCAAAAAAGATTAGCCGAGGGTAGAGAGAAAAGAATGAAAGAGCGTGAGTTGCAAAAAATGAGTAAGCCTACCCAAGAGGTAAAAACAGAGGGAAAAAAGGATATAAAAGCCGTGATCTTTGTGAGAAAAAAGGCATGCTCACAAAAAGAGAGGAAAGAGTGTTTATTTGTCAATTCGGGAAAGGTAGATATGGCTTTACGAGCAAACAACACTTGTTTTGCTGATTTTCAGAGAAACCGAAAGGTTTTCCCTCACTAACAACTTTTCCTTTGATCTTATAACTTCTTCTCTACCTAGTCTATGTGTTGATGTTTTGCGAGAATTCGGGGATATTTTTCATAAGGAGTTGCCGAAAGGTTTACCCCCCAATCCGAGGTATAGAACATCAAATCGACTTCATTCCCCGGGGATCAAATCTTCCAAATAGGGCAGCCTATTGAGTAAATTTGGATGACACCCATGAAATACAAAGGCAAGTCGATTTGCTTTTAGAGAAAGAAGCGAGTACGTGAATCTTTAAGTCCTTGTGCTAGTCCGGTTATTTTAGTACCTAAGAAAGAGGGAACTTTTAGATTTTCTACTGAATTGTCGAGATATTAATAAGATAACTATTAAATATAAACATCCTATACCTCGCTTAGATGATATGCTAGATGAGTTAAGTCTTTGCTTTAATCTTTTCTAAAATTGATTTAACTCAAGGCTATCACCAAATTAGAATGAAAGAAGGTGATGAATGGAAAAATGCTTTTAAGACTAAATATGGATTATATGAATGGATTGTTATGACTTTTGGTCTTAGTAATGCACCTAGTACTTTAATGAGATTAATGAACTACATATTTCGTCATTGTTTTCGGAAATTTGTTGTAGTTTATTTCGATGATATTCTTGTTTATAGTAAAACCTTAGAAGAACATGTTGAACATCTTAAGGCCGTTTTTACTATATTAAGAGAGCAAACCTTGTATGCCAAGCTTGAAAAATGTGTTTTTTGCACTAATTCTATAAACTTTTTTGGATACATTGTTAGTTCAAGTGGAATTCAGGTTGATCCGGCTAAAATAGAGTCAATTGTGAGCTGGTTGAGGTCAACAAATGTAACACAAGTCCAATCATTCTATGGTTTAGCAGGCTTTTATAGGCGATTTGTTCGTGATTTTAGCACAATTGCCGCACCATTGAATGATGTTGTGAGGAAAGATATCTCATTTTTTTCGTATGAAAAATTGTTAGTCAAATATGAAATCAAAATTTGAATGAGTCTACGAAAATATTTGTAGGAGTCAAGTTAAAATATCTCAGTCCAAATAGGGGTGAGCAAATTCGATTTTTACCGAATTCCGATCGAATTCGCATTGAAATTGTTAATTCGATTTCGGTAATTCGGCTTGAATTCGGTAACGATCGAATTCGAATTGGGCTAACTTGGAACGACTAATTTTGAATTCAGTATGACCGAATTCGAATTGAGTTTTTTAAATAATTAAATAATAATATTATATAATAAGTATATAAAGTAAAGATAAAAAAAGACCCTAACCCTAATTCTTTCATTTTTTTCGTATTTAGAAAAATCGTTTTTTGCTTCAAAGTTCGGTTTTGTTTTCATTTCTTCTTATTTGTTTTGATAATGACTTGGTTTTTTTATGTTGATTGGCTGATCTCAGAGCCCAAAATGCTCTTGACCATCCAAAGTTGCAACTTTGTATAAACTTAATTTTGGCAGAATTTTGGAAAGAAATTGTACCCTCCAATTCGGTCAAATCTGTCGAAATCGAATTCCGAATTCGTTAATTCAGAATTCGGTTTGTTTTTGAAGGAATGAAAAAAAATGAAAAAATCGAATTCAAATTACCGAATTGGCCAATTCAAAATCGGTGCTCACCCTATCCCATCCTGCCTCCGTTCATCTTCATCTCCACCCCACTCCACCCCCACCCCCACCCCACCCCCGACTCGGTGACCAAAACGACGTCTCTTTGACACTCGCTAAGCACTTGATCTCCACCGAGGCCAAGGACAAGCAACTCCGTGTTCGCGCCATTGCCGATTCATGTGGTTTTGGGCCTCATTGCGATGTGCTCCAAAGGCCCAACCCTAAGAGCAACTTCTTCCAATCAAGTTGATTTTCGGACTAAGGTATGAGCGTTCTTCCTTTAATTACGGTTTTCGAGCTTAAATTTTTTTGTTTTCGAAGTTATGACACGTCATGTCTCAATGTTTTCTTTGTCTTGTCTAATTGTTGGAAGAAAGAGATGATTATAAATATGTAGTTGTCTTCTTCTCGTGATTGAAAATTAAAAAAATTAGTTCATGAGCCTCCATATCCTCTCAAAACTAATTGGTAAGGAAAGGTGTTAACCCATGAGATTATATGTTATTTGGATCTTCCTTAGGCACTCGATGTGGGACTTCATATTTCAACACTCCCCCTGACATCGAGGTGGGAGTCAATTTAAGTCTCGCCGCCCTTCTTGGGTCATACGGTGACAATTAGAGCTCACTTTGGGCATTATGAGCCCATCATCTCGCCTAAGGGCCCACTCTGATACCATGTAAAAATTAGCTCATGGTGTGACGCCCCCAATTCCACCCCTAGGTACAACTGGGGCCGAATAGGGCATCTACCTACCTCTCGGCAGTAAACATAAAGTAACATTCCTGTATAAAACACTTAAAAGAAGACTAAACCGTTTATAAACAGAATATCCACATCTATAAACTATAACATCCTCAAAATATATTTAATAAAACATGTTTAACAGTAATAGTTAATACAATACAGCGGAATTACCAGAATACATAATTTACATTAATCCAAAACAAACGGCTAATCTATAACTACTAGGAATCTGAACATGCACTCCAGGTTCAACAAAACATATTTCATTGGAGCTCGCTAGTGCACTTCATACCTGCATTTTAAGATGCAGTTTGAAAGAAAACGTGTAAGCTAATGCTTAGTGAGTTCCTTTGTGTGTGCGACAGTGTATATGTAATGTAAAAGTTCTAAGATAAAGAGTGCTCATGCAGTTTTGTAAATCATGTAGTTTTGTTTTCATTTATGTATACAATATAATAGTAATTGATTCATCTCACAGAGAAAACCAGATACCAACCAAACACCAGATACGCGCGCGATTTGCTACCTTATCCAGAAGAAATCCAGAGGGTGAATCACATGGTAGGGTACCTACTAGACCTGTATTCACCTAGATCTGACCATTCCGAGTTAAACCTCCTAACCCAGAATTGGCCAAGCTCAATTAGTACTGCAGAGCTATACGCCAAAAATCGTCAGCCCTTGCTTTCCCGACAATGGCGTAAGACATCTACAGCCTTGGGGCCCACACGAATAGTGTGTTTTAGAGTATTTCAGAATAGCAATAAGATCCGTTAATTCCATTAGTTACAACTGGCCGGCTCGGGGTTTTATTTGTAATGATAATTCGCAGTATTAACTCGACACCCGGCCTGGGCCTATACAGAATGTATGCAAATTTATAAAAACATGTAAGAATGATCAATGTATGTATATGGCTATACGAAAGCAATTCTAAATTCGATACAGAAATATATTTGGAACTCACAGGTTCCTAAAATCCAATTCAAACAGTTTAAGAGAAATTTGGAACTCACAGGCTCCTAAATACCAATTTAAAAAGTTTAAGAAAAAGAGGAACTCACCTTATAAGGTTTAAAACTCCTAACGCCTTAAGAATTATCGGGATATTCCGATCCGGCTCCTATCACAGAATAAAATCCACCAAACAAACTTACTTTGATGTTGACCAACGAGTATGTCAATCATTTCACACTACAAGAAAACAGTTAAATAGCGACCGAAATTTTCGGTCACGAATTTAACGACGTAATACCGACCGCATAGAAACCGAAAACAAATCGGTCGTTATGCCGTCGCCCATACGTCGGCCACTTCGGTCACGTTGACCAAAGTGAAACGCCGTCGTTTTGTTCACCATTAACGACCGAATACTGACGGATATTAGCGACCGTTTACCGACGAAATATATAACGACCGAATACCGACGGAATTTCACGACTTAATACCGACGGAAATCATAACGGTGTTTATTTGTATAGTAATAAATGAAGGACACAAAACGACGTCGTTTTATGTTAGTTAACGACCGCTAATAGCGACGGCCTTTATGTCCGTCGCTATTCGGTCGCTATGTCTTACCGATCGAAATACGAAACGACGTCGTTTTGTCGTGTTCCTTCTCTAAAACACTAACGAAGAAAATCGGTATTTGTCAAAAGCCCTAGCGACGTTTTCCAATCCCTCTTTATTTCCCCCACCGCCGAAGTTGAACCCTTCCCGTCGCCGTCTCTGGCCACCACCTCAATCGACGCTGCATCTCTTTAATCGGCGTCGACATCTCATCTCTTCCCCCCTCTCTGCTTCTTTTTCCTCTCAGCCTCAGTACCGCCGCTACTCGTCATCTTCTCCGGCCGTCACCATCGCCGATCCCCCTCTCTGCCCTTAGTCTTCTCCGGCGATAAGGTAACGATTTTAACTTTCCTTTTTCCTTTTTTTTCTATTTTATTTAATTTTCTGTTTAGTATGTATATTATTATTATTATTATTTTCTGCCCTTAGTATGTTTAACAAGTTTTAGGTTGAATTAATTAAGCATGGAATAAAGACAATCCAAAGCTGATTAAGTTTCTAGAATTTAGACTAATATAATGGTCCTTCAATCCCAACCTATTCGTTCTCTTGTACTGATTCTGAAGTGGTTTCCTATTAATGATTAACTGCTGCTTCACCTGAAGCAAAACCACATTTGGATGGTACTGAATTATTTGTGAATGGGCAAACAATTTGAAGGATCATTGACAGTGCAATTTTTGCCTCATCGGTGGTAAAGTTCAATCCAACACAAGTTCGCTGTCCCAAACCAAACGGGGAAAAAGCTACAGGATTATTGTTTGTAGCTTTAGCCACTCCATCAGAAGGTAATTTTCTTTCTTTTATGAGGGGTTGGAGGTGTTGTTTAGTTAAGTTGAATGATTTTTTTATATTGAAATTGGAGGCTTAATTGTAGAGTTTTATTTGATTTGTTGTCTGTATAGTGTATTTTCTGATTTCATGTTCTTTTTCTTATGCATCTCTGGGTTTGATTACCCAAAATCTAGGGAAAAGTTTGAAACTTTTGGGTGCTTATAGAATTATACTTTTGGCTGTTGCTGGGGTGCTAAAATAATCGAGAGTGCGCGTTTATTATTTCACTAATTTGAAAATAGTGGAGTGGAGACAATATATTACTGATTCCAGGCATTTCTAGTTCATCATTCAGTATGAGAAATCTTTAGATATTGTTTGTTTCTTGGTATAGCAAATAGCGTCGATCAAATCGCTAACTTGTTGGGGTCCAAAGAGATAGTAAGAAGCGGTTTTACCAACTCACTTTGCCGTTTTGCTTGATTAACAACTCTAGTTCATAAAACTAGGATCACGTTGTCTTTGTAAGAATCTATAAATTTTGCTTCAAAATTTGTATCAAGTTAACGTAATCTACATGTATACTATACTTGAGAATTGTTTTTATATTTAGTAATCTACATGTATACTAAACAGAGTTAACGTAATCTACATGTATACTAAACAACACCTACAACCTCCAACGCCGCTTGTTCTTTGTAAAAGTATATCTATTTTTAGCGAGTATTAAGGATAAATAGCAATACTACATTGTCAAACTAACCCGAGTTTTGTGATTCTAATAGATGATCTTTGTACATTGTCAAATTGTCAAGAAGAGCAAAAATTCAACCTTTGATTACGTGTATCTTACGAATTACGAGTTCATAAACTTTTGTTTTGGTAATTGGTTTGTATTTTAGTACATTCTTCACATTTGCATACATATATAGATGCAAATATGGTCATTGTTGTTGTCAATTTGTAGAGTATAGAGTATTGAAATACAGAAAGATGAATAATTGATGTTAGAATGTTTATATATTTTCTTTTTAGGTGTGTGAACATGAGTAATTCGATAGGGAATAACTTGCTTGGGAGTATTTCTTGCTTAGATGTATCCATCTCATTATTGTTGCAGATATATGCCTCTGCATATGATGCCCTCTTATGATGAAATATTCCATTTTCCAGTTCTTTTATGATGTTGATGATGGTTTATAAGTAAATTTTCCGTGTATTTCAGAGATGCCGCCAAGGAAAGGTATACGATTAGCCTTACCATTTGGTTCACCAGGCACGTCTGCTCCGGCCTCCACTTCCCAGCCTGGTTCATCACCAGATTTGGTTGAGACACCGCGATCTGCTCCCGCGCCCGTTACGACACCTCCATCACAGGCTGATGATGCTTCGACAGCTCGGGATGCGTTTGCGGCAGTACACGCGACTGAGTCTACGCCGGTAGCAGGATCGGCGACTCACCAGTCGACTGTCCCACAGACAGCGTCTGATTCTGGCGGAGTTGCGGCTACGGTAGATACTCGTATTCTTCTTCAGCCTACCCTTGGCACGTAAGTGACTAATTTATTTCCTTTAAACCTAATTATACTACTTGTCGTCATTATAGTAACTAATCAAATTTTTCGTTTGCTCTTATAGTTTCAGGTTGGCATCCAGCTGTTCCGCCGCAATTACTTCAATTTTTCAAGATCGCTTCAAGGGGTCATATAGCACCATCAAGGATGTTCCCCAGGAAGAAGAAAATTTGTGGTGGGACGAGTTCAAGGTAAGTAAATTAGAAAATAAGTTTGAATTTAGAAGTCTTTTGATTTAGAAGTCTTTAAATTTAGAAGTATTCGAATTTAGTTATCTAACATTATTTCAAATTGCAGAAAAAGTATCGCTGGGCTCCTGAGCATGAGGATGGCGTCAAGACAGGTTGGCGTACCATACTGACGAGGACACTTAGCGGCCTTATGAGCGACGCTCGGAAAAAAAATAAGAAACCGAAATGGGTTTCTGAGACGGATTAGGGCGCGACTTGAAGAGTCTTGGAAGACTCCGAATTTAAAGCCAAGTCGGCACAAGCGACAAAAAAACCCGGGAAAGAAGGGAGGGGGTGGAAAAGGCCCGATGAAGCACACGGGAGGTTTGCTCAGCCACATTGAGCACCACATGAGACTGGTACGGGATCTTTATTAATTTACGTATTCTTATATTGTATCCTTATTATTTTCGTATTTAATGAATTTGTTTAACAGGAAAAGGAGGCCGGACATGCAGTCCCATTGTCGGCCAGTTACGATCATGTTCATCAACACCATCTCGGGCCAAAGAAAGGCGAATGGGTTGATGTAGATTCTAGAGAGTTGTCTGTAAGTATTTAATTACCATTTTTCCTTTTTTGATATTAGTTATTTAATCTAATATCCTAATGACAATTTTTTTGACAGCGGGTGTTCCACGAGGTTTATGACGACGCCGCCAACAAAGCAACTCAAGCCGGACTGCCTCCTCCGGATTTGCCGACGCAGATTGAGTTGTCTGCTGAGGCTGCGGGTGGGCTAAGAAAGGGCCGTGTCCAAGGACTCGGTTCCTTTAGTGATGTGGTAAAGACAATGAAGCGAGGCAGTCAGGCGGTGTCGCAGTCAGACATGGTCCAAATGCGGAGCGAAATGGAAGAAGATTTTTAAGAAACAACTAGCCGACCAAAAAAAAGAATTCAAGATGAGGGAAAAGAAGAGAAACAAGGGTCTAGCTAGTATGTTAGCTGACATTTTATCAAATAGGGACCAGGTTGTATTAAGTGCCTCTGAGATAGAGGGCAAATTGAGTAGCATCTTAGACGATGAGTTAGAATCAGACTATGACGATGACCCTTTAACTGTCGATGATGTTTTGGGGAGTCAATAGACTATTTAGTTAATTTTGTATGAATTTGTAACTATTGTTAGCTTTTAATGCTTTTTTTTTAAGCTAAGTTTTGTGATTATTTTGGAATTTACATTTTTGCTTATGTTTTCTGTTGAAATGGAAGAGAGCTGATTGGTTTATGTTTTATTTTGAATGGAATATAGCTGATTGTTTTCTGTGCAGGGGGTCTGTTATATAGTTACCCTGTTCTGCTGCTGGAAAATTGGCTACATAGCGACCGATGGGCGACCGAATAGCGACCGTCTTAGGGTTTAGGGTTAGGGTTTAGCGACTTAGTAGCGACGGATTTTACTTGCGACAGAATGGCGACCGAAACATTGCGTTCAGTCGCTATTCCGTCGCTGTGTACAGTAACGGATATATACCGGTCGTAATTCGGTCGGTAAATTATCCCGGATTCCGTTTTTTTAATAAAATAGCAAGGTTTTTAAAGATATATAAAAACCTGAATAGTGAAACAAGTAAAACGTATACTTATACATATGTATACATTAACCTGAATAGTGAAACAAGTATACTTATACCTTTGACAAAATACCTGTATTGACCTGAAGCAGAACAATTCAAGTAAAACATTTGTGTTGACATTTACGTGAATTATTAAGAAGTGTAACTAAATTTTTAATAAATGCTCATTAATGATGAAATAAAATAGGCAAAAAGTTACTATATACCTTTAAAAACCTCGCTATATTATAAAAAACGGAATCCGGGAAAATAATAGCGACCTAATAGCGACCGAATATGCATAAAGGGTCGCTATTCGGTCGCTAATGTTTCATGCCGTAACGGCGTCGTGTTGTCCAGTGCGTTCGATCTTTATTTTCAAAAATTTATAAGTGTTCAAACTCTCTTATTAGCGACCGAATAGCGACCGAATATACCAGGGCGGTCGCTATGCGGTCGTTATACGTCATGCCGAAACGACGTCGTCTTGTCCAGTGCGTGGGATCTTTATTTTCGAAAATTGGCAAGTGTTCAGACTTTCCTTTGGGCGACCGCATAGCGACCGATTATGCTTAGGTCGACCGAACTGGGACCTCGGCTGATCCGACCAAAAGCTTCAACTCTTTGTTTCGGTTCGGACGATCCGAGGAAAGCTTGGATGATCCGAACATGGCGGTCGCTATTCGGTCGCTATATTTAATTGCCGAAAAGGCGTCGTCTGTCCAGTGCGTGGGATCTTTATTTTGAAAAATTTACAAGTGTTCAAACTCTCTTATGGGCGACCGAATAGCGACCGTAATGCCATGTGCGGTCGCTATTCGGTCGCTATATTTAATTGCCGAAACGGCGTCGTCTGTCCAGTGCGTGGGATCTTTATTTTGAAAAATTTACAAGTGTTCAAACTCTCTTATGGGCGACCGAATAGCGACCGTAATGCCATGTGCGGTCGCTATTCGGTCGCTATATTTAATTGCCGAAACGGCGTCGTCTGTCCAGTGCGTGGGATCTTAATTTTCAAAAATTTACAAGTGTTCAAACTCTCTTATACAACCACCTCCGGCATCCGCAAGACTTCCCCAACACCTCCAATTTCAGTTGGGTATTTGGTGAGAATCTCTTCATCTCTATTTATTATAACGATATTAATGTCAATATTTATGCTCTTTTATATCATTTATTCTTTAGCTTAATCAAAATGTGGTATAAGGGGAGCAAAAAAAAATCATGAGAGCACAAATTGTTCACAAAGAATCAAATTTTAGGGCAATTTACCTTTTATTAGGTTTACAACATACCATTTATTTTTTGCATATTAAATGATGATATGAAAGTGACAAAATTTTATGCCTCTTTGTATTATCCCAATGATTTTATTTCTTTGTATTATCTCCCATGATTTTATTTCTTTGTATTATCTCCCATCATTTTTTTCATTGTATTATCTCCCATGATTTTATGTCTTTGTATTATCTCTCATTTTTTTTATATCTTTGTATTATATTGCAACAAACAAACAACCTAATGTTGACAATAATCGAAATAGTTGACAAAATTTCATTTAAAATTGTAGACAAGATGCCATTATCACACGTTAATAATTACTTTGAAATAAGGGTGACAAATCATCAAAATAACATTTAAAGTTAATATGCATTTAATTATTAAGTCTTTGTATACGCAGATATTGTGTTTGTAATGGAAGACCGTAGTTGGATGTATATGGATTCGAATAGTGGACCTCGTCATAGTCAAGAATTTATAGCGGGATTGAAACGATTTGTGGCTTTCGCAGTTAGTTCGTCTGCTAATGTACAAATAGATGGGATTAGGTGTCCTTGTGGGGTTTGTAGGAATAAGTATTTTCATATGCCTGATACTGTGAAGTATCACCTTGTTATGAACGGATTCGTGTCTAACTATTATAATTGGACATGTCATGGTGAGGCATTCATTCCCATGCCTCAAATCCCGTTTGTTCATGAAATGGATAATTATAAAAGACACACGATACCGAACAATTATCGAGATATGATTATTGATGCTGCGGGACCAAGTTTTAATGAGCAGCAAAATAGGGACGTGGAAGAACCTCCCAATCCAGAGGCACAAAAATTCTATGACATGTTGAAAGCTGTTGATAGCCCACTGTACAATGGTTGTACAAACCATTCACAGCTTTCAATGACTGCCAGGATGTTGAGCATTAAGTCCGAAGACAACTTATCTGAAACTACAATAGATAAATTTGCGCAGTTGATGAAAGAGGCACTTCCTCCAAATAATAATGCTTTAGACGAATTTTACAAAATGAAGAAATTGGTTAAAGGACTTGGATTACCGGTGCAAAAGATTGATGTTTGTGTTAACGGTTGTATGTTGTATTGGAAAGATGATGTTGAGAGTAGAGAATGCAAGTTTTGTGGCCATGCTAGATACATTAAGAAAAAGAAATAAAAAAATACGCGATTAAAAGAGATTGCTTGCAAAAAGATGTATTATTTTCCGATAACTCCAAGATTACAAAGATTGTATTGTAAGCCCTAAGGGCGAACGAACTCTGTTTTTGATATTGGACAAACATTTGATGTTGTGTCTAATGATCTTAATCTTTGTGATAGAATATTGGAAATCTTGTAGGAAGCTCTAAGTACTTCAATCAAGCCATGTTCAAGATTCAAAGTCATACTATTCAAGGCTCATCTATGAAGATTAAAGATTGAAGACTTAGGTTTGGTTAGTTTAGCTTTGGTCTCATTAGTCGTTATCTTAGAAAGCTCTAACCAAAGCTCTCATGAACATAAGCTCTACACTCATGTCTTGCTTGCACACAAACACGTTTTCAAAAGGCTTAAGTTTCAAAATGATCTTTACATGTGTTCTTATCCAAAAAGCCTTTGATTTCATAGATAAGTCTTTTAGAAAAGTTTTCCAAGTGTTCTTACTTGTTACATATTAAAGAAAACCTTTTAGACTTTAAAAGACTTCAAAAGATTTCAAAACGTGTGAAAAATCACTTTGGAAGTTCGGTCAACCGAGCTCAAGTTCGGTTGAACCGTCGAGATACTGAGAGCAGAACAAACTTGGATCGGTCGACCATAGGGTAGTTCGGTCGACCTATATGAGCTTTGTTCGGGTCGACCGACCTAGGCAAGTGGATCCGAAGTTGGTTCGGTCATCCGGAGTGAAATGTTCGGTCAACCGAACTCTGTTTCTACTAGCCGCTTTTTTGACCGTTGGAAACTCGATTTTCAGCCTTATTTGAAATGTATATATACTCCAAAGCTAGAGAAACATTCCAAGACTTTGAAAATCATAAAACATTGATATCTTATCAAGTCTAAATACTTTCAAAGCTAAATACTCTTCATCCTTATGATCTAAAAGCATTCAAGAGTATTCTTTCAAAAGCAAGACAAAGAGTGTGCTTCCTATGTTCAAAGAGCCAACAATTGATGAGCTTCAAATGTATGTATCTTTCACTTAGAAGAGTGAACAACTTTGTTCTCTAAACCTTTCATCTTATCCCCTTTCTTAGTGATAGGGTTATTGGTGTATAAGTCCTACTTAGTGTGGGCAATTGTTTATAGTGGTTGTTTGTAAAACTCTTGGTGAGTTAGCCACTAGTGTAAAGTCCTACTTTGTGTGGGCACATTCTTCTTAGTGAAGTTGGTGAAATCCTTGGGTGCGGCTCAAGGTAGTGGATGTAGATTCTTAGTGAATCGAACCACTCTAAATCTCTTGTCTTGTGATTTGCATTGGGTTTTGCTTTAGCTTTTGTTAAACTTGCACTATCATTGTTTAGATTGGAAATAGCTTGCAAGATTTATTAGAAACCCAATTCACCCCCCCTCTTGGGTTCCTTCAATTGGTATCAGAGCACGGTCTTCATTATCAGCTTAACCGCTTGAAGCAAAGATTAATAGCCGGTAATTCCGCTTTAGCTTACCAAGAGGGGACTTCCACCGATAGACCACCACTTTATGATGGAAATCATTTTGATGCTTGGAAGGATCGATTCAAGATATATGTGTGCTCCATTGATTTCTCTTTATGGCATATAATTGAAGAAGGTCCATATGTACCCAAGAAGATGGTGGAAGGTGTTCAAACTCCAAAGAAGGACAATGAGCTAAATGAAGTTGAGTTCAAGACGATGACTCAAAATTACAAGGCAATGAATATTCTTAGTTGTGCCTTGAGTCCGGGAGGAGTACAACCGTGTCCTTGGAAGCAAATCCGCCCACTCCATGTGGAAAACGCTTGAAGATACTCATGAAGGATCAAGCTCTTCAAGTGACAACGGTGATGATGAATACGCCAACTTGTGCTTCATGGCTTTTGGTAATGAGGTACATCCTTCTCCCTCTATTTCAAATTCTTATGATGATGATGAGGAGGATGATGCTAATGTGCTTTTAATTGATATGTATGATCAATTGAAAAAATGTGCAAAGCAAAACCATGAAATGAATCATAAAATTGAATATTTGCTTGAAGAAAAGGCCAAGTTGGTTGATGAAAATAAAAAGTTGTGTGATGATGTTAATTGCTTGAAATGTGAAAATGATGATCTTATTACTACTTGCAATTCATCTTCATTACAACACATAGAAGCTTGTGTTAAAGTGTCATCTTTAGAAAACAAGCTTGTTGAATTTGATATTTTGGAAAACAAAGTTAAAAACCTTACCCTTCTTGTTGAAAACTTTTCAAAGGGTAAGAAAAATCTTGATCAAATTCTTGGCATGCAATGTGCTTCAAATGATAAACATGGCCTTGGTTATATTGCAAATCATGTCGATATTGCTAGCTCTTCTCTTATTCATAAGAATCATGTTGTAAATGCTAGTATGTCACATAGGCCGAATAGAAATCATGTGCATGCTCACAATTCTTCTAAGCCACACATTCATTGCACATATTGTGGAAAACATGGTCATACTAATGCTAGATGCCATGTTAAGAAGAAGATTGAAAAAGGGGGTTAAAACAATTTGGAGAGTTAAACGTATTTTAACTAACCCCCCATGGACCCAAACAAAAGTGGGTACCAAAAGCTTCTCTTCCCTTGATCTTATAGGTTCTTATAAGTTAGATGCATGCCACAAAGCTTCAATGTTGTAGATTCGAAGAAAAGTGGCATTGGGGAGAAAGTCAAAGGAGATGTGCCTATAGTAGAAATTCAAAAGCACTCCTTAACACTTGGATTCTCAAAGCTCAAATGTTGATCAATTGGAGAACCAAGTTGGTAAGTTACTAAGAGCAAAGCTTCAAGTGATGACAAGAGTCAAAGTGTTAATCCAATGTCTTCATCACTTGGTAAGAAAGCAAAGGTATCAAATCACTTTATCTTAACACTTTAGTTAATGTGTTTAAGTGTTTTTTGGTATATATATTTTTATATGCTTGCTCTTATACATGTTGCATCTCAAATTCTTGATTTTTATATTCAAATAGATAACCTTTAGCACGCTCTTGATTATTCATGCTTATGTTTAGCTAAGGTATCTATGATGAGATGTAGCATATGCAACTTGATTGATTCTTGTTTTGTTATGTCATATTCATTTAAGAATCCATCTAGTTGTATTGGTTTTTGATAACCTTGATCCTTATGCATATTTGTGTTACTTGAGATTTTGAGCTAATCTTGATGGACCTTTGAAAAGGTACCAAATTAGTTCTCAAGAATTCCTTGTAGGTAACTAAGAGTTCTAACACTTCAAGAAGAAGATATGAACTACAAGGAAGGCACAAATGAGCTAAGACTCCAAGAAAAGAGTCAAATGCCAAGGATCACACGAGATGCCTCAATGGACTTGATTGACAAAGAAGATCTACCAAAATGGTAAGAAGTCCAAGCTCAAAGAGCATTGAGGTACAAGGCTTAACTCATTCCTTATTAGTGGTCATTATGTGTTTTTGATCCTTATGGGCTATTATTTGATGAGTTAAGTAGTTGACTAGAGAGTTTGTGCTTATTGGATTATGGTTTATGTACATCATGTTTTGCTTGTCAACATGTTAAAAGTGTATTCCATACTTGACAAGAATGATGTTTTAAAAGCATAAACTTGGTTATTGAAACTCTCTTTTTAATGTGCATTTGATCTTTTATCTTGATATCGTGTCTTGTGTTCTACTTATGTGATCTTAATTGCTTAAAGTACAAACACAATCACAATTGATATCTATGTCTTCAAGAATGCACATACCATATCTCTTTGGTGCTTGAACTTCATTTACATATGCTTAACATGATGCGCTTGATTTTTATCGTTTTTGAGTATCATGTTAAGAAGTTGCATCATTAAGAGATATAGGGGGAGTCTTTATATGTTTTTATCTTATACCCCCTTATATGTGATGTATTCTCTATTTTTCATTTTTCACATCATCACATCACTTATTGGCTTGGTTTTCAACTTTCTCATCTTATAGCCAATTTGTGTTAGTTATTTTGGGAGTTATACATGTTATACATGTTCTTATTCTACATGTGTTTTCCCTAAATAACTATGAGATCATATACTTTGTTATTGGTATTATTCTTTTGTGATCTCATTTAAGCTTTTGGTTAGTCTTGCTTCTAGAGTGTTATACTCATTTAGCTAACCATTAACTTATTAGAGGAATGTACTACATTTGGTATCTTACACTTCCTCTAAATTTTTTTGGTTGTGATACATATGCTTAACTTTTATGTTTTAACAATTAGTATCACATCCCACTCTTGTTAGCTATATTTTCAATTTGTTTTTCATCTTAAAGAGCTAACATGTTTTGTTTGATAAACGGGGAGATTGTTCTTTAAGGTTTATTTCTCATCTCCTTTGTTTTAGCTTAGGTTGATATTCTTTTTGAGCCATATATGACCATCTTTTGATTTATGGGTTATTATGGACTCCTCTTTGTTTAGAAATCAACCAAGCTTATTCTTGATCAATCCTTTCTCAAAATGATTTATGATCTTTAAGATTGATCTTTTAAACCATTACGGATTCTCATTTGTTTTTAAAAAGTTTTTCTTCAATTGATATCAGTTTTGTTTTCAATTGGTATTAAATTTTTTTTCAATTGGTATCATTTTTTTTTAAAGGGAGAATTCGTATATTTCATCAAGCTTCTCCTATATTAATCTTTACTTTTCGCTAAATGCTTTTCTTATTGGCGCTCTGATAGCCCTTTTTGATGTTGACAAAAAGAGGGAGAATTTTTAGTGTTGCAAATGTGCCATGAGAAGTATTTTACAAAAAGGAGAAAGCTTAGAACTTTGCAAAATGGGAGAGATAAGGGATTCTCTAAAATAGGGGGAGTAGAATATTTGTTATCTACTTGTCTAGATCCTTAATATCCTTATCTCATGCATTCATGTTTATATACTTTAAAGATTTATCTTTTGTATATTATTCCCATTTGCATCAATGTTTTGTCATCATCAAAAAGGGGGAGATTGTTAGCCCTAAGGGAAAAGTTACTCTACGATGTTTTTGATGATAACAAACCATTGAGAGTTCTAATGTTTGTGTGAGCATTGTTCTTTATAATAGGATCCTTAGCACTCACATCAACATTGATGAAAATGGTAAGTAAGCTTCTTGTGTAAACTAAGGTATGTATATTACACACAAGAATGCTACTTGATGGAAGGAAGGAGGCAAGGAGGATGGTTGGTAAATAGGGCTCTTCTATGAGTCCCTAGTTTATATGGCAAAAGAACTTATAATGCTAGTGCTTATGTCTTTGCATATATTTGTCTTTGAAATTGGTATCGTATACAATTGGTATCTTCTAAGCATTAGTCTTTGTACTTATTTGTTCTTAGATCCTTTTGCCATGCTTCCATGTACTTACATTGTCCATATTCTATCTTATTACATCAAAGTTTGTCATAATCAAAAAGGGGGAGATTGTAAGCCCTAAGGGCGAACGAACTCTGTTTTTGATATTGGACAAACATTTGATGTTGTGTCTAATGAGATATCTTAATCTTTGTGATAGAATATTGGAAATCTTGTAGGAAGCTCTAAGTACTTCAATCAAGCCATGTTCAAGATTCAAAGTCATACTATTCAAGGCTCATCTATGAAGATTGAAGATTGAAGACTTAGGTTTGGTTAGTTTAGCTTTGGTCTCATTAGTCGTTATCTTAGAAAGCTCTAACCAAAGCTCTCATGAACATAAGCTCTACACTCATGTCTTGCTTGCACACAAACACGTTTTCAAAAGGCTTAAGTTTCAAAATGATCTTTACATGTGTTCTTATCCAAAAAGCCTTTGATTTCATAGATAAGTCTTTTAGAAAAGTTTTCCAAGTGTTCTTACTTGTTACATATTAAAGAAAACCTTTTAGACTTTAAAAGACTTCAAAAGATTTCAAAACATGTGAAAAATCACTTTGGAAGTTCGGTCAACCGAGCTCAAGTTCGGTTGAACCGTCGAGATACTGAGAGCAGAACAAACTTGGATCGGTCGACCATAGGGTAGTTCGGTCGACCTATATGAGCCTGTTCGGTCGACCGACCTAGGCCAAGTGGATCCGAAGTTGGTTCGGTCATCCGAAGTGAAATGTTCGGTCAACCGAACTCTGTTTCTACTAGCCGTTTTTTGACCGTTGGAAACTCGATTTTCAGCCTTATTTGAAATGTATATATACTCCAAAGCTAGAGAAACATTCCAAGACTTTGAAAATCATAAAACATTGATATCTTATCAAGTCTAAATACTTTCAAAGCTAAATACTCTTCATCCTTATGATCTAAAAGCATTCAAGAGTATTCTTTCAAAAGCAAGACAAAGAGTGTGCTTCCTATGTTCAAAGAGCCAACAATTGATGAGCTTCAAATGTATGTATCTTTCACTTAGAAGAGTGAACAACTTTGTTCTCTAAACCTTTCATCTTATCCCCTTTCTTAGTGATAGGGTTATTGTTGTAGAAGTCCTACTTAGTGTGGGCAATTGTTTATAGTGGTTGTTTGTAAAACTCTTGGTGAGTTAGCCACTAGTGTAAAGTCCTACTTTGTGTGGGCACATTCTTCTTAGTGAAGTTGGTGAAATCCTTGGGTGCGGCTCAAGGTAGTGGATGTAGATTCTTAGTGAATCGAACCACTCTAAATCTCTTGTCTTGTGATTTGCATTGGGTTTTGCTTTAGCTTTTGTTAAACTTGCACTATCATTGTTTAGATTGGAAATAGCTTGCAAGATTTATTAGAAACCCAATTCACCCCCCCTCTTGGGTTCCTTCATGTATGCATCTGAGAAAACTGCAAGGCACATGACATGGCACTCAGACAGTGAGAGGAAAGAGGGAATAATGAATCACCCACGGGATGGAGAAGCTTGGCAACATTTTGACGAACACACACCGATTTTTGGCAGTGAACCTCGGAATGTAAGGCTTGGGTTATGCACAGATGGTTTTGCACCTTTCGGCATGTCAGGGAAGAAATATTCTTCTTGGCCAGTTCTTCTAACACCTTATAATCTCCCCCCTTGGATGTGTATGAAGAACAATGTAATCTTCTTAACTATCATTGTACCTGGACCCCAAAATCCAAAGCACAAGATCGATGTGTACTTGCAGCCTTTAATCGATGAATTGAATCAACTGTGGGCTGAAGGAGCGGAAACTTATGATATCTCAAAAAAACAAAATTTTAATTTGAGGGCTTCATTACTTTGGACAATTAGTGATTTCCCAGCATATGGAATGTTGAGTGGATGGAGTACAGTGGCATTCACGCTTGTCCATATTGTATGGAAAAAACACAAGCGTTCCATTTGCGATGCGGAGGGAAACAATCGTGGTTCGATTGCCACGGATGCTTCTTGTCACCCGATTATCCTTTTTAGAAGAGATGCAAAGGGATTCGAAAGGACCGGCGACAAGAGAGAGCGGGACTCGCCGACTCGCCTTAGTGGTCATGAAATGTTCCTTAGAGTTAGAGATTATCAAAAAATTACCGATACAGTGAAGAGATCGGTAAAGAGGAAGGCCAGGGGACGGGATCATAGTTGGGCTAAACGTAGTATATTTTGGGACTTACCTTATTGGCGGACACTTTTGTTAAGACACAACATTGATGTCATGCATAATGAAAAAAACGTGTTTGATAATGTCTTTAACACTGTGATGGACGTGAAAGGTAAAACTAAAGACAATGTTAAAGCTAGAGCGGATGTTGAAAGGTATTGCAATCGTCCGGAATTGAATATTAAACACGATGGCCGAGGTAAAGCAACAAAACCGAAGGCATGTTTCACCCTTACCAAGCCTCAAAAAGAAATGGTGTTGCAGTGGGTTAAAGAATTAAGGCTCCCAGATGGATATGCATCGAATTTGGCGCGATGCGTTGATTTGAAAGAGTTGAAAATGTCTGGAATGAAGAGTCACGATTCTCATGTATTCATGGAGAGACTTAACCCAATAGCACTTAGAGAAGTACTACCGGCAAATGTTTGGGGACCCTTGGCTGAACTTAGTCTGTTCTATAGAGATTTGTGTTCCCCAAAGTTGAGTGTGGCGCATATGCAAGAATTGGAGGACACTATCGCTATTTTATTATGCAAGTTAGAGAGAATATTTCCTCCGGGATTTTTTTTATGTGATGGAACACTTGCCGATTCACCTTCCGTATGAAGCCAAGGTTGGTGGCCCGGTACAGTTTAGGTGGATGTACCCATTCGAGAGGTAACAACCATTGTCTTAAGTTATCTCATCTTTGTATTATATTTTTTCATGTACGTATTTACAATGTGATTAACTACATATGTTTTAATTAGATACTTGCACCATCCGAAAAAGAAGATAAAGAACAAGGCTAGAGTTGAGGGTCAATTTGCAATGCATACTTGGTCGAAGAAGTCTGCTACGTTTTTTTAGCTATTATTTGAACCCCACGTGAAAACGAGAGTTAAAACCATTGGGCGAAATGATGGTGAAGACGAGATTAGCGGACCAGATGTATTATCAATTTGCAACTTACCCGGAAGATCATTTGGCAAAAAAGAAAGGATTTTATTAACTGATAAAGATTATAAAATAGCAATGAATTATATCCTAATGAATTGTGAAGAGGTCGAACCATATCTTCAGTAAGTAAACTTATCTATTTGCTTCATTTTTGTTATATAATTAAAAGTGGCCAAATAATAATATTGTCATTTAATTTGTCGATCAGGAAATTTGTTAGTCAAATAAATGAACAAACCCCCGTGAGATAACGGAGGAAGAACTTCAAAGTCGGGTTTATAATGATTTTTCCAAATGGTTTGGAACTCATGTAAGTTGGTATTGTGTAGAAATGTACTTGTAATAAGAATTCATAATTAAAATAATTTAACTTTTATTGCTCAACAGATACATAGCCTACCTGAAGATTCCGAAATTTTGTTGAAAAATCTGTCTTGGGGCTCGTCAAGGAGAGTGATGTCATACACCGGTTACTTTGTTAACGGTTATAGATTTCACACCAAAGCCCACGACGATGGAAAAGGAACGACAAACAATGGGGTATGGGTTAAAGGAGATTATTACGGTGAGTTGAAGCAAGTAATTGAGGTTGAACTTGCTGGAATACCTGACCAAAAAATTATTCTTTTCAAATGCGACTGGTTTGATTCTACTCCAAATCGAGGTTTAAGAGTGCATCCTCAATATAAACTTGTAGAAATCCATAGGAAAAGAACCTACCAGGGTTACGATCCATTTGTATTTGCTTCCCAGTGTCAACAAGTCTACTACACACCTTATCCGGGTAGTAAGACGTCATCTAGGGCTGATTGGTTGGTTGTATGTCGTTCCAAACCACGTCTATTTGACGTTCCTGGTGTTCCGGTACCGTATCAGGACGAAGTACGCGAGGAGGATACCAGTCGCATTGATCCAACTATTACTGAAGTTGGTCAACTTGCTCACCGGTCAGGGGAAATTGAAGTTGTACTTGTGCCCGGTACGAGTCGTGGTTATGAAGATGACGACGATGACGATGATGAAATTATGTCGGGAGATGACAATTCTGAAGAAGAGGATGAATTAATGACCGATGATGATTTAGAATGATTACGATTTCTCGTTTCTCTTGGAATTCCACATATTGAAAGTGAGTCATATTTGTTGTTTTTATTTTATTTTATTATAATAAATTAATTGTCATATTGTATAACTTTTTAACATAATTCAAAGTAGAAATTTTATTGTCATAATAATTTGATTCTTAAATTTTGCAGATTGCAACTCATGCATTTTCAAGGATATGCATATGAATAACATCAAGGAGTTTATGAGAAATGCACACTTTGATTGTAAGTTTTGATAAATGAAATAAATTACTTTGAACGTGAGTGTTGCAATGTAATGTGCACACTTTGATTGTGAGTTTTGATAATTCAAAGTGTGCACTTTGAATGTGAGCTTTGTAATGCAATGTGTACACTTTGATTGTGAGTTGTAATGTAAGGTGCACACTATGATTGTGAGTGTTGTAATAAGAAGTTTGCACTTTGATTGTGAGTATTTAATGTAATGAGAATTGATTGTGAGCATTTTGGTTATTGCTGCTGTGTTCTGTAATAGGGATTTAATTAAATTCAATTTTTATTTTTTTTAAATAACAACAATTTATCGACGGTAAATACCGTCGGTATTCGGTCGCTATATGGTGACCCTCCTATCCGTCGCTATTCGGTCGTTCCTGGGTCAAGTCAAATGTCAACATTGTTGACCAGACCGTCGG
Organism: Vinca minor; assembly: GCA_026122235.1. Taxonomy (NCBI): domain Eukaryota; kingdom Viridiplantae; phylum Streptophyta; class Magnoliopsida; order Gentianales; family Apocynaceae; genus Vinca; species Vinca minor. The sequence continues at coordinate 1,102,725 of JAOCZM010000105.1, forward strand.
TATTAGGTCGCCATATGGTGACCGGGTTTTCCGTTGCTATTAATCCGTCGGTATTCGGTCGTTACTCAGTCAAAGTAAAAAATCAACAATGTTGACCATTCGGTCGGTATTCGGTCGGTCTATGGTGACCCTCTTTTCCATTGCTAATTATTCGTCTGTATTCGGTCGTTACCATGTCAAAGTCAATAGTCAACAATGTTGACCATTCGGTCGGTATTCGGTCGGTAAATAGTGACCTAATATTCGGTCGCTATATATTCCGTCGGTATTTGGTCGTTACCCAGTCAAAGTCAAATGTCAACAATGTTGACCATTCGGGCGGTATTCGGTCGCTATTTACCGACCCAATATTCGGTCGCTATTTTGTCCGTCGGCATTTGGTCGGTATTTTCCTTAGCGACGAATAATACACGACTACGTATTTCGGTCGTTAATCGGTCGCTAAACTTAGTTTAGCGACGGAAATGTACGTCCCTGTTACACAGTTTTCTTGTAGTGTCACTATCATTATATCTTACACGCAATCCTACTTATGTACTCATACAATTAGAAAATTAAATTAACTAGTCAATTGACGTACAAAATTCAACATATGATATACCATCTCAATATGTTAATATGATCAACATTGCTCCTCAAAGAAAAAGGCAATGTAAGTTTCAAATTCTAATCTCTAAATGGAAGTATATTCTTATGGTCTAAGAAAAACATTCTTTCCTTAACTATGAACCAATAATCTAACCTTTACCTACAAGATTTCCCTTTTTATGTTCTTTCCAAAACAATACAAAGAACAAGAACCATACTACATAATCAACGTCCTTTTTCCGAGAGTTATTGGAGATTAAATAATAATTAGAATCCTTTAAGCATTAGTTTACAAGTAGTAGAGAAATTATCACTTTGGCCTAAACATTCTTGTTACTATTAGGGATGACAATAGACCCGGTTAAATTGGAGATCCGGCCCGGCTCGGCCCAGTTGGGTCAGGGATTCCCCGGTTTAAGTTGGGGGTGGGGGTGGGGATGGGGATGGGGATGAATTTGGCCCCGCTAACGGGGGTGGGGGCGGAGGCGGGATAAGTAACATCCCCGGCCCCAGGTCGGCCCGGCCCGGCCCACATGACTTGTCTAAAATAATTAATAGATTGAGAATAAAATATCTATACAAAAAAGGAAATATACCTAAAATATTGGAGAAGATCATGGGAGATCTCAAATTCTCTCCATAAACTCCTCCATCTCCTAAAATGTATTATAACCCTACTCTCTTTTCAATTTTTAGTTCTCATCGGCTCATCATCGTTCATTGTCTCTTCCATTCTCCTACATCAGGTACGAGATAATCTTAAAATTTGATGTGAAATGCCAAAAAAAAAAAAAATAATAATAATAATGAACCTCACAAAATTTAGTCATTTTTAGGAATTCTTCATAGTCTTTTATCTGGATAGATACACGTATGCAATTTCTATTAAAATATTGTGCATAGTTTTTTTATATTTATTCAGGAACATGAGAATTAGGATGTTTTGTGCTTTTCAAATTTTCTTGTCACACATTTTTATCTTGAATTTGAAATCAATTCAAAGAGACTTAAGACTAGGTTTGGTGTCAAAGCTGGTGTGTTTGTCCTTATACTTACATGAAAATGCTTAAGAAACAAAAAAATGAAAAAATGAGAAGATTTTGAATATGTTGAGTAGTTGCTCAAGAGATTTCTGACAAAGTTCGTTACCTAACTGATTAGTTGGGGTAAAAAAATCGGTTAACCAACTTAATCGGTCAAAATCGGTCAAAACAATTGGTCAAAAATCCGTAAAAGTCGATAAAAACGATTATTTTAGTATTTGAACTTGTTATTACTTATTATGGTAATAAATTTAATTATTATGCATGAACTTTGTGTACTTTGATTTTACTAGTATTTGATTTTTAATTTTTTATGGAATTTTGTTTAACTAGTATAATATATAGGATAAGGGAATTTTAAAAAAATCACTTTTAATCTACGTAAGCCGACTACTCGCTAGTCGCCATTCTGGCGACCGACTAGCGACTTCTTCAACATTGATGAGTTGGCAATTTATAGCTAAGTCATCCGGCTCCTTTGAACCTATTCTCAAGTAGCCAATCTTGAGAAACTTGGGGTTGTATTGTAAGTGCTCTAAGTACATTTGTTTCATTTTATCAAACAGGTGATGGGCAAGAAGTAAATCAAACAATTATGAACTTTGAGTTAGATTTTACCATTTTGATCTTCAACAGTATGGTTATTATGATCTTCATCAAAATCAAATTGTTGAAGTTTGTTAGGGCGTTTTATTTTTTCTGCCAAATGTTTCCAAACAAAAGCTGCGGACATGTAAGCTTCGTTGAACTCAGAATAAGTGCTTGCTCCACAGGAAAGCTGAATGGCGTGTAAAGCCAATGCGTTCATCTTCTCCCATTCCTCATATTCAGGTGTATCATCTCTACTTGGCTGTTTATCCTTCCCTGAAACAACTCCCCAAAGGCCATGACCAACCAAATAGTTTTTCAAGCACGATTTCCAGTTCTCATAGTTATCCTCATTCAGCTCCTCATGAACTATTCCAACTGCTGCTTTGTTTATTTTCTCACCTTCTTCAATTTTTATAAGAAACCAACAAAATAACATATCAGTCGTTACTTTTAGAAATGGTGATTTTACTATAAAAATTAGATAAACTCTACTGTCAACATGACTGTAATTAGGATGTCACAGAGATTGTCGCAAAGGATCCCGTGTTGACAAATTTTACATATACAAAATTTAAATGGAATAATATGTGACACTTTATAAAAAAATCTTTGTGATATTTTTTAATTATAATCAATTTCACACTTACAAGTTTTTCGATCCACCTCTTGGATTTACCTATTTTAACTTCAGTTATATTGAATCAAAATTTTGTAACTAAAATAGTTACAGAAAGCATCACACAGAATTTCACCGAAGATCTGAACCGTACAAAATGTGATTTTCATTGGTAAATTATAAATAGCTACTATGTGTGTTTTTTTTTTACATGAAATGGTCTTTTGTTAACTTTTATCAGGTTTTGGTCCCCTTCTCATTGGATCGGATGTTTTCTTAATTATCTCTTCCTATGTATAACTTTCAATCTTTTATGAATTTTTTTAGTTGTATAAATATTAGTTGTTTTTAAAACATCCTCGTTACTATTTCTATCATAGTTTTCGGTAAACCAAAGAACCACAAGAAAAATAAATGATTAGCGGTACACCAAAGACCACAAGAAAAAGAAATTATTAGCTTAGAAATCGCATAAAAAAAAGGAAAAAAGAGAGAGAGAGATAATCACAATTTTTTATCCTAAATGGTTAATAGCATCGAATGGAACGTTATTCTAAAATTATTATTTCTATTATATTAATCGTATTTCTATTATATTAATCGTACAGTGTAAACAATTCGTGTCTACAACCCATTCTACGTTGGTCTCCAGAAAATAATTGAAACATGCTAAATACTCGTGTACATAAATTGGAGATGCACTGACACAACTTTTTATAGTGTATGACTAAAACAATAAAAACAATAATCGAAGGACACCACTCAGACGCCGTTATAGTGTTAGGACCATTCTAGCTATTTTCTCTAATCTTTTTGCAGTTTGTAAACTAATCATTTCTTTTTCTTTCCTGTCAATGAAAGTCAATTGTTTTCAGAGTGAAAAAGAAAAACAAAAGAAATGCAATAGAATAATTAATTCACTGAGCTAATAGCTATTATATATGAAGATATTAAACTTACTTGAAGCCTTAGACATTCTTTTCTCCGATGAAAAAATTGAATTCTGTGATTAATTTATATTGACATGATTACTGTGAATATATATAGGGTCGGTAAGTTCTACTATAAAATACTTTATCTTTAAGTTATTCTCATATTCTAGCATTCCTTTTGCTTTTTCATTGTGTAATTCTTTATGTCTTTATGTTATTACTACCAAAGTATTTATTCCAAGTATAGTAACCTATAATTTTCTTTCCACGTGTTTTCACCTTAAGAGTTTCCTTTTCAAAGAATAAATATTTTGCTAGTAAGATTCGCAACAAAGTTGAGGTAGTAGCTAAATTCTGAAGGATGTTTAGAATTAAATTATTATAATGTAAAAGACATTAAAAGGGAAAGAAAGAAAGAACAAGCACTTGTTAATATATCCTCAAATTCAAATGGGTTTATTACAAAAACAAATCCCCATGAAGCCACGAGGTTGTGCACTTTACGCCCGAATATCATAAAATATGCATTCTACTTCCAAAGACCGTTAGTCAACTATTAAATTATAAATGACAGTTAGTAGACCTGTGAAAATTACATTTTAACCCTCAGTACATCATAATATTGACCAAGAAATCATAAAGATTCACTTATCCAAAAATAAAATAAATAATAATAAAATAGCAAACTAGAACAACTTTACGAGGGTAAACAACAGATTCAACAACTGTTGGGTGATTTCAGAGGCTTTAATTTTTAATTTTTATTGATTTTGCTAATAATAATGAAGCTTGGTTAGAGAGAGTCGATTTATGGTGGAGGAGAATGATGTAAATTTGCTTAGTCCTCTTATTCTTCTTTCTAAACATTATGTTGTTATTGGTAATATTTTGTTTATTTGAGAAAATTGTTCTAACCTATGGTCCGGTCGACCAAAGCATATCCTGTAAGGCAAAAAATATAGCTGTTGTGACTAGGGATGGCAATGGGGCAAATCGGGGCGGGTATCTCAAATACCAGCCCTACCCCGCCCTCTTGAACTGTTGCCCCGCCCCCCCCCAGATAAAAAAATTACGCCCCGCCCCACTTTTTTTTTTTATTATTTCAAAGCAACAACAAAGAAATTTGAGCAGGAACAGAGATATTTGAGCAAATCCTATATCAAGAAAAATGGTAAAAATCAACAAAACCCATCATTGAATTAGATAATATTCCATAATAAAAAATGGCAAAGGTCAAACAAAGAAGGGAATATTCCGATTGGGGTGCTGCTCAAATTTCTTTGTTGTTGCTCAATCGTCCGGATAGACGGAGTGAGAAGGAGGGAGGTAGCGGCGGATGGGGAAAGTGAGAAGGAGGGAATTGGTGGCGCCGACGGAATCGGTGGCAACTGGCGGAGTGATTTGAGAAAATCAAATCGACAAGAAAAGAGAAAGGGGGCGGGGCTGGGTTCCTGCACTAGGAGAGAATGAGGCATTATGATTTATGAGGGAATGAGAGAAAGGGGCTGGTCTGTTTGAGGGGGGGGGGGATTGTGCCTAATAGTAATGAGGGCGGATTAGGCCTAATAATAATGAGGGACTGGTCTGTCTGGAGAGAATGAGGGCAGATTGGGCCTAATAATACCAAAAAATAATAACAATATTATATGGACTGGGTTAGGCGGGGCGGACCGATCTGTCCCGTTCTCTCTACGGGGCGGGGCTGCCCCAAAAGACGTCGGGGCAGGGCGGGTCGACGGATCACGGGTCAAATTGCCATCCCTAGTCGTGACTCGATTATTTTGCATATTTTGGCCCTATATAGAGCTTCTAATGTTGAATTTTCATAACTAACTAAGCCATAAAAGGGCATATGCTATACACTTCATAAAAAAGCGCAATCAAACATTTCTAAAGCTTTAATCTTCAAATCATTCTTTTAAAAATACATCATTTTGAGTTGAGCTAAAACATATCATATCTCTTCTATTCTTAAAATTGATTAGAGCTTAAATTTGTATATCCAATCAATTGAAGGATTTTTGCAAGTGAGCTATATTGTAAAGTCTCATTTGAAAGAGACTAGTTTCCTCTTTTATTTGTGAGAAACTAGTTCTTAGTGAGGTAGGAAAAAACTCTTTTTGAGTTTCACTCTTTGTGAGTGTTTGTGTCCTCTTTGTGAGGTATCATATGTGTGAGATTGGCTCTTTGTGAGCTTAGTGAAGCAAAGGTCCTCTTTGTGAGTGGAGTCTTTTTAGTGCAGCAAAAGTCCTTTTTTCTGAGGAAATTGTAAAAGGTTGTTCCTACCGTATATTTATTGTGAAGGGAATCCATTAGTGGATGATGTCAAAATTCTTAGGTGTGTCCTGAGGTAGTGGATGTAGATCTTTGTGATTGAATCACTATAAATTCTTGTATTAGTTTTCTCTATCCCTATCTCTTTACTTTATAGTTCATGGATTGATATATCTTGCTTACATGAACTTATTTTATTAAGAGTAGCAAAGCTAACAAATGATTCATTGGCTTATATATATATATATATATATATATATATATATATATATATATATATATATATATATATATATATATATTTCAAGAAAACCACCAGCGTGGTGGGCGGACCCCATTTATTGATATAGTCAAAATCGGCAAAAAATGTCAAGGAGGGGGACATAAACCAAAACCTCCCAAATACATATAAGATAGCAAAAGAAATGCATCCTTGAGCATTTATGTTTATGCTCAAGGATGTTATAATAAAATCTATGCTATAATGCAAAAAAATAAAAACCGCCGAGAACCATTTAATTATTCTTTTTTTTCCCAAAGAATACATCAGCCTCGAACTTTCCTTAGATAAGGTGTCCTAGAACTATCTAAATGACAAGTCCCCTAATATGGGGAAACAATTGAGAAAATGAAGAATAAATACAAGATTGCCGTTAATCACAAGCATCATTAGCTAATGTATCCGCAACCTTGTTCGCTTCCCGAAAAATGTGTTGAACTGAATTCGTCCCTAGTATTATCAGCAGCCGCTGGAATGGATAGTCAAGTTTCCATGCTTTTATCTGCCGTGATTGAATTGCATCACTTAAAAATTTGGAGTCAGTTTGAATTGAGACCCGGCTGAATCCACTTTCTGCCAAAAGCCGCAGACTCGCAAACATCACTTCAATTTTAGCAATTGAATTCGTAATTGAGTCTCCCAAGAAATATGAAAAAGCAGTAATAAAATGCCCATATGACTGCCGCAGAATCCCGCCAAGCCCGGATTACCTCGTGAGGCTCCATCCACATTTAGAATTACCACCTCATCATCAACCATCCATCTGATGTCCTGCACCCGAAACCCCACTAGACGCGGAGAATAGGTATCATAAAAAAAACCATATTCCCACAAAAGGCTTCGCCTATTAGGTCGAATGCCATCATAGACAAAACGACACCTAGTTTTCCATAACAACCAACAAACACTTGCAAAAACAATGGTGTGAACTTCGTGCCATCAACCAGTGCCTTTCCACCACAATTGTTTCAACAAAGTGACATGGGAATCATGTCGAATAGTACTCCAATTAATACCAACTAGACCACAAACATGCTTCCATAAACATTGAGCCATAGAACAATTAGTAAATACATGTAAAAAACTATCAACTCCATTATCACAATGGCATCGAGAAACTAGATTAGTTCCCTATTGATGTCGCACCTCATCCAAAGCTATATAATTATTCAATAATCTCCACAGAAACAATTTTAAGGATAAAGGAATTGGAGATGACCAAATGTACCTTCTTGACAATTGAGAGACTCCACCAATCTGTAGCAAATCCAGCACAGAAGATAAAGTGAACTTACACTTTGTATCCAATTTCCATATATGAATATCTTTTCCAACACCAAGCTTGATAGGGGAAGAAGCCGAGCCACAGCTACCGGGATGTCCACAGTCCGCCATCCAGAATTGTTAAAATGATGAGAAATCGTAGTCGAGTCCAGTAGTACTCCATCAATAGTACTCCACCAATAGATTGACGACAACCTATGTTAGAGAAGTCTTCATACCAAAACGAGGATAAACCAATCCGAACCAGCAAACCCACGTGTTGTTCCACCTTCGGCCGCGCCAATAATAACCGCTTCCATACCAAAGAATCACAAGTAGCTGGGTTAACCAAAACAGGATGTGAATGAAGTGCACAATATTTCCCATTTAAAAAATCTCTCCCTAATGAATCAGATGTCCGGAACCGCCACCAAAGTTTATATGTAAAAGCCTTTTGATATGACTGGACTGAAGAAAGCCCCAAGCCATTTTGATCCGTTAGGCATGACGATTCTTGACCGAGTCATCCAATGTCGGTTCGATCCCATGCTCGAGATGTACCCCGTAACAAATTGGAGAAAAGCCTTTCTATATTCCGCAACCTTGCTTCGAAGGATTAGAAGCAGCGAGAAGATGCATAATCATTGAAGATAGTACAAATCGAATCAAAATCAATCGCCCACCTATACTCAGTAGCTTTCTTTGCCAACCTGCTATCCTCACCTTAATCTTTTCGATGAAGCTGGAGTAATATACTACCTTCGGCCTTCCCACAAATAAAGGACATCCAAGATATAAAAAAGGAAGATTACCATGTGTGAAACCTGTGACTCTGTGAATCATGAGAAGTTGGCGCGGTGGTGTTCTTGTGGAAGTGTAATAAAAGCATTTACGATCATTAGTTCTCTGGCCCGAAGCTATTTCATACCTCCAAATAAAAGCCACGAGTGCTTGGAGACCTCGCTTTCCTCCATTCGAAAAAATCAAGACATCATCCGCATATGCCAAATGAGAAATCAACATATGTGATTGAGGAACTACAAACCTTCCAACACTTACTTCCATAAACAATCTATCCAGCACTCAACGAAAAAGCCACAAAGAGCAAAAAATAAAACGTAGAGGTGAAAGGGGATCCCCCTTGTTTCACCCCTCGGCCAGATGAAAAAAACCATACGTAATACCATTAACAAGCACATAAAACCAATTATTATTCAACATATTACTCATCATATGATGCGAAACCGTGATGTTTTATATCAAGGTTCGGCTTTTCAACAGATCTTTCTCTATCTCGAATTAGTTTCCAATGGGAATTTACTCAACGCAACTCCAAGAAGGCTAAGTAACAATGAAGGCTGAAACACCACAACTAGCGAAACTATCTAGTTGATACAGTAACTTAAAGAATATGAAGTTCTACCGAAATTCATAAACAAGTATCTAAGGAATAACCTTAACCAAAATATCAATATATCTAACGTCCATAAGATGTTGGCCGAATACTCCCTTAAATAGAGTAGAATTCGGTTCCAAGCAACAATAAAGAAGAGTCCTTGAAGAAGTAGGACACTTGAACAACAATTTGCTATCAAGTAAAACATTTAAACAAGATAATAGACCACATGTCCTATTATCTTGCATCTAGGCGGTTATTCTAACAAACTAAGGCTGAAAATTAACTAATTATGTAAGTGTCCTTAAAGGATTAGAACTCTTTAACAACTAGATAACTAACTTCCTTCTCCATTATGGACAACATGTCCTTTATTAAAGCAACTTCTTGCATTATGCTCCTAAATAAAAGAAATAAATTCTTGAAAATAATTAAAGTCTAGAATAGTCTAGAATAGGCTAGAATAGAGTTTAATGTACAAAAAGACTAAAATGCCCTTTTTAGCCACTTTGCTTGTTTGGGCCGAATTGAATCTCTTGGAGAGTTAGAAGTTGGATTTGAATCTCATCTTCTAGATGTAGCTTGGATTCCTCTTTATACTTTAACTCTCGGATCAATGTAGATAATTCTTGATCAACTTGCTTGGCTCTTGATCTAGTCGTTTGTCCAACCATACTTGATAAAGGATGCTTGAAATGAGGCAGCCTTCCAGATGGTCCCGCATCATCCCCTCCCTCTTGAAAAGGATTCGACCTCGAATCATCAACATAATCTGTGTCAAGGTCAAAAGGAGATAAATCAGAAACATTAAAAGTGGAATGGACACCATACTTACCTCTCAAGTTGATTTTGTATGCATTGTCATTAATCTTTGCAACTACTTGAAAAGGTCCATCTCCGCGGGGATGTAGTTTAGACTTCCTTTCTTTAGGAAACCTATCTTTCCTAAAGTGTAACCAAACCAAATCTACAACTTCAAAGCTAATGGCCTTGCGGCCTTTGTTGGTTTAAATTGCAACTCGATCGGTCATTCTTCTTCTTGATGTTAGCGGAAACTTCATGATGTATTCTTTGAATAAAATCAGCCCTTGAATCACCTTCTATATTATAGTACTCATCAATAGGAAGATGAATTAGATCTAAAGGGGTTAGGGGGTTAAAACCGTAAACAACTTCAAAAGGTGAATTATTAGTAGTTGAATGTAACGTACGATTATGTGAAAATTTAGCAATAGGTAAACATTCTTCCCACCTTTTTAGATTCCTTTGAATGAGTGCTCTAAGGAGAACCCGTAAAGTTCTATTGGTTACTTCTGTTTGGCCATCGGTTTGGGGATGGCTTGAAGTAGAAAACAGTAGCTTAGTCCCCAACTTACTCTGTAAGGTGTTCCAAAAATAACTTAGGAACATTACATCCCTATCACTTACGATTGTTTTTGTAACACCATGAAGCCGAATGACTACTTTGAAGAATAGATCCGCAACATGGCTTGCATCATTAGTTTTCCTACAAGGAATAAAGTGAGCCATCTTAGAAAATCTATCAACAACAACCATTATACTATCATTACCTCTTTTGGATGTTGGCAATCCTAGAATAAAATCCATTGAAAGATCAATTCACGGTGAATAGGGTATTGGTAAAGGCATGAGTAATACGTGAGCTTTTGATGTACTTTTTGCATGTTTGCACTTAAAACATAGTTCACAAATTTTCCTCACATCTCTTTTCAT